>LR738715.1:117935822-117982756 GCA_902687465.1 Secale cereale
GAGCTTGTGTTTTTACTTTTGAAACTTGTGGTATATGTTACTAAGAAGCCCGATGGGTTGAACCTATACCTTCCCCTAATTCGTGAGAACCCGAAAGTTTTCACAAGTCATACCCTTCCGGTGTTGTACCAGTTAAAATTCCAACACTACAAATTTTATCAAAGCAAGAGGTAAATGAAACATATGCATTGGAGAAATGGGAGTCGACCTTGAGCTTTTGTTCATGCCCATGGAAATGATGTAGACCGTCTCGGAAGCTTCTTGCAAAATGATTATCCATCTGTATGATTCTTTCGGTATTCTTGAATTGATCCCTTGCAGTTATGGTTCCGACCATGCTATCCTTATTCAATATATCAGGAAGAAATTTATTCCCGTGCCTCGTCAATTTTTGACAAGGTTAAAATATCTACTGACATAGGTCAATGACCTAGTTCAACTTCTATCGTGTTCTCCCTTCGAGTTTTACCCTCTGATATCTCGAGGATATCATGCCTTTGCACCACACCTTTTGAACTTTTGATGAAGTAATACATTTGCTTGTCGTAATCACTCTACGGGTTCTAGGTTGCCGTCAACCGAGGACACCGTTTAGTAAATCAAATTTGCTCTAAAAATTCAACACCCCTAGTAGATGTTACTGGGAAAATTTTAAACTCAATCTGGTTTATTCCTAGACTATCGGGTACATCCTGGTCTTGATATCTTTGACGGTACTACCTCATCCTTTTCTGATGGACGAATTCTTCTGTGCGGGCCCGACTTAAGTCGAGCTTTCAACATCATGTTGCTTGTCTTGAGAGGCAACTTTGGTTCCGAGCTTTCATCTTATATATTGATCCATTAACTTGCCACTTCGTCATTCCCTTGCTTGTTGCCGTTGTTGTTTGATTGCATTTTCTTGTAAACTCCCGACAAATGTGTCGTGATCACCTTCAGCACTTTGACTTCTTCCGAGATGTCAACTGAGTTCATGATGAGAAATAACCTCCTTGCCCTCGATGATTTTTATTATCATCGACAACACCCTTGACTTCCTTTCATCGCGAACTTGTCCACATTATAATTGCAACTTGCTCTCCAGTTAGTGTTGTGTCTTGCCTTGAAGTATTAATGTCTTTTATGTCAAGAATGTTGTGGGGATTGCCCCACCTCTTGGAAATTCTCGGTATGAAGATACATCTCATCATCACCATTCTTCCTTGGTCCCCGTGTTGTTTTCAACCGGGATACCAATATGCTAACGATGCTGCTTGAGTGCTATACTTCTAGCAACCCCATTGCTATGAAGATAATGATCGACAGTTCGTTCTTAGACTGTTGGTTATTGAATCGTCATTCTAACATTGATCTTGCTGCCTAAGGTCATATTTCGGGCACACCTTTCAACTAATGATTAATGGTGTATGTTTATCTCGAGCATACAACATTATATCATTTGAATTGACAATTGTCATTTTCTTGTTCACATTATTATGGAAATCCATTCGTTTGGAATTCTCGATGAATTGTCGCTGAGTCCATCAGCCACCTCCTCATCCTATCCTTGGTTTAATGATGAACTATTGTTTTGGGAACCCGCTCCCATAGTTCATTTCCCGAGAATCTTGCAATGTCATTTCGTCGATTAATGTTGCATCGTTTCTTCTCGAACATCCCGAGTCTGGGGTATCATGACACCAATCGGATATGAATCTCGGTCAGATATGATGGTTGGGAAAACTTTCCAGGAGTTATATTATTAGTCCTTTGATGACTCGGTAATATGATGTCATGTCTAGCACCCATGGCTGGAGGACCTATCATTAAAATCTCTTTTGCAATGATAACCATTCTTCCAGGAGGAAATTGCAAGACTTATTTTATAAGTTGCTCCTGATGGATCATTCGTGTATCCAAAGTCTGTCCCTTGATTGAAACACCATATCATTGCTACCTCGAAGCATGACTATGATACCCCGCTCATCAACAAGAACATTGGAGGCGTGATGCTAAATGTTTCTTGGTCAGTTATCCAAACACCGTTGTATGGGTAACGTCTTGATTAATCGTTGCCTCTTTAGCTGAATGGTTGGGTAAGTGCTCTCCTACCCTGTATGCCATGTTCTGCTTGTCCATGGGAAGGATATACTCCTAATAATTGTGTGTAATCACAATTTTCCTTTCCATTTGTTTGTTTAACCTTTCCTTGATCTACATGACCTAAGCAGTAATAATTCTCTGCTTATGTAAACACCTCGGTGTACAACTCTGTCAGTAAGACATTGATTCTATCGTTGATAACATTCCGTTAACCACCGATGGATGAGAACTTTGCCTATTGGTCCGCCTCGTTCCAACGAGCGGGAAAAATGGTTCTCTTCGTTCCCTGTCCTTTGTACCGACATTGTTGCCGTCATAGCTGACGAGCTATCCACTGACATGCCTCCCTGTCGAGGCTGTGCAAGATGTCACCACCCTTCCTATTTCAACCCACATGGTGGGCCCATAACCCACAGGTCCACTGGATCGAAACCTGACCCTCTGGTACAACCCTGACTTTATTGTATCCTTTGCACCTGGCTTCTTTGTGATTCACGAGCCAAATTCTACCATGTTTCATCCTGGTATCAAACATCATATTATTCTCATTGACCAAGACCCCATTCCAGCTTCTGGTTAGGCATCGAATGACTGCCTACCCGATTGAAACTGTGGTACCATCGCTTATTGTTCTCAATACATTCACTGAAATACTACTCGTAGAGTACTTCGTATATCACTTTCTGAATTCACCGTCTTATGCACAGACTTCGTGGAGATACGTTTCTCCAAAGTTTTCCCCCCTGGTCGCGTTCGTAGGACGATGGAGATCCTGAAGAAAGGATGACGACTTGATCATGATGACTTGAAGCAGAGAAATGAAGACATCAACGAAAGGGGTCAACCTCTTCGAAAGGGCAACCAAGACTGAGAAGACTCGTTAGGTTTTCGCTACCAGCACCCCCCGTTCTCCACCGCTTAAATCTCGGGACGAGATTTCTTGTAGTGGAGGAGAATTGTGACGCCCGGGTAGTTAAGCTACAGTAACCACACGCTAATGATGCCACGTCACCACTGTTACTGTTGATAATCTCTCGTTAATCCAAATACTGTTCAAATTCAAATTCAAATTAAAGTCAAAATTTAAATTTGTCAAACATGAAAACAAAAATGTTCCATGTGTGGCAAATATTCTCTGGGTTTTTGTCGTGTTGAAACCACATTTTTAATAAATAAATTAAATACACTATGATATTTAAAACAGCAGCTTGAACGTTTAATTAAATACCTTTTCTAATTAATAAAATGTTAAACTGTTTATTTAAGCTATAAAGTTAAATGTGGCTGTGGGCTAATTATTAAAACTAATTTATAAACTAGTTGTGTGTTTTATAAAACAAAGTTTAAAAGAATCTAAAAACAAAACAGAAAAGAATAAGTTAAAACAAAAACAAAAAAATAAAAAGAAACAAAAACCCCCGGCCCAACTGGGCCTTGGCCCAGCCAACGGGCCCAGCCAGGCCGGCCCACCCCGCCTCCCTATATGCCTCCCGCACCCAAACCCTAGCCCATCGCCACTTCCCCCCCGATCGAGACCCCCCACTCCCTCGTCCTCCCATACCGCCGCCACCACACAACACGCAGCCAGGCGAGGAGCTCCCTCGTCCTCGACGCCGCGCGGGAGACCCCTGTGACTGCCTCGCTGCCCTTCCCTGTCGCCGGGTCACCTTCCTCCCTCCGTTACCCGCGCAACGTCGTCGCGCCCGCCTCCTCGCCCCTCCCCTCCCGTGGATCTGGTCGGGGCAACCGCCGCCCGCCCTCGACGGCCGCCTCTCCGGCCGCCTCTCCGGCCTCCTTCCCCGCCGGCCACCCCTACCCGGCCCCCCACGTGAGCACCCCCCTCTTGCTCGCCCCCCCTCCCTGCATCGCCGCGCCCGCGCGCGCCCGGGCACGCCCCGGCCGCGGCGGCGCCACCGTGGCCGCGCGCTGTCCCTCCCCTCGCTGCTTGTTCGACGCTCGCCCCGCTGGCCGCGCCGACCGCGTTCGCCCCCTGTCGCCGGCGCGTCGTCCGCCCCCCTTGCGACCGCTCCAGCCCGCCACTGCGGCTAGCTCGGGTCGCCGGCGCCCTTCGCCCGCTCGCCCGCGCCCACACCGGCGGCGTCGGGTCGCATTGCCACACGGGCAGCGCCCGTTCGCCCCGTACCCATTCGCCCGTCGCCCGTTAGGCCCCCTGGGGCCATTGACGCCAGGGCCCCACCCCCCCAGAATGAAAATAGAAAAAAAAGGAATTAATAAAAATAGATAAATATAATAGTAGTTAATTAATTAATTAGTTGAACTTAATTAATTGTGATTAATTAACCTAATCAATTAACTGAACTATTTAAGTCTATTCTATTAGTCTTAGACAATGACAGTGGGACCCGCCCTTGTGAACGTTAAAATAAATAAATAAATAAATAAAAGGATAATAATTAATTAAGTAAATAATTAATTAACTTAATTAATCTAATTTAACTAAACTTAATCCTATCTGTTAATTAAACTAATTGCACTTAATTAGTGAACAACCTATGACAGTGGGACCCACTTGTCATTTCGACCAGTCAACGGTCAGAGTTGACCGCTGACGTCATGATGATGTCATAAATACAATTTTAGAATTAAATTAATTATGTTAATTCTAGTAAATGATTAAATCCTTTTAAAATTAATATAAAATAAACCGTAGCTCGGATGGGAAAACTTTGTACATGAAAGTTGCTCAGAACGACGAGACGAATCCGAATACACGTTCCGTTCGTCCGCCACACATCTCTATCATACCGAACATGCAACATTCCCCCTCCGTTTCATCTGCCCGAAAATGCCTAACACCGGGAATACTTTCCCGGATGTTATTCCTCTTCGCCTGTATCACCGAGCACCGCGTTAGGTCACACGTAGCACCGCCTATTGCCTTATTATATTTTGTGATGCTATTGTTTGCTTTGTTATTTATTTGTTTCCCCTTCGTTGCTTATTTTCGGTAGACTCCGATACTGTGATAGACCCCCGAGACTATTGATGCTTCGGTGTTCGACTATGGCTACGCTTACGAAGATTCCTTTCGTCTACAGAGCTTCCAGGCAAGCCCCCCCTTTGATCACCAGATATCGCCTACTCTTCTCTCTACTGCTTGCATTAGAGTAGTGTAGCATGTTACTGCTTTCGATAATCCTATTCTGCTGCATAGCCTGTCATTGTTGCTACCACTGTTGATACTTTACCTGCAATCCTAAATGCTTAGTATAGGATGCTAGTATTCCATCAGTGGCCCTACACCCTTGTCCGTCTGCCCTGCTATTCTATCGGGCCGTGATCACTTGGGTGTGATCACGGGTATATACTACATACATTTTACATACACATGATGATGTTTCGGAGATGGGGGCTGAAGGGGCAGGTGGTTCCACACAGGTAGTGGTGGGCCTGGGTTCCCGACAGTCCCCTGATGGTTACTTTGTGGCGGAGCGACAGGGCAGGTTGCGACCACCTAGGAGACAGGTGGGCGTGGCCCTGGTCGTTGTCCGCGGTTATGTCATAATAACACGTTATCGGGATCTTGGTATTTGATCTGAGTCTGGCCATTTGGTCTATACGCACTAACCAGCTACGTGGGAATAGTTATGGGTACTCGACGTCGTGGTATCAGCCGAAGCCTTCTTGACGTCAGCGGTTTAGCGGCGCGCGCCGGATTGGACTGGAAGCCTGCTCTGGTATTAGGAGAGGCTAGGTCTGCTTACCGGCCGCCCTCGCAACGTGCAGGTGTGCATTGGGCGATGGGCCCAGACCCCTGTGTGCTTAGGACTTAGACCGACGTGCTGACCTCTCTGCTGTGCTTAGGTAGGGCTGCGACGTGTTGATCTTCCGAGGCCGGGCATGACCCTGGAAAGTGTGTCCGGCCAAATGGGATCGAGCGTGCTGGGTTATGTGGTGCACCCCTGCAGGGAAGTTAATCTATTCGAATAGCCGTGTCCCTCGGTAAAAGGACGACCCGGAGTTGTACTCGGACCTCATGACAACTAGAACTGGATACTTAATAAAACACACCCAGACAAGTTCCGGATATAACTCGGTGGTTGCTCTCTCACAGGGTGATGTGCGGGAGGATCGCCGGGTAGGTTTATGCTTTACGATGTTACTTGGTGAACTCTTCTGCTACTCAAGACGGAGGCTGCCAGAAGCTTTGATAGTTGTTACTATTCCATCTACTCCCTTCTACTGCTACAAGATGGAGGCTGCGAGACACGAGGATACTTGTTACTTCCATCTATTCTCTTCTACTGCTGCAAGATGGAGGTGGCCAGAAGCGTAGTCTTCGATTGGATTAGCTATCCCCCTCTTATTCTGCTTTCTGCAGTTCAGTCCACAGATATTACCCCCCTTACACAGATATCATTGCATATGTAGTGTAGATCCTTGCTTGCGAGTACTTTGGATGAGTACTCACGGTTGCTTTTCTCCCCCTTTTCCCCTTTTGTTCCTTCTTCTCGGATGACGCAACCAGATGGTGGAGTCCAGGGCCCAGAAGATCCCGAGGATGTTTCTACGTGAAGATCGGTTTCAAGGAGTAGTTAGGAGGTCCCAGGCAGGAGGCCTTGCCTTTTCGATCGTTGTTACTTTTGTGCTAGCCTTCTTAAGGCAAACTTGTTTAACTTATGTCTGTACTCAGATTTTGTTGCTTCCGCTGACTCTTGTGTTTTCGAGCTTATGTATTCGAGCCCTCGAGGCCCCTGGCTTGTAATATAAAGCTTGTATTATTTTAATTTGTGTCTAGAGTTGTGTTGTGATATCTTTCAGTGAGTCCTTGATCTTGGTCGTACACATTTGCGTGCATGATTAGTGTACGGTCAAATCGGGGGCGTCACAAATTGTTATTCTGTTTACATGAATAAAACCTTCAATGGTCATACACCCAATGAAAATAGTTTGTTGGATCTCGATCGTGGTGATACACATATTCATAATATTGAAGCCAAAATATGCAAGGTTAATAATGATAGTGCAACTTATTTGTGGCACTGCCGTTTAGGTCATAATGGTGTAAAGCGCATGAAGAATCTCTATAGTGATGGACTTTTGGAATCACTAGATTATGAATCACTTGGTGCTTGCGAACCATGCCTCATGGGCAAGATGACTAAAACTCCGTTCTCCGGAACAATGGAGCGAGCAACAGATTTGTTGGAGATCATACATACAGATGTATGTGGACCAATGAGTGTTGAAGCTCGCGGCGGGTATCGTTATTTTCTGACCTTCACTGATGATTTGAGCAGATATGGGTATATCTACTTAATGAAGCACAAGTCTGAAACATTTAAAAAGTTCAAAGAATTTCAGAGTGAAGTGGAGAATCATCATAACAAGAAAATAAGAGTTTCTACGATATGATCGTAGAGGTAAAATATTTGAGTTAGCGAGTTTGGCCTTCAGTAAAAACAATGTGAAATAGTTTCACTACTCACGCCACCTGGAACACCACAATGTAATGGTGTGTCCGAACGTCATAACCGTACTTTATTAGATATGGTGCGATCGATGATGTCTCTTACCAATCTACCACTATCGCTTTTGGGGTTATGCATTAGAGACAGCTACATTCACGTTAAATAGGGCACCATCTAAATCCGTGCAGATGACACCGTATGAACTGTGGTTTGACGAGAAACCTAAGCTGTCATTTCTTTAAGTTTGGGACTGCGATGCTTATGTGAAAAAGTTTCAACATGATAAGCTCGAACCCAAATCAGAGAAGTAAATCTTCATAGGATACCCAAATGAAACAGTTGGGTACACCTTCTATCACAGATACGAAGGCAAGGTCTTTGTTGCTAAGAGTGGATCCTTTCTAGAGAAGGAGTATCTCTCCAAAGAAGTGAGTGGGAGGAAAGTAGAACTTGATGAGGTAATTATACCTTCTCCCGAATGGAAAGTGGAACATCACAGAAACTAGTTCCAGTGATTCCTACACCAATTAGTAAGGAAGCTAATGATGATGATCATGAATCTTCAGATCAAGCTTCTGCTGAACTTCGTAGATCAACCAGAGTTCGTTCCGCATCAGAGTGGTACGGCAACCCGGTTCTGGAAGTCATGTTACTGGACCATGATGAACCTACGAACTATGAGGAAGCGATGATGATCCCAGATTCCGCAAAATGGCTTGAGGCCATGAAATCTGAGATGGGATCCATGTATGAGAACAAAGTGTGGACTTTGGTTGACTTGCCCGATGATCGGCAAGCCATCGAAAATAAATGGATCTTCAAGAGGAAGACTGACGCTGACGGTAATGTTACTGTTTACAAAGCTCGACTTGTTGCGAAAGTTTTTCAACAAGTTCAAGGAGTTGACTACGATGAGACTTTCTCACCCGTAGCGATGCTTAAGTCTGTCCGAATCATGTTAGCAATTGCCGCATTTTATGAAATCTGGCAAATGGATAACAAAACTGCATTCTTTAATGGATTTATTAAAGAAGACTTGTATATGACGCAACCAGAAGGTTTTGTCAATCCTAAAGGTGCTAACAAATTGTGCAAGCTCCAGCGATCCATCTATGGACTGGTGCAAGCATCTCGGAGTTGGAATATACGCTTTGATAAGTTGATCAAAGCATATAGATTTATACAGACTTGCACTGAAGCCTGTATTTACAAGAAGTGAGTGGGAGCACTACAACCTTTCTGATAAGTATATGTGAATTACATATTGTCGATCGGAAATGATGTAGAATTTTCTGGAAAGCATAAAGGAGTGTTTGAAAGGAGTTTTTCAAAGAAAGACCTTGGTGAAGCTGCTTACATATTGGGCATCAAGATCTATAGAGATAGATCAAGACGCTTGATAAGACTTTCGATGAGTAAATACCTTGATAAGATTTTGAAGTAGTTCAAAATGGATTAGTCAAAGAAGGAGTTCTTGCCTGACTTGTAAGGTGTGAAGTTGAGTAAGACTCAAAGCCAGACCACGGCAGAAAAATATAGATAGAATGAAAGTCATTCCCTATGCCTCAGCCATAGGTTCTATAAAGTATGCCATGCTGTGTACCAAACATGTTATGTACCTTGCCATGAGTTTGTCAAGGGGGTACAATAGTGATCCAGGAATAGATCACTGTACAACGGTCAAAATTATCCTTAGTAACTGGATGACTAAGGAAATGTTTCTCGATTATGGAGGTGATAAAGAGTTCGTCGTAAAGGGTTACGCCGATGCAAGCTTTGACACTAAATCCAGATGACTCTAAGTATCAATCTGGATGCGTATTGAAAGTGGGAGCAATTAGCTAGAGTAGCTCTATGCAGAGCATTGTAGACATAGAAATTTGCGAAATACATACGGATCTGAATGTGACAGACCCGTTGACTAAACTTCTCTCACAAGCAAAACATGATTACACCTTATTACTCTTGGGTATTAATCACATAGCGATGTGAACTAGATTATTGACTCTAGTAAACTCTTTGGGCGTTGGTCACATGGCGATGTGAACTATGGGTGTTATTCACATAACGATGTGAACTATCGGTATTAAATCACATGGCGATGTGAGCTAGATTATTGACTCTAGTGCAAGTGGGAGACTGAAGGAAATATGCCCTAGAGGCAATAATAAAGTTGTTATTTATATTTCCTTATATCATGATAAATGTTTATTATTCATGCTAGAATTGTATTATCCGGAAACTTAGTACATGTGTGAATACATAGACAAAACAGAGTGTCCCTAGTATGCCTCTACTAGACTAGCTCATTGATCAAAGATGGTTATGTTTCCTAACCATAGACATGAGTTGTCATTTGATCATCGTGATCACATCATTAGGAGAATGATGTGATGGACAAGACCCATCCGTTAGCTTAGCACTATGATCGTTTAGTTTTACTGCTATTGCTTTCTTCATGACTTATACATGTTCCTATGACTATGAGATTATGCAACTCCCGAATACCGTAGGAACACCTTGTGTGCTATCAAACGTCACAACGTAACTGGGTGATCATAAATATGCCCTACAGGTGTCTTCGAAAGTGTTTGTGGTGTTGGCATAGATCAAGACTAGGATTTGTCACCCCGAGTGTCGGAGAGGTATCTCTGGGCCCTCTCGGTAATGCACATCATAATAAGCCTTGCAAGCAAAAGACTAATGAGTTAGTCACGAGATGATGTATTATGGAACGAGTAAAGAGACTTGCCGGTAACGAGATTGAACTAGGTATAGAGATACCGACGATCGAATCTCGGGCAAGTAACATACCAATGACAAAAGGAACAACATATGTTGTTATGCGGTTTGACCGATAAAGATCTTCGTAGAATATGTAGGAGCCAATATGAGCATCCAGGTTCCGCTATTGGCTATTGACCGAAGATGAGTCTCGGTCATGTCTACATAGTTCTCGAACCCGTAGGGCCCGCACGCTTAACGTTTGATGACGATCGGTATTATGAGTTTATGAGTTTTGATGTACCGAAGGAGTTCAGAGTCCCGGATGAGACCGGGGACATGACGAGGAGTCTCGAAATGGTCGAGACGTAAAGATCGATATATTCGACGACTATATTCGGACATCGGAAAGGTTCCGAGTGATTCGGGTATTTTTCGGAGTATATGGGCCTTATTGGGCCATACAGGAATAGAGGAGAAAGGCCAAAAGGAAGGAGGCGCGCCCCCCCTCTGGTCCAAATTGGACAAGGGGTGCAGCCCCCTTTTCCTTCTCCCTCTCCACCTCTTTGCTTCTCTCCTACTCCGGAAAGGAAAGGGGAATCCTACTAGGACTTGGGAGTCCTAGTAGGACTCCCCACACTTGGCGCGCCCCCTCTAGGGCCGGCCTCTCCCTTGCTCCTTTATATACGGGGGCAGGGGGGCACCCTAGGACACACAAGTTGAATTGTTTTAGCCGTGTGCGGTGCCCCTCTCCACAGAAACACACCTTGGTCATACCGTTGCAGTGCTTAGGCGAAGCCCTGCGCCGGTAGATACATCATATCTGTCACCACGCCGTCGTGCTGGCGAAACTCTCCCGTGAAGCTCAACTGGATCAAGAGCTCGTGGGACGTCATCAAGCTGAACGTGTGCTGAACGCGGAGGTGCCGTACGTTTGGTGCTTGATCGGTTGGATCACGAAGAAGTTCGACTACATCAACCGCGTCACTTGACGCTTCCGCTCCCAATCTATGAGGGTACGTAGACACACTCTCCCCCTCGTTGCTATGCATCTAGTAGATAGATCTTGCGTGATCGTAGGAAAATTTTGAAAATACTACGTTTCCCAACATGAAGTTGAGTAAGACTCAATGCCCGACCATTGCAGAAGATAGAGAGAAAATGAAATTCATTTCCTATGCCTCAGCCGTAGGATCTATCATGTATGCAATGCTGTGTACCACACCTGATGTGTGCCTTGCTATAAGTTTAGCAGGGAGGTACCCAAGTAATCCACGAGTGGATCACTGGACAGCGGTCAAGAACATCCTGAAGTACCTGAAAAGGACAAAGGATTGTTTCTTATTTATGGAGGTGACAAAGAGCTCGTCGTAAACGGTTACGTCGATTCAAGCTTTGACACCGATCCGGATGACTCTGAGTCACAAACCGAATATGTATTTTTGTTGAATGATGAAGTTGTCAGTTGGTGCAGTTCCAAGCAGAGCGTCGTGGCGGGATCTACGTGACAAGCGGAGTACATAGCTGCTTCGGAAGCAGAAAATGAAGGAGTCCGGACGAAGGAGTTCATATCCGATCTAGGTGTAATACCTAGTGCATCGGGTCCAATGAAAATATTTTGTGACAACACTGGAGCAATATCCTTGGCGAAGGAATCAAGGTTTCACAAGATAACCAAGCACATCAAGAGACGCTTTAATTCCATCCGCGATCAAGTCAAGGAGGGAGACATAGAAATTTGCAAGATACATACGGACCTGAATGTTGCAGACCCGTTGACTAAGCCTCTTCCACGAGCAAAACATGATCAGCACCAAGACTCCATGGGTGTTAGAATCATTACTTTGTAATCTAGATTATTGACTCTAGTGCAAGTGGGAGACTGAAGGAAATATGCCCTAGAGGCAATGATAAAGTTGTTATTTATATTTACTTGTATATCATGATAAATGTCTTTTTATTCATGTTAGAATTGTATTAACCGGAAACTTGATACATGTGTGAATACATAGACAAAACAGAGTCTCCCTAGTATGCCTCTACTAGACTAGCTCGTTAATCAAAGATGGTTGTGTTTCCTAACCATAGACATGTGTTGTCATTTGATCAACGGGATCACATCATTAGGAGACTGATGTGTTGGACAAGGCCCATCCGTTAGCTTATCACTACGATCGTTTAGTTTTACTGCTATTGCTTTCTTCATGACTTATACATGTTCCTCTGACTATGAGATTATGCAACTCCCGAATACCGGAGGAACACCTTGTGTGCTATCAAACGTCACAACGTAACTGGGTGATTATAAAGATGCTCTACAGGTGTCTCCAAAGGTTTTTGTGGTGTTGGCATAGATCGAGAATATGATTTGTCACTCCGAGTGTCGGAGAGGTATCTTTGGGCCCTCTCGGTAATACACATCATAATAAGCCTTGCAAGAAAACTACTAATGATTTAGTCACGAGATGATGTATTACGGAACGAGTAAAGAGACTTGCCGATAACGAGATTGAACTAGGTATGATGATACCGACGATCGAATCTCGGGCAAGTAACATACCGATGACAAAGGGAACAACGTATGTTGTTGTGCGGTTTGACCGATAAAGATCTTCGTAGAATATGTAGGAGACAATACGAGCATACAGATTCCGCTATTGGTTATTGATTGGAGATGAGTCTCGGTCATGTCTACATAGTTCTCGAACCCGTAGGGTCCGCACGCTTAACGTTCGATGACGATCGGTATTATGAATTTATGTGTTTTGATGTACCGAAGGTTGTTCGAAGACCCGAATGAAATCACGAACATGACGAGGTGTCTCGAACTGGCCAAGACATAAATATTGATATATTGGAAGGTTATATTCGGACACCGGAAGGGTTCCGGGGGTTACCGGATAAATATCGGAGTACCGGGGAGTTACCGGAACCCCCCCCGGGGGGGGCAATGGGCCTTCATGGGCCTTAGTGGAAATAGAGGGTTGATACGTCCATTTTGCATCATGCTTATATGTTGATATTTACTGCATTATGGGTTGTTATTACTTGTTATGTCATAGTCCTTATGCCTTTTCTCTCATATTTTACAAGGTTTACATGAAGAGGGAGAATGCCGGCAGCTGGAATTCTTGGCTCGAAAAGGAGCAAACTCTGGAAACCTATTCTGCACAACTCCAAAAGCCCTGAAACTCAACAGAACATCGTTTCAGAAAATATAAAAAATATATGGCGAAAGAAACCCACGAGGGGGGCCACCAGCTGTCCACGAGGGTGGGGGCGCGCCCCCCTTCCCAGGGCGCGCCCCCTGCCTCGTGGGCCAGCCGGCAGGCCCCCGATGCCCATCTTCTCCTATATGAGGTGTTGATACGTCCAAAACGTATCTATAATTTCTGCTTGCTCCATGCCTCTTTTGGGTGATATTGCTATGATATTTATACACTTCCATACACTTTTGATCATATTTGGACTAACCTATTAACTCAGTGCACCCCAGTGCCAGTTTCTGTTTTCTGCTGTTTTTGTATTTCAGGTTTTCCCATTACGTAAACTGCCAGAAAAATCCCGGAAAAATTATATAAAAAATCAGCGTTCCAGAAGCTTCCCGGCAGGCGAAGTAGGGCCGGAGGGGGGCCACCAGGGCTCCAGGCGCCCTGGTGGCGCGGCCCCCCTCCTGGCCGCGCCGGGGGGCGCCTGGGCCTCCGCTGATGCCCCCCTTTGGCATATATTTAACACGCGTCCCGAAACCCTCGAGACGGGAACCCTTTTTCGCGATCTCATCTCTGTTCCGCCGCCGCCGCGCTTCCAAGATCGGGAGCACCAGGAGAACTCTTCCCGGCACCCTGCCGGAGGGGAGGATCACCACCGGGATCCTCTCCACCACCATGGACGCCTCCCGGATGAGTTGTCAGTAGTCTACCTTGGACCATGGGTCCATGACTAGTAGCTATGTGATGTTCTCCTCCCATTCTTGTGCTTCACTAATTAGACCTCGTGAGCTGCCCTACATGATCGAGGCACATATGTAATCCTTATGCTGTTGCTATGATGAGTTTGCTGGGATCCGATGGATTGTGAGATTATGTTCAGATTGTGTTTGAGTAATATATTTGATTTACCTCTTTTATATTTATGTTCGTAAGTAATTCTTGCATGTTCTCCGTTGCTATTTATTGCTTTGGCCAAGTAGTAGGTAGTGACTCCAAGAGGGAATGTTATGCTCGATTGTGGGTTCATGCCCCTCGATGACTAGTTTGAGTGACAGAAACATGAGTCTAGGGGATGTGATGTTGCCACAAGGGGGAAAACAACGGTGCTTGTGCCCGCGGGTGCAAGGATTGTTTACTTTACGCAAAGTTCTTTTAATGCAGTTGTCTGTTGCTTTGAGTTTACACTATGGGTGGGACTCGCAACTTAATACCAGCGAGATGTTCTGTATAGATATCTCAAGGTGGATGATTAGTAGTAGATGCAGATGGATTTCGGTCTACTTGCCTTGGCGTACCGCCCATGCTTTGAACCTCTACCTTTCTTGCAACATAGTTAGCATTGGTTTGCGCACATGGTCCTGTCAATTGCCCAGCTGTAATTCGTTTACCTCACATAGCTGTTTTATCATCTTTTGGGAGAGAGACATCACTAGTGAACATCATGGGACCCCGGTCCATATTACCATCACTGATCACATCCGCTATTTACTTTCCGTTTTTACTTACTATTTGCAGCAATACCTATCACTATTACCACTTGTGTTTGATCCTTTGTAAATGACAAGGCCGGAGGGATTGACAACCTCTCTGTACTCGTTGGGAGCAAAGTTATTTGTATCTGTGTGCATGTCCACGTTGATTGCTAATATCTGGCGCCGTTAGCAGTTGACACCTTCTTGTTGAAACTGGGAGTCTCAGGGGAAATCGATCCTTGGTATCTTTGCCAAGGGAAAACTTCCGCTACACTGCATCTCAAACCTTCCACTTGGGGTAACCAACGAAGGGCGAGAAGCCATCAAGCAAAGTTTTCTGGCGCCGTTGCCGTGGACTCCACTCTTCAAGATAGGGGAGTTGCACGCTATCTTTTATGTTTGCTTTTTAGTCTTGTTAGTTTACCTTTCAGTTTTCTTTATGTCTTTTCACTAGTTTTGCTTAATGGAAAATAACAAAAATATGAGAGAGCTTTATAAGCTCTACCTTGCTTTGGGACATGATGTGTTTGAAGAGAAAATTAAAAAACCTATGGAACTTTATTATTTGCATAACAATCATGATGGTGGTGATGTTATTAGTATGCTTTCTTTGAATATCAATATTGCTAATGACATGGAAAGCTCTAAGCTTGGGGATGACACGTTTGATGAACATGATATTTTTAGTCCCCCAACTTTTGAAGAGAAAATTTACTTTGATGATACTTTGCTTCCTATATATGATTACAATGATGAATATGATGTTTTCAGTCCACCTACTATTGAGGATAAAATTTATTATGATTATGATATGCCTCCTAAATACAATGATTACCATGATGGTTATGATTGCTTTACTCTCACTATTCCTAATAAGAAAGATTTTGCTTATATGAAGAGTAATGATACCTTTTTGCATGTGGATCATGGTAACCATGCCTTATGTGATAGTTATATTGTTGAGTTCATCCATGATGCCACTGAAATTTATAATGAGAGAGGGAGACATGGTTCTAAATATCTTAATAATAAGAAGTTTCCTCTCTTTATGTTGAAGGTTTTGAAGCTGTACTTGTTTTGTCTTCCTATGCTTATTGCTTTGTGCTTCAATGAATTATTCTATTGCAATATTCCTATGCATAGGAAGCATGTTAGGCTTAAATGTGTTTGGTATTTGCTTCTTGGTGCTCTCTTTTGTTCTTCAACTCTTATTCCTACGAGAGCATCATTAAAGTCTTAAGCCTATCTTTATGGCTATAAAGAAAGAGCTCTAGGGAGACAACCCTTGTTATCTTTGCATTCAGTTTGTTCTTTCAGTTTTTAGTGGTCTTGATGTTTGTTACTACAGTAGCATCATCATTGTATCTTTACTTTTCAGCTTTGTGCCAAGTTTAGCCTCTGATTGCAAGAAAGTTCAAAAGTTGTGACGTGCTGTCCAGGAAACAGATTCTGTCCTTGGACAGAAAAATTCGTATAAAATCACCAGATCATCTTTTTGGTCTGAATTTTTTCGACAGCATGCTCTATATAATTGTCTTTCGTGCGTCTGTTTTGAGTTTTTTGATTAGAGTGGCATAAGTGCCCCGAAAAAATCATTTACTACCTGCTGTTCTGTTTTTCTTAGATTCTGTCCTGTTTTGCCTTTCCTTCATTTTGCAAACCTTGAGCTTGCTTTTTCTTTGCAAAAACCTTTTGACAATCTTGAGAAACAGTAGACCTTCAAGAATATCCTTATTTCCAGCAAGGAACAATTATTTTATTAAGGGTACTAACCTCGCTAATCAGATTATGATGAGTTATGTATGAAGGGAGTTTTCAAGTGTGCGAGGGAAGATGATAAAAAGATTCAGTAGTGTCAAACGCTCAAGCTTGGGGATGCCCCCATGCACCCCCAAGAAATATTCAAGGAGACTCAAGCGTCTAAGCTTGGGATGCCCCCGTGCATCCCCTTCTCCATCAACATTATCAGTTCGTCTTTCGTTCCACTATATTTTTATCACTTCATGTGTTATGTGCTATGCTTGGAGCGTCTTGCTTTTAGTTTCCTTTTTAGTTTTCTTTAGCTTTTCATAACGAGTCGGAACTCAGCTTTCTTTGTGTGGGAGAGAAACACGCTCCACTTCTACCTAGAACATAACATAGAATTTTCATGTCTATCTTTGCTGTGTGTGTTCTTTGTCTTTCAATAGCTACTGTCATGTTCAGCTCTTAGTATTCATGCTTATCTTTTTAAAGAGCTTTTGTTTAGTTGGTTGCTTGAACTCTCTTTAGTTATCATGCTTATCTTATTAAGAGAGTTTGCTTCTGTTGCATTGGTCGATATGTCTATGATAAAAATGCTACGTGCATAATGGTGCTTAGTAATTCATGTTTTCTTATGGTTAGTCTCAAATAGCTGGGGGGTTCCCAATGTGTTATTGGAGTACCAACATGATTTGTTTGCCTATGATGTGGTATGGTTTAGGAATATCTTCCTTCGAGAATTTATTTTGATTGACTTGGCGTATGCTCACGCATATTTAAGACTGTAAAGAAAGTCTGTCAAGCCTTGATGATCTTTTATTTCTGAGTAGCGATATAACTTCCATGCCTGATTCAAGGTTGCTTTGTCGCTCTGCATGATTATGACCGTCATTGCTCTCTTAGTTGGTCGCTCCCAGTCTTTTGCTAACCTTCGCCTATACTAAGCGGACTGACTGCTTGTGCATCCAAAATCCTTTAAACCAGTTATGCCATATGAGTCCACCATACCTTCCTATACATGGTATTTACCTGCCATTCCTAACGAAGACTTTCATGTATCATCTCGAAATTATTCAAGAAAAGCATTCCTGTTCTGTGCCTCTATTTTAGTTCATGAGGAAGTAGTAGTTAATTCATGATCTTTTTAAGTTGGACAAGCTTCACCCCGGGATTGCATGTCTAATGTGCAAACCCATAATACGAGAAGGAACTGACAAAGAGTGCGCCCGGCTCAAAAATAATATAACAAACAAACCCTCCTTCACGCTTTGTTCATGAGAAATCAGAAAACTTTGGCAGTGATAAACAAAGGAGATTAAGAGGATGTGATCGTCCTCATTCGGGAGCCGTTCCTCGAAACTTGTCCATCTCAAGAAGTGATTGAGTTGTCTGCTAGCATTCGTTGACGAAACATGCATAATCTAAAAAAATATTATTACTTCTGTTTTTAAAACCAAGAGCTCTGGTACATGCTTTGTCTTTGTTTCCGACTACGGGTTTTCAACCTTGCCAACAAAAGCCACGGTTCGAGAGTCTCCACCTTCTTTTAAAGCACCAACTACTGAGAGCATGATTGTCATTCTGAGTGTAATGTGCATTGTCCCAAAGTAGCATTGTCTTTTGCATGATTGTGATATCGTTTATTTTGAAATCATTGTATCCAGTCATCACTTAAACCTTGGAGGTGCCCCTGCATTTATGTTTTGCTTCACTAAAGGGGGCAAGCGAGATATCACTTTATCATATTTGCACACCATGCTCATTACAAATCTATTTGATGTTTCAGTATCATATTGTAAAACTTTCAGTTCTTTGTGATTTTCTCATGAGGCAACTTAATTACTACAGATTCATTGTCTCAGTAAGCTTTTGTCATATGACTATGAAAAGTCCTATATGGTTAATAGCATGTCACCACAGAAATTATTCTTGTTATCATTTACCTACTCGAGGACGAGCAGGAATTAAGCTTGGGGATGTTGATACGTCCAAAACGTATCTATAATTTCTGCTTGCTCCATGCCTCTTTTGGGTGATATTGCTATGATATTTATACACTTCCATACACTTTTGATCATATTTGGACTAACCTATAACTCAGTGCACTCCAGTGCCAGTTTCTGTTTTCTGCTGTTTTTGTATTTCAGGTTTTCCCATTACGTAAACTGCCAGAAAAATCCCGGAAAAAATATATAAAAAATCAGCATTCCAGAAGCTTCCCGGCAGCCGAAGTAGGGCCGCAGGGGGGCCACCAGGGCTCCAGGCGCCCTGGTGGCGCGCCCCCTCCTGGCCGCGCCGGGGGGCGCCTGGGCCCCCCAGGCCTCCGCTGATGCCCCCCTTTGGCATATATTTAACACGCGTCCCGAAACCCTCGAGACGGGAACCCTTTTTCGCGATCTCATCTCTGTTCCGCCGCCGCCGCGCTTCCAAGATCGGGAGCACCAGGAGAACTCTTCCCGGCACCCAGCCGGAGGGGAGGATCACCACCGGGAGCCTCTCCACCACCATGGACGCCTCCCGGATGAGTTGTGAGTAGTCTCCCTTGGACCATGGGTCCATGACCAGTAGCTATGTGATGTTCTCCTCCCGTTCTTGTGCTTCACTAATTAGACCTCGTGAGCTGCCCTACATGATCGAGGCACATATGTAATCCTTATGCTGTTGCTATGATGAGTTTGCTGGGATCCGATGGATTGTGAGATTATGTTCAGATTGTGTTTGAGTAATATATTTGATTTACCTCTTTTATATTTATGTTCGTAAGTAATTCTTGCATGTTCTCCGTTGCTATTTATTGCTTTGGCCAAGTAGTAGGTAGTGACTCCAAGAGGGAACGTTATGCTCGATTGTGGGTTCATGCCCCTCGATGACTAGTTTGAGTGACAGAAACATGAGTCTAGGGGATGTGCTGTTGCCACAAGGGGGAAAACAACGGTGCTTTTGCCAGCGGGTGCAAGGATTGTTTACTTTACGCAAAGTTCTTTTAATGCAGTTGTCTGCTGCTTTGAGTTTACACTATGGGTGGGACTCGCAACTTAATACCAGCGAGATGTTCTGGATAGATATCTCAAGGTGGATGATTAGTAGTAGATGTAGATGGATTTCGGTCTACTTGCCTTGGCGTACCGCCCATGCTTTGAACCTCTACCTTTCTTGCAACATAGTTAGCATTGGTTTGCGCACATGGTCCTGTCAATTGCCCAGCTGTAATTCGTTTACCTCACATAGCTGTTTTATCGTCTTTTGGGAGAGAGACATCACTAGTGAACATCATGGGACCCCGGTCCATATTACCATCACTGATCACATCTGCTATTTACTTTCCGTTTTTACTTACTATTTGCAGCAATACCTATCACTATTATCACTTGTGTTTGATCCTTTGTAAATGACAAGGCCGGAGGGATTGACAACCTCTCTGTACTCGTTGGGAGCAAAGTTATTTGTATCTGTGTGAAGGTCCACGTTGATTGCTAATATCTAGCGCCGTTAGCAGTTGACACCTTCTTGTTGAAACTGGGAGTCTCGGGGGAAATCGATCCTTGGTATCTTTGCCAAGGGAAAACTTCCGCTACACTGCATCTCAAACCTTCCACTTGGGGTAACCAACGAGGGGCGAGAAGCCATCAGGTGTTTTGACCTGGAAAAAAACATAAGGAGGCTTTTGGGACCAGACGCCGCCGTCTCGAGGCGGAACCGAGGCGGAAACCAATCTAGGGCTCCGGCAGAGCTGTTCTGCCGGGGATACTTCCCTCCGGGAGGGGGAAATCGTCACCGCCGTCATCACCAACAACTCTCCCATCTTGGGGAGGGCTATCTTCATCAGCATCTTCACCAGCACCATCTCCTTTCAAACCCTAGTTCATCTCTTGTATCCAATCTTTGTACCCAAACCTCAGATTGGTACCTGTGGGTTGCTAGTAGTGTTGATTACTCCTTCTAGTTGATGCTAGTTGGTTTATTTGGTGGAACTTCATATGTTCAGATCCATTATGCATATTAATACCCCTCTGATCATGAACAATATTATGTCTTGTGAGTAGTTACTTTTGTTCCTGAGGACATGGGAGAAGTCTGGCTATTAGTAGTCATGTGAGTTTGGTCATTGTCGGGGGAAACTGTCCTCCCACGAGCACCTATGGGACCGGAGCCCCTTCTACGTTGCGGTAAGGGAGCGGAGGGAGCACGGAGAGCAGATCGAGGAACACACGCGGGCAGTTTTACCCAGGTTCGGGCCGCGCGGACGCGTAAAACCCTACTCCTGCTTGTATTGTATTGAGTTCTTGAGCTCGGGAGCTTGAAAAGCTAGCTACACCGAGCGGAAGTGTTGTCTAGGTTCCGAACCCTTTCTACGTTGTGCATGGGCCTCTTTTATAGCTCAAGGGGTCACCGACAGGTGTCAACGTAGAGGAGGGCAAAAATGTAACTTTGGTGGTAGTTGTAACAGTGCGGGAATAGTGCATGAACAGTGGATGAACAGTGGTCTTCACCTAACTTTGACAGTGGGGGACAAGGGCATTAAATGCCCGTCGCCGTCGACCCCAAAAGCGCCCGTCCATGCTTCTCCGTTCGCCACGGCGGTAGCCTCGTCACCGTGGCCCGCCACCGTGTCCCCCAGGCTGCACAGCCATCTGCCACGCGTCCCTGGAAGGTCCCCAGGGCGACGCGTGGGCCGATGAGCTGGAGCGCGGGCACACAGCGCAGGCTTCCCCCGGCAAGCACCTTGCCGGGGTCTCGATCTTGCCGGGCCGGGAAGCTTGTCGCTCCCCGGGTCCTGCCGAGGCGCAGGGTGCGCCGAGGTATCTTTTTGAGATGTGTATTTCTTGGCCTTCCTGGCAAGTCCCACTTGCCAGGGTCTTGTGCTAATGCGATAACCTTGAGCCTGGTGCGGCCTTCCCGGCAAGCTCCACTTGCCGGGGCCTTGATCTTCTGAGTTGTATACTTTGTTTTTTGAATGGCTTCATAAGGACCAGAAAAAGGTTTCCGGCGAGCACGTGGTAAACCCTGCCGCGGGAAGCTGCAACTGCCCGTGCACAAGTTGGGGTACTAAGGTACCCCTATCTTAGTACACCGACAGGAGCCCCCGGGCCTGGGCCACACACGGTGCCGAGCGCTGTTGGGCCAGGCCCAAGACAGTGCACGGGCATGCGCGGCCCACGGCACGCCGAATCTCCTTCCGTATCCGCCGCATCCTCCCCCAACGGCACGCGTCGATTGCGGCGTCGTGGGGGAGATCGTGGCCTCGTTCTTTAATGGGAAATGCGGAACGTCCCCCACCTCCCCCTTAAAAGCAGAGGAGGCAGGGGCAGTTCCTCTCCTTCGTCTTCATTGCGCTTCTCTTCTCCAGAAACCCCCGCTGCTCCTCACCTCCACCCCTCCTCCGCAGTCTTCCGCATCCGCGGCGCCGTCGAGCTCCCCGCCTCTTCCCTCGCCGCCTCCGCCATGGCTCCGAAGAGCGACAAGGCGAAAGCGGACAAGGCCAAGAAGGAGAAGTCCGAGTAGGCGGCGAAGCTGGCCGCCCTGCGGAAGAAGAGCGTGGTCTTCGCGCCGAGGCTTGGCGCGAAGGAGCTACGGAAAAAGTACTATCTGTTCTGGTCAGGGGAGACCAAAGCTCATCCCCGTACCAGAGCCTTCCCCGCCGTCGCCAAAGATCTGTTCCCCGGCGGGTACTTCTTCTTCGCTGCTTTCTTCCATTGTGGATTGTGCCCTCCGTACTCGGAGTTCTTTTGCGACATCATGAACACATACAACCTCCACCTCCTAGATTTCACTCCCAACGCCATCCTTACGATGGCCGTTTTCGCACATCTGTGCGAAAACTATGTTGGGATTCACCCCAATGTCGCCCTTTTCCGCCACTTTTTCATGCCTAGAGTAGAATCGGGCGCTCCCCTCTCCGGCGGCATCTCCTGGATCTTCAGGCTGAACAAAAAGGAGTCGTACCTGAAGGGAGAACTCCGCGGCAAGTGGGAGGAGTGGCGTGCAGATTGGTGCTGGATAGTGGAGGATAAGCCGGAGCCCTTCACCGCGCCGCGCACAACTGCCATAGTGCGCGGCAGAGACTGGAGCGAATTGGCCCCGGAGGACAACAAGCTCAGCATTGCCCTCATTAGGATTATCCGTCTCCGGGTAGCCAAACTAACCATCGGAGAGGTAGGGGCAGATTTCCTCTGCCGCTACATTGCCCCTTTACAAGAAAGGAAAAGGCCAGCATGGGAATTTGGCAACGCGGCGGATATCATGAGGCTGCGCCCCGGATTGAACTTCAATTTCACTGCTTTGGAGTTGAAGGGGATGGTCCGGGAGCTCTTCAAGCATGACCCGGCCCACCCGGAATGGTTTAGATCTCCCCGGGGAGTGGTGCCGCTGTGCAACAGCACTGCCCGGGATTCCTTGCGCGCGATGATGCCCGCGTGCGACTCCCACGGCGTCGACCCCACCTGGATAGAGCCTCCGCCGGATGCAATACTGAGCTTCTTCGACAACTTGGTCGAGACGCCCAAAAACGCCGAAGAGAACAAGGGCCTCACCCGGGCCACCACGGCAAGGGATTTGGCCTACATCGCCTCCAGGGTGGAAGAGGCCGCCGCAGCTGCAGCGGCAGGTGACTTTGGATACACCGTGGACGAGGCGCAGGCCGCGGATGAGGCGAGCTGAGCAGAGGAGGCAGAAATCCTCAGGCTGCTCAAGCTTCCGCCCGATGAGTTTGCCGGTGTGCCTTCCCTGAGGCTTTCCGGGATAGCTGGGGTTGCCGGGGCGAGCGAGGCCTCCGGAGGGAGCCGAACCGCCGGAGGGAGCGAGGCCGCCGGGCAAGGTGCTGGGTCCAGCAGGCCTGCCGGGGAGGAGGAGGAGGACGTCGAGGCCGATGAAGATACTGGTGGATCTCTGGGACTTGATGACGATGCCTCCTCGTCCTCAGAGAACTCCCCGCCTCCGGCAAGTCCCACGCAGCAACCAAGGAAGCGCCTCCGCAAGGCGGCTGAGGCGGCGAGGCCGCAGGCGCCCCGACAACAGCCGGCGCGCCGTGCGACGCGCGCCACCAAGACGAGCGAAGTCGTCAAGGACGCGCCCCGTGCACCAGCGCCAAGCGGAGGAGGATCCTCCTGGAGTGGAACAGCTGCTACTTCCGCTCCTCGGCCCTCGGCGACAACGGAGGCTGGGTCTTCGCAGCCCACAGCCCCGGAGACCGCCAAGCGGCCGAGGGAGCCTTCTCCTCCTGCTCCTTGCGCGGGAGCGTCTCAGGTGGAGTTCGACTTCTCCGCCCTCAGCTCCGACGACGAGGAAGAGGAGTAAGTACTTGCAACTTGTAATTTCTTCGACCTTGTCTTGATCTTCCTTGATGATTCTGATCTTGCTTTTGTTTTGCTTTCAGGACCCTGGCACAGCGGATGGCGAAGAGGGCCAAGATCCCTGTGGTTGAGGTTGAAGACGACTCGCCCGTCGCGGCGACAGGAGACGCGCCGGCGGCAAGCTTGCCGGATCAACCTGCTGCTCCGAGGAGCAGCCCCCAGCGTAAGTCTGGTCTTGAACTTTCTGTTCTTCGGGTGCGCTTGAGGTTGTTGCTTATGCTGATATCTTGCTGTCTTGTTTGTCTTGTTTGTCTTGTTTGTCTTGTGCAGAAGTGGAGCCGCAGCCGCAGGAGCAACCGGAGGTCACCCCCGAGGAGCTGCTTGTCCCACCCTCCCCGCCAAGGGCGAACTCCCCGGCGAGGGAGGATGCTCCGCCAAGGACGGGCACCCCGCCAAGGGCGAGCACCCCGCCAAGGGTGAGCAGCCCGACAAGGGTGAGCACCCCGCCAAGGGAGGGCGCGGGCGGCCCTCCGCCAGCAGGGGCCACCACTCCGCCACCAAGGGTGGACTCCCCGGCGAGGGAGCCTGTCGTCGAAGAAGTCCGCGAAGGTAAGTCTTGTAGCTTCTTCTTCTTGGACTTGTCTTTTTGGATATTTGCTTGACTTTTTCTTTTCTTTTTCTTCTGCTAGATCTTCCTGCACCGGAGCGGATGGAGACGGAGGCCACCGTCGAGGAGGAGGTGCACGGCGACGGCGGCAACGCCACTGCTGCTGAGGGCATGGCTGGAGCTGACGAGCCTGCCGCTGAGGAGACCGCCCCGACCGCAGACGCCGCGGCTGGAGAAGGGACCGGCGACCGCACTGCTGGCCCGGAGGCAGCAGGAGCGTCGAGCGCTGCACCGGCCGCCGACCCCTCCGCCTCCACGGAGCGGTCGGGCGTCTATCTTGAGGCTCCCAACGGAATCTTCATACAAGTCCCGTGGGCGTCCTCGTCGCGAGCCCCCATGGAGGGAGAGACCTATGATGGAGAGGTCCTCGCCTCCGCGGGGTTAAAGGTCGTTGAAGCGCTTGGCGGGAGTGACGAGCCCGAAGAGGAGAAGCTTCTTCGCCAGCTCCTGGCCCTGTACCGGGCCAGGCAGGCGAAACTGGAGTCCCGAGAAGCTCTCACCGCCAAGGTTGGAGCTGATTTGGAGAAGCGCGCTGCGGAGCTCCGCGCCGCCAACCAGGCAGCCCTCCGCAACTTGGCGGAGGAGCGGGAAGAGCTTGCTGGGGAGCAGCAAGCCTTCCTCCTGGAGAAGGCTGAGGCCGAGGAGCAGCAGCGACTGGCCGCCGAGGAGCTGTCCCGGCGAGAAGGAGTGCTCAACCAGCGGAAGGTCGACCTCGATGCCCACGAGGACGACCTCACCGCCCGGGAGCAGGCCATTGGCGGGGCCCTAAAGGAGGCAAAGGATGCTGCCGCCGCCGCGGAGACTGCCAAGAGGGACTTGGAGCTCAAGGTGGAGCAGCTGGAGCGGTACCTGAAGGCGAGCGAGGACAGGGTCACCGCGCTCAATGTGGAGCGGGAGAAAGACGCCCACACCAACTCCGACTTGCAGGTACGCCTCTCCAAGAAAGGCGACGAGCTCAAAGCCGCCAAGGATTCAATTGCTGACTTGGAGTTGAAGGTCTCCACTCTGACCGATTCGCTCGACGCCGCCCGGGATCGCGAGACGAAGCTGAAGGACGAGCTCCGCAAGGAACGAGGCCTGGTGGAGAGCGCCGCCGCATCAGCGAACAACTTCAGCCGGGCGGTGGAGCAATGGACTGACGATCTGGTCACCTCCGCTGCCAACATTGACAAGGAGATGATGGCGCTGAGAGCAGAGCACCTCGTGTATTCTCCCGACGAGGCCCTCCCCCACAGCGCCAGGTTAAGTCTTTTCTTCAGGGGAATCGCGCCGGGGCTTGCACGGCTGCGAGAGAAGCTTCCCGTGCAGTTGGCCGACGAGTCGCGTCGGCTCTGCGCGGGCACCTTGGAACGCGTCTTGACGAAGATTGTCTACCGCAACCCCGGCATCAACCTCGTCAACGTCCTCCGCTCCTTGCCGGACGACGCTGACCAGGAGGCGTTGAAGGCGCAGGTCGCCCACATCGTCGCCAAGGTGAACAAAGTCACGAGGCGTGAAGGCGACCGCGTAGATTAGGCTTCTTTCTTTCTATTTCCTTTGCCGCTGCAAAGTGTGTTATGGACATGAATCGATTAGTTATTGCGGCAAGTTATCCTTGTAATATACAGTCTTATTTTGATCAGCCAATGCAGTGCTATCTCCCTTGCTTTGGTCCTTTACTTTGTATGCTTATTACCCTACGCTTTTTAGGGAACTTGCCGGCAACGGGCCCTTGCCGCGAGCGATGAGTGCTGGACTCTGAGCCGCCTGCTGGCAAAGGCCTTGTCGGCAAGCAACCTTGCCGCAGCTAGTTGCAGCACACTTAGACTGCTGAGCGAACTCAAGAACGAAGTAAGGGCGCGACACTTATCGCAGCTCACTTAAGCCGTTGAGCGTGCTCGAAACAGAGTAAGGGCGCGGCTAGCCGCGGGTAGGTTCCTCCGCGCACAGGTTTTCCATACAAAGTGTGGTTGTTCAAGGAAGACAACTAGAAATTTTAAAAATTTGAATGCTCAAACTTTGATAACTTAGCTCTCATAGTTCGTTCATTCTCCGGCAAAGCTTCTCTTTCTTGAACAGCACTTGGTTCATCCTCCACCTCCTTCCCCCCCGGCAAACTTGTGTGCGAGGAACGTTCCTTCTGCTTAAGAGGGAAAGAAAAAGAGAAGGGAAAACAAGTATATAGCCTCATGGCTTGCTAGCGCTTACCGGAGATGTGTGTTGCACAAGGTGCCAAACAATGCATGCAAATAACAAAGAAAAGCATGGAAATGGCAAATAGCGCGAAACACAAAAGCTTTACTGATGCACGGGGTCTGCGCCCGGCTTTGTACAAAGGTTTACATGCAACAGCGGCAAGACTTGTACAAAAGGTGGTTGCCGGAGCGGATCACGGCAACCGCGCCTTATGGGTGAAACTTGCGAAGATGCTCTATGTTCCAGGAGTTGCTCACCGGTAAGCCTTCTTCGGTCTCAAGGCGGACAGCGCCGGGCCTTGTGACTTGTCTCACCCGATAAGGGCCTTCCCACTTCGGCGTCAACTTGTTGGAATTCTTGGCGGACTGAACACGTCGAAGAACAAGGTCGCCTTCCTCGAGACTCCTGGCCTTGACCTTGCGGCTATGATAGCGACGCAAGGCTTGCTGGTATCGAGCAGCTCGTACAGCAGCCTAGAGACGTTCCTCCTCGACGAGCAATGCATCATCTTGTCGCAGTTGCTCTTGCTCGAGCTCATCATAAGCGAGCACTCGAGGAGATCCGTATACGAGTTCCGTGGGGAGAACTGCCTCTGCTCCATAGACAAGAGCAAAGGGTGTCTGTCCGGTGGCTCGACTTGGTGTCGTTCTGATTGACCAAAGAGCCGCCGGCAACTCCTCTATCCAGTTTCTTCCGCACTTGCGCAGCCTGTCGAAGGTTCTTGTCTTGAGCCCGCGCAGCACTTCAGCATTGGCCCTCTCCGCTTGACCATTGCTCCTCGGGTGAGCAACAGAAGCGAAGCAGACCTTGGCGCCAAGGTCTTGGACGTACTGCATGAAGGTGCGACTTGTGAACTGCGTGCCGTTGTCGGTGATGATCCTGTTAGGGATTCCGAAACGGCAAACAATTGACCTGAAGAACCTGACTGCTGACTGTGCTATCACCTTTCTCACTGGTTCCACTTCTGGCCACTTTGTGAACTTGTCGATTGCAACGTACAAGTACTCAAAGCCCCCGACTGCGCGGGGAAAGGGGCCGAGGATATCGAGCCCCCAGACCGAGAAGGGCCAGGACAAAGGGATCGTCTGGAGAGCTTGAGCTGGCTGATGTATTTGCTTGGCATGGAACTGGCACGCTTCACACTAGGTTACTTGTGCAGTTGCATCTTGGAGGGCTTCTTGCCAAAAGAACCCTTGCCGGAACGCCTTCCCGGCAAGTGCCCTTGCGCCAATGTGGTGGCCACATATGCCTCCATGTATCTCTGCCAACAGCTTCTGTCCATCTTCTCTGGAAATGCACTTCAACCTGACACCGTTGAGTCTTCTTCTGTACAGTTCATTGTCAACGAACTGGTACATACTTGACTGCCTGGTTATTTTCTCTATCTCTTCTGGCTCATCGGGAAGTTCTCCAGTTTGCAGAAAACGGACGATCTGCTGTGCCCATGCCGGAGCCCGAGGCTCAACGGCAAGGACTAAAGGCATGAGGGCTGCTGCGGGAACCCCAGCTTCTACGGCAAGAACCTCCGGTTCTGCCGGAGCTGATGGTCCCCCGGCAAGCCTGTCGGGGCAAGGCTTGTCGGGAACGCTTGCTTCAACTTTACAGACCCTTGGGTCTGCAGGAGCAAACTGTTCCTCAGCATCTGGATTGTTGATCTTGGGGACCTTGGCGGCGGCTTCTGGAAGGTCCGCCGGCAAGTAGTCGCCGGAGACCAACTTTCTTTTCTTACTTTGCCCAACTGATGGTGTAACGGATGGTTGAGTTAACTTGAGCAGGAAGGTCCCTGGTTCCACAGGTAACTTCATTGCAGCACACTTTGAAAGGCCATCTGCAATATCATTCTGAGCTCTTGGGACGTGCTCCATTTGCAGACCTTCAAAGTGTTCTTCGAGCTTCCTCACTTCATCAACATAAGCTTCCATCAAGGGGCTCTGATAACTCTTATTTACTTGTCGGACCACCAACTGCGAATCTCCCCGCACAATTAACTTCTTGATCCCAAGCTCGGCTGCAATTCTGAGGCCGGCAAGCAACCCTTCATACTCAGCAGTATTGTTTGTCGCTTGTTCCCTGGGAAAGTGCATCTGGATAACATACTTGAGGTGCTCTCCGGTGGGCGCTATGAGTACCACGCCGGCACCAGCGCCTTGCAGCGAGAAAGCACCATCAAAGTACATCATCCATTCTTTGCTTGCTTCTCGGACGGGGACGCTTGTCTCTGGAACTTCTTCATCCGGCGTTGGGGTCCATTCTGCTATGAATACTACCAAAGCTCTGCTCTGTATGGTTGAAGTACTTTCAAACTTGAGACCAAAGCTTGACAGTTCCAGTGCCCACTCAACGATCCTGCCTGTTGCCTCTGGATTTTGTAATATCCTCTTCAACGGAAAGCGAGTGACCACCGTTATCTCATGTGCTTGAAAGTAATGGCGCAGCTTCCTTGAGGCCATGAGGAGGCCGAATAGCAACTTTTGCACCCCAGAGTATCTTGATCTAGCCCCCTGCAATAGGGAACTCACAAAATACACTGGGCGCTGCACCATCTTCCTTCGCACTTCTCCTTGCTCCTGCGCAGAGTTGTCCTTGTCGGGGCCAGAGCTTGTCGGTGGAGCCCCCTGCTTCTCGCTGGATTCGCTTGTCGGGGGTGTGGATTCCTCATCTGCCTCCCTCTCCGCTACCAACGCAGCACTAACCACTTGATTGGTTGCCGCTAGATACAGCAGCAACTTCTCTTGTGGTCTAGGTGCGACAAGTATTGGAGTAGAGGACAGGTATCCTTTCAAGTCCTGCAGCGCTGCCTCCGCTTCCGGAGTCCATTTCATAGGACCTGCCTTTTTCAAGATTTTGAAGAAAGGCAGGGCGCGTTCTGCAGACTTTGAAATGAACCTGCTGAGGGCAGCCACACAACCAGCAAGTCTTCTTACGTCCTTGACGCGCTTCGGGGCTTCGATCTGCTCGATGGCTTTTATCTTGTCGGGATTGGCTTCAATCCCCCTCTGGGACACAAAGAACCCGAGAAGCTTGCCGGAGGGGACTCCGAAGACGCACTTCTCGGGGTTCAGCTTGAGCTGGATCTTGCGCAGATTTGCAAATGTTTCTTCCAAGTCTTGGATCAGGGTATCTTTACTCTTACTTTTGACCACTATGTCATCCATGTAAGCTTCTACATTTCTGTGGATCTGTGGCTCAAAAGCAGTGTGCACCACCCTTGCAAATGTAGAGCCTGCATTCTTCAATCCAAAGGGCATGCGTATGAAGCAATATGTGCCGCATGGAGTAATGAATGCAGTCTTCTCTTCATCTTCCTTGGCCATGAAAATCTGGTGGTAACCTGAGTATGCATCAAGGAAGGAAAGCAGCTCACATCCAGCGGTGGAGTCAACAATCTGGTCGATACGCGGCAAGGGAAATGGATCCTTGGGACATGCTTTATTCACATCGGTGAAGTCTATACAAAGTCTCCACTTCCCATTGGCCTTGCGTACGACAACTGGATTGGCCAACCACGTCGGATGGATCACGCCTCTAACCAGGCCTGCTGCTTCTAGCTTCTTTATCTCTTCGGCGATGAATTTTTGGCGCTCCACGGCTTGCTTTCTGACCTTCTGCTTGACGGGCCGCGCATGAGGACAAACAGCAAGCTTGTGCTCAATTACCTTCCTGGGAACGCCGGAGATGTCAGATGGTTGCCACGCAAACACATCGACATTCGCCCGCAGGAAGGCAACGAGCGCGCTTTCCTATTTGTCGTCGAGTGTAGCACTGATGGTGAAGGTACCACCAGTGCCGTCCTCCTTGGCGGACACCTTCTTGGTTGCCGGTGGAGCGGCCATCCCTTTCTTGCACTTGCCGGTGGAGCTCGATGGAACGTCCTCGACGGCAGCGCAGCACTCCGAAGAGGTGCGTTTGCCGGAGTGGGCCCCAGAGCTCTTGCCGGACTTGGTCTTGGTCTTCCCCCCGGGAGCTTCAGCGGCAAGTGTGTTGCTTTCTGCTGCGGCTGCTGCATCCCGGTATCTCTTGTCGGCGCAGATAAGCGCGTCCTTCTTGTCGCCAGGGACAGAGATGACGCTTATCGGCCCCGTCATCTTGAGTACGTTGTAGGCGTAGTGGGAAGCTGCCATGAACTTGGCGAGGGCAGGACGTCCAAGTATCCCATTGTATGGCAATGGGATATCGGCAACATCGAAGGTTATCCTATCCGTCCTGAAGTTGAGCTCCCCGCCAAAGGTCACTGGCAGAGTAATCTTGCCCTTCGGTTTGCTCCTCCCCGGGTTTATTCCTTGGAACGACCCGGTTTCTTCGAGCTCGCCGTCTGAGATCTGGAGTTTCTTGATCACAGCCGAGGAGATCAAGTTCAGGCCGGCCCCGCCGTCAACCAACATTTTGGTGACCTTGAGGTTGCGGATGGTTGGTGAGACCAACATCGGCAAGCACCCGACCGCCGTTGTGCGGTCAGGGTGATCCTCAAGATCAAAAATGATGGGCGTGCTGGACCACTTCAGCAGCCTGCGTGACTCGACGGGCGGCTCAGCTGCGTTTACTTCCCGAACCCACTGCTTGAGTTGGCGGTGGGAAGTATGCAGAGAGGCGCCTCCGTCGACACACAGAACTTCTGTGGCCTTCTGGAACTCCTGCTCGCTGTTATCTCCTTCCTCCATGTCGTCGTCGTCGTCTTCTTCCTCATCCTTGTCGCGGCTCCGGGGAGGTCGATCACCTTGCCGCTGCTTGGCCTTGCCGCGGCGTCCTCCCCGGCCATTGAATGGCCGCTTCTTGCTTGGCTCTCCCCCGCCACCTTGGGCCTTCTCCTTGTTGCGCCGCTCGTATTCAGCCTTCTGCTGTTCTACGAGGTACTCGACTCGCTTGCAGTTCGAAAGGTCGTGGCCCTTGGTGCGGTGGATCTTGCAATATTGCTTGTCGGAGCCGTCCTGCTTGTCGGCTGCCGCTACCGGGGCAGGTTCCTTGCCGGAACCGCCAGCCTGTGCTGTCTTGGCGGGAGCCTCCTTGCCGGACTGCTCGACGACCAGCACTTCCTTGCTCTTCTTTCTTCTGTTGTTTCGCCGCCGGCTCTTCTTTGCCGGGGCGGCGTCCTCACTGTCGCTTCCTCCTGCGCCAACATCCTCCCCGGGGAGTCTCCTCCCCTCCTCGGCGCGCGCGCACTTGTCAGCCAGAGCGTAGAGCTCGCTGACATCCCGAATCTTGGTCATGGCCATCTCTTCCCTCATGCGGCGGTTACGCACGTTCTGGTGGAACGCGCTGATAACCGCGGCAGGGTGGACGTCGGGAATGTTGTGTTGCACGCGGCTGAATCGTTGAATGTACTTGCGCATGTGTTCTCCTTCCTTCTGGACCAAGATGTGGAGATCACTCTCCTGGCCGTGGGGTTTGTGGCCGCCCGTGAAGGCGCCAACAAATTGGTGGCACAGATCCGCCCACGAAGAAATGGAGCCTTCCGACAAGTGCATAAGCCAGGAGCGGACGTTGGGCTTAAGCACTAGCGGGAAGTAGTTGGCTAGTATCTTCTCGTCGCGTCCCCCGGCAGCCTGCACCGCGATGGTGTAGATGCTGAGGAACTCCGAGGGGTGCGTCTTGCCGTCGTACTTCTCGGGTACGTCGGGCTTGAAGTTTTTCATGCTGGGCCACTGGACTCGCCGCAGCTCACGGGTAAACGCAGGGCAACCTGCCGCGTACGGCAAGTCGCCTGGCTCACCGGGCGCGTACGTGTCGACGGCGGTCCCAGCGCGCTGATCCGATTGTCGCCGGGCTTCTCGTCGGCGCTCGATGCGCGTTCGAGCGTCTTCTTGCCGCCGGTCGTCGAGGACTTGGCGCTGGTCCCGACGAGCCCGCGGATCCGACGACGCCGTGGAGTCATCGTCGACGTTAATCCGGCGGGGTGGCATCTTCTGCTTCCGCGGCGGGGAGTGCACGGTGGTTGCACCCCCGGCGGTCTTGTCGCCGTCGGCCTTCGTCTGGTCGACTTGCCGTGGCCGCGATGTCGCCGGCTGCTGCGGCGTGTCATTGTTGGCGAAGGCGATGAGGCTCTGAATCGTCGCCCTCCAATCTTCGGCCTTGTCTGCCGCTGGAGGGAAATCGAGGAGCAGCTGTGCTCTTGCTAGAGCTTCTGCTGGAGAGGAGGGAAGCGGTGGCGAGCGGTGCGAGGAGCGAGATATGCTCGGACTCCTAACAGGGTTAGAAGGAGCAGTTTCTCGCCCCGGCGACCGCGCCTTGCTCGTGCCAGGACGATGGCCTTGAGCGTCCCGCGATCCCCCGGCTTGTCCTTGCCCCAGCAAGCGTATGGTACCTCCTGTACCACGGCGCTGCTGGCCTGTCGTCTGCTGAGAGGGACGTGGTGCGTCTACGGACACCGAGGCTTTGGAATTCGCCCGGTCGTCCGTCTTGTCCTTGGACTTGGTGGCGCCGTGAGTTTCCTCGCCGGCGACCACCCTTCCGCCGGCATCTCCTCCACCAACCGTTGGTTCTGGTGGTGGTGGGATCGATGCAGACGAGCCTGCGACCTCCGAAGCCTTCTTCTTCGGGGCCATGTTGTTGCTGATGAGGTTGATGAAGCTGGAGAGGTTGATGAAGAATGCGCCCGCGTGAGCGCCGGATCAGGTCCGCACAACCTCGACGCCCCCTACCTGGCGCGCCAAAGATGTCGGGGGAAACTGTCCTCCCACGAGCACCTATGGGACCGGAGCCCCTTCTACGTTGCGGTAAGGGAGCGGAGGGAGCACGGAGAGCAGATCGAGGAACACACGCGGGCAGTTTTACCCAGGTTCGGGCCGCGCGGACGCGTAAAACCCTACTCCTGCTTGGATTGTATTGAGTTCTTGAGCTCGGGAGCTTGAAAAGCTAGCTACAACGAGCGGAAGTGTTGTCTAGGTTCCGAACCCTTTCTACGTTGTGCATGGGCCTCCTTTTATAGCTCAAGGGGTCACCGACAGGTGTCAACGTAGAGGAGGGCAAAAATGTAACTTTGGTGGTAGTTGTAACAGTGCGGGAATAGTGCATGAACAGTGGATGAACAGTGGTCTTCACCTAACTTTGACAGTGGGGGACAAGGGCATTAAATGCCCATCGCCGTCGACCCCAAAAGCGCCCGTCCATGCTTCTCCGTTCGCCACGGCGGTAGCCTCGTCACCGTGGCCCGCCACCGTGTCCCCCAGGCTGCACAGCCATCCGCCACGCGTCCCTGGAAGGTCCCCAGGGCGACGCGTGGGCCGATGAGCTGGAGCGCGGGCACACAGCGCAGGCTTCCCCCGGCAAGCACCTTGCCGGGGTCTCGATCTTGCCGGGCCGGGAAGCTTGTCGCTCCCCGGGTCCTGCCGAGGCGCAGGGTGCGCCGAGGTATCTTTTTGAGATGCGTATTTCTTGGCCTTCCTGGCAAGTCCCACTTGCCAGGGTCTTGTGCTAATGCGATAACCTTGAGCCTGGTGCGGCCTTCCCGGCAAGCTCCACTTGCCGGGGCCTTGATCTTCTGACTTGTATACTTTGTTTTTGAATGGCTTCATAAGGACCAGAAAAAGGTTTCCGGCGAGCACATGGTAAACCCTGCCGCGGGAAGCTGCAACTGCCCGTGCACAAGTTGGGGTACTAAGGTACCCCTATCTTAGTACACTGACAGTCATCGTTCGATATTTTGATGAGATGTATGTTGTCTCTGCTCTATTGGTGTCATGTGAACGTAGACTACATGACACTTCACCATTTTTGGGCCTAGAGGAAGGCATTGGGAAGTAATAAGTAAATGATGGGTTGCTAGAGTGACAGAAGCTTAAACCCTAGTTTATGCGTTGCTTCGTAAGGGGCTGATTTGGATCCATATGTTTCAGGCTATGGTTAGGTTTACCTTAATACTTCTTTTGTAGTTGCGGATGCTTGCATTGGAGGTTAATCATAAGTGGGATGCTTATCCAAGTAAGGGCAGCACCCAAGCACCGGTCCACCCACATACCAAATTATCAAAGTACCGAACGCGAATCAGACGATCATGATGAAAACTAGTTTGACGATAATTCCCATGTGTCCTCGGGAGCGCTTTCCTTTATATAAGAGTTTGTCCAGGCTTATCCTTTGCTACAAAAAGGATTGGGCCACCTTGCTGCACCTTATTTACTTTTACCGTTTGTCACTTGCTACCATTTACCTTATCACAAAACTATCTGTTACCTATAATTTCAGTGCTTGCAGAAAATACCTTACTGAAAACTGCCTATCATTTCCTTCCGCTCCTCGTTGGGTTCGACACTCTTACTTATCGAAAGGACTATGATAGATCCCCTACACTTGTGGGTCCTCAAGACTCTTTTCTGGCGCCGTTGACGGGGAGTGAAGCGCCTTTGGCAAGTGGAATTTGGTAAGGAAAAATTTATATAGTGTGCTGAAATTTATTGTCACTTGTTACTATGGCTCAAAATCCGTTGAGGGGCTTGTTCAGGGTATCTTCACCCCGATCAGAAGAGCAAAGAGTTGCTCCTCAACCTACTGCACCTATTGAAAATGTTGCTTTGAGATTCCTTCGGGTATGATAGAAAAATTGCTTGAAAATCCTTTTACAGGAGATGGAACACTGCATCCAGACTTACACCTAATCTATGTGGATGAAGTTTGTGGATTGTTTAAGCTTTCAGGTATGCCCGAGGATGTTATCAAGAAGAAGGTCTTCCCTTTATCTTTGAATGGAGATGCATTGAAATGGTTTAGGCTATGCGATGATATGAGATCATGGAACTATAATTGTCTTAAGTTGGATTTTCATCAGAAGTTCTACCCTATGCACCAGGTTCATCATGATCGTAATTATATTTATAATTTATGGCCTCGCGAAGGAGAAAGCATCGCTCAAGCTTGGGGGAGGCTTAAGTCAATGTTATATTCATGCCCCAATCATGAGCTCTCAAGAGAAGTGATCATTCAAAAAATTTATGCTCGGCTTTCTCATAATAATCGCTCCATGCTCGATACTTCTTGTTCTGGCTCTTATATGATGAAGACTATTGACTTCAAATGGGATTTATTGGAAAGAATTAAACGCAACTCTGAGTATTGGGATCTCGACGAAGGTAAGGAGTCAGGTATGGCCCCTAAGTTTGATTGTGTTAAAGCTTTTATGGATACCGATGTTTTCCGTGAGTTTAGCACTAAATATGGACTTGACTCTGAGATAGTAGCTTCTTTCTGTGAATCCTTTGCTACTCATGTTGATCTCCCTAAGGAGAAGTGGTTTAAATACCATCCCCCTATTGAAGTAAAAGTAGTTGAACCTGTTAAAGTTGAAGAAAAGACTATGAGTTTGATCCTGTTATTCCTACTGCTTATATTGAGAAACCACCTTACCCTGTTAGGATAAAGGATCATGCTCAAGCTTCAACTGTAGTTCCTAAGAGCAATACTAGAACACCTACACCCTCTGAGCAAATTAAAGTTGAACCTAGTGTTGCTATGGTGAAAGATCTCTTGGTAGAAGATTTAGATGGACATGTTATTTACCTCCAAGAAGAGTCTGCTAGAATAGCCAAACCCAATGCTAGGAACAAACATAAACCGGTTGTAGGCTTGCCTGTTATCTCTGTCAAGACAGGAGATCATTGCTATCATGGTTTATGTGATGTAGGTGCTAGTGCGAGTATTATCCCTCTTGATTTGTACAACGAAATTATGCATGATATTGCACCCGTTGAGTTAGAAGGGATTGATGTTACTATTAAGCTTGCCAATAGAGATACTATTTCACCAGTTGGGATTGTTAGAGATGTTGAAGTCTTGTGTGGGAAGGTTAAATACCCTGCTGATTTCCTTATTCTTAGTTACCCACAAGATGAATTATGTCCCGTCATATTTGGTAGACCCTTCTTGAGTACTGTTAATGCCAAGATAGACTGCGTGAAAGATATTGTTACTGTTGGATTAGAGGATACGTCTCATGATTTTAACTTTGCTAAATTCCGTAGACAACCCCTTGAAAAGGCACCACCCAGTAAAGATGAAATCATTGGTCTTGCTTCTATTGTCGTGCCACCTAATGATCCTTTAGAACAATACTATCTAGACCACGAAAATGATATGCATATGAATGAGAGAAGGGAGATTGATGAAATATTCCTTACACAGGGACCCGTACTGAGAAACAACTTGCCTGTTGAAATCCTAGGGGATCCTCCTCCACCCAAGGGTGATCCCGTGTTTGAACTTAAACCTTTGACTGATAATCTTAAATATGTTTATCTTGATGAAAAGAAGATATATCCTGTTATTATTAGTGCTAACCTTTCAGAGCAGGAAGAAGAAAAATTATTGAAAACTCTGAGGAAGCATCGTGCTGCTATTGGATATACTCTGGATGATCTTAAGGGCATTAGTCCCACTATATGCCAACACAAGATAAAATTGGAAGAAAATGCTAAACCGGTTATTGATCATCAACGACGATTAAATACTAAGATGAAAGAAGTGGTAAGGAAGGAAATACTAAAGCTTCTAGAGGCAGGTATTATCTATCCAGTTGCTGATTGCCAGTGGGTAAGTCTTGTCCATTGTGTTCCTAAGAAAGGAGGTATGACTGTTGTCCCTAATGATAAAGATGAATTGATTCCGCAAAGAATAGTTGGTAATTGATTTCCGTAAGTTAAATAAAGCTACTAAGAAAGATCATTACTCCTTGCCATTCATTGATCAAATGCTAGAAAGGTTATCCAAACATACTCATTTCTGCTTTCTAGATGGTTATTCTGGTTTCTCTCAAATACCTGTGTCAAAAGGGGATCAAGAGAAGACCACTTTTACTTGTCCTTTCGGTACCTTTGCTTATGGACGTATGCCTTTTGGCTTATGTAATGCACCTGCTACCTTTCAAAGATGCATGATGGCTATATTCTCTGATTTTTGTGAAAATATTGTTGAGGTTTTCATGGATGATTTCTCCGTTTATGGAACTTCTTTTGATGATTGCTTAAGCAACATTGATCGAGTTTTGCAGAGATCTGAAGACACTAATCTGGTCTTGAATTGGGAGAAGTGCCACTTTATGGTTAATGAAGGCATTGTCTTGGGACATAAAATTTCTGAAAGAGGTATTGAAGTTGAAAAAGCTAAAGTTGATGCTATTGAAAAGATGCAATGCCCAAAGGACATCAAAGATATACGAAGTTTCCTTGGTCATGCCGAGTTTTATAGGAGGTTCATAAAGGACTTCTCCAAAATCTCCAGGCCTCTGACTAATCTCTTACAAAAAGATATTCCTTTTTTCTTTGATGATGATTGTCTAGAAGCATTTGAAATACTTAAGAAAGCATTGATCTCTGCACCTATTGTCTAGCCTCCTGACTGGAATTTACCCTTTGAGATTATGTGCGATGCTAGTGATTATGCTGTGGGAGCCGTTTTAGGGCAAAGAGTTGATAAGAAATTGATTGTTATCCAGTATGCTAGTAAAACTCTAGATAGTGCCCAAAGAAATTATGCTACCACTGAGAAAGAATTTTTAGCAGTTGTGTTTGCTTGTGATAAGTTTAGACCCTATATTGTTGATTCTAAAGTAACTATTCACACTGATCATGCTGCTATCAAATAACTTATGGAAAAGAAAGATGCTAAGCCTAGACTTATTAGGTGGGTTCTCTTGCTGCAAGAATTTGACTTGCATATTATTGATAGAAAGGGAGCTGAGAACCCCGTAGCAGATAACTTGTCTAGGTTAGAGAATGTACTTGATGACCCACAACCTATTGATGATAGCTTCCCTGATGAACAATTAGCTGTCATAAATACTTCTCGTACTGCTCCATGGTATGCTGATTATGCTAATTATATTGTTGCTAAGTTCATACCTCCTAGCTTCACATACCAGCAAAAGAAAAAGTTCTTCTATGATTTGAGACATTACTTCTGGGATGACCCACATCTTTATAAAGAAGGAGTAGATGGTATTATTAGACATTGTGTACCTGAGCATGAGCAGGAACATATCCTACGCAAGTGCCACTCCGAAGCTTATGGAGGACACCATGCGGGAGATAGAACTGCACACAAGGTATTGCAATCCGGTTTTTATTGACCTACTCTCTTCAAGGATGCCCGTAAGTTTGTCTTATCTTGTGATGAATGTCAAAGAATTGGTAATATTAGTAGACGTCAAGAAATTCCTATGAATTATTCACTTGTTATTGAACCATTTGATGTTTGGGGCTTTGATTATATGGGCCGTTTTCCTGCCTCTAATGGGTACACACATATTTTAATTGATGTTGATTACGTTACTAAGTGGGTAGAAGCTATTCCAACTAGTAGTGCTGATCATAACACCTATATTAAGATGCTTGAAGAAGTTATATTTCCGAGGTTTGGAGTCCCTAGGTATCTAATGACTGATGGTGGTTCACACTTTATTCATGGTGCTTTCCGTAAGATGCTTGCTAAATATGATGTCAACCATAGAATTGCATCACCCTATCACCCACAGACTAGTGGTCAAGTCGAACTAAGTAATAGGGAGTTGAACTTAATCTTGCAAAAGACAGTTAATAGGTCCAGGGAGAATTGGTCCAAGAAACTAGATGATGCATTATGGGCCTGTAGAACTGCATACAAAAATTCTATGGGTATGTCTCCATATAAGATGGTATATGGAAAAGCTTGTCACTTACCTCTTGAGCTAGAACATAAGGCATATTAGGCTATTAAAGAGCTCAACTACGATTTCAAACTTGCCGGTGAGAAGAGGTTATTTGATATTAGCTGTCTCGATGAATGGAGAACCCAGGCCTATGAGAATGCCAAACTGTTTAAAGAAAAAGTTAAAAGATGGCATGACAAAAGGATACAAAAGCGTGAGTTTAACATAGGTGATTATGTCTTGCTATTCAACTCTCGTTTAAGATTTTTTGCAGGAAAACTTCTCTCCAAGTGGGAAGGACCTTACGTTATCGAGGAGGTCTATCGTTCCGGTGCCATAAAAATCAACAACTTCGAAGGCACAAATCCGAAGGTGGTGAACGGTCAAAGAATCAAACATTATATCTCAGGTAATCCTATAAATGTTGAAACTAATGTTATTGAAACCGTAACCCCGGAGGAATACATAAGGGACACTTTCCAGAACGATTCAGCCTCCGAAAAGGAAGAGGTATGTGATACGGTAAGTAAACGGACTCCAAAAACAGTTCTAAAGGTATTTTTTTCTCCGTTTTGGAATATTTAGAAAAATAGAAAAATAAACCGCAGTCCGGAGGAGACACGAGGCCTCCACGAGGGTGGAGGGCGCGCCCTCCTGCCTCATGGACACCCCGTGTGTCCCCCGGACTCCGTTTTCTTGTGGGTTACTCCTTTTGGTCGGTAAAAATTCATTATATATACCCCCAAAGGTTTTGACCTCTATATCATGCAGAAATCCTCTGTTTTCGTTTCGAGCTGCTGTTTTTGACAGATCTAGATCATCATGGCGTCCTCCAACACCCCCAAGGACAAGTTCTTCGAGAAGGTCATCAACCCCTACCTTGCGAAGGTGCTGCACCACCCCAAAACCATGGAGTTGCATGAGGGGGTGCTGCACATCCGTGATGTTGAAGGGCCGAGGAGGACCGGAAGCGTGGAGACAAGACTCGAAGCAATGGAGCAACAAGTTTTCAAGTGCCAAGGTATGGTGGAACGAGGACTCAACGCCAACCACATGATGATCTCGGAGCTTACCAACAACCTCAAGCTGGACTCAAGGATCTTTGGGGAAGCTATCTCCAATCTTCAAGAGAAGATCGAACACCTCCAAGCCCAGATCTATGACCTGCAAAACCAAAACTATGAGTATGAATATAGATTCAAGAAGATGAGTTTGGCTGCAGATTTGACTATCCCAGAGACTCGATCATCCTTCTACGATGGTGAACCCATGCCTTGGAAGGTGGAGAACAAGCCTATATCATCAACAACTCCATCATCACCACCCCCGTAGAAGGAGACATAATCATATGGGTATGGGCACTCCCCTTGGTAACTGCCAAGCTTGGGGGAGTGACCCCAGTATCGTATCACCATCACTCCCATCTTTACCGCTTTACTTAGTTCGATCCTTTTGGTAGTATCTTGATCTAGTAGAATAAAGTTAGCATGATCTAGTTGTGAGCTTTTGCCTTGTGAGCTTTATCCTTTGTAATCGAGTCCGTGAGTTATATAATAAAGATTAGTGTTGAGTCAAGGGCTTGATTTCCTCACTTGGGTCATGATGAAAAGAAAACATAAAGAGTATCAAAGAGATCATATCGATCTTATGGGAAGTAATGACTTCACATACAAGAGTATGATAAATAAAAGTTTTTGGGAGTTGACAAACATAGTTTTGGTCATCGTTGCAATTAATAGGAAGTAATAAAAGAAGAGAGGCTTCACATACAAATATACTATCTTAGACATCTTTTATGATTGTGAGCACTCATTAAAGTACGACATGCTAAAGAGTTGATGTTGGACAAGGAAGACAACATAATGGGTTATGTCTTCTTATATATGAAATAAAGTATATTGTCATGGATCATCCACCATGTTGAGCTGACTTTCCCCCTTATGCTAGCCAAAACTCCTCGCACTAAGTAGAGATACTACTTGTGCTTCCATATATCCTTAAACCCAGTTTTGCCATGAGAGTCCACCATACCTACCTATGGATTGAGAAACATCCTTCCAAGTAAGTTGTCATGTTGCAAATTCGTTAAAATATGTATGATTTATTAGTGTGGGATAAATTAGCTTTATACGATCTTGTGATATGGAAGTAATAAAAGCGACGTACTGCATAATAAAGGTCCTTATCACAAGTGGCAATATAAAGCGAAGTTCTTCTATGCTAAGACTTTGTGCATCCAACCATAAAAAGACATGACAACCTCTGCTTCCCTCTGCGAAGGGCCTATCTATTATTCATGTCTTATAAGTGTCAAGGTGAAATCCACCTTTCCTTTTTACATTTTATCCTTTGGCAGGCACATTGTGTTGGAAGGATCCTGACATATATACCCACTTGGATGTAAGTTTTCATGATCTATTACTGTTGACATTACCCTTGAGGTAAAAGGTTGGGATGCAACACCATAAGCCCCTATATTTCTCTGTGTCCGATTAAAACTCCATAAACATAACTATTGCGTGAGTGTGAACAATTGTGAAAGACTATATGATAGTTGAGTATGTAGGCTTGCTGAAAAGCCCTTACTTTGACTCTTTCCGGTATTACGATAAATTGCAATTGCTTCAATGATCGAGATCAAAGTTTTGTTAGTTTCCGATGAAGTTTATGATTCATACTTGATATTGTGGATGAATTGTTACTTTAGCATAAAGAATCATATGACTATATTTATATAAGTTGCTGTTATGAGAATGATCATGATGCCCTCATGTCGTATTTTGTTTTATTGACACCTCTATCTCTCAACATGTGGACATATTTTTCGATACCGGCTTTCGCTTGAGGACAAGCGAGGTCTAAGCGTGGGGGAGTTGATACGTCCATTTTGCATCATGCTTATATGTTGATATTTACTGCATTATGGGCTGTTATTACTTGTTATGTCATAGACTCACAGTCCTTATGCCTTTTCTATCTTATTTTACAAGGTTTACATGAAGAGGGAGAATGCCGGCAGCTGGAATTCTGGGCTGGAAAAGGAGCAAACTCTGGAAACCTATTCTGGACAACTCCAAAAGCCCTGAAACTCAACAGAACATCGTTTCAGAAAATATAAAAAATATCTGGCGAAAGAAACCCACGAGAGGGGGGGGCACCGGCTGTCCACGAGGGTGGGGGCGCGCCCCCCTTCCCAGGGCGCGCCCCCTGCCTCGTGGGCCAGCTGGCAGGCCCCCGATGCCTATTTTCTCCTATATGAGGTGTTTTGACCTGGAAAAAATCATAAGAAGGCTTTCAGGACCAGCCGCCGCCGTCTCGAGGCGGAAACGAGGCGGAAACCAATCTAGGGATCCGGCAGAGCTGTTCTGCCGGGGATACTTCCCTCCGGGAGGGGGAAATCGTCACCGCCGTCATCACCAACAACTCTACCATCCTTGGGAGGGCTATCTTCATCAACATCTTCACCAGCACCATCTCCTCTCAAACCCTAGTTCATCTCTTGTATCCAATCTTTGTACCCAAACCTCAGATTGGTACCTGTGGGTTGCTAGTAGTGTTGATTACTCCTTGTAGTTGATGCTAGTTGGTTTATTTGGTGGAAGATCATATGTTCAGATCCATTATCCATATTAATACCCCTCCGATCATGAACAATATTATGTCCTGTGAGTAGTTACTTTTGTTTCTGAGGACATGGGAGAACTCTTCCTATTAGTAGTCATGTGAGTTTGGTCTTCGTTCGATATTTTGATGAGATGTATGTTGTCTCTCCTCTAGTGGTGTCATGTGAACGTCGACTACATGAAACTTCACCATTATTTGGGCCTAGAGGAAGGCATTGGGAAGTAATAAGTAGATGATGGGTTGCTAGAGTGACAGAAGCTTAAACCCCTAGTTTATGCGTTGCTTCGTAAGGGGCTGATTTGGATCCATCTGTTTCAGGCTATGGTTAGGTTTACCTTAATACTTATTTTGTAGTTGCGGATGCTTGCATTAGAGGTTAATCATAAGTTGGTGGCTTGTCCAAGTAAGGGCAGCACCGAAGCACCGGTCCACCCACATACCAAATTATCAAAGTACCGAACGTGAATCAGACAATCGTGATGAAAACTAGTTTGACGATAATTCCCATGTGTCCTCAGGAGCGCTTTCCTTTATATAAGAGTTTGTCCAGGCTTATCCTTTGCTACAAAAAGAATTGGGCCACCTTGCTGCACCTTATTTACTTTTACCGTTTGTCACTTGCTACCAATTACCTTATCACAAAACTATCTGTTACCTATAATTTCAGTGCTTGCAGAAAATACCTTACTGAAAATTGCCTATCATTTCCTTCTGCTCCTCGTTGGGTTCGACACTCTTACTTATCGAAAGGACTACGATAGATCCCCTACACTTATGGGCCATCAAGGGCATCAAGGGAGGTGTGGGGCGCGCCCACCTTAGACCCAAACCGAATTGGTTTAGGGCTTGGGGGCGGCCCCCTCTTTCCTTCTCCCCTCCTCCTCTTTCCTTCCCCTCCTAGTCGGACTAGGAAAGGGGGAACCTACTCCTAGTAGGAGTAGGATTCCCCCCTTGGGGCGCACCCTATGAGGCCGGCCGACCCCTCCCCTTGCTCCTTTATATACGTGGCCAGGGGGCACCCCATAGACACACAAATTGACAATTGTTTTAGCCGTGTGCGGTGCCCCCCTCCACTGTTACACACCTCGGTCATATTGTTGCAGTGCTTAGGCGAAGCCCTGCGTCGGTAACTTCATCAACACCATCACCACGCCATCGTGCCGACGAAACTCTCCCTCGGCCTCAACTGGATCAAGAGCTTGAGGGACGTCACCGAGCTGAACGTGAGAAGATCGCGGAGGTGCCGTGCGTTCGGTACTTGATTGGTTGGATCGTGAAGACGTTCGACTACATCAACCGCGTTACTAAACGCTTCCGTTTTGGTCTACGAGGGTACGTGGACACACTCTCCCCGCTCATTGCTATTCTTCTCCTAGATAGATCCTGCGTGATCGTAGGAAAATTTTGAAATACTACATTCCCCAACATCCCGCGCGCAAACGCGCTATTTCGGCGCTGCAAATTTTTTTAGCGCGCCGCGCTAGCCCGCGTTTGTTGGAGATGCTCTTATTACAAGAAAGGGATTACTCTCCCGACATGAGCACCCCTAGCTTCTTAGCTCATGCGGACACCCAAAGTGATGTCTCTTTCTTGATGTTGTCTAACAAGATCGTGGCAAAAAACACATATTATACCTGTGGACGAAAATAATTCAAAATTTGAACTGCTTTCGAAAAAAAAATCACGCTACTAACCCTTTCGTATGGCGCCTGACAGAAAGGCGCCGCACACTACCGTGCACCGCCTATGCCTTAGGCGTCGCGCCCCCGGCCAGTGTGGCAGCCCGGGGCCAGGTGCGGCCCCACAGCCAGCAGTGCAGCGCCTAACCGCTAGGCGCCACACGGTGTAATGTGCAACGCCTAACCGTTAGGCGTCACACTGTGACTTAAGCCTCATCGGGCCGGCCCTTCCCAGGTAGTTCTTCCCTCTCTCCAGGGAGTTGTTCTCTGGAATAGAGAGCAGCGACGGATCCCCCCACACCCTCTCGGATCTGAAGATTTAAGCCGTGGATTTGATCTCCAATCCCTCCTACTAGGTAAACTCCTCCGTTCCCTTTCTTTTCCTTCGTAAATTCGTTGCAATTTTAGAGATTTGTCCAAGATTGGGTGTGATATGTCTCCAACATATCTATAATTTTTTATTGTTCCATGCTATTATTTATGAAGTCTTGGATGTTTAATGGGCTTTATCATTCACTTTTATATCATTTTTGGGACTAACCTACTAACCCAAAGGCCCAGTCCCGATTGTTGTTTTTTGCCTATTTCAGGGTTTTGCAGAAAAGGAATATCAAATGGAGTCCAAATGGAATGAAACCTTCGCGAGAGATATTTTTGGAGAAAATCACTCACAGGAAACTTCAGGACCAAGTCAAGGGATAGAGGGTCTGCCCTCGAGGGTGGGGGGCGCGCCCCGCTTCCCAGGGCGCGCCCCCTGCCTCGAGGCTTCCTCGTGTGGCCCCCGATGCCCTCCTTTCCATGGCCTTGCACGCACAATCCATGGACATCTTAGCACTTCACATTTGACCGTGTAACACACATTGACGTCCGAGTTGGCCACTCTATGTGGACGATAATGCGTAACCGAGTAGTTCTCGAGCCACATATTCAATTCCAAAAAACGATCCAAACTCACAACCGGGATATATCCCGTTCTTGCCGTCTTCCAAAACACGATGAGAACCTGGCCTAGCTCCAAGAGATATACATTTGCCACCATCTACAACGCCTTCATCCACGAGACGAAGATCCTTGAACAATAGTGTCTTGTGATCCCGCCGGAATACCTTCTTAAATGCTATGGCCTCCTTCGTCGTGAACCCCTCCTCATCAACTTCATCGGGACCATCATCATTCGAGTTCGATGCATATGAACGAGAAAAAGGGATTGATTGGTCCATAGTCTCTTGCACATTATATTTGTAAAGATCACCCACATTGTTGTCGTGGAGATCAAATTCATTGTCATCCTCCTCGAACTCATGATTCTTCTCTTGAAAAGCTTCATTTTGGTTGTCTGAAAGCGGGCTCAATGTTGGCCAAACTTGTTGCGTCAAATAAGGTTCACTCATTTCATCTTGGTTCATGGGTGGGGGAGTACTAGCAACCAACAGGGAGGGGTTCCGGTTCAAGTCCAAATGGAAACTAGACTCAACCTTCTTGGAGGCAAATAACTCAAGAACCATGTCTAGAGATTCGGCAACTGTCTCCTTGTATGCAACCCAACATTGCTCGGAGTTCACACGCATTGTCTTCCAACGGATGTGCATTCCAAAACCAACATTATGCCTTCCCTCCAACTCAACAACGTCACTTGGGTCCATCCAATTCAAATCCTTCCTCACTTGTCCCAAGACATCCGCATAGCTAGGACTACTCTCAAACACCATGTCAAGCTCATCTGGGCCCGGCTCAACATTGCCTTTCAAAAAGGCCTCTTTATCCACATGATGAACATAAACACATGTTCTTCCCATCCCTACAATAATCAAAAACACAAATATATCCAATAAGTACTCAATCGAATATTTGCACAAAATACGTAAGCCCTAACATAGATATGAAACAATAACCCTAACCCCCACTTAACAATAACCACAACCCTAACCCTAACCCCAACATAACAACACACATAACCCTAACCCTAGCATAGTAGGAAGCCTAACCCTAGCAAATTGGCAAAGAAACATAACATGTTTCAACACAAATTTCCAAATCCAAGCCAAAACTAGGGTTTCCCCAAACTACCAAGATTTGAGCAAATGTGGCAATTCCTATGGATGAAAACGAGGGGATCGGAGGGGATTACCTTAAGGGAGGGGTTGACTTCGAGATCCACGGACAAATACTCCGGATTTGCAAGATTTGAGAAGGATTTGAGAGGGGGGAGAGGGGGAGAGCGCGCGGGGGGG
>LR738715.1:117992030-118012055 GCA_902687465.1 Secale cereale
CCCCCGTTACACCTCCTTCTCCTCCCGCAGGGTCTCGGCGAAGCCCTGCAGTTTTTCCCATTGCATCCACCACCACGCCGTTGTGCTGCTGGATCTCCGTCAACCTCTCCTCCCCCCTTGCTGGATCAAGAAGGAGGAGACGTCGCTGTACCGTACGTGTGTTGAACGCGGAGGTGCCGTCCGTTCGGCGCTGGGATCATCGGTGACGAGGATCACGACGAGTACGACTCCATCATCCACGTTCCTTCGAACGCTTCTGCACGCGATCTACAAAGGGTATGTAGATGCACTCCTTTATGCTCGTTGCTAGATGACTCCTTAGATTGATCTTGGTGAAGCGTAGGAAATTTTTTGAATTCTGCTACGTTACCCAACAGTGGCATCTGAGCTAGGTCTTTGCGTAGCATCTTGCACGAGTAGAACACAAACAAGTTGTGGGCATTGATTTTGTTCAATTTTCTTGCCGTTACTAGTCCAATCTTGATTCGGCGGCATCGTGGTATGAAGCAGCCCGGACCGACCTTACACGTACGCTTATGTGAGACTGGTTCCACCGACTGACATGCACTAGTTGCATAAGGTGGCTGGCGGGTGTCTGTCTCTCCCACTTTAGTCGGATCGGATTCGATGAAAAGGGTCCTTATGAAGGGTAAATAGAAATTGACATATCACGTTGTGGTTTTGGCGTAGGTAAGAAACGTTCTTGCTAGAAACCTATAGAAGCCACGTAAAAACTTGCAACAACAATTAGAGGTCGTCTAACTTGTTCTTGCAGCATGTGCTATGTGATGTGATACGGCCAAGAAGATGTGATGAATGATATATGTGATGTATGAGATTGATCATGTTCTTGTAATAGGAAATCACGACTTGCATGTCAATGAAAATGACAACCGGCAGGAGCCATAGGAGTTGTCTTATTTATTGTATGACCTGCGTGTCACTGAATAACGCCATGTAATTACTTTACTTCATTGCTAAACGTTAGCCATAGTGGTAGAAGTAATAGTTGGTGAGACGACTTCATGAAGACACAATGATGGAGATCATGATGATGGAGATCATGGTGTCATGCCGGTGACAAAAAATGATCATGGTGCCCCGAAGATGGAGATCAAAGGAGCAAAATGATATTGGCCATATCATGTCACTTTATTTGATTGCATGTGATGTTTATCATGTTTATGCATCTTGTTTACTTAGAACGACGGTAGTAAATAAGATGATCTCTCACTAAAAATTTCAAGAATTGTGTTTCCCCTAACTGTGCACCGTTGCTAAGGATCGTTGTTCCGAAGCACCGCGTGATGATCGGGTGTGATAGGCTCTAACATTTGCATACAACGGGTGTAAGCCAGATTTACACACGCAATACACTTAGGGTTCACTTGACGAGCCTATCATGTACAGACATGGCCTCGGAACACGGAAGACCGAAAGGTCGAACATGAGTCGTATAGGAGATACGATCAACATGAAGATGTTCATCGTTGATGACTAGTCCGTCTCACGTGATGATCGGACATGGGCTAGTCGATTCGGATCATGTATCACTTAGATGACTAGAGAGATGTCAATCTGAGTGGGAGTTCATTAAATTTGATTAGATGAACTTAATTATCATGAACATAGTCTAAATTCTTTACAATATGCCTTGTAGATCAAATGGCCCACGCTCATGTCACCCTCAACTTCAACGCGTTCCTAGAGAAATCCAAGCTGAAAGACGATGGTAGCAACTATACGGACTGGGTCCGTAACCTGAGGATCATCCTAATAGCTGCCAAGAAAACTTATGTCTTAGAAGCACCGCTAGGTGACGCTCCCGCCCCGGCAAACCAAGATGTTATGAATGCTTGGCAGTCGCGTTGTGATGATTACTCCCTGGTTCAGTGCGGCATGCTCTACAGCTTAGAATCAGGGCTCCAAAAGCGTTTCGAGCACCATGGAGCATATGAGATGTTACAAGAGCTGAAAATGGTTTTCCAGGCTCATGCCCGAGTTGAGAGATATGATGTCTCCAACGCATTCTACAACTGTAAGATGGAGGAAAACAGTTCTGTCAGCGAGCTCATACTCAAGTTGTCTGGGTTGCACAACCGCTTGTCTCAGTTGGGAATGAATCTCCCCGACGAAGCGGTCGTTGACAGAATCCTTCAGTCGCTCCCACCTAGCTACAAGAGCTTCGTGTTGAACTTCAATATGCGAGGGATGGAGAAGTCCATTCCCGAGGTGTATTCAATGCTGAAATCAGCAGAGGTGGAGATCAAGAAAGAGCATCAAGTGTTGATGGTGAATAAAACCACTAAGTTCAAGAAGGGCAAGGGTAAGAAGAACTTCAAGAAGGACGGCAAAGGAGTTGCCGCGCCCGGTAAACCAGTTGCCGGGAAGAAGCCAAAGAATGGACCCAAGCCTGAGACTGAGTGCTTTTATTGCAAGGGAACGGGTCACTGGAAGCGAACTGCCCCAAATACTTAGCAGACAAGAAGGCCGGCAACGTCAAAGGTATATGTGATATACATGTTATTGATGTGTACCTTACCAGCGCTCGTAGTAGCTCCTGGGTATTTGATACCGGTGCAGTTGTTGGAAATATGCCCTAGAGGCAATAATAAAAGAGTTATTATTATATTTCCTTGTTCATGATAATCGTTTATTATCCATGCTATAATTGTATTGATTGGAAACTCAAATACATGTGTGGATAAATAGACAGACTTTGTGTCCCTAGTGAGCCTCTACAGGACTAGCTCGTTGATCAAAGATGACCGCGGTTTCCAGGTCATAGACATGAGTTGTCATTTGATAACGGGATCACATCATTAGGAGAATGATGTGATGGACGAGACCCAAACGTTAACATAGCTTTTGATCGTGTCAGTTATCGCTATAGTTTTCTGCATGTCAAGTATAAGTTCCTATGACCATGAGATCATGTAACTCACTGACACCGTAGGAGTGCTTTGTGTGTACCAAACGTCACAACGTAACTGGGTGACTATAAAGGTACTCTACAGGTATCTCCGAGGGTGTCTGTTGAGTTGACATGGATCAAGACTGGGATTTGTCACTCCGTATGACGGAGAGGTATCTCCGGGTCCACTCGGTAATACGTCATCTCAATGAGCTCAAAGTGACTAAGTAGTTGGTCACGGGATTATGTATTACGGTAACGAGTAAAGAGACTTGCCGGTAACGAGATTGAACTAGGTATAGAGATACCGACGATCGAATCTCGGGCAAGTAACATACCGACGAGACAAAGGGAACTGTATACGGGATTGCCTGAATCCTTGACATCGTGGTTCATCCGATGAGATCATCGAGAAACATGTGGGAACCAATATGGGTATCCAGATCCCGCTATTGGTTATTGACCTGGGAGTGTCTCGGTCATGTCTACATGGTTTCCGAACCCGCAGGGTCTACACACTTAACGTTCGGTGACGCTAGGGTTGTTAGTGAGAAAAGTGTATGGTTACCGAAGGTTGTTCGGAGTCCCGGATGAGATCCCGGACATGACGAGGGTCTCCGGAATGGTCCGGAGACGAAGATTGATATATAGGATGAAAGGTTTCGGAGTCCGGAAGTGTTCCGGGGAGCATCGGGAAATCGGCGGAGTACCGGAAAGCGGTTTCGGGGGTCCGGAAGCAGTTCTGGGCCTAATGGGCCACAAGGGGGGACACCACAGCCCTCAGGGGGCTGTGCGCCCCCCCCTGGGCCCTCTCCTTGTGCGCCAAGGGGGGTGGACCCCTCTAGGGTGGCCGCACCCCCTAGCCTTGGGGGGCAAGGCACCTAGGGGGGGAAACCCTAGGGCCTGGCCCTGGCCGCCGCCCCCCCCCCTGCCTTGGCCGCCGCCCCCCCTTGCCCTGGCCGCCGGCCCCCTAGGGGGGAAACCCTAGGGCGCCCTCACCTCTCCACCCCCCCTATATATAGTGGGGCAAAGGGAGGGCAGCCAACACAGTTTGTGCCTCGGTGCTGCCCTCCCTCTCCCACAACATCTTCTTCTCCCGCGGTGCTTAGGCGAAGCCCTGCTGGAATTCTCCTCCACCATCACCACCACGCCGTCGTGCTGCCGGTTCTCCATCAACCTCTCCTCCACCCCTTGCTGGATCAAGAAGGAGGAGACGTCCCCGAGCCGTACGTGTGAAGAACGCGGAGGCACCGTTGCTTCGGTGCTAGGTCTTCGGCGATCTGAATCGCGACGAGTACGACTCCATCATCCGCGTTCATAACGCTTCCGCTTAGCGATCTACAAGGGTATGTGGATCCTACTCTCCCCTCGTAGTTGCATCTACTAGATTGATCTTGGTGAACGTAGAGAAAATTTTTTGTTTTCCATGCAACGTTACCCAACAGTGGCATCATGAGCTAGGATCTTGCGTAGATGTTTTCACGAGTAGAACACAAAGGGGTTTGTGGCGTTGATGTTTAAATTGCTGCCCTCCTTAGTCTTTCTTGATTCAGCGGTATTATAGGATGAAGCGGCCCGGACCAACTTTACATGTCCACGTACATGAGACCGGTTCCATCGACAGACATGTGACTTTTGTTGCATAAGATGGCTGGCGGGTGTCTGTCTCTCCTATCTTAGTTGAATCGGAATAGAACAAGGCGGTCCTTGTAGAAGGTTAAATAGCAACTTGAATATCACCGTTGTGGTTTTGCGTAGGTAAGAAACGTTCTTGCTAGATACCCATAGCAGCCACGTAAAACATGCAACAACAAATTAGAGGACGTCTAACTTGTTTTTGCAGGGTATGCATGTGATATGATATGGCCAATGACATGATGAATTATATTTGATGTATGAGATGATCATGTTGTAATAGTTAATATCGACTTGCATGTCGATGCATACGGCAACCGGCAGGAGCCATAGGGTTGTCTTTAATTTTTGTATGACCTGCGTGTCAATCTTTAAGCGCTTTGTAATGCTTTACTTTATCGCTAAACGGTAGCAATAGTAGTAAGAGCATGGTGGGCGCCGACAACCCCGATGGCGACACGATGATGGAGATCATGGTGTGGCGCCGGTGACGATGGAGATCATGCCGGTGCTTTGGAGATGGAGATCAAAAGCACGAGTTGATGGCCATATCATGTCACTTATGATTTGCATGTGATGTTAATCCTTTTATGCATCTTATTTTGCTTAGGACGACGGTAGCATTATAAGATGATCCTTCACTAAAATTTCAAGATAAAATTGTGTTCCCCCCGAGTGTGCGCCGTTGCGAAGGTTCGTCGTTTCGAAGCACCACGTGATGATCGGGTGTGATAGACTCTACGTTCGCATACAACGGGTGCAAGCCAGTTTTGCACATGCAGAACACTCGGGTTAGACTTGACGAGCCTAGCATGTACAGACATGGCCTCGGAACACGGAGGACCGAAAGGTCGAGCATGAGTCATATAGTAGATATGATCAACATGTTGATGTTCACCATTGACACCACCTCATCTCACGTGATGATCGGACTTGGGTTGGTGAATTTGGATCATGTCACGCTCGAATGACCAGAAGGTTTTGTCGATCCAAAGAATGCTGACAAAGTATGCAGGCTCCAGCGTTCCATTTATGGGCTGGTGCAAGCATCTCGGAGTTGGAATCTTCGCTTTGATGAGGTGATCAAAGCGTTTGGGTTTATACAAGTTTACAATGAAGCTTGTATTTACAAGAAAGTGAGTGGGAGCTCTATAGCGTTTCTGATATTATATGTGGATGACATATTGCTGATTGGAAACAATATAGAATTTTTGGATAGCGTGAAGGGGTATTTGAACAAGAGTTTTTCGATGAAGGATCTCGGTGAAGCTGCTTTCATATTGGGCATCAAGATCTATAGAGATAGATCAAGACGCTTGATAGGACTTTCACAAAGTACATACCTTGATAAAGTTTTGAAGAAGTTCAAAATGGATCAATCCAAGAAGGGGTTCTTGCCGGTATTGCAAGGTACAAAGTTGAGTAAGACTCAGTGCCCAGTGACTGCGGAAGATAGAGAAAAGATGAGTGTCGTCCCCTATGCTTCAGCCATAGGCTCTATCATGTATGCAATGCTGTGCACGAGACCAGATGTCAGCCTTGCCATAAGTATGGCCGGAAGGTTTCAAAGTAATCCTGGTATGGATCACTGGACAGCGGTCAAGAATATCCTAAAGTACCTGAAAAGGACTAAGGATATGTTTCTCGTTTATGGAGGTGATCAAGAGCTCGTCGTAAAGGGTTACGTCGATGCAAGCTTTGACACTGATCCGGATGACTCTAAGTCTCAAACCGGATACGTATATATTCTCAACGGGGGAGCGGTAAGCTGGTGCAGTTCCAAGCAAAGCGTGGTAGCTGATTCTACATGTGAAGCGGAGTATATAGCTGCCTCGGAGGCGGCAAAGGAAGGTGTCTGGATGAAGGAGTTCATGACAGATCTTGGAGTTGTGCCTAGTGCACTGAACCCAATGACTCTGTTCTGTGACAACACTGGTGCCATTGCTCTAGCCAAGGAACCAAGGTTTCACAAGAGGATCAGACACATAAAGCGACGCTTCAATTCCATCCGCGATTCGGTCAAGGAGGAGGACATAAACATTTGCAAAGTACACACGGATTTGAATGTTGCAGATCCGTTGACTAAGCCTCTTCCACGGGCTAAGCACGATCAACACCAAGACTCTATGGGTGTTAGATTCATTACCTTGTAATGCTAGATTATTGACTCTAGTGCAAGTGGGAGACTGTTGGAAATATGCCCTAGAGGCAATAATAAAAGAGTTATTATTATATTTCCTTGTTCATGATAATCGTTTATTATCCATGCTATAATTGTATTGATTGGAAACTCAAATACATGTGTGGATAAATAGACAGACTTTGTGTCCCTAGTGAGCCTCTACAGGACTAGCTCGTTGATCAAAGATGACCGCGGTTTCCAGGTCATAGACATGAGTTGTCATTTGATAACGGGATCACATCATTAGGAGAATGATGTGATCGACGAGACCCAAACGTTAACATAGCTTTTGATCGTGTCAGTTATCGCTATAGTTTTCTGCATGTCAAGTATAAGTTCCTATGACCATGAGATCATGTAACTCACTGACACCGTAGGAGTGCTTTGTGTGTACCAAACGTCACAACGTAACTGGGTGACTATAAAGGTACTCTACAGGTATCTCCGAGGGTGTCTGTTGAGTTGACATGGATCAAGACTGGGATTTGTCACTCCGTATGACGGAGAGGTATCTCCGGGCCCACTCGGTAATACGTCATCTCAATGAGCTCAAAGTGACTAAGTAGTTGGTCACGGGATTATGTATTACGGTAACGAGTAAAGAGACTTGCCGGTAACGAGATTGAACTAGGTATAGAGATACCGACGATCGAATCTCGGGCAAGTAACATACCGACGAGACAAAGGGAACTGTATACGGGATTGCCTGAATCCTTGACATCGTGGTTCATCCGATGAGATCATCAAGAAACATGTGGGAACCAATATGGGTATCCAGATCCCGCTATTGGTTATTGACCTGGGAGTGTCTCGGTCATGTCTACATGGTTTCCGAACCCGCAGGGTCTACACACTTAACGTTCGGTGACGCTAGGGTTGTTAGTGAGAAAAGTGTATGGTTACCGAAGGTTGTTCGGAGTCCCGGATGAGATCCCGGACATGACGAGGGTCTCCGGAATGGTCCGGAGACGAAGATTGATATATAGGATGAAAGGTTTCGGAGTCCGGAAGTGTTCCGGAGAGCATCGGGAAATCGGCGGAATACCGAAAAGGGGTTTCGGGGGTTCCGGAAGCAGTTCTGGGCCTAATGGGCCACAAGGGGGAACACCACAGCCCTCAAGGGGCTGTGCGCCCCCCCCTGGGCCCTCTCCTTGTGCGCCAAGGGGGGTGGACCCCTCTAGGGTGGCCGCACCCCCTAGCCTTGGGGGGCAAGGCACCTAGGGGGGGAAACCCTAGGGCCTGGCCCTGGCCGCCGCCCCCCCCTTGCCTTGGCCGCCGCCCCCCCTTGCCCTGGCCGCCGGCCCCCTAGGGGGGAAACCCTAGGGCGCCCTCACCTCTCCACCCCCCCTATATATAGTGGGGCAAAGGGAGGGCAGCCAACACAGTTTGTGCCTCGGTGCTGCCCTCCCTCTCCCACAACATCTTCTTCTCCCGCGGTGCTTAGGCGAAGCCCTGCTGGAATTCTCCTCCACCATCACCACCACGCCGTCGTGCTGCCGGTTCTCCATCAACCTCTCCTCCACCCCTTGCTGGATCAAGAAGGAGGAGACGTCCCCGAGCCGTACGTGTGAAGAACGCGGAGGCACCGTTGCTTCGGTGCTAGGTCTTCGGCGATCTGAATCGCGACGAGTACGACTCCATCATCCGCGTTCATAACGCTTCCGCTTAGCGATCTACAAGGGTATGTGGATCCTACTCTCCCCTCGTAGTTGCATCTACTAGATTGATTTTGGTGAACGTAGAGAAAAATTTTTGTTTTCCATGCAACGTTCCCCAACAGTGGCATCATGAGCTAGGATCTTGCGTAGATGCTTTCTCGAGTAGAACACAAAAGGGTTTGTGGCGTTGATGTTTAAATTGCTGCCCTCCTTAGTCTTTCTTGATTCAGCGGTATTATAGGATGAAGCGGCCCGGACCAACTTTACATGTCCACGTACATGAGACCGGTTCCATCGACAGACATGTGACTTTCGTTGCATAAGATGGCTGGCGGGTGTCTGTCTCTCCTATCTTAGTTGAATCGGAATAGAACAAGGCGGTCCTTGTAGAAGGTTAAATAGCAACTTGAATATCACCGTTGTGGTTTTGCGTAGGTAAGAAACGTTCTTGCTAGATACCCATAGCAGCCACGTAAAACATGCAACAACAAATTAGAGGACGTCTAACTTGTTTTTGCAGGGTATGCATGTGATATGATATGGCCAATGACATGATGAATTATATTTGATGTATGAGATGATCATGTTGTAATAGTTAATATCGACTTGCATGTCGATGCATACAGCAACCGGCAGGAGCCATAGGGTTGTCTTTAATTTTTGTATGACCTGCGTGTCAATCATTAAGCGCTTTGTAATGCTTTACTTTATCGCTAAACGGTAGCAATAGTAGTAAGAGCATGGTGGGCGCCGACAACCCCGATGGCGACACGATGATGGAGATCATGATGATGGAGATCATGGTGTGGCGCCGGTGACGATGGAGATCATGCCGGTGCTTTGGAGATGGAGATCAAAAGCACGAGTTGATGGCCATATCATGTCACTTATGATTTGCATGTGATGTTAATCCTTTTATGCATCTTATTTTGCTTAGGACGACGGTAGCATTATAAGATGATCCTTCACTAAAATTTCAAGATAAAATTGTGTTCCCCCCGAGTGTGCGCCGTTGCGAAGGTTCGTCGTTTCGAAGCACCACGTGATGATCGGGTGTGATAGACTCTGCGTTCGCATACAACGGGTGCAAGCCAGTTTTGCACATGCAGAACACTCGGGTTAGACTTGACGAGCCTAGCATGTACAGACATGGCCTCGGAACACGGAGGACCGAAAGGTCGAGCATGAGTCATATAGTAGATATGATCAACATGTTGATGTTCACCATTGACACCACCTCATCTCACGTGATGATCGGACTTGGGTTGGTGAATTTGGATCATGTCACGCTCGAATGACCGGAGGGATGTCAATTTGAGTGGGAGTTATAATTAATTTGATTAGGTAATAACTCACTTATCATGAACAATAGTCTAAAATGTCTTTGCAAATTTTGGTTGTAGATGGCTCGCGCAGTAGCTCCCCTGAATTTTAATGCGTTCCTAGAGAAAGCTAAACTGAAAGATGACGGGAGCAACTTTGTGGACTGGCTCCGCAATCTGAGGATCATCCTCACAGCTGCCCAAAAGGTTTATGTCCTAAATGCACCGCTAGGTGACCCCCCCCCGCTCCTGGAGCCTCTGCGGACGTTATGAACGTCTGGCAGACGCGTTCGGATGACTATTCGATAGTGCAGTGTGCCATGTTGTACGGCTTGGAAGGAGGACTTCAAAGGCGTTTTGAACGTCATGGTGCATATGAGATGTACACGGAGTTGAAGTTCATCTTTGAGAAGAATGCTAAGATCGAGAGGTATGAGACCACCGATAAATTCTTCGCTTGCAAGATGGAGGAGAATTCGTCTGTCAGTGAGCACTTGCTGAAGATGTCTGGGTACTATACCCGCATAGCTGATCTGGGACTTGTGTTCCCGGATGAGGCTATCATTGACAGAATTCTCCAGTCACTCCCTCCAAGCTACAAGAGCTTCGTGCAGCAGTATAACATGCAAGGGATGAACAAAACCATCGCCGAGCTGTTCTCAATGCTGAAAGTCGCTGAGGCAGACATCCAGAAGGAGTATCAAGTGTTGATGGTCAATAAAACCACCAGTTTCAAGAAGAATGGCAAGGGCAAGAAGGGTAACTCTAAGAAGGGTGGCAAAGCAGTTGCTAATCCAGTGAAGAAACCCAAGGCTGGGCCCAAGCCAGAGACTGAGTGTTTCTATTGCAAGGGGAATGGCCACTGGAAGCGGAACTGCCCCAAGTATCTGGCGGACAAGAAGGGGGCCAACAACAACAACAAAGGTATATATGATATACATGTTATTGATGTGTACCTTACCAACTCTCGTTGTAGTGCCTGGGTATTTGATACCGGTTCGGTTGCTCACATTTGCAACTCTAAACAGGAACTGCGGAATAAACGGAGGCTGGCGAAGGACGAAGTGACGATGCGCGTGGGAAACGGTTCCAAGGTTGATGTGATCGCCGTCGGCACGCTCGCTCTTCGATTACCATCGGGATTAGTTATGAACCTGAATAATTGTTATTTAGTGCCTGCGTTAAGCATGAACATTATATCTGGATCTTGTTTATTGCGAGACGGTTACTCATTTAAGTCAGAGAATAATGGTTGTTCTATTTATATGAGTAATATCTTTTATGGTCATGCACCCGAAGTTAGGGGTTTATTCTTATTGAATCTCGATAGTGATGATACACATGTTCATAACATTGATGCCAAAAGATGTAGAGTAGATAATGATAATACCACTTTCTTGTGGCACTGCCGTCTCGGTCATATCGGCGTGAAACGCATGAGGAAGCTTCATGCTGATGGACTTCTGGAGTATCTTGATTTTGAATCACTTGACACGTGCGAGCCGTGCCTCATGGGCAAGATGACAAGGACCCCGTTTTCAGGGACAATGGAACGGGCAAGTGACTTATTGGAAATCATACATACTGATGTGTGCGGTCCGATGAGTGTAACGGCGCGCGGTGGATATCGTTATTTTCTCACCTTCACTGACGACTTAAGTAGATATGGGTATATTTACTTGATGAAGCATAAGTCTGAAACTTTTGAAAAGTTCAAGCAATTTCAGAGTGAAGTTGAAAATCATCGTAACAAGAAGATCAAGTTCCTACGATCTGATCGAGGGGGAGAATATCTGAGTTATGAGTTTGGTGATCACTTAAGAAAATGTGGAATTGTTTCACAGTTGACGCCACCCGGAACACCACAGCGTAATGGTGTGTCCGAACGTCGTAATCGAACCCTATTAGATATGGTACGTTCTATGATGTCTCTTGCCGATTTGCCACTATCGTTTTGGGGATATGCGTTAGAGACAGCTGCATTCACTTTAAATAGGGCTCCATATAAGTCCGTTGAGACAACACCGTATGAACTGTGGTTTAGTAAGAAACCGAAGTTGTCTTTTCTCAAGGTTTGGGGTTGCGATGCTTATGTCAAAAGGCTTCAGCCAGAAAAGCTCGAACCCAAAGCGGACAAATGTGTCTTCATAGGATACCCACAAGAAACAGTTGGGTACACCTTCTATCTCAGATCCGAGGGCAAAGTGTTTGTTGCCAAGAACGGATCCTTTCTCGAGAAAGAGTTTCTCTCGAAAGAATTGAGTGGGAGGAAGGTAGAACTTGATGAGGTTATTGAACCTCTGCTTCAACCAGAAAGTAGCGCAGCACAGAAAGATGTTTTTGTGGAGCCTGCAGAGGTTGAAGAGGAAGCCAATGATGATGATCAAGAAGCTTCTGATCAAGTCACTACCGAACCTCGTAGGTCGACAAGGGTACGCACTGCACCTGAGTGGTATGGTAACCCTGTCTTGGAGGTCATGTTGTTAGACAACGGTGAACCTACGAGCTATGGAGAAGCGATGGTGGGCCCAGATTCCGACAAATGGTTAGAGGCCATGAAATCCGAGATGGGATCCATGTATGAAAACAAAGTATGGACTTTGGAAGTATTACCTGAAGGGCGGAAGGCCATTCAGAATAAATGGATTTTTAAGAGGAAGACGGACGCTGACGGTAATGTCACCGTGTATAAAGCTCGACTTGTGGCAAAGGGTTTTTCACAAGTTCAAGGGATTGACTACGATGAGACTTTCTCACCCGTAGCGATGCTTAAATCCGTCCGAATCATGTTAGCAATAGCTGCATATTTCGATATGAAATTTGGCAGATGGATGTCAAAACAGCGTTCCTTAACGGTTTTCTTAAGGAAGAGTTGTATATGATGCAACCAGAAGGTTTTGTCGATCCAGAGAATGCTGACAAAGTATGCCGGCTCCAGCGTTCTATTTATGGGCTGGTGCAAGCATCTCGGAGTTGGAATCTTCGCTTTGATGAGGTGATCAAAGCGTTTGGGTTTATACAAGTTTACAATGAAGCTTGTATTTACAAGAAAGTGAGTGGGAGCTCTATAGCGTTTCTAATATTATATGTGGATGACATATTGCTGATTGGAAACAATGTAGAATTTTTGGATAGCGTGAAGGGGTATTTGAACAAGAGTTTTTCGATGAAAGATCTCGGTGAAGCTGCTTTCATATTGGGCATCAAGATCTATAGAGATAGATCAAGACGCTTGATAGGACTTTCACAAAGCACATACCTTGATAAAGTTTTGAAGAAGTTCAAAATGGATCAATCCAAGAAGGGGTTCTTGCCGGTATTGCAAGGTACGAAGTTGAGTAAGACTCAATGCCCAGTGACTGCGGATGATAGAGAAAAGATGAGTGTCGTCCCCTATGCTTCAGCCATAGGCTCTATCATGTATGCGATGCTGTGCACAAGACCAGATGTCAGCCTTGCCATAAGTATGGCCGGAAGGTTTCAGAGTAATCCTGGTATGGATCACTGGACAGCGGTCAAGAATATCCTAAAGTACCTGAAAAGGACTAAGGATATGTTTCTCGTTTATGGAGGTGATCAAGAGCTCGTCGTAAAGGGTTACGTCGATGCAAGCTTTGACACTGATCCGGATGACTCTAAGTCACAAACCGGATACGTATATATTCTCAACGGGGGAGCGGTAAGCTGGTGCAGTTCCAAGCAAAGCGTGGTAGCTGATTCTACATGTGAAGCGGAGTATATAGCTGCCTCGGAGGCGGCTAAGGAAGGTGTCTGGATGAAGGAGTTCATGACAGATCTTGGAGTTGTGCCTAGTGCACTGAACCCAATGACTCTGTTCTGTGACAACACTGGTGCCATTGCTCTAGCCAAGGAACCAAGGTTTCACAAGAGGACCAGACACATAAAGCGACGTTTCAATTCCATCCGCGATTCGGTCAAGGAGGAGGACATAAACATTTGCAAAGTACACACGGATTTGAATGTTGCAGATCCGTTGACTAAGCCTCTTCCACGGGCTAAGCACGATCAACACCAAGACTCTATGGGTGTTAGATTCATTACCTTGTAATGCTAGATTATTGACTCTAGTGCAAGTGGGAGACTGTTGGAAATATGCCCTAGAGGCAATAATAAAAGAGTTATTATTATATTTCCTTGTTCATGATAATCGTTTATTATCCATGCTATAATTGTATTGATTGGAAACTCAAATACATGTGTGGATAAATAGACAGACTTTGTGTCCCTAGTGAGCCTCTACAGGACTAGCTCGTTGATCAAAGATGACCGCGGTTTCCAGGTCATAGACATGAGTTGTCATTTGATAACGGGATCACATCATTAGGAGAATGATGTGATCGACGAGACCCAAACGTTAACATAGCTTTTGATCGTGTCAGTTATCGCTATAGTTTTCTGCATGTCAAGTATAAGTTCCTATGACCATGAGATCATGTAACTCACTGACACCGTAGGAGTGCTTTGTGTGTACCAAACGTCACAACGTAACTGGGTGACTATAAAGGTACTCTACAGGTATCTCCGAGGGTGTCTGTTGAGTTGACATGGATCAAGACTGGGATTTGTCACTCCGTATGACGGAGAGGTATCTCCGGGCCCACTCGGTAATACGTCATCTCAATGAGCTCAAAGTGACTAAGTAGTTGGTCACGGGATTATGTATTACGGTAACGAGTAAAGAGACTTGCCGGTAACGAGATTGAACTAGGTATAGAGATACCGACGATCGAATCTCGGGCAAGTAACATACCGACGAGACAAAGGGAACTGTATACGGGATTGCCTGAATCCTTGACATCGTGGTTCATCCGATGAGATCATCAAGAAACATGTGGGAACCAATATGGGTATCCAGATCCCGCTATTGGTTATTGACCTGGGAGTGTCTCGGTCATGTCTACATGGTTTCCGAACCCGCAGGGTCTACACACTTAACGTTCGGTGACGCTAGGGTTGTTAGTGAGAAAAGTGTATGGTTACCGAAGGTTGTTCGGAGTCCCGGATGAGATCCCGGACATGACGAGGGTCTCCGGAATGGTCCGGAGACGAAGATTGATATATAGGATGAAAGGTTTCGGAGTCCGGAAGTGTTCCGGAGAGCATCGGGAAATCGGCGGAATACCGAAAAGGGGTTTCGGGGGTTCCGGAAGCAGTTCTGGGCCTAATGGGCCACAAGGGGGAACACCACAGCCCTCAAGGGGCTGTGCGCCCCCCCCTGGGCCCTCTCCTTGTGCGCCAAGGGGGGTGGACCCCTCTAGGGTGGCCGCACCCCCTAGCCTTGGGGGGCAAGGCACCTAGGGGGGGAAACCCTAGGGCCTGGCCCTGGCCGCCGCCCCCCCCTTGCCTTGGCCGCCGCCCCCCCTTGCCCTGGCCGCCGGCCCCCTAGGGGGGAAACCCTAGGGCGCCCTCACCTCTCCACCCCCCCTATATATAGTGGGGCAAAGGGAGGGCAGCCAACACAGTTTGTGCCTCGGTGCTGCCCTCCCTCTCCCACAACATCTTCTTCTCCCGCGGTGCTTAGGCGAAGCCCTGCTGGAATTCTCCTCCACCATCACCACCACGCCGTCGTGCTGCCGGTTCTCCATCAACCTCTCCTCCACCCCTTGCTGGATCAAGAAGGAGGAGACGTCCCCGAGCCGTACGTGTGAAGAACGCGGAGGCACCGTTGCTTCGGTGCTAGGTCTTCGGCGATCTGAATCGCGACGAGTACGACTCCATCATCCGCGTTCATAACGCTTCCGCTTAGCGATCTACAAGGGTATGTGGATCCTACTCTCCCCTCGTAGTTGCATCTACTAGATTGATCTTGGTGAACGTAGAGAAAAATTTTTGTTTTCCATGCAACGTTCCCCAACAGCAGTTGCTCACATTTGTAACTCAAAGCAGGAGCTGCAGAATAAGCGGAGACTGGCGAAGGACGAGGTGACGATGCGCGTCGGGAATGGTTCCAAGGTCGATGTGATCGTCGTCGGCACGCTGCCTCTACATCTACCCTCGGGATTAGTTTTAAACCTTAATAATTGTTATTTAGTACCAGCTTTGAGCATGAACATTGTATCTGGATCTCGTTTGATGCGAGATGGCTACTCATTTAAATCCGAGAATAATGGTTGTTCTTTTTATTTGAGAGATATGTTTTATGGTCATGCCCCGCTGGTCAATGGTTTATTTTTGATGAATCTCGAACGTGATGATACACATATTCATAGTGTGAATGCCAAAAGATGTAAAGTTGACAATGATAGTCCCACATACTTGTGGCATTGCCGCCTTGGTCATATTGGTGTCAAACGTATGAAGAAGCTCCATGCAGATGGACTTCTGGAGTCTCTTGATTATGAATCATTTGACACGTGCGAACCATGCTTCTTGGTCAAGATGACCAAGACTCCGTTCTCCGGAACAATGGAGCGAGCAACCAACTTATTGGAAATCATACATACCGATGTGTGCGGTCCAATGAGTGTTGAGGCTCGCGGAGGCTATCGTTATGTTCTCACCCTCACAGATGACTTGAGTAGATATGGGTATGTCTACTTGATGAAGCATAAGTCTGAGACCTTTGAAAAGTTCAAGGAATTTCAGAATGAGGTTGAGAATCAACGTGACAGAAAAATAAAATTCTTGCGATCGGATCGTGGGGGTGAATATTTAAGTCATGAATTTGGCACGCACCTTAGGAACTGTGGATTTGTTTCACAGTTGACACCACCCGGAACACCTCAGCGTAATGGTGTGTCCGAACGTCGAAATCGTACCCTGTTGGACATGGTGCGATCTATGATGTATCTCACCGACTTACCGCTATCTTTTTGGGGTTATGCTTTAGAGACTACCGCATTCACTTTAAATAGGGCTCCGTCGAAATCCGTTGAGACGACATCGTATGAACTTTGGTTTGGCAAGAAACCTAAGCTGTCGTTTCTGAAAGTTTGGGGTTGCGATGCTTATGTCAAGAAACTTCAACCTGAAAAGCTCGAACCCAAATCGGAAAAATGCGTCTTCATAGGATACCCAAAGGAAACGATTGGGTACACCTTCTACCTCAGATCCGAAGGCAAGGTCTTTGTTGCCAAGAATGGATCCTTTCTGGAGAAAGAGTTTCTCTCGAAAGAAGTGAGTGGGAGGAAAGTAGAACTTGATGAGGTGACAGTCACCCCTCCCGAACCGGAAAGTAGTGCAGCACAGGAAATTGTTCCTGAGGTGCCTGCACCGACAAGGGAGGAAGTTAATGATGATGATCATGAAGATACAGATCAAGTTAATACTGAACTTCAAAGGTCCACAAGGACACGTTCCGCACCAGAGTGGTACGGCAACCCAGTCATGGAAATCATGTTGTTAGACAATGGTGAACCTTCGAACTATGAAGAAGCAATGGCGGGCCCGGATTCCAATAAATGGCTTGAAGCCATGAAATCCGAGATAGGATCCATGTATGAAAACAAAGTATGGACTTTGGTGGACTTGCCCAATGATCGGCACGCCATAGAAAATAAATGGATATTTAAGAAGAAGACAGACGCGGATGGTAATGTGACCATCTATAAGGCTCGGCTTGTCGCTAAGGGTTATCGACAAGTTCAAGGGTTTGACTACGACGAGACTTTCTCTCCCGTAGCGATGCTGAAGTCAGTCCGAATCATGTTAGCAATTGCCGCATTCTATGATTATGAGATATGGCAAATGGACGTCAAAACAGCATTCCTTAATGGCTTCCTCAAGGAAGAGCTATATATGATGCAGCCAGAAGGTTTTGTCGATCCAGAGAATGCTACCAAGGTATGCAAGCTCCAGTGCTCGATCTACGGGCTGGTGCAAGCATCTCGGAGTTGGAATATTCGCTTTAATGATGTGATCAAAGCGTTTGGCTTTATACAGACTTGGGGAGAAGCCTGTATCTACAAGAAAGTGAGTGGGAGCTCTGTAGCATTTCTCATATTATATGTGGATGACATATTGCTGATGGGAAATGATATAGAATTCTTGGAGAGCATAAAGGCCTACTTGAATAAGAATTTTTCAATGAAGGACCTTGGAGAAGCTGCTTACATATTAGGCATCAAAATCTATAGAGATAGATCAAGACACCTCATTGGTCTTTCACAAAGCACATACCTTGACAAGATATTGAAGAAGTTCAATATGGATCAGTCCAAGAAGGGGTTCTTGCCTGTTTTGCAAGGTATGAGATTGAGCACGGCTCAGTCCCCGACCACGGCAGAAGATAGAGAGAAAATGAGTGTCATTCCCTATGCCTCGGCCATAGGCTTTATTATGTATGCTATGCTGTGTACCAAACCTGATGTGAACCTTGCCATAAGTTTGGTAGGGAGGTACCAAAGTGATCCCGGTATGGAACACTGGACAACGGTCAAGAACATCCTGAAGTACCTAAAGAGGACTAAGGATATGTTTCTCTTTTATGGAGGTGACGAAGAGCTCGTCGTAAAGGGTTACGTCGATGCTAGCTTCGACACAGGTCTGGATGACTCCAAGTCACAAACCGGATACGTGTATATTTTGAATGGTGGAGCAGTCAGCTGGTGCAGTTGCAAGCAGAGCGTCGTGGCGCATTCTACATGTGAAGCGGAGTACATAGCTGCTTGCGAAGCAGCGCAAGAAGGAGTCTGGATGAAGGAGTTCATCACCGACCTAGGAGTCATTCCAAGCGCCTTGATCTCGATGACTCTCTTCTGTGACAACACTGGAGCTATTGCCATTGCCAAGGAGCCCAGGTTTCACAAGAAGACCAAGCACATCAAGCGATGTTTCAACTCCATCCGGAATTATGTTCAAGATGGAGACATAGATATTTGTAAAGTGCATACAGATCTGAATGTCGCAGACCCGTTGACTAAACCTCTTCCACGGGCAAAACATGATCAACACCAGAACTCTATGGGTGTTCGATTCATCACAATGTAACTAGATTATTGACTCTAGTGCAAGTGGGAGACTGTTGGAAATATGCCCTAGAGGCAATAATAAAAGGATTATTATTATATTTCCCTGTTCATGATAATTGTCTGTTATTCATGCTTGAATTGTATTGTACGGAAACAACGATACATGTGTGAATACATAGACCACAACGTGTCCCTAGTAAGCCTCTAGTTACTAGCTCGTTGATCAACAGATGGTCACGGTTTCCTGACCATGGACATTGGATGTCATTGATAACAAGATCACATCATTAGGAGAATGATGTGATGGACAAGACCCAATCCTAAGCCTGGCACGAGATCGTATAGTTCGCAATGCTTAAGCTTTTCCAATGTCAAATATCTGTTCCTTAGACCATGAGATTGTGCAACTCCCGGATACCGTAGGAATACTTTGGGTGTGCCAAACGTCACAACGTAACTGGGTGGCTATAAAGGTACGCAACGGGTATCTCCGAAAGTGTCTGTTGGGTTGGCACGAACCGAGACTGGGATTTGTCACTCCGTATGACGGAGAGGTATCTCTGGGCCCACTCGGTAAGACATCATCATAATGAGCTCAAAGTGACTAAGGAGTTAATCACGGGATGATGGATTACAGAACGAGTAAAGAGACTTGCCATGACGAGATTGAACAAGGTATCGGGCATACCGACGATCGAATCTCGGGCAAGTACCGTACCGATAGACAAAGGGAATAACATACGGGATTAAGTGAATCCTTGACATCGTGGTTCATCCGATGAGATCATCGAGAAACACGTGGGAACCAACATGGGTATCCAGATCCCGCTGTTGGTTATTGACCGAAGAGTCGTCTCGGTCATGTCTGCGTGTCTCCCGAACCCGTAGGGTCTACACACTTAAGGTTCGGTAACGCTAGGGTTGTAGAGATATATGCACGCGGAAACCCGAATGTTGTTCGGAGTCCCGGATGAGATCCCGGACGTCACGAGGAGTTCCGAAATGGTCCGGAGGTAAAGAATTATATATAGGAAGTCCAGTTTCGGCCACCGGGAGCGTTCCGGGGGTCACCGGTAGTGTACCGGGACCACCGGAAGGGTCCCGGGGGTCCACCGGGTGGGGCCACCCATCCCGGAGGGCCCCGTAGGCCGTAGGGGTAGGGGGACCAGCCCCTAGTGGGCTGGCGCACCCCTCATGGGCTCCTCCCATGCGCCTAGGGTTAAAACCCTAGGGGTGGGGGCGCCCCTTTGGCTTGGGGGGTAAGAAACCCCCCCTGGCCGCCGCCCCCCTAGGATATTGGATCTCCTAGGGCCGGCGCCCCCCTGGCCCCCTATATATAGTGGGGGGAAGAGGGCAGCCGCACCTCAGCCCCTGGCGCCTCCCC
>LR738715.1:118012174-118033529 GCA_902687465.1 Secale cereale
CGTTACACCTCCTTCTCCTCCCGCAGGGTCTCGGCGAAGCCCTGCAGTTTTTCCCGTTGCATCCACCACCACGCCGTCGTGCTGCTGGATCTCCGTCAACCTCTCCTCCCCCCTTGCTGGATCAAGAAGGAGGAGACGTCGCTGTACCGTACGTGTGTTGAACGCGGAGGTGCCGTCCGTTCGGCGCTGGGATCATCGGTGACGAGGATCACGACGAGTACGACTCCATCATCCACTTTCCTTCGAACGCTTCCGCACGCGATCTACAAAGGGTATGTAGATGCACTCCTTTATGCTCGTTGCTAGATGACTCCTTAGATTGATCTTGGTGAAGCGTAGGAAATTTTTTGAATTCTGCTACGTTACCCAACAGAGCCCACCAGCGCGTCATGGACGACGTCTTTTCCAGGCGAAGACCGCTTTTGTCAGGATAGGGCCGAGCACCTGCCCCCCTTCGAATTGTCGTTGTGTGGCAACCTTTCCCGCAAATATTTTCGAGGAAGAGGACCAAGGCAACTATATAAGGGGCGGTGCCTCTACCTTAGTGAAGGACTGATTAATTCCGCCTTCGTCTACCTTGTAACACCAGTGCTATCCCCAAAGCAATCACAAACAAGCAGGAGTAGGGTTTTACACCGCTCGATGGCCCGAACCTGGGTAGCTCCTCGTGTCCCCGGCGCGCTCCGCTCGCCCGTAGCCTCACCATGGTCTCCGTCCGGTTGACGGGTAGCTAAAAGGCTCATAGTATTCGAACCAGGGTTTTGGATGGTTTCCGTTAGCACAAATCCCTTCCTAACAAAGTCATCGACGCTGTTGCCGCCGCTCCCCTATCGGAGCCTACTTGACCTTATCAATGGCAGCCGAGAAGTCTTCGTGCACATGCCCTAAGGACCAACGCCATGGAGTCGCAGTCGGCACCATTGAACCCTTGCATAGATCTGAAGCACCTGACATCAAATCTCGCCACATGACGAGAAACCCTAACCTCACCGCCCCAAAGAGATGGCAGGAATCTACGCCGGAGCTCCGTCGACTACGTCCAGACGAGTGAACTAGAGTAGAATCGGAGCCTGAAAGAAAAAAATCAAAGAAGAAACACCGTCATCCGTCCGAGCGCCACACCTGTAAGGACTAAAAAAACAACCTTTTGGCTCGAAAAAAAAACCTAAAATATTAACCGGAACGAGGGCACCTGGATACCCCTTCCCGCCACCGATCGCCGGAGCGGCAGACACAGGAAAGGCGAATCCATTGCCTCGCCGATGAAGTTTAAAGGGAAGAGTTTGCCCGAAACACCTAGGTTAGGGAAGGAAAACGGGCGGTCCGGAAAAAAACATATACTTCTTCCTTGGGTCATTGATTTGTGAATCAAAGTCACTTGTTCATGACGACCGAAATACAACGGCTGATATATGCTCTATACTACATCTGAGAACGACGGCCCATATCAATTTCCCATTAATTCGAATACGTAAATTTGCCGCTAAAGCGAGCGTGCACTTATTATTGCTTCCGCTCTCGTTGCGTTCAGTGATCACCAGCAGCAGCTCCGCATATAAAAGAGGGCCGAGCAGAAGATAGTCCACAAACCACATCTCGTAAGCTGCTAGCGCCTACCACTGAGGAGTGAGGCTGCCACGCCCATTCGCTCGCTAGAGAGTAGAGACCCACACTACAAACAATAATAGAGCAACTAAACACGCCAGGACACAGTCGGTTAAGCACTGTGACAGGGAGCTAGGTTCAGGTCACCACAAACGCCTCATCTCCAAGCCATGAGCACGGACGCGGACGCCGTGCCGGCGGCCGTGGCGCCGGCGAAGCGCCCTCCCATCAACAAGTACGCCTTCGCCTGCGCCCTCCTCGCCTCCATGAACTCCGTCCTCCTCGGATACGGTACGCCGTCACGTCTCACCTGCATTTTCAGCTCTTGTCACCATGCATGAAGGTCGATATGCTGTGGCTAACACGTACGTTACCTTGTTTGATGTGTGCGAGCAGACATCTCGGTGATGAGCGGCGCGCAGCTGTTCATGAAGGAGGACCTGAAGATCACGGACACGCAGATCGAGATCCTGGCCGGCATCATCAGCATCTACTCGCTCCTGGGCTCGCTCATGGCGGGGCTCACGTCCGACTGGCTGGGCCGGCGCTACACCATGGTGCTGGCGGCCGCCATCTTCTTCACGGGCGCCCTCCTCATGGGCCTCGCCCCCAACTACGCCTTCCTCATGGCCGGCCGCTTCGTCGCCGGCATCGGCGTCGGCTACGCGCTCATGATCGCGCCCGTCTACACGGCCGAGGTGGCGCCCACCTCCTCCCGCGGCTTCCTCACCACCTTCCCGGAGGTGTTCAACAACTTCGGCATCCTCCTGGGCTACGTCTCCAACTTCGCCTTCGCGCGCCTCCCCGTGCACCTCAGCTGGCGCGCCATGTTCCTCGTCGGCGCCGTGCCGCCGGTGTTCCTCGGCTTCGCCGTCCTCGCCATGCCGGAGTCGCCCCGGTGGCTGGTCATGCGGGGCCGGATCGAGGACGCGCGGCGTGTCCTGCTGAGGACCTCCGATTCGCCCGAGGAGGCCGAGGAACGGCTCCTCGACATCAAGAAGGTCGTCGGCATCCCCGCGGACGCGACGGACGCCGATGATGTCGTCGCCATCGTGCGCGCAAACCAGGCCGCGCGCGGGCAGGGGGTGTGGAAGGAGCTGCTGATCAACCCGAGCCGGCCCGTGCGCCGCATGCTCGTCGCCGGCCTCGGGCTCATGTTCATCCAGCAGGCGACGGGCGTGGACTGCGTGGTGATGTACAGCCCGCGGGTGTTCGAGAAGGCCGGGATGAAGTCCAGGACCAACTCGCTGGGGGCGTCCATGGCGGTGGGAGCGTGCAAGACCTTCTTCATACCGATCGCGACGCTCCTCCTCGACCGGGTCGGGCGGAGGCCGCTGCTGCTGGCCAGCGGCGGCGGGATGGCCATCTTCCTCTTCACGCTCGCCACGTCCCTGCTCATGCTCGACCGGCGGCCGGAGTCGGAGGCGAAGGCGCTGGGCGCGGTGAGCATCGCGGCGATGCTGTCGTTCGTGGCGTCGTTCGCGTCGGGGCTGGGCCCCGTGGCGTGGGTGTACTGCTCGGAGATCTACCCGCTGCGGCTGCGCGCGCAGGCCGCCGCCATCGGCACGGGGCTGAACCGGCTGATGGGCGGGGCCACCACCATGTCCTTCCTGTCGCTCAGCGAGGCCATCACCATCGCCGGGAGCTTCTACCTGTACGCCTGCGTCGCTGCCGCCGGGTGGGTGTTCATGTACTTCTTCCTGCCGGAGACGATGGGCCAGAGCCTGGAGGACACCGGGAAGCTCTTCGGCAAGGACACGGACGACGACACCGACGACGGCGGCGTCGTGCACCACGAGCGCAAGAGGTCCACTGAGCTCATCACTCAGCAGTAACAGCGAGTAATCTACACCGTGCATCCGTACACATGTCGTGTGCTTGTGTTGTGTGTGGCCGGTCCAACCGTCCAAGCCATCTTGGACGTGAATCTCTAGATTCTGGACACGTTGGTCAGATTTACAGACTTTAGGACGTAGGGACACCCAGCGCTAGCTTTACGGGGAGGAAGATCACATGATATTCCACACGCGTGATGAATCCACGTAGAAAGGTCTCATGTTCATTGGCCGTTGCGCTGCTGTGGCGCGCACTGCGCGGCTTGTGACAGATCTTTTGACCAAGGTGGCAGTGATACTGTACGTACGAGTGTGTATGGGGTAGCATTTCTTGTATGTACAGGCTTGTGTTATACTACTACGTACATGACTGAGTCATCATCCATCTCTGTACTTTTGGTTCGTCTGTTGGTTAATTTAGTTGCATATTTTTCATTTTTGTACTTTCGCTTCGTCTAAACTGAATATCACTTTTTAGAAATCTGTTTAGACATGAGAGAAATTCCAGACAACTTCGGGTTAGCAAAACCGATGTAAATTACCCACAAACTCAAACTAATATGATCCTAAATTCGGTCTAAACATAACCCTTAAAGTTCAGCTGTAATAAGTAGATTCGTATAGAAGTCATCAGCCCTAATGCCCTATGATTACTCTTTTGGCCTACTAATCGATTGACGAGCAGGTGATGAGTTGTTTCATTCGAAATGATTGTACTTATAGACGTGCCTACCGAATCCAGACAAACAATGAAGTTCAAGTTTCAGCTACCTGGTCGAAACAATAGCTCTCTTGGCGACCTTTGTGCACGTGCAATTTGAAGAAAAAGAAAAACCTGATGTTTTGTTTCTTTCGGGAAATAATGTGGAGTATGTGACGTTGTTTTCACTTGCGGCGAAAGGGGAAACAAGAGAGAGCTGTTTGTAACGCTGAAATGTGAACGTTTGTACTGCTATATAATGGAAGCATGTGTAAGGGCCTGCATAATGCTTGTTGAATATTTGAGTAATACCCCGCAAAAAAAAGGGAATATTTGAGTAATTTTTCATTAAGTTTAATCCAAAAAATAATAGGTAAAAAATATGATAATCATAATGGAGATGATAGTTGAAATCAAGTAGCAAAGTGATTTAAGTAGTCGTGCAATTGTTAGAATAATGGTCTCCAAAACCCTTCGTCCTTGTCATTTTGCATCGCGAGAGAACGAATTGGGTTTTTTGGCAGCACTTCATGCAACTTCTCAAGTTCATCACCACACGTCGTGTTCCATCCAAGTCGGGCGGCGTTGCATATCGACGTCTCCAACATTGTCTCCTTCGACCGGTCTTCACCAACGTTGTTGTCGACAACATCTCTCCTACAACAACTAGGGCTACAAACGAATAGTATGTGTGGCGTGATCTGTTCATGTCTATAATTATAATTGTTGTTACATGTGCGGTGTTGTTATACATGTTTTCATGTTCATCTAGTATGTTAGTCTCTTGCATGCTAGTAATAGATTTACTAGTGATTTATATTCTAGAACTATTCACGAAATTGCCTAGTTTTTCAACAATCCAACAGCCTAATTGTAGCCAATTTACCGAGTTAACTATGGATGGATTTGCTGGTGCACTAAGGCTGGATAAGTTTACCGGTGTGGACTTTAAGAGGTGGCAAGTGAAGTCCACGCTCTGGCTTACTGCTCTGAAAGTTTTTCACGTTAGTGCTGGCATGCCAAAGGGAATGTCTGATGAAGATCAGAGGAAATTCCAGGAAGCCAATACTATCTTTGTGGGGATGTGTTATGAGTGTTCTTGCTGATCATCGGTGTGATGTGCACATGCATATAAAAGATGGAAAGACATTGTGGGATGCATTGATACTAAATTCGGTGCAACATATGGAATGAGTGAACTATACATCATGGAAAGCTTCCACGACACAAGATGATGAATAATTGTTCTCTAGTTAAACAAGCTTGTGAGATACAGTGCATTGTAAACGAACTCTAACTCCTTAAGTGTGATTTACCTGATAAATTTGCGGCTGGGTGCATGATTGGAAAGTTGCCTCCTACATGGAGTAGTTTCACCACAGCTATGAAAACATAAGAGACAAGACATATTAGTTGAAAAATCTGATAGCATATTTGATATTGAGGAGAAAGATCAGGCTAAGGATACTATTGAGAAAGGAGTCGAGGTTCAACCTGGCAACGATACGGTGCAGAGATACCCGCAAAATAAGAACACATGAAATAACAAGTCTGCTTTCAACAAGTCTGTCAAGACTATTGCCTGAAAAAGATGGACAAGGTTGAGCTAGAGTGTGACGCATGTGGGAGGCTCACACACTTTTTCCAGGAATGCCCAAAATGTTGGGGAACGTAGTATTTTCAAATTTTTCCTACGATCACGCAAGATCTATCTACTAGATGCATAGCAACGAGGGGGAGAGTGTGTCTACGTACCCTCGTAGACCGGGAGCGGAAGCGTCTAGTGACGCGGTTGATGTAGTCGAACTTCTTCGCGATCCAACCGATCAAGCACCGAACGTACGGCACCTCCGCGTTCAGCACACGTTCAGCTTGATGACGTCCCACCAACTCTTGATCCAGTTGAGCTTCACGGGAGAGTTTTGCCAGCACGACGGCGTGGTGACAGATATGATGTATCTACCGGCGCAGGGCTTCGCCTAAGCACTGCAACGGTATGACCAAGGTGTGTTTCTGTGGAGAGGGGCACCGCACACGGATAAAACAGTTCAACTTGTGTGTTCTAGGGTGCCCCCCTGCCCCCGTATATGAAGGAGCAAGGGACAGGCCGGCCCTAGAGGGGGCGCGCCAAGTGTGGGGAGTCCTACTAGGACTCCCAAGTCCTAGTAGGATTCCCCTTTCCTTTACGGAGTAGGAGAGAAGGAAAGAGGTGGAGAGGGAGAAGGAAAAGGGGGCTGCACCCCTTATCCAATTTGGACCAGAGGGGGGGCGCGCGCCTCCTTCCTTTTTGCCTTTCTCCTCTATTCCCGTATGGCCCAATAAGGCCCATATACTCCGAAAAATACCCGAATCACTCGGAACCTTTCCGATGTCCGAATATAGTCGTCCAATATATCGATCTTTACGTCTTGACCATTTCGAGACTCCTCGTCATGTCTCCGGTCTCATCCGGGACTCCGAACTCCTTCGGTACATCAAAACTCATAAACTCATAATACCGATCGTCATCAAACGTTAAGCGTGCGGACCCTACGGGTTTGGGAACTATGTAGACATGACCGAGACTCATCTCCGGTCAATAACCAATAGCGGAACCTGGATGCTCATATTGGCTCCATATATTCTACGAAGATCTTTATCGGTCAAACCGCATAACAACATACGTTGTTCCTTTTGTCATTGGTATGTTATTTGCCCGAGATTCGATCGTCGGTATCTCTATACCTAGTTCAATCTCGTTACCGGCAAGTCTCTTTACTCGTTCCGTAATACATCATCTCGTGACTAACTCATTAGTCTTTTGCTTGCAAGGCTTATTATGATGTGCATTACCGAGAGGGCCCAGCGATACCTCTCCGACACTCGGAGTGACAAATCCTAGTCTTGATCTATGCCAACACCACGAACACTTTTGGAGACACCTGTAGAGCATCTTTATGATCACCCAGTTATGTTGTGACGTTTGATAGCACACAAGGTGTTCCTACGGTATTCGGGAGTTGCATAATCTCATAGTCATAGGAACATGTATAAGTCATGAAGAAAGCAATAGCAGTAAAACTAAACGATCATAGTGCTAAGCTAACGGATGGGTCTTGTCCATCACATCATTCTCCTAATGATGTGATCCCGTTGATCAAATGACAACTCATGTCTATGGTTAGGAAACATAACCATCTTTGATCAATGAGCTAGTCTAGTAGAGGCATACTAGGGACACTCTGTTTTGTCTATGTATTCACACATGTACTAAGTTTCCGATTAATACAATTCTAGCATGAATAATAAACATTTATCATGATATAAGGAAATATAAATAACAACTTTATTATTGCCTCTAGAGCATATTTCCTTCAGTCTCCCACTTGCACTAGAGTCAATAATCTAGCTCACATCGCCATGTGATTTAATACCGATTGTTCACATAGTTATGTGAATAACACCCATAGTTCACATCGCCATGTGACCAACACCCAAAGGGTTTACTAGAGTCAATAATCTAGTTCACATCGCTATGTGATTAATACCCAAGAGTAATAAGGTGTGATCATGTTTTGCTTGTGAGAGAAGTTTAGTCAACGGGTCTGTCACATTCAGATCCATATGTATTTCGCAAATTTCTATGTCTACAATGCTCTGCATAGAGCTACTCTAGCTAATTGCTCCCACTTTCAATACGCATCCAGATTGATACTTAGAGTCATCTGGATTTAGTGTCAAAGCTTGCATCAGCGTAACCCTTTACGACGAACTCTTTATCACCTCCATAATCGAGAAACATTTCCTTAGTCATCCAGTTACTAAGGATAATTTTGACCGTTGTACAGTGATCTACTCCTGGATCACTATTGTACCCCCTTGACAAACTCATGGCAAGGTACACAACATGTTTGGTACACAACATGGCATACTTTATAGAACCTATGGCTGAGGCATAGGGAATGACTTTCATTCTCTCTATATTTTTCTGTCGTGGTCTGCCTTTGAGTCTTACTCAACTTCACACCTTACAAGTCAGGCAAGAACTCCTTCTTTGACTGATCCATTTTGAACTACTTCAAAATCTTATCAAGGTATGTACTCATCGAAAGTCTTATCAAGCGTCTTGATCTATCTCTATAGATCTTGATGCCCAATATGTAAGCAGCTTCACCAAGGTCTTTCTTTGAAAAACTCCTTTCAAACACTCATTTATGCTTTCCAAAAAATTCTACATCATTTCCGATCGACAATATGTCATTCACATATACTTATCAGAAAGGTTGTAGTGCTCCCACTCACTTCTTGTAAATACAGGCTTCACCGCAAGTCTGTATAAATCTATATGCTTTGATCAACTTGTCAAAGCGTATATTCCAACTCCGAGATGCTTGCACCAGTCCATAGATGGATCGCTGGAGCTTGCACATTTTTTAGCACCTTTAGGATTGACAAAACCTTCTGGTTGCATCATATACAAGTCTTCTTTAATAAATTCATTAAAGAATGCAGTTTTGTTATCCATTTGCCAGATTTCATAAAATGTGGCAATTGCTAACATGATTCGGACAGACTTAAGCATCGCTACGGGTGAGAAAGTCTCATCGTAGTCAACTCCTTGAAATTGTTGAAAAACTTTCGCAACAAGTCGAGCTTTGTAAACAGTAACATTACCGTCAGCGTCAGTCTTCCTCTTGAAGATCCATTTATTTTCGATGGCTTGCCGATCATCGGGCAAGTCAACCAAAGTCCACACTTTGTTCTCATACATGGATCCCATCTCAGATTTCATGGCCTCAAGCCATTTTGCGGAATCTGGGCTCATCATCGCTTCCTCATAGTTCGTAGGTTCATCATGGTCCAGTAACATGACTTCCAGAACCGGGTTGCCGTACCACTCTGATGCGGAACGAACTCTGGTTGATCTACGAAGTTCAGCAGAAACTTGATCTGAAGTTTCATGATCATCATCATTAGCTTCCTCACTAATTGGTGTAGGAATCACTGGAACTAGTTTCTGTGATGCTCCACTTTCCAATTCGGGAGAAGGTACAATTACCTCATCAAGTTCTACTTTCCTCCCACTCACTTCTTTCGAGAGAAACTCCTTCTCTAGAAAGGATCCACTCTTAGCAACAAAGACCTTGCCTTTGGATCTGTGATAGAAGGTGTACCCAACAGTTTCTTTTGGGTATCCTATGAAGATTTACTTCTCCGATTTGGGTTCAAGCTTATCATGTTGAAACTTTTTCACATAAGCATCGCAGTCCCAAACTTAAAGAAATGACAGCTTAGGTTTCTCGTCAAACCACAGTTCATACGGTGTCATCTCCACGGATTTAGATGGTGCCCTATTTAACGTGAATGTAGCTGTCTCTAATGCATAACCCCAAAAGCGATAGTGGTAGATCGGTAAGAGACATCATCGATCGCACCATATCTAGTAAAGTACGGTTATGACGTTCGGACACACCATTACACTGTGGTGTTCCAGGTGGCGTGAGTAGTGAAACTATTTCACATTGTTTTTACTGAAGGCCAAGCTCGCTAACTCAAATATTTTACCTCTACGATCATATCATAGAAACTCTTATTTTCTTGTTACGATGATTCTCCACTTCACTCTGAAATTCTTTGAACTTTTCAAATGTTTCAGACTTGTGCTTCATTAAGTAGATATACCCATATCTGCTCAAATCATCAGTGAAGGTCAGAAAATAACGATACCCGCCGCGAGCTTCAACACTCATTGGTCTGCATACATCAGCATGTATGATTTCCAACAAATCTGTTGCTCGCTCCACAGTTCCGGAGAACGGAGTTTTGGTCATCTTGCCTATGAGGCATGGTTCGCAAGCATCAAGTGATTCCAAAAGTCCATCACTATGGAGTTTCTTCATGCGCTTTACACCAATATGACCTAAACGGCAGTGCCACAAATAAGTTGCACTATCATTATTAACCTTGCATCTTTTGGCTTCAATATTATGAATATGTGTATCACTACGATCGAGATCCAACAAACTATTTTCATTGGGTGTATGACCATGGAAGGCTTTATTCATGTAAACAGAATAACAATTATTCTATGACTTTAAATGAATAACCGTTTTGCAACAAACATGATCAAATCATATTCATGCTCAACACAAATGCCAAATAACATTTATTTAGGTTCTACACTAATCCCGAAAGTATGGGGAGTGTGCGATGATGATCATATCAATCTTGGAACCACTTCCAACACACATCGTCACTTCACCTTTAACTAGTCTCTGTTCATTCTGCAACTCCCGTTCCGAGTTACTAATTTTAGCAACTGAACCGGTATCAAATACCCAGGGGTTGCTATGAACACTAGTAAAGTATGTATATCAAATATACCTTTGTTCACTTTGCCATCCTTCTTATCCACCAAGTATCAAGGGCAGTTCCACTTCTAGTGACCATTTCCTTTGCAGTAGAAGCACTTAGTTTCAGGCTTGAGTTTAGCTTTGGGTTTCTTCACGGGAGTGACAACTTGCTTGTCATTTTTCTTGAAGTTCCCTTTCTATCCTTTTGCCCTTTACTTGAAACAAGTGGTCTCGTTAACCATCAACACTTGATGTTGTTTCTTGATTTCTACCTTCGCTGATTTCAGCATCGCGAAGAGTTCGGGAATTACTTTCGTCATCCCTTGCATATTATGGTTCATCACAAAGTTCTACTAACTTGGTGATAGTGTCTAGAGAACTTTGTCAATTACTATCTTATCTGGAAGATTAACTCCCACTTGATTTAAGCAATTGTAGTACCCAGACAATCTGAGCATATGCTCACTGGTTGAGCTATTCTCCTCCATCTTGTAGGCAAAGTACTGTCAGAGGTCTCATACCTCTCGACACGGGCATGAGCATGAAATACTAATTTTAACTCTTGGAACATCTTATATGCTCCGTGGCGTTCAAAACGTTTTTGAAGTCCCGGTTCTAAGCCGTAAAGCATGGTCCACTTAAACTATCAAGTAGTCATCATACCAAGCTTTTGTCAAAACGTTCATAACGTCTGCATCTGCTCCTGCAATAGGTCTGTCACCTAGCGATGCATCAAGGACATAATTCTTCTGTGCAGCAATGAGGATAATCCTCAGATCACGGAACAATTCCGCATCATTGCTACTAACATCTTTCAACTTAGTTTTCTCTAGGAACATATAAAAAAATAAATGTGGAGCAACATCGCGAACTATTGATCTACAACATAGATATGCTAATACTACCAGGACTAAGTTCATGATAAATTAAAGTTCAATTTAATCATATTACTTAAGAACTCCCACTTAGATAGACATCCCTCTAGTCATCTAAATGATCACGTGATCCAAATCAACTAAACCATGTCCGATCATCACGTGAGATGGAGTAGTTTCAATGGTGAACATCTTATGTTGATCATATCTACTATATGATTCACGCTCGACCTTTCGGTCTCCAGTGTTCCGAGGCCATATCTGCATATGCTAGGCTCGTCAAGTTTAACCCGAGTATTCTGCGTGTGCAAAACTGGCTTACACCCGTTGTATTTGAACGTAGAGCTTATCACACCCGATCATCACGTGGTGTCTCGGCACGAAGAACTTTCGCAATGGTGCATACTCAGGGAGAACACTTGTACCTTGAAATTTTGTAAGGGATCATCTTATAATGCTACCGTCGTTCTAAGCAAAATAAGAAGCATAATACGATAAACATCACATGCAATCAAAATATGTGACATGATATGGCCATCATCATCTTGTGCTTTTGATCTCCATCTCCAAAGCACCGTCATGATCACCTTCATCACCGGCGCGACACCTTGATCTCCATCGTAGCATCGTTGTCGTCTCGCCAACTATTGCTTCTACGACTATCGCTACCGCTTAGTGATAAAGTAAAGGAATTACATGGCGATTGCATTTCATACAATAAAGCGACAACCATATGGCTCCTGCCAGTTGCCGATAACTTTACAAAACATGATCATCTCATACAAAACCGTATATCTCATCATGTCTTGACCATATCACATCACAACATGCCCTGCAAAAACAAGTTAGACGTCCTCTACTTTGTTGTTGCAAGTTTTACGTGGCTGCTACGGGCTTAGCAAGAACCGTTCTTACCTACGCATACAAAAACCACAACGATGTTTCGTCAAGTATGTGATGTTTTAACCTTCACAAGGACCGGGCGTAGCCACACTTGATTCGGCTAAAGTGAGAGAGACAGACACCCGCCAGTCACCTTTAAGCAACGAGTGCTCATAACGGTGAAACCAGTCTCGCGTAAGTGTACGCGTAAGCGTACGCGTAATGTCGGTTCGGGCCGCTTCATCTCACAATACCGCCGAAGCAAAGTATGGCATGCTGGTAAGCAGTATGACTAGTATCGCCCACAACTCATTGTGTTCTACTCGTGCATATCATCTACGCATAGACTTGGCTCATGATGCCACTGTTGGGGAACGTAGTATTTTCAAAATTTTCCTATGATCACGCAAGATCCATCTACTAGATGCATAGCAATGAGGGGGAGAGTGTGTCTACGTACCCTCGTAGACCGGGAGCGGAAGCGTCTAGTGACGCGGTTGATGTAGTCGAACTTCTTCGCGATCCAATCGATCAAGCACCGAACGTACGGCACCTCCGCGTTCAACACACGTTCAGCTTGATGACGTCCCACGAGCTCTTGATCCAGTTGAGCTTCACGGGAGAGTTTCGCCAGCACGACGGCGTGGTGACATATATGATGTATCTACCGGCGCAGGACTTCGCCTAAGCACTGCAACGGTATGACCGAGGTGTGTTTCTATGGAGAGGGGCACCGCACACGGCTAAAGCAATTCAACTTGTGTGTTCTAGGGTGCCCCCCTGCCCCCGTATATAAAGGAGCAAGGGAGAGGCCGGCCCTAGAGGGGGCGCGCAAAGTGTGGGGAGTCCTACTAGGACTCCCAAGTCCTAGTAGGATTCCCCTTTCCTTTCCGGAGTAGGAGAGAAGGAAAGAGGTGGAGAGGGAGAAGGAAAAGGGGGCTGCACCCCTTGTCCAATTCGGACCAGAGGGGGGGCGCGCGCCTCCTTCCTTTTTGCCTTTCTCCTCTATTCCCGTATGGCCCAATAAGCCCATATACTCCGAAAAATACCCGAATCACTCGAAACCTTTCCGATGTCCGAATATAGTCGTCCAATATATCGATCTTTACGTCTCGACCATTTCGAGACTCCTCGTCATGTCCCCGGTCTCATCCGGGACTCCGAACTCCTTCGGTACATCAAAACTCATAAACTCATAATACCGATCGTCATCAAACGTTAAGCGTGCGGACCCTACGGGTTCGAGAACTATGTAGACATGACCGAGACTCATCTCCGGTCAATAACCAATAGCGGAACCTGGATGCTCATATTGGCTCCTACATATTCTACGAAGATCTTTATCGGTCAAACCGCATAACAACATACATTGTTCCTTTTGTCATTGGTATGTTACTTGTCCGAAATTCGATCGTCGGTATCTCTATACCTAGTTCAATCTCGTTACCGACAAGTCTCTTTACTCGTTCCGTAATACATCATCTCGTGACTAACTCATTAGTCTTTTGCTTGCAAGGCTTATTATGATGTGCATTACCGAGAGGGCCCAGAGATACCTCTCCGACACTCGGAGTGACAAATCCTAGTCTTGATCTATGCCAACACCACAAACACTTTCGGAGACACCTGTAGAGCATCTTTATGATCACCCAGTTACGTTGTGACGTTTGATAGCACACAAGGTGTTCCTACGGTATTCGGGAGTTGCATAATCTCATAGTCATAGGAACATGTATAAGTCATGAAGAAAGCAATAGCCGTAAAACTAAAGATCATAGCGCTAAGCTAACGGATGGATCTTGTCCATCACATCATTCTCCTAATGATGTGATCCCGTTGATCAAATGACAACTAATGTCTATGGTTAGTAAACATAACCATCTTTGATCAATGAGCTAGTCTAGTAGAGGCATACTAGGGACACTCTGTTTTGTCTATGTATTCACACATGTACTAAGTTTCCGGTTAATACAATTCTAGCATGAATAATAAACATTTATCATGATATAAGGAAAAATAAATAACAACTTTATTATTGCCTCTAGGGCATATTTCCTTCACAAAACGTGTAGACCACGGAGGGAAAATGAGCTCCAAGAGTGTCAACATGGTGACCGCCGGCAATACTGATGGGTATGGTACTTTACCTATTGTTCTTTTAGTATTTCAAACATCATCTTGGTGGATTGATTTGGGTGATGCGCTCACGTCTCTTTGTTCACTTCTTTTCAGGTCACATAGAATTCTTCCAGCCTAATGGGGAATGTGTCATGTGCTTTTGTTCGTGGCATTGACACGGGTGATCCTAAGTTCACTCCCAGGAAGATCATGCAGCTAAGGATTGTGCAACATGTCCCTATTACTAATAAGAATCATGTTAGCGGCTCCCTTCTATGCATAGATGGGTTTAAGGTAGTTTTAGAGTCGAATAAAGTAATTGTGTCATGATATGGAGAATTTATAGGTAAAGGCTATGAGTGTGCAGGCTTGTTCCACTTTTTTCCCTTCAGGTTTTTGCAGTAAGTCAGTAAACAAAATTTGTGCTAGTGTTAATGATGATGCAAGTGTTTGACGCTCTCGTTTATGTCATGTTAATGTGTGTTTAATGTCTTGGCTATCCAATGTGAGTTTAATTATGAATTTCACTATTTTCAAAGGTTTTAAGTGCCACGGTTTTGTCATGTGCAATCGAAGCAACCTCAGAAGCCTCACATGACAGCCGATGGAAGAAACTTAGCACCTCTAGAACTCATACATTATGATCTATGTGAGATGAATGGTGTGTTGACAAAAGGTGAAAAAAGATATTTCATGACGTTGGCTCATGATGCGAGTAGATTTTTTTTATGTTTATTTGTTGCGGACTAAAGATGAAGCTTTAGACTATGTCACAATCTATAAGGCTGAAGTTGAAAATCAACCACAGAGAAAGATCAACCATATTATTAGATCGTGGTGGCGAATATTTACCCAAAGTATTTGACGATCTTCATGAGGAAAATGATACTATTCATAAGAGGATGCCTCTCTATTCTCCCCAATCAAACGGAGTTGTCAAGACAGAAAAATCGCACGTTGACTGACTTAGTGAATGTCATGTTAGACACTATTGGTTTATCTAAGGCACGACGGGAGGAGGCTTTGTTGACTTCGTGTCATGTCCTGAATAGAGTTCTTAACAAGAATAAAGAGAAAACCCCTTATGGCGAGTGAGTTGGGAAAAAACCATCACTTTCTTATTTGTGCAATTAGTGATGCTTGGCAGAAGTCAATATTCCAATCCCTAAGAAAGGCAAACTCGAACCAAATAAAGTGGATTGTGTCTTTGAAGGTTATTCCTATATTTTTTTAGTGGTTAACTCCAAGGTACAATATATGCATGCTGTAATGGAATCTCGTGATGTAACATCTTTTGAGAATATGTTTCCTATGAAATATTTGCATAATGCTGCTACATTTTTTATGAAATAATTCTTGAATCTAGTACATTTGATGAGTATTTCAAACAACGACTTTAGGAATTTCTTGAGAAGGATAACAATGAAGCTCTTGCGAGAAGCAAGAGACAAAGGATTGCAAAATCATTTGGCAATGATTTCATTGTATACCTCGTGAACGATACTACCAAGTCTATTGCAGAGGCATATGCTTCTCCATACGTAGACGACTTGGAAGAAGCTGTCCATAATGAGATGGGCTCTATTCTTTCTAACTTGACTTAGGAATTAACTGAACGACCATATTGTTGTAAACCTATGGGCTGTAAGTGGGTACAAAAAGAAGCTTAGTCCTAATGGTGATGTTGAGAAGTACAAGGCGTGGCTTGTGGCCAAGGGCTACACTCAAAAAGAAGTCGAAGATTACTTTCACACCTATTCATCCGTTGCTAGACTCACCATCATTCAAGTACTACTTTCCCTGGCTACCTCTAATGGTCTTATCGTTCATTAAATGAATGTGAAGACAACTTTCCTAAATGAGGAATTTTAATAGGAAATCTATATGGATCAACTTGATGGGTTTGTGCTGAAGGGTGAAGAGAGAAAGGTGTGCAAGTTGTTAAAATCTTGGTATGGCATGAAACAAGCACCTAAGCAATGGCACGCGAAGTTTAATAGAACTTTAAGTTCTACAACCTTTGTCTAAGGCTGATAGGTGTGTTTATTATCGCTATGGTGGGGGCATAAATGTTATGTTTTTATACGGATGACGTACCGACTTTTTTGTTCAAACACTGATGTCATCAATGAGGTCACGTGATTTCTATCAAGAAAATTGATATGGAAGATCTGGAAGAAGCTAATGTGATTCTAAACATCAAGCTGATTAAGGATGAGAGTGGAATTACTTTAACACGATCTCACTGTGCTAAGAAGGTCTTGAGATGGTTTGGCTTTATAGATAGCAAGCACTCTCCAAGATGTTTTGGTCCCAATGTGACACTTCGAAAGAAATAAGAGATCGATTGAGATACTCTCAAATTATCGGCTCACTCATGTACTTAGCTAGCGAAACAAGGCCAGATATCTCTTTTGTTGTGAGCAAACTGAGCAAGTTCATGTTAAACCCCTGTGATGATAATTGGCATGGACATGATAGTGTAGTGCGCTATCTGAGAGATGAAATCAGTTATGGAATTCACTATTCTAGGCACCCTATGTGCTTGAAGGGTATACTAATTCGAACTGGAAATTTGATGTTGATGTGCTCTATGCCACGAATGGGTATGTATTTACTCATGGAGGTGGCGTGGTATCATGAAGGTCTTGTGAACATGCCATTTTGAGGAGGACAACCATGCAAGCAGAACCTGCTGCTTTAGACACAACCACTATTGAAGCAGCGTGGCTGCAAGAGCTCTTAATGGACTTGCATGTGGTTGAAAAACCAGCGCCGGATATTCTTACGAATTGTGACAAGCAAAAATTTCTTCTCAAGATAACCAATTATAAGGACAATACACAGTCGTCAAGACACGTGAAAGATGTTTGAAGTCTGTTAGGAATTTGAGAAACTCGAGAGTAATAACTGTTACGTATATTCAAACAGAGATAACCTGACAAATCCTTTTACAAAGGGACTATCACGAAATGTTATAGATAATACATCAAGGGAGATAGGTATGAGATCCATATGTGTTGCACCATATTAGTAATCCAACCGGTGTGATCCGAGATCCCGTGAATATTGCAAATAACCATATTCTCCTTATTTTTAAATTTTAGAGTTTGTTCATGTTTTTTGTATTTTACCACCTATACATACTTATCAACTTATTATCAACATTTTAATATCATGTCAACAACCAATTACCATCTAACTATATAAAAAGATACAAGTGAAGTACAAAGAGTTTAAAATGTTTCTATATGGAATGCATGCTCTAAAAGATACAACCGAAGCAACACATCAATTCTCTAAATACATGACTATGCAAGCTCTCAATTTATAATTATCAGATATGATGATTGTAATGATCAGCAAGCAATGTAAATAGATGCTCCAAATTAGCACATACAATGTCAATGAATAAACATATAGGTCCAACTGAGATATATTTATAGTTGTTGAAGAAAGAAGGAGGGTGCCTTGGGCATCCACAAGATTAGAAGCTTGATATGCATGGAATGCCCTTTAGCAATTGCATGTGCTATAAAAAAACTACATTGCCCGGACGCGCATGTATCTCACTTATAGCAAGGCAAAACGTCGTGTCGTATCAAGGGAGAATCTAGTGGGCCGGCCCAATAGGATCGTGTTAGTTCGTCATGAAGTTCTTTGCGTTCATTTTTTTAGTTTTATCTATATTTCAGAAATTATATACATACATATCTATTTCAAAAGTTGCTTCCTAACACGTAATTTATTTCACATAATAAGATCATTCAAAAAATGTTCATCAAAGGCACAAAATATATTTCCTTAATTTTAAGAAAATGTCATACCATTAAAACAATGTTCTTGAAATTTTGAAAATATTCACACATTTTAAAAATATGTTCATTACATACTTGTAAAATCTCCAACGTATGTTATTTTTTTTACTCTGTATTTAAAAAATGTGCATTTGACAAATGGCCAACATGCGTTTGAATTTTTTTCAATGTGTATCTAAAAGATATATTATATGTACTAAAAATTGTTCATCATGTGTTTTTTAGGGAAAGCCTATCATGGCTAGCTTTATAAAAATTTAAAAAACGCTTATATCGTCCGCTAAAAGTTCACGAATAAAGTCCAAAGGTGAGTCCAACCACACATTCGGCGGATCAACACGACTGTTTTGCTCTAGCACAAGAGCAATTGAGTTAGAATCATGATTACAATGCTCTAAGACGGCCTTCCCGAAATCAACAAGAAGTAACCGACAATCATCTAGAATTGGCGTTGCAATCATAGAATGTTCGTCATTCTGTTGTATTGCTTCAAACAGCACCAAACAAATCGGACTGAACCTTGATTGAGGTGCATCCCACATAAATTGCAAGTTTCAAACCTTCTACTAGTGCTGCAGCTTCAGCTGATAGCACATCAGCGAGTTTTACCGTTGCCGCACCAATGAAAATGCTATAGCTATCCAGTAGTACTGCTCCACAACCTCCTGTATGATCTTAATTTGAATATGCAGCGTCTACGCTGAGGCAATCTGATTTTGTAGCGGCTTCTTCCATTGATCTGTCCGAGGAGTTGTAGTTGGCTTACTTGTTGCACAAACAAAACTTAAAGACATGGCACAAATGGACTAACTAGATCGGATCGGGGCTTGGAACTCCTCTTGCCAAAGAATGAGTCTCCTTTGCCACTAGAGACACCAACATGCAATAGACATTAGTTGAGACAACTACACTATAACCTGAAATTTGATATTATGTGCCAAATCAGATAAGAGAACCTCCAAAATTTCTGCTCCCGAACGTCTCGGCAGCGCCAATGTATCAATTATTTCATGTAGTCCAAGGCATGTCCACACTTCCTTTGCTCACAAATATTTAAACAGAAAGTGGGTCGTATCCTCCACATGAACAGAGCAAATTGGACACTACGATGATTGGGCAATGTGTCTATCAGCTAGAACACAGTTACATGGAATAGCGTTATGCAAGCATCGCCATATAAATATTTTTACCTTGCCTGCTACCTTCAAACTCCATTTTTTCCAAATGGGGTGCGCTAAGGATCCTTGTGCTAGAATTATAGATGTCTTCCAACTGCCGGTAGCAAGCCGAGCGAACAGCGAACGTGCCCGACTTTGTAAGATGCCAGGCAATGAACCTCTATCTCATGCTTATATATATAGGAATATGCAGGATCATTTCGGTGTCTATATGCCAAAAATTGTCTTGAATCAGTTGCTCATCTCATTGTCCTATGACGAGATCAATAAGTTCATTCACCATAGTTAGAACACAATTTCCATGCACCGTGATTACGTACTTTTCCGGAGATACTATTCGGTATCCAGCAATCATCCCATATATTTATTTTCAGCCCATTCCCCTCTCTCCAAATGCAATACTTTTTAAAAGTTTGAATACCGGATCATATGCTTTGCCAAACATGCGACGACCCTTTCTTCAGTGCACAGTTTAACAGGTCACCTGATGGGTAGTATTTGGCTCTCAACACGTTGGCACAAAGAGAATCGTAGTTATCAACATGTGTTTAAAATAAAAACGAAGAATAAAGAAAGGAGAGCAACAACAATAAATAAAAAGAAGGACAAAATAATTGAAAAAACAGAAAAAGATGAAAAGGAAAACCGGTGAACAAGTTAAAAAAATGAGAGATAAAGAAAATAAATGAAACCATGCAGAACCTTCACAAAACCAAATGAATGGTTCGAAGAACCATGAATGATATGAATCGTTCAATGCCAGCGATACCATACGTTTCTTACGTTTCTTTTTTGACAGAAGCGAGCGATGCCATACATAGTGCCTTGGTTGGCGGACCCATCAGTGGAAGCGCTCAGAACGGTTTTAGGAGGTTTCTGTCTTTAGTTTTGGGAAGCTTCAAACTAGTTTTTTTTTCTTTTTCTTGTGTTTCTGTGACACCCCGAGACCGATGCTCCAGGTGTCAGCCAGTTATTTTTTGTCGTTGCCATGTCGTCTGCTTGCGTGTTGCATCTTGCCATGTCATCATGTGTGGTTGCATCAGCATGTTTTCAAAACTTGCATCCGCCCGAGCCCCTCGTCCTTTCCGTTGTCCGTTCTGAGCCCAGACACACTTGCACGCGCCCGCGGCGCCTCCGAATATTTATTTTATGAGTGGCTGAAAAACGTTCTCGGAATGGGTTGAAACTTGGCGTGTGGTCTTATTATAGCATAGGTAGACCGCCTGTCAAGTGTCGTCGCATTCGGAGTTCGTTTGATAGCCCAACGGTTAACCGTGTTAACCGCCGGAAGCCTTGTCTCTTTTGGCCCAGCACCCCTTTCACACAGCCCACCAAGCCCATTCTAACCCCTCCATGCTCTTGGCCGTTCGATCACGATCGCGTGGACGTGAACGGCTCCTCATTTGGACACTCCTAGCTCCCTCTACCTATAAATATGTGCCTCCCTCTCCATTTTTGCGCAGATGAACCCTAAAAATCCTCCTCCCCGCGCCGCCGGACATGTCCGCTCCGTCTCTGGACATGTCCACCCGCCGGCCACCTCACCGCAGCCAATGAGAGCGTGCCACGTCGCCCCGCTGCCTCCCTCCACCACTCCTGCGCCGCCACGTGGCCGCAGCCTCCTCCCACCACCGCCGCGGCCCGCGGGACCCTGATCGGGCCTACGCGAGCCCAACCGCCGCCGCAGATCGAAGCCTCCCCGCCGCCGCGCCGCAGGCGAGCACCCGCTCGCCTGGCCGCGCCCCGCCGCCGTCGTTGCTTCGCCGCCGGCCGGTGCCACCATCTCCTCGATGCTCCGCCGCCGCCGGAGTAGAGCTCCGCCTTCTGCCGCCCGAGCCCTGATGCGCCAGGCCCTCACAATCGCCGTCCGCCGCCTTTTCCTCCGGCCAGCTCCGCCGACGGGCCTGCCCCGGCCGGATTTCGCAGGTCCCTGCCCCGCCTCCCTCTTCCTCCGGCGAGGGCGCCGCCGCACCATCCCTGCCTCGTCCCGATCGGGATCGGGGAGGACGACG
>LR738715.1:118033636-118075517 GCA_902687465.1 Secale cereale
CCCCCCCCCCCTCCTCATGGGCCTGAGCCAGCGCCCCGGCCCAGCTGTAAGGGCATCTCTTGCCTAAGGTTTTGGTGATGATGACAATCCGTGTGTGGACTAATTGTGTGTCAATATTACTCAGATTTATAGCATGTGGCACAAGACGGTTAGGCCTTCCTTCTAGAAGGAAAAGATCGAAGACGGATGTTCCGATGCCTTTTTGTTTCTCTTGGTCATAGGAAATCCGTACTATTAAGAGGGAACCCACAGCAAAAGGTAATGGGTGAATCAAGTCACGTACACAGATACTTTGCACCCACTATATTACCTCCATTCGTGGAGAGAGAGGTCCCCTTTGATTCTTCTTTATGTGTAGTTTCCTCTACAGTGGTAGTACCGCCGTTGTAGGCGGTTGTACCGGTGGCCGGTAGTTCCGGTCGAACCGCCGCCCCAAGTACCGCTCAGGGGTGATACCTTCTGTACTGGGTGCGGTGGTAGACCGGTGGTGGCCCGGAAGTACCGGTGTTCTCCCAACGAAACCGGTACTACCGGTGCTCAGGGCGGTAGTACCGCTCTGACTGCCATCACACAGAAACTACCTGCCTGGCGGTAGTTCCGGCCCAACCACCGTCCCAACTACCGCCCCTGCTTGAAACCTTCTGGTCTCAAAGCGGTAGTTGACCGGTGGTGGGGCGGTAGTTCCGGTTTTCTCCGGAAGACCGGTACTACCGGGTGCGTCACCGGAAGTACCGCCTTGGTGCCATGGGCGCAGGTTCCTTCACACACCGGTACTACCGGTGGGGTGAGCGGAAGTACCGGTCCTATGCATTTCTGCACATAACGGTTGGATTCTTGGTGACCCTATTAAGGAGGCCCTTCTCCCACCTCCATCTTATCTCTTGCCTCTCTCTCTCCACCATTAATGCCATTAAAGCTTTCTTGCCTGATCTCTCTCTATAGCCAACCAAACTTGTTGATTTGCTAGGGATTGAAGGAGGAGACCTAGACCTACACTTCCACCAAAGGAAACTTGATTCCCCCATACTTTCTTGTGTGGATTTTGTTACTCTTGGGTGTTTGAGCACCCTAGACGGAAGAGGTCACTTCGGAGCCACATTCCATTGTGGTGAAGCTCCGGGGTTTCGTTGGGAGCCTCCAATTAAGTTGTGGAGAGAGCCCCAACCTTGTTTGTAAAGGTTCGGTTGCCGCCTTCAAAGGGCACCACTAGTGGATTCACGACACCTTGCATTGTGTGAGGGCGTGAGGAGAATACGGTGGCCCTAGTGGCTTCTTGGGGAGCATTGTGCCTCCACACCGCTCCAACGGAGACGTACTTCCCCTCAAAGGGAAGGAGCTTCGATAACACATCCTCGTCTTCACCGTCTCCACGTGTGGTTATTTCTATCCTTTACTTGTGCAAGCTTTACTTGTTTATCTTATATAGCTTGCTTGTGAAGTTGTGATCTTTACTTTCCTCTAGTTGTCATCTTAGTAACTTATCTAGAAAACTTACTTTGACGCTTAATTTAAAGTGGTTAAGAAAAGCTAAAATTGTTAGTTGCCTATTCACCACCCCTCTAGTCAACCATATCGATCCTTTCAATTGGTATCAGAGCCTCGTCTCTTTTTAAGGACTTTACCGTCCAAAGAGTATGGGTGACAACGTAGTCGAGACGGAGGATCATTCCGGTGGAACTCCATCCTCGCCTACGTCCGATGGGGGAGCCTCGGTCTCTCGTGAGGAGTTCAATGTGGCCTTGACCACATTGAAAGAGTCACTAGCGACCGAGGTCAAAGGCATGTTTAAAGATTTGCTTGAGGGGCTTAAATTATCCACCGCACCGTTGGAAGTGGTTCGTCCCGCTACCAACGTGTCGGAGGCTAATCCCGACAAGGGAGAATCTAGTAGTGAACAAGCCCCTGTTACTAAGAATGGGAGTGGGATCTTTGCCCACTCCGCTCCTCCTACTCACTATGGAGGACCCGTTCCTACACCACATTTAAATTCCGTTGGGCCTCCTCCCAAGTTTATAAAAAATTCTGATTTTGCTACTTGGGTGTTTCATTTCAAACGTCATATAAATCATTGTTCTACTAATCTTTGGAGAATCATTGAGCAAGGTTTTTATCCGCATGATCCCGACAACATGACTCCAAGAGAAACTACGGATCATCAATTCAACGAGTCCGCTCTTTGCATTCTTCAAGATGCTATTCCTCCAGAAGACATTGCACATCTTCGACCCTTCACTAGGGCCAAGGAAGCTTGGGAGCATGTTGGCACTATGTACAAGGGAAGCACTAGCATTCAACTCTCTAACTATGAAGTTGTGCAAGATGAAGCCGATGAGTTTGCTATGATCGAAGAAGAAGATCCTCGTGAACTTTATCAGAGATTAACTACCCTTGCGGTCTCTCTTCGAGATCATGGTAGTAAGGACATGGATGACAATTGGATCAAGCGCAAGTTCCTCAAGGCCACGATGCCCTATCATAAGGCCATGTCATCTGTCATTCGTCAGAGACCGGACTTCCACCACTTATCCTCAAATGAAGTGTTGGATGAGTTCGTTGCCATGAGGATCTTGGACATGACCGCCGACAATGTGGTCTTAAGAGCACAACGATCGAAGAAGCCTAACCTTGCCCTGAAGGCCAAGGCTTGTGTGGAAGAAGAGGAGGTGGAGGATGATGATGAGTGTAGCCCCGAGGACACCAAATATGCCTATCATGAGCACATGGCTCTTGCTTCAAGGCAATTTTGGGGCAACAAGAAGAACACAAGACCCAACTTCAACAGGAACAACTCAAGTGGGAACAAGGGCAAGCAACGAGTGAGGACATGCTTCAACTATGGAAATGTAAGCCACTTCGTTGCGGATTGCCCATATGAGAAAAGAGAAGACTTTGGAGGCAAGCTTATCCGGAAGGACAAGTCAAAGTCTTATCCCAACAAGAACAACTTCAACAAGAAGACTCCTCCTAAAGGGTTGGTGGCCCAAGAAGAATATGTTGAGGATGATGATAGTGATGAAGATGATGAGATGGTCACCATGGCCACAATTGCTATTGCTACTACTCCGCACTCATCTCTCTTCGACTCACCAAATGAGAACATCACCGCCAAGTGTCTCATGGCCAAGGCCACCAACAAGGTAACCCCAAACATCAATACTACTATCACTTCTAATCCTTCATTGACGGATTGTATTGATGAGAGTGAGGGAACTAAGGAGGGAGAGAATGAATTTGAGTTGTTCATGAACAATCTCAAGGGCAAACCCAAGAAGCATTTTGTTGCTCTCTTGGAACAACTCGGGGAGGCCAATGACATGATCGAGGCTCACGAAGAAACCATTACTAAAATGGAAGGACATAGTCGAGACTATGCCGATGAGATATCGGATATCTCTAACACCCTAGAGGAAGAGCGTGGTCTTTGTTTGGCTCTTGAGGAGTCACACAACGATGATCATGCTAAATTAAAGAAAGATCTTGATCATGCCTTAGTTGTCTCTCATGTGCTTAATTCCGAGAAGGCAAAACTAGGGGCTGACCATGCTAAACTCAAAGAGGAGTTTGTTATACTCGACAAGGCTCACAAGGCCTTGAAAAGTATGCATGCTTCTCTCAAGGAGTCTCATGATCAACTCCAAGTTTCGCTAACCAAGGAAAAGGCTGTCTTTCCTCGCATGGTGTTAATTGATAATGCAAATACTACTAACCCATGTTGCGAGCATGTGCATCTTGTTGAAGAAAATGCCAAGTTGAAGAAGCAACTTGAGAAAGGCCTTGTGACATGCATACAAGGTGAGAAGAACCTCAACAACCTTTTGAGCAATTAAAAGGAGGTTGTGGCAAAAGAAGGAATTGGGTTTGTTCCTAAGCCCAAGAAGAAGAAGAATGACAAGATCAAGCTACCACCCCCTCTCCGACAAACTTTTGTGAAAGGATGAGAGGGCGCATCAAAGAAGAAGAAAACGGAGAAAGGTGGTGGTGTCAAGAAAAACTCCACCATACCATCAAAATAGCCGGCGACTTTAATCCTTCCTATGTTTTATGTCGTGCTAGTGATGGTCATGTGTTTGCAAAATTTGTTGGTTCTTCTTATGAGTACATTGAATGGTCCATTTGGGTTCCTAAGACCCTTGTCACTAATCTCAAAGGAACCATTACCAAATGGGTACCTAAATCCAAGCATTGATCTCTTGTAGGAGTTTGCTTCCGGTGGGGGATCATGGTTGCTCGATAGTGGAGCCACAAATCATATGACCGGAAGCAAAGACTTGGTGGTAGACGTGCATCTAGGTTCATCTATGGCCACCAACGTCGAATGGGGTGATGCTTCCTCTTCTAAGGTATTGGGGCTTGGCAAGGTTGTTGTCTCTCATGATCTCACGATCGAGAAAGTCATGCTTGTTGAGTCCCTTGCATACAATCTACTTTCTGTTCGCCAACTTGCACTCATGGGCTTTGCTACATTCTTTGATATTGGTACCGTGGCCCTCTTGTGGAGCAAGACTCTTAAAGTAGCCTATGTTGGGCATGTCAAGAACGGTCTTTATGTGGTTAACTTCTCGAAGCAACCTACTAAGGTCGCGACATGCCTAATGGCTAAAGTTGATGTGGGATGACTTTGGCATCGCCGTTTGGCCCATGTCAATATGAGATCTTTGCAAAGTCTTGTCAAGGGGGACCATGTCCGTGGACTAACAAATGTTAGCTTTGCCAAAGATCGTGCTTGCAGGGCTTGCATTGAAGGAAAGTTACATGAGACGGCTCACCCTCCCATGACTATCATCTATTCAAAAAGACCCCTAGAGCTCCTTCACATGGACCTCTTTGGGCCTCCATCTTTTGATAGTATTGGGGGTAGAAAGTACTGCTTGGTGATTGTGGATGATTACTCAAGATACACCTGGGTATACTTCTTCAAGAAGAAGAGTGAGACCGAACAAACCGTCATCAACTTTGCAAATGAAGCTCAACAACAACATGAAGCAAAGATTTTGATGATCAGAAGTGACAACGGCACCGAGTTCAAGAACTACACCCTGGATGAGTTTCTCAGTGATGAGGGGATCAAACATCAATATGCATCTCCCTATACCCCTCAACAAAACGGTGTAGCGGAGAGAAAGAACCGAACTCTGATGGATGCGGCAAGAACCATGATGGCGGAATTCAAATCTCCATACAACTTTTGGGCCGAAGCCATCAACACCGCTTGCCATGCATCAAATTGGCTCTATCTTCGCAAAGGCTTGAACAAAACTCCATATGATATTCTTACCGGTAACAAGCCCAATCTCAAGTACTTCGGGTGTAAGTGTTTCATCCTCAAGAAAGGTGCTCGGTTGTCTAAATTTGAATCTAGAGCTCATGAGGGCATATTTGTTGGTTATTCTACAAACTCTCATGCTTATCGTGTCCTCAAGAAGTCCAATGGACTCATTGAGGAGACGAGTAACGTAGAGTTTGATGAAAATAATGGCTCCCAAGTGGAGCAAAGTGGTACTTGTGATGTAGGTGATGAAATTCCTCCTCAAGCCATTAGAAGAATGGGCGTTGGATACATCCTACCCATTGAGGAACCCCTTGTGGCCGACGGAGATGGACAATGTTCTACTCAAGTGGAACCATCACCAACCCAAGACCCACACGCTTCTGAAGAACAAAGTGAAGGCCCTCAACCGGACGAACAAGGCCAAGTGCAAGATAAATCTCAAGAGGGTGGGGAGCCACAAAATGATGCACAAGGCAAAGTTCTGTCCTCCGAGAAAGATCAAGGTCAAGAGGAAGCTCAAGATCAAGATCTAGCTCCTGACGACGCTCAAGATGATCAACTCAATGCTCCTCAGTTATCTCTTGAAGAGCAATTGGAGCGTCGTGCTGCAAAAGTTGCCTCCAGGCTTGCTTCCAGAGAACATCACATGGAGAACATTCTAGGAAGCATCAAAAGGGGGAACTCCATAACTTCGAGCGCAACAAGGTGTGGTGTCTGGTGCCAAGGCCAAAGAAGAACCATAATGTCATTGGAACCAAGTGGATCTTTAAGAACAAGCAAGATGCTCATGGCATTGTCATCCGCAACGAGGCGCGTCTGGTGGCTCAAGGCTACTCCCAAGTCGAGGGTATCGACTACGGTGAAACCTTTGCCCCCGTTGCACGCCTTGAATCCATTCGTTTGTTGCTTGCCTATGCTTCTCATCATAACTTTAAATTGCAACAAATGGATGTGAAAAGTGCATTTCTTAATGGTCCTATTAATGAGTTGGTATATGTTAAACAACCCCCGGGGTTTGAGGATCCCAAGCTCCCCAATCACGTGTACCAACTCGATAAGGCACTCTATGGCCTTAAACAAGACCCACGTGCGTGGTATGAGCATCTTACCGAGTTGTTACAAGATCGTGGGTTTGAAATTGGGAAAATCGACCCCACTCTTTTTACTAAGAAGGTCAAAGGGGAGTTGTTTGTCTGCCAACTATATGTTGATGATATTATCTTTGGTTCTCCTAACAAATCTTTCAATGATGAGTTCGTCGCACTCATGACCACACATTTTGAGATGTCCATGATGGGAGAGTTGAAGTACTTCCTTGGGTTTGAGATCAAACAAAGAAGAGAAGGGATCTTCATCAAACAATCCAAGTATACTCAAGACATGCTCAAGAGGTTCAGTCTAAGTGATGTCAAGCCGGCTACTACTCCAATGCCAACCAAGTGCCAACTTGACATTGATCCCAATGGTAAAGCGATGGATCAAAAGGTATATCGCTCTATGATCGGTTCCTTGCTTTACCTTTGTGCATCTAGACCGGATATTATGTTGAGTGTGGGAATCTGTGCACGGTTTCAAGCCTCACCTAAGGAAAGTCACTTTGTGGCAGTCAAGCGAATCTTTCGATATTTGGCTCATACCCCAAACTTTGGCTTATGGTACCCAAGAGGAGCAAACTTCAACCTTGTAGGTTTCTCTGATTCGGATTGGGCAGGAGACAAAGTGGATAGGAAGTCCACTTCCGGAGGGTGCCAATTCCTTGGTTGCTCTCTCGTTAGTTGGTCTTCCAAAAAAAGCAAAGTTGTGTGTCTCTCTCGTCCACCGAAGCAGAGTATGTGGCAGCTGGCAGTTGTTGTGCTCAACTCTTATGGATGAGGCAAACTTTAAAGGATTACGGTGTCACTTGTGATAAAGTGCCTCTTTGGTGTGACAATGAAAGTGCCATCAAGATTTCTCTCAACCCGGTGCAACATTTCAAGACGAAGCATATTGAGATTCGGTATCACTTCATCCGAGATCATATTCGGCAAGGAGAAATTGAGCTTCACTATGTCAACACTCATGATAACCTTGCGGATATCTTCACGAAGCCTTTGGATGAAGCAAGATTTCGCGAGTTAAGGCATGAGCTAAATATCATTGATTTGAGCAATGTGGCTTGAGCACATTCACGCCCCACCATACTCTTCATATTGTCTAGTCTAGGTGTAGGCATGGAAATAGGGGGAGTGGTGTTCTCTCAATGAACTCTCCCTCCCCCCATTATGCATAAATTGATCATCTTTCCACATTCGTCATTTTTTATGACACTTGTGTTTCAAAGACGAGTTTTGGTTATGGGCCCAAGGATAATTCTTCGCGGTGCCATGCCAATTGACTCTAACATAGGTGGCTCCGGCCACCGCCCTCAGGCTTGTTTGGTTTCTGCCTTTCGTGTTTTTCTTCCTCATACTACAGTGACTAGCTCCATCCTAAGCCTTCTCATCCAAGCCATCTACTCCAAATGTACACAAGCTTGTTATCATGGAGTGTGTTGGTGCTCCCTGGCGGTACAACCGGTAGTAAAAGAGGTTCTACCGCTTGACTACCAGGTTACAGCCCAGCGGTTGTACCAGTCAAGAGCCAGCGGTTCTACAGCTGGTACTCTGACCTGTGCCCCTGGCCGGTACTACCGGTGTAGGTTCGCGGAACTACCGCCTAGCGCGGAAGTACCGCTCCAACCACCTGGTAGCATCCGGAGCGGTACTACCGGTCCCCGGACCGGTACTACCGGCGGCTGAACAAGGCGGGTATAAAAGGCACGGACTGAAGGGGTTTTCCCCTTCACTCGTCCACTCTTTTTGCCCTAGCCACCGGGTGCTCCACTCACTGCCCCGAAGCGCCCTCCGGCACTTCGGATCCGTCGGCCCTTCACCGGATCCGCTCCGTGGAGGCCGCCCCCTCTTCGATCTCCTCCCATGGATACCGGTATTGCCCTACTTGTCCTTTTTGTTAGGGTTCTTTTCTTGAATCCTTCTTCTAGGGCAATGCGTGTATTCCCTCATTTTTGGCTAAATGTTTTGAGGGAGATATCCTTATAGATTCCTATTCACTGGTGCGTAGTTAATAATAGACATCGTGCATGTAGTTCTGAGATCGGGTAGTTCCCCTCCTCTACCTGGCAGATCCGTTCTCAGCGGTACTGCCGGTCACACGACCGGTACTACCGTGTGACGCCCGAAGACCGACGTCCCAGAAGATCCCAGAAGATTCCAGATGTTCCAGGTTCTTCCGTGTGTTTCATTTGTGCCTGTGTTATTTATTTTTGCATTGCATCATGTCATCATGCCATCATGCCATTAATCTTTGCATCTCAACTTAAATAAACCGTGTGGATCTTCGATCCATTTAAATCGAGGGTAGTGTGATTTCTCTTTATAACATATCCTCCCAATATTTAGGGAGCTATATTATAAATATTCCATTCTTTGGAATTAAGCATAACACACTTGCAAAATTCCCATGCCTATTCCATCTCAAGTTTGACTTCAAAACCTTTGCCAACAACTCATATCTCTTTTTTCGAGGTTCCTCCAAAAATGGGAACATTTTTGGACACTTCAAAAATCTAGTCTTTTTTCAAACCTTTTGAATTAAATTCAAAGGAATTTGAATTTAATGTTTCATTCATGCCCACTTATATTTTCTGGGGTCACCCTCATTTTTGTGAGTCCAGGGAATTTTACCCCATGCCCAAATTCCACCTCTACCATCTCTTTCTTTTCCCTTCTCTTTTCCGTTTCATTTATTTTATTTTGAGAGGGAATGAGGGCTCTCAGCCTCCAGGCCAGCCGCAGCGGGCCTCCTCCTCTCCCCCCAGCCGGCCCATCTAGGCCTCCATAGGCCAGGCCCAGCCGCTCCCCTAAACCCTAGCCCGACCGCACCTCGCTCCTCCTCTCCCATCGCTCTTCCCCTGTCCGCCGCCACCTCTTCTCTCGCCGAACCCATCGTCCTCCCTCTCGTATCCCCTCGATCCTCCTCCCGCATCGCGAGCCCCATCGATCGCCTCCGCGCGGCTCCTCCACTTTGTCCTCCAGCGCCGGCCAGGCGCCGCGCCCTCGCCTCCATGCCTTCGCGCCCGCGCCTCGCCTCCAGGACGCCCCTCCTGGGCCCGAGGCCAGCCAGGCCGCAGCGCCCGCGGTCGGGGGCCTCTCCCTCGCCCTGGTGCCGGCGCGCCCCGTCCTCAAGGCCGCAGCCCCGACGCACTCTCCTTCGCCAAGGCCGCCCCGCCTCCGCGCGATTCCAGCGTGCGCCGTCCTCCACTTCGTTTTTGCCAAGGCCAAGCCGCCATGGACGCGCCCTCCAGGCCGAGCGGCCCTGCCGCCCGTCTCGATCTCCAGCGCCGCGACCCACCTCTGCTTCGTCACCGCACTATTGGCCCTCCTCCTCGCTGCTCCGAGACCGCCAAGTACTACTGCTGCTTCCGCCGATCATGGCGCTGCCATGATGCCGCGCCTCTTTTGCTTGCTTCCGTGCCCCGTCGACCTTGCTTCGTCCAGCCACTTGCTGCCATGACGCCAAGTTCTTCGAACGAGGGACCCCGAGACCGCCAAGTACTCTCGGATTCGTCAAGTTCATCTTCGAACATGTACTACGACCCGTGAACGACTACCGTCGACCCTCGAGGACCCCGTGGAATATACGGACATCAAGTACCACTACGAACCGCCAAGTACCTCGACGCCCGATGTCAAGTTCGACTATAAGGAGAAACGCCAGGTACCACTACCGTCGACCTCGGAGACCCTCGACGTCAAGTTCATCTTCGAAACGAGTACCACTACGTCCGGTGCCGCGACAAGTACCTCACCGAAACGGAATGTGAACGACTACTTCGTTGACGACCTCGTGAACAACTACTTCCTCTACGACCCGTGTACCACTACTTCCACTACGACTCGAACCCCTCCGAAACGAATGTTCTGAAGGTATAACCCCGAGACGATGACCCGTGGTTGAATGCTTGCATGTGTTGTATGAGATGTTTCCCTTGTGTGCACCGTGCCCGTATCGTCTTTTGTCATGCTCCTCGGTTGCCTCGTCGCCGACTCGTGGGAACCCGGTGACGGGATCACCTCACTTTTCTTCTTGCATACCACGCTCTCCGTCATTTTTTGCACCGGTCTCTCAACGAGTTACCGGAACCGAGATGTTGCCGTTGCAGCATTTTCGGATCGTTGCCGTGGCACCCTTTCCTTTGACCAAGGTGACAATACTTCATATCTCTTCATGTTCACTTTTAATAAAAAATGCATAAACGTGATCATGTCATCCACATCATGTTGACAACATTAAAATGTGTGAATTGTTGTTGCTAAAAAATTGCTAAATATGAGATATGGGGTTTTACCGGAATTTGTCGTTTTTATTTTCCGGCCTCATTTAAATTGCCTAGATAGGTAGTTTACTTTTGATTCACCTCTTGCTATGTTAAAAACATTTAATCTTGTCATGTAAATAAACGAGAGTCAATTAAATAATTAAAATGTGGTGTTTCGTCAATATGCAACTCGTTGCATATTGAGCTCCACTTAACTTGTAGTTTTGTTTGTGCACTTTGCCATGCAATGCATAATTAAACCGGACATGCATCATACTTGGATGTGCATCGTATACCATGTTTATGCTTGTGTGTTTACCGTGTTGTTTGCTTCTTTCCGGTTGCTTCTCTTGTTAGCTTCGGTTTCGTTCCGGAGTTGTGAGGATTCGCTCGACTATGTTGCTCTGTCTACTTCATGGACCCGTTCTTCTTCCTTGCGGAATCCCAGGCAAGATGATCATACCCTTGGATACCTTTACTACCATTGCCATGCTTAGTTGTCTCGATGCTATCGTTACATGTCGCGCTACCCATCTTTTATGTCAGCCTCTCCTTGTTGCCATGAGACCTCTAACCTTTGAAACCTTCCTAGCAAAACCACTGTTTGACTATGTTACCCGCTTGCTCAGCCCCTCTTATAGCGTTGTTAGTTGCAGGTGAAGATGAAGATCGTTCCAGGTGGGAACTTGTTGTTGGAATATCACAATATCTATTATTATTATTAACACACCTATATACTGGGCATGGGTGGAAGGCTTGGCCTTTTGCTCGGTGTTTTGTTCCACTCATGCCACCTTGGGCGCTGATAAACCGGCATTATGTTCCTTGATTTTGCGTTCCTTACACGATGGGTGGATGGGGACCCCTTGACAGTTCGACTTTGAATAAAACTCCTCCAGCAAGGCCCAACATTGGTTTTAATTTGCTCATAATAACAACTTAATTAATTAATTAAATTTGCATAGGGGGTCGCGTCCCCAGGTTCTTAATTCTACATAACAGGGGGGGCAGTGCTGATGGTGTTGGTCCCAAACGGGGGTCCTGCGGGGCCACCACGGGGAAACTCGAGGATTGGTTTTACCTGTAGCATCGCCCATCCGGTTGTGGCCTGAGACGAGATACGCGCGGCTACTATCAGGGTGTCATCACGCCGGGAGGTCTTGCTGGACTTGTTTTACCATTGTCGAAATGTCTTGTGCACCGGGATGCCGAGCCTGATCGGATTTCCCTAAGATAAGGAGTGATGATATTATATTTATCACTTCAGCTAATCGTGAGAGCTTGTGATGGGCTAAGTTGGGACACCCCTGCAGGGTTATGATCTTTCGAAAGCCGTGCCCGCGGTTATGTGGCAGATTGGAATTTGTTAATGTCCGGTTGTAGAGAACGTGACAGAGGATCCGAAGTAAAACACACAACTGTGTGAGTAACCGTGACTGTCTCTTTTCACTTTGAGAAGAGAACACGGTGGGGTTATGTTTGATTCGTATGTAGTTCAGGATCTTTAGCGATCACTACTAGTTTGCGACCGTTTGCGTAGATGCTCATATTATTCTTGTACTCGTAAGTTAGCGACCATATTATGCTTAGCCGCTGCTGCAACCTCACCACTACCCTCTTCCATACCCATAAAGCTTTGCTAGTCTTGATACCCATGGTTATGGGATTGCTGAGTCCTCGTGGCTCACAGATACTACAACACCAGATGCAGGTTCAGCCGAGAATGAAGCAGGAGCTGGTTCAAGTTCTACACTGGGAGCTCGATGAAGAGAGTGGCCGTTTGCTTGTGACGTTTTCGACAATCAGTAGTGGTTTCTACTAGGGGCGATTCAGACCTGTGGCTTTCTGTTTTGGTATCTTTCTTTTGGATCTTCACCCGTAGTCGGGTTGTGACGTTTTGAATGATGATTGCTTATGTAAGGTATTGTGTGAAGTGGCGAGTGTAAGCCAACTATCTCCTTTTGCAATTTCATCCCTATTTTTACATGAGTCGTGCAAAGATACCAAACTTGAGATCATTCCAGAATGGGCTTATACCTTTAAGTCGTGCCTCGACACGTAGGAGGTATAGTCCCATCCTGGGCATTACATACCGCCGGTCCGGAACTACAGGTGCAGTTACCGGAATACCGGTTGCTCTAAATTTATATACATCGTCTCTATTCTCCTTACGTACTTGTGAATTATTCTTCTGATCTTGTGTACATTCCTCTCATCTTTTCTGGGTTGCTATGTGTTCTCCGTGTGCGTTTGCAGGTGGCTCTAGCTCTCGTACTGGTCAGTTCGCCAAAAGAAAGGCCCGTAGGGGCAAGAGGCCGGCAGATGATGAAGATGTTCCCAAGGTTGTGGTCCCCTCCAAAACAACTCGCCGGGAAAAGTCAGTTGCTGCCAAGCAGCGTGCAGCGCTTCCTATGTACAAGTGGAAGCTTCCGGACTGGGAGAAGTTTCGCTTTCAGGACCCATACACCGCACCACCTCCTCCACGCTCGAGTAATCCTCAGTTCGGCAATGAAATGCAATTAAGGATTGTGTGAAATCTTCGAGCACCACAAGAACAAGTTCACCCGGATGTGGTCCATTGACCTTGCGAAGTGGAGAAGCAACCGCGATTACTTTGGAGAGGCTCTAGAGGTCTGTGAGGAGTTTGATTTGATCAAGCTCATGGAGCTGCGATGTGATTTTGATGTGGAACTCATTCATCAGTTCTATGCTACTGTCCACTTCGGCAGTGACGATCAGCGTCACCTTTCCTTTATGTGCCGAGATGAGTTCTTCTGTGTTCCCTGGAGTGCCTTCTGCAATGCTCTGGGCTATGATGACACTGGCTTGGAGGGTCAAGGTGGTCTCCGTCCTCACGACCGAGCCAACCCCATGGATAAGGTGAAACTAGCCCCTCTGTATATCCCTGGCCGTGGCATTGTAGGTAAATCCAATGACCTCCTGCCAGTCTATGACATTCTACACCGTGTGTTCCGGTGTGTGCTGCTGCCCAAAGTTGGGAACCAGGATGACATTTATGGATACCTGGTGGATTTTCTTGTGGCCATGAAGACCAAGCGAGGCAAGGGCATCACTTTTGATGTGTCCAAGTGGATGTGGGAGGAGATGTACAACTATGTCTGGTACCGCAAGGTACCGATCTACGCTCCCTTTGTGATGCGCTTCCTGTACTCGGTTTGGGAAGTTCGGAGGCCTGGAGAGCCTCTTTCTACTCCAGATAGGCTCACGGAGCATGAGGTCAAGGTGCTAAGACAGAAGAAACATGCAGCTCCTCGATTCGCCGTGGGAAATGAGGAGGATACCTTTGCTACCTCGGATGATGATGACTTTGAGTTAGAGGCTGGGGCCAAGCCTTCTTGGGTGGAGAAGCTTACTGCCAAGGTCAAGAAGACCTTTTTCCTGCAGGCCCACATCCAGAAGAAGCTCTACAAGGCTCATGTGACTGAGAAGATGGCGCGCCGCCGGCAGATTCAGATGATGAAGCACCTCAATGTGCCAGATGTGAAGAGTGGCTCTGAGAAAAGCATCACTCCTGAGGATAAGTGGTGTCTGGCCAACTGCCAGTGGTCTGATGACGAGCCTATGACATCCTCTGCTCGAGCGACTGTGGATGCTATGGAGACTGAGGTTGAGGCTGCTGAGGACGTTGAGGACACGGAGGACTCTGACAACGATGACTCGGATGACTCCCTAGCGACAGGCGATGAGCTTTACTGAGCCCTGGGGCGTTAGTCTCGCTCTTTTCCTTTTTGGTGCTTGATGCCAAAGGGGGAGAGAGTTGAGAGTTGCTAGGTCACGGGAGTTGCATGGGTTTTTTCTTGGTGTTTTTCTCGTTCCTGTGAACTTCAGTAGCATGGTGTAAGACATGTGCCCTTATCTAAGTTATCTATGCACTATCTAAGTTATCTATACACTTTTGTTTTAAGCTCTCTGCAATCAGATGCTCTGTTGATTATTCTTTGTGTTTGTGGTCGCTGGTCGGTCTATAAACCTAGGGGGAGCATAGATCCTAGTCTGAGCACTTTGTCATTCCAAGCTAACTCTAAATAAGTGCTCACACTCAGGGGGAGCTCTGCCTACATCTTATAGACCCCCGTGATTGTCTTTTGGTTGTCATCATTCACCAAAAAGGGGGAGATTGTAAGGGCATCTCTTGCCTAAGGTTTTGGTGATGATGACAATCTGTGTGTGGACTAATCGTGTGTCAATATTACTCAGGTTTATAGCATGTGGCACAAGACGGTTAGGCCTTCCCTCTAGAAGGAAAAGATCAAAGACGGATGTTCCGATGCCTTTTTGTTTCTCTTGCTCATAGGAAATCCATACTATTAAGAGGGAACCCACATCAGAAGGTAATGGGTTAATCAAGTCACGTACACAGATACTTTGCACCCACTATATTACCTCCATTCGTGGAGAGAGAGGTCCCCTTTGATTCTTCTTTATGTGTAGTTTCCTCTACAGCGGTAGTACCGCCGTTGTAGGCGGTTGTACCGGTGGCCGGTAGTTCCGGTCGAACCACCACCCCAAGTACCGCTCAGGGGTGATACCTTCTGTACTGGGTGCGGTGGTAGACCGGTGGTGGCCCGGAAGTACCGGTGTTCTCCCAACGAAACCGGTACTACCGGTGCTCAGGGTGGTAGTACCGCTCTGACTGCCATCACACAGAAACTACCTGCCTGGCGGTAGTTCTGGCCCAACCACCGCCCCAACTACCGCCCCTGCTTGAAACCTGCTGGTCTCAAAGCGGTAGTTGACCGGTGGTGGGGCGGTAGTTCCGGTTTTCTCCGGAAGACCGGTACTACCAGGTGCGTCACCAGAAGTACCGCCTTGGTGCCATGGGCGCAGGTTCCTTCACTCACCGGTACTACCGGTGGGGTGAGCGGAAGTACCGGTCCTATGCATTTCTGCACATAACGGTTGGATTCTTGGTGACCCTATTTAAGGAGGCCCTTCTCCCACCTCCATCTTATCTCTTGCCTCTCTCTCTCCACCATTAATGCCATTAAAGCTTTCTTGCCCGATCTCTCTCTCTAGCCAACCAAACTTGTTGATTTGCTAGGGATTGAAGGAGGAGACCTAGATCTACACTTCCACCAAAGGAAACTTGATTCCCCCATACTTTCTTGTGTGGATTTTGTTACTCTTGGGTGTTTGAGCACCCCAGACGGAAGAGGTCACTTCGGAGCCACGTTCCATTGTGGTGAAGCTCCGGGGTTTCGTTGGGAGCCTCCAATTAAGTTGTGGAGAGAGCCCCAACCTTGTTTGTAAAGGTTCGGTTGCCGCCTTCAAGGGCACCACTAGTGGATTGACGGCACCTTGCATTGTGTGAGGGCGTGAGGAGAATACGGTGGCCCTAGTGGCTTCTTGGGGAGCATTGTGCCTCCACACCGTTCCAACGGAGACGTACTTACCCTCAAAGGGAAGGAACTTCGATAACACATCCTCGTCTTCATCGTCTCCACGTGTGGTTATTTCTATCCTTTACTTGTGCAAGCTTTACTTGTTTATCTTATATAGCTTGCTTGTGAAGTTGTGATCTTTACTTTCCTCTAGTTGTCATCTTAGTAACTTATCTAGACAACTTACTTTGACGCTTAATTTAAAGTGGTTAACAAAAGCTAAAATTGTTACTTGCCTATTCACCCCCCCCCCCTCTAGTCAACCATATCGATCCTTTCACCAGCTCTGGCCTAGCTCGAGCCGCGGGCAAAGGCCCAGCCCCAGCCATGCCCAGGCCAGATCGGCCTCCTCCTCTTCTGCCAACAGATCCGGCCCACGGCCCGTTTCGGTGAGAAGCTTATCCCTCGCCCGGGCGACGCATAGCTATTTTACGCTCACTTTATTTTGTGTGAAAACGGCTAAGTCCCCAGTTTGTTGCATTCTGATGCCATGTTCATCGTGCCTGAACTTCTTGCATGTAGCTCCGTTTTGAGTGAATGATATGTCAAAATGATCGTGGTGACATGCTCTACACTTTGTTCCATTGTGCCATGCTCATTTGAGTTCATCTAGATGCTCTAATCTCTGTTGCAAGAGTGCTACTTGTTATAAACTGCTGCTACTTGTTATTTTGTTGCCATGTTTGAGATATTATAACTTGGTGCATGTTTATCCAAATGATGCATATGATATGTCAAAATGTTCATCATGAGATGCTCTACATGTTGGTTGCTATAGCATGCATGTTAGAGTTCATTTTGCCATGTTAATCTCTGTTGCAAAAGTGCATTTGGCTGTTAAGTTCTGAAACTTGTTATGAGATGCTGATTTCAATTGCTCGTTGCTATTGATGTGTTTGTTCCCATGTCACATGCTCATATTGTTTAGATTCTCCATCATGTGATCTTTGTTGTGGTGCAAACCATTTGCTATGATATGCATTAGGGTGACTTAAACATGCTTGTAAACATGCCATGATAATGTTACTTTTTAACACTTAGTGAAATTTCACTAAGTCTGAAATCTGTCATATCCTGATGCTATGTTTGCTTGATGCCCTAGGCAAATCCATGTTAGTTTTGGGGTGGCCATTGATCATTACTTGTTGTACATGTTGTTGTCTATCCATTCATGCCTTCACTTGCTCATTTGGGTTGTTGTAGCTTATTTAATTCTTGCTCCCAAGTTGCTATAAAATATTACTGTCAGGTTTTTAACGTCCTGATCAAAATGTTGTAGCTTGTTGCTATTGATTCATGCCTCCTATGGAGATGCTCCAATGGAGTTGTTTGCTGTAGGATATGTCTACTTCATGTCCATGCTTCTTGTCACCATGTTTGAGTGCTGTAGAGTATATATTTCTTGCTCCAAAGTTGCTATGTGGCTGTTAGTTTCAGCTTTGCATTGTTTCTTGTTTCGAGTGTATGTATTGATCCGTTGCTCCGTTTTTGGTGTGCCTTATATGAAACTTGTGTGATTTTTCATGTAGAATCATAATATCATATTGTTTTCATGTTTGGAGTGAGTTTGGTTGATGTTTGGGTGCATCTTGCACCCTTGCCATGCTTTTCTTGTTTTGCCCATATCTTCTAGGCCGTAGCTCCGTATTAAACAAACTTTATATGTAACTTGACAAGAATTTGGTCTAGATCATGATGGTGCATGTTAACTTGCTGTTTAACAACTTTAACTTAAGGTTTGCTCAGATCTGAACTAATTTCAAACTATGCATATGAGGACTTACCGGTTTTATTATATGTAGTTTCCGGCCTCATTTAAACTTGTTGACTTGTGTTGTTTTGAGTTCTTCCTGCCTTGCCATGTTTTGCATCTTATATATACTTGTCTTGCATCAAACTTGGTTGAGCATATTATCATGTTCTTGTGTTGTTTTTCTGTCCTTCCTACCTTGCCATGTATTGCTTCCTGTATAGACTTGTCATGCATCATACCTTGCAATGTATTGCATCATATAGACTTGTGTTGTTTTTCTATGCTTCCTACCTTGCCATGTATTGCTTCCTGTATAGATTTGTCATGCATCATACCTTGCCATGTATTGCACCATATATAGACTTGTGTTGTTTTCCTGTGCTTCCTACCTTGCCATGTATTGCTTCCTGTATAGACTTGTCTTGCATCATACCTTGTCATGTATTGCATCATATATAGTCTTCTGTTGTTTTCCTGTGCTTCCTACTTTGCCATGTATTGCTTCCTGTATAGACTTGTGTCTTGCATCATACCTTGCCATGTATTGCATCATATATAAACTTGTGTTGTTTTTCTGTGCTTCCTACCTTGCCATGTTTTGCTTCCTGTGTAGACTTGTTGTGCATCATATGTAGACTTGTTTTGCATCATACTTGGTTGAGCATATTGTTATGTTCTTGTGATGTGTGTTTACCGTATTTCTTGCTTCTTCTCGTTAGTGCTTGTTCCGTTGCGATCGCGAGGATTCGTTCGTCTTCCCGTGGTTCTTCTTCAAGGCTTCTTCTTCGTCTTCTTCATGGATCCATTCATCTTCCTTGCGGGATCTCAGGCAAGATGACCATACCCTTGGATACCTTTACTATCATTGCCATGCTTAGTATCTCGATGCTATCGTTATATGTCGCGCTACCCATCTTTATTGTCAGCCCCTCTCCTTGTTGCCATGAAACCTCTAACCTTTGACACCTTCCTAGCAAAAACCACTGTTTGGCTATGTTACCCGCTTGCTCAGCCCCTCTTATAGCGTTGTTAGTTGCAGGTGAAGATGAAGATCGTTCTAGGTGGGAACTTGTTGTTAGAATATCACAATATCTATTATTATTATTAACGCACCTATATACTGGGCATGGGTGGAAGGCTTGGCCTTTTGCTCGGTGTTTTGTTCCACTCATGCAACCTTAGGCGCCGATAAACCGGCATTATGTTCCTTGATTTTGCGTTCCTTACACGGTTGGGTATATGGGGACCCCTTGACACTTCGCCTTTGAATAAAACTCCTCCAGCAAGGCCCAACATTGGTTTTAATTTGCCTCATAATAACAACTTAATTAATTAATTAAAATTGCATAGGGGGTCGCGTCCCCGGGGATTCTTTCTACATAGCAGGGGGGCCAGTACTGATGGTGTTGGTCCCAAACGGGCAGACTGCGGGACCGCCTCGGGGAAACTCGAGGTATCTGGCTCCTGTAGGATGTCTCATCCGGTTGTGGCCTGAGACGAGATACGCGCGGCTACTATCAGGGTGTCGGCACGCCGGGAGGTCTTGCTGGAGTTGTTTTACCATTGTCGAAATGTCTTGTGCACCGGGATGCCGAGCCTGATCGGATTTCCCTAAGATAAGGGGTGATGATATTATATTTATCACTTCAGCTGATTGTGAGAGCTTGTGACGGGCTAAGTTGGGACACCCCTACAGGGTTATGATCTTTCGAAAGCCGTGCCCGCGGTTATGTGGCAGATTGGAATTTGTTAATGTTCGGTTGTAGAAAACTTGACAGAGGATCCGAAGTAAAACACACAACTGCGTGAGTAACCGTGACTGTCTCTTTTCACTTTGAGAAGAGAACACGGTGGGGTTATGTTTGCCTCGTAAGTAGTTGAGGATCTTTAGCGATCACTACTAGTTTGCGACCGTTTGCATAGATGCTCATCTTATTCTTGTACTCGTAAGTTAGCCACCATATATTGCTTAGCCGCTGCTGCAACCTCACCACTTTACCTCTTCCTACCTATTAAGCTTTGATAGTCTTGTTACCCATGGTTATGGGATTGCTGAGTCCTCGTGGCTCACAGATACTACAAAAACAGTTGCAGGTGCAGGTTTCCGATGTTTCGACGTGAGAGCGATGATCGTTGTGTTGGAGTTCTTTCTTCTTCTGCTTCTTCAGTCTTGGGGTTAGGTTCCGGGTCGGCAGCCTGGGATAGTAGATGGATGTCTTTGTGCTTTTCTTGTTTGTATCCGTAGTCGGATACCTTGTATTGATGTTGTATTCATGTGACTTGTATGTATTGTTGTATCCCCCATGTATGTATGTAATGGTATGATGTAATGATATCCATCTTGCTAAGCGCCCGAAATGCGGTTGTGCCCCAATCACGTAAGTGTCACGTGATCGGGATAGAATCGCATCTTGGGCCTGACAAGTTGGTATCAGAGCCTCGACCGACCATAGGAGCCCCCTTGATTGATCATAGCTTGGCCGTTGTTGAGTCTAGAAGAAAAAAATTTCGGAGTCTAGTTATATCGGAGAGTAGGAATTCTTTTTACTCCCCTGCCCCTTCGTCGCTCTGGTGAGGAATCTTGACGTAGGTGTTTTGAATTACTCCTCTTCCCCTTCAATTTTTTTTTATGATCGCGTGGTTAGTTTTCGTTTGTTGCGTTGTTAGTTCTTTCATCTGGTGCATCTCTCGTCAAGTGGATTCAACCCTCTTCTTCTTGCAAGTTCAACCCTCAGTTCTTTTCAATCGACGGTGTTTTCCCCGTCCGATGTGGTCTTTTCTTTTCCCACCCGCCCACCCTTTTGCTTCTCGGACCGGAGTCCTTAATCGAGTATCCATCCTACTCGAGGAGAGTTTTGTATTCTTCCCCAGTTATTTCAACTGGTGAATTCTCGTCTAGTTCGTCATCATTTATCTCCTTATTCTCCGATGAATTCTCCTCTCGTTTGATATTATTCATCTCTTTTCTTTCCGGTGGTTCCAATTCTATTAGTATTCGGTGTTCATCATATTCTTTTTCCTCGGCTCAATTGCTTCACTTTGCTCGTTTACCTCTCGCCATCTAATTGTTCCGGTGTTCCAAAGACATTCTCAAGAGAATTGTCTGTGTTCCAATTAATTCGAGGTTGCCACCTCATTCAAGTTTTCAATTGTTCTGGTGCATCTTCTCCTTTCAATCCTTTCCAATGGAGTTTTCTATTAGGTGGGCTCATATCCCACAGGTCTTTCCCAGGATCTTACCTGACTCTTCTAATTTTCCGGGGCGTTTCGAAATTCTTTTCTAGTGTGACGTAAGTATGGATTCCATCAGTCATATGCCTTCTTCAAGATCGCTTTTAATTCTTTTCATCGCTGGTTCAACCTCTCTTCTTTTCATTCTTCCGGAGTATTTCTTGAATTCTTTTCATTGTGTTCCTCCGAAGACCATCATTTCAGAAGATTTCTTCGTTCTCAGTTTTCAACTTCGTCCTCCAAATATTCTTCATTGATGCCTCTTCGTTCGTCTCACATTCTTCCGGTGCTTTGTTCAAGAATTCTCTAATCAGTTCACGATCTCTTCGTTCTCTTATATCTAAATTCCCCAAGTGCTTTATTCGTTCCGGTGGATTATTCTCCTTCTTCACTCCATTTAAATTCTTCTCGGTGGTCATTCTCGTTCTTCACTCGATTTTTCCCAGTGGTTTGTTCTTTTATTCACTCGGCCTCAATTCCTTACGGTGGTTCTCTCAAGAATTCTTTTCCGGTGTCATCATATCAATCCATTCTTTTATTCCAATCTTACCGGTGTTTCATGAAGATTGTCCCAAGTTCGCGATATATTCTTTTTTAATCAATTTCATCGAGTATAAGTAGTATGTGAATCCATTGTTCATCAATTTAATTGGTGGAGGATAAGCATAACATAATTCTTATTCTTTTCATCAAGTTGATTAATCCTTTCCTTCGAGTTTATTCTTGACGAATAAATTATAGTTTCAAGTGTTTTATTCTTTTCTTTTCCGGAGTTCAATTTTCTTGGTTATCTCGTCGGAACCCCTTCTAATCATCGCAAGGCTTTAATCTTATTCTCTTCACTCGTCATTTCTATATCATCATCCTTTCATTTTACCGGAGTTCTTCATGGTGGTTCTCCATCATTTAATTTATTCTTCAAATATTGAGTAATTCTTCTGGAGCAGCTCAAGCATTATTCTTTTGTCTCTCGAGAGCAATTAATTCTCCGTATTCTTTGAAGTGGAGTTTTGCATTTCTTCCTTCATCTCATCTATTCAATCTATTATTGCGGCATTATTCACCTCAAGTTTTGAGATGATTTCCATAAGTCCACAACAAGCTTATTCTTTTCGTTGTTGATTTTTCAACAACTCCGTTCATCCTTTCTTCGCAAGGATGCTTTGAATTCATTCGTGCTCGAAGTCGTATTCTTCTTTCCATTCCTTTCATTCCATCCTTTCAATTCTTTCCGGAGGCATTGTGTTGTTCCTCGCGTTAAATATTATTCCATCTCTCAAGTTATTCTTCTTTCAATTCATATTCAACCGGAGTGCTAGCTAAATTTTCTTGTTCATCTTGTCATGGATCGTTCCATCTTTTCAAGTTCTTGTTCCATTCCACTCATGTCTACCGGTGTGCTATTTCTTTCAGTTTCAGCTGGAGTGCTACCCCGAATTCTTTTGTTCGGATTCCTTTCTATCTCTTATTAACCGGAGTGGTTTCAAATTCAGTCTTATTCCTTCATCTCTTGTTTCGTGCCTTTCAACCTCCTTGATTATCGTCGTTTTTCCTTGTTCCTCTTATTTAACGAAGTCCTTGCAACTTTGTTCTTCTTCGTTGCATTCTTCTTCTTTTTGAGTGGTTCAACCTCTCAACATCTTTGGTTTCACTCTTTTGTCCTCGAAGAACTTGTGTTCTTGCTTTGTTCTTCCTTTTCCCTTCCGTCTCATTCCTAAGATCTCGGGACGAGATCTCTTGTTAGTAGGGGAGTGTTGTGACACCCCGAGACCGATGTTCCAGGTGTCAGCCAGTTATTCGTTGTCGTTGCCATGTCATCTGCTTGCGTGTTGCATCTTGCCATGTCATCATGTGTGCTTGCATCAGCATGTTTTCAAAACTTGCATCCGCCCGAGCCCCCTCGTCCTTTCCGTTGTTCGTTTTGAGCCCAGACACACTTGCACGCGCCCGCGGCGCCTCCGAATATTTATTATATGAGTGGCCGAAAAACGTTCTCGGAATGGGTTGAAACTTGGCGTGTGGTCTTATTATAGCATAGGTAGACCGCCTGTCAAGTTTCGTCGCATTCGGAGTTCGTTTGATAGCCCAATGGTTAACCGTGTTAACCGTCGGAAGCCTTGTTTCTTTTGGCCCAGCACCCCTTTCACACAGCCCACCAAGCCCATTCTAACCCCTCCATGCTCTTGGCCGTTCGATCACGATCGCGTGGCCGCGAACGGCTCCTCATTTGGACACTCCTAGCTCCCTCTACCTATAAATATGTGCCTCCCTCTTCATTTTCGCGCAGATGAACCCTAAAAATCCTCCTCCCCGCGCCGCCGGACATGTCCCCTCCGTCTCTAGACATGTCCACCCGCCGGCCACCTCACCGCAGCCAATGAGAGCGTGCCACGTCGCCCCGCTGCCTCCCTCCACCACTCCCGCGCCGCCACATGGCCGCAGCCTCCTCCCACCGCCGCCGCGGCCCGCGGGACCCGGATCGGGCCCGCGTGAGCCTAACCGCCGCCGCAGATCGAAGCCTCCCGCCGCCGCGTCGCAGGTGAGCGCCCGCTCGCCTGGTCGCGCCCCGCCGCCGTCTTTGCTTCGCCGCCGGCCGGCGCCACCATCTCTTCGATGCTCCGCCGCCGCCGGAGTAGAGCTCCGCCTTCCGCCGCCCGAGCCCCGATGCGCGAGGCCCTCACCATCGTCGTCCGCCGCCTTTTCCTCCGGCCAGCTCCGTCGGCAGGCCTGCCCCAGCCGGATTTCGTAGGTCCCCGCCTGCCTCCCTCTTCCTCCGGCGAGGGCACCGCCGCGCAGTCCCTGCCTCGTCCCGATCGGGATCGGGGAGGACGACAACGCCCGCTCGCCCCAGTGCCTGGGCCTCGCCCCCCTCCTCATGGGCCTGAGCCAGCGCCCCGACCCAGCTCTGGCCTAGCTCCAGTCGTGGGCAAAGGCCCAGCCCCAGCCAGGCCCAGGCCAGGTCGGCCTCCTCCTCTTCTGCCAACAGATCCGGCCCACGGCCCGTTTCGGTGAGAAGCTTATCCCTCGCCCGGACGACGCATAGCTATTTTACGCTCACTTTATTTTATGTGAAAACGGCTAAGTCCCCAGTTTGTTACATTCTGATGCCATGTTCATCGTGCCTTAACTTCTTGCATGTAGCTCCGTTTTGAGTGAATGATATGTCAAAATGATCGTGGTGACATGCTCTACACTTTGTTCCATTGTGCCATGCTCATTTGAGTTCATCTAGATGCTCTAATCTCTGTTGCAAGAGTGCTACTTGTTATAAACTGATGCTACTTGTTATTTTGTTGCCATGTTTGAGATATGATAACTTGGTGCATGTTTATCCAAATGATGCATATGATATGTCAAAATGTTCATCATGAGATGCTCTACATGTTGGTTGCTATAGCATGAATGTTAGAGTTCATTTTGCCATGTTAATCTCTGTTGCAAAAGTGCATTTGACTGTTAAGTTCTGAAACTTGTTATGAGATGCTGATTTCAATTGCTCGTTGCTATTGATGTGTTTGTTCCCATGTCACATGCTCATATGTTTTAGATTCTCCATCATGTGATCTTTGCTGTGGTGCAAACCATTTGCTATGATATGCCTTGAGGTGACTTAAACATGCTTGTAAACATGCCATGATAATGTTACTGTTTTAACACTTTGTGAAATTTCACTAAGTCTGGAATCTGTCATATCCTGATGCTATGTTTGCTTGATGCCCTAGGCAAATCCATGTTAGTTTTGGGGTGGCCATTGATCATTCCTTGTTGTACATGTTGTTGTCTATTCATTCATGCCTTCACTTGCTCATTCGGGTTGATGTAGCTTATTTAATTCTTGCTCCCAAGTTGCTATAAAATATTACTGTCAGGTTTTTAACGTCATGATCAAAATGTTGTAGCTTGTTGCTATTGACCATGCCTCCTATGGAGATGCTCCAATGGAGTTGTTTGCTGTAGAATATGTCTACTTCATGTCCATGCTTCTTGTCACCATGTTTGAGTGTTGTAGAGTATATATTTCTTGCTCCAAAGTTGCTATGTGGCTGTTAGTTTCAGCTTTGCATTGTTTCTTGTTTCGAGTGTATGTATTGATAGGTTGCTCCGTTTTGGGTGTGCCTTATATGAAACTTGTGTGATTTTGCATGTACAATCATAATATCATATTGTTTTCATGTTTGGAGTGAGTTTGCTTGATGTTTGGGTGTATCTTGCACCGTTGCCATGCTTGTCTTGTTTTGCTCATATCTTCTAGGCCGTAGCTTTGAATTAAACAAACTTTATATGTAACTTGACTAGAATTTCGTGTAGATCATGATGGTGCATTTTAACTTGCTGTTTAACAACTTTAACTTAAGGTTTGCTCAGATCTGAACTAATTTCAAACTATGCATATGAGGACTTACCGGTTTTATTATATGTAGTTTCCGGCCTCATTTAAACTTGTTGACTTGTGTTGTTTTGAGTGCTTCCTGCCTTGCCATGTTTTGCATCTTATATATACTTATCTTGCATCAAACTTGCTTGAGCATATTGTCATGTTCTTGTGTTGTTTTTCTGTGCTTCCTACCTTGCCATGTATTGCTTCCTGTATAGACTTGTCATGCATCATACCTTGCCATGTATTGCATCATACAGACTTGTGTTGTTTTTCTGTGCTTCCTACCTTGCCATGTATTGCTTCCTGTATAGATTTGTCATGCATCATACCTTGCCATGTATTGCATCATATATAGACTTGTGTTGTTTTCCTGTGCTTCCTACCTTGCCATGTATTGCTTCCTGTATAGACTTGTCTTGCATCATACCTTGCCATGTATTGCATCATATATAGTCTTGTGTTGTTTTCCTGTGCTTCCTACCTTGCCATGTATTGCTTCCTGTATAGACTTGTCTTGCATCATACCTTGCCATGTATTGCATCATATATAAACTTGTGTTGTTTTTCTGTGCTTCCTACCTTGCCATGTTTTGCTTCCTGTGTAGACTTGCTGTGCATCATATGTAGACTTGTTTTGCATCATACTTGGTTGAGCATATTGTTATGTTCTTGTGATGTGTGGTTACCGTATTTCTTGCTTCTTCTCGTTAGTGCTTGTTCCGTTACGATCGTGAGAATTCGTTTGTCTTCCCGTGGTTCTTCTTCAAGGCTTCTTCTTCGTCTTCTTCATGGATCCGTTCTTCTTCCTTGCGGGATCTCAGGCAAGATGACCATACCCTTGGATACCTTTACTATCATTGCCATGCTTAGTGTCTCGATGCTATCGTTATATGTCGCGCTACCCATCTTTATTGTCAGCCCCTCTCCTTGTTGCCATGAAACCTCTAACCTTTGACACCTTCCTAGCAAAAACCATTGTTTGGCTATGTTACCCGCTTGCTCAGCCCCTCTTATAGCGTTGTTAGTTGCGGGTGAAGATGAAGATCGTTCCAGGTGGGAACTTGTTGTTGGAATATCACAATATCTATTATTATTATTAACACACCTATATACGGGGCATGGGTGGAAGGCTTGGCCTTTTGCTCGGTGTTTTGTTCCACTCATGCCACCTGAGGCGCCGATAAACCGGTATTATGTTCCTTGATTTTACGTTCCTTACACGGTTGGGTATAAGGGGACCCCTTGACACTTCGTCTTTGAATAAAACTCCGCCAGCAAGGCCCAACATTGGTTTTAATTTGCCTCATAATAACAACTTAATCAATTAATTAAAATTGCATAGGGGGTCGTGTTCCCGGGGATTCTTTCTACATAGCAGGGGGGCAGTGCTGATGATGTTGGTCCCAAACGGGCAGACTGCGGGACCGCCTCGGGGAAACTCGAGGTATCTGGCTCCTGTAGGATGTCCCATCCGGTTGTGGCCTGAGACGAGATACGTGCGGCTACTATCAGGGTGTCGGCACGCCGGGAGGTCTTGCTGGACTTGTTTTACCATTGTCGAAATGTCCTGTGCACCGGGATGCCGAGCCTGATCGGATTTCCCTAAGATAAGGGGTGATGATATTATATTTATCACTTCAGCTGATCGTGAGAGCTTGTGATGGGCTAAGTTGGGACACCCCTGCAGGGTTATGATCTTTCGAAAGCCGTGCCCGCGGTTATGTGGCAGATTGGAATTTGTTAATGTCCGGTTGTAGAAAACTTGACAGAGGATCCGAAGTAAAACACACAACTGCGTGAGTAACCGTGACTGTCTCTTTTCACTTTGAGAAGAGAACACGGTGGGGTTATGTTTGCCTCGTAAGTAGTTGAGGATCTTTAGCGATCACTACTAGTTTGCGACCGTTTGCGTAGATGCTCATCTTATTCTTGTACTCGTAAGTTAGCCACCATATATTGCTTAGCCGCTGCTGCAACCTCACCACTTTACCTCTTCCTACCTATTAAGCTTTGATAGTCTTGTTATCCATGGTTATGGGATTGCTGAGTCCTCGTGGCTCACAGATACTACAACAACAGTTGCAGGTGAAGGTTTCCGATGTTTTGACGTGAGAGCGATGATCGTTGTGTTGGAGTTCTTTCTTCTTCTGCTTCTTCAGTCTTGGGGTTAGGTTCCGGGTCGGCAGCCTGTGATAGCAGATGGATGTCTTTGTGCTTTTCTTGTTTGTATCCGTAGTCGGATACCTTGTATTGATGTTGTATTCATGTGACTTGTATATATTGTTGTATCCATCATGTATGTAATGGTATGATGTAATGATATCCATCTTGCTAAGCGACCGAAATGCGGTTGTGCCCCAATCACGTAAGTGTCACGTGATCGGGATAGAATCGCATCTTGGGCCTGACAGTTTCTTTGTCCAATATTATTTTAAGTTTTTTTTTACTTTTTTTATTTTCGTTTTATTTCCGTTTCCTTTTTAATGTCATGAACTTAATTGAAATTCATGAACTTCTGTAGGATTCATAAACATATATTTGAAATGATTTCACAAATATTTTTAGAATCCATGAAGATTTTTCAAATTCGCGAACATTTTTTTCAAAATTTAATTTTTGAATTTATGAACTTTTGTTAATTCACAGGCATTTTTTTCAAATTCACGAACAATTTTAGAATTCATAGACATTTTGGATGTCGTGAATTTTTAAACACACAAACATATTTTGAGTTCATGAACAAGTTTTCAAATTGATGGCATTATTTCTAATTGACTTACATTTTTTTAATCTGTGAAAGTTTTTCACATTGGTGAACATTTTTAACATTCCTGAATATTTTGAAGTTTCACTTTATTTTTTGAATTCATTAACATTACTTTAATCTGTGAACATTTGATCCAAATTCACGATTTTCTGAATTGAGGAACATTTTTTAAATTGTACATAGTGGGAAAAGGAAAAACGCAAAAATTCCATGTATGCTGGAGCTAGCAATTAAAGGTTGCGCTAGTGGGCCGGCCCATCGTACACCCTAGTGATGGATATTTGTAGGCGACTGCATTATATGTACCGCGGTTAGCGATACATATCAATGCTCTCACAAAATAAACCCCCACTGGTCATTGAACCCCGCATGAATGTGTGGAAGAAGCCAATTGTGGGCTCAAAAATTGTCAGTGTCAATGATAACTATTCGGAGGAGGATGAGATTGGCTCATGTGATGTGGTTGTTGGGGACGATGTATGTGATTTCATTGGGGTATTGAGCAAGAAACTTCATCAGGTGTACGATGATGCTACAACAGAAGCTTACACGTTATGGGAGGGCTATTCTTGCTTGTAGCGTAGCCTACCATTGCCTAATGGTTCAATCAGAATGTTTATCTATTGTTGAAGCCATGAATTCAAATGATGTTTTTTCATCTGTTGATGTGTTGATTATCATAGCTTAGTTCAAGATTTTTGGTAGATCGTTTGTCAACATTGCAATGGAGTCTAATTTTGTTGCTCATGAGCTAGCCCAGCTCGGGAAAGTTAGTTCGATGAGATTTTGGTTGGATGTGCCCCCAAACGATATTATAGCCTTAATGGTGGATGATCTAAGTTTTATTTAAATTATTAAAGCTAGTCAGGACCGCCTTTCCCTGAAAAACATTGTTCAGATAGCCTTCCAAAAATGTTAGTAGCGCTTCTACATAGCAACGAGGATCTTTCAACATGGAGCTAATGCACCCGAAACGGAAAATCAGTTTTAGAAAAATAGGAACGAGTCAAAAATTTCTGAAACTATTTTGTAACAAAAATGGTCTAGCGTGATACTCATGTTAAAACTTCCATGGAGGAATGTATCTCGTGGTATCCTTGAAAAAAAAATTGACACTATAATAAATTACTATTCATGCTTATGTTAATCTCATATTTGTTTGAGTTGGTCAAAGTTATTTCTTCGTGAAACTTCTCACACAAGTGTAATACCTGATCATGTTTGATTCCAAAAAGTTTCAGAATTTATTGACTTTTTTGAATTTTCTATTTTTTTTTTAATTCATGTGCAACGGACCCCGGACCCATTGGCCATTTTCGTTGTACATAGCTCTTTGTTGAACTCACTAGCTCAAACAATCACTGAAGACGAGACGGGTATTGGTCTCGCAATAAGCAATCGGGAGAGCTATGTCTCCTTTATTGCAAGATCGAGTACCGTCTCGCCTTGAGCGACTGCCGGGATGGGCTGGCATAAACCTTGGTTGCATTGGTTCGGGGAAAGCTTGTCGGCACCCATCTGGGGGACTTCCGTCCGGTTTTAGGGAGGTTTGGACCGATTATTTTTCCTTTTACTGTGCTGTCTGGACATATTTTATCGGGGTTTTGTTTATTTATTTATTTTTCTTTTTATTCCTTTTTCCCTTTTCATTGCATTTCTATTATTTTTTACTTTTTCTGTTCCCAAATAGATGACAAATTTTCTATATACACGTTGAAATGTGTATGTATGTACATTGTTTGAATAAATGTTAAACATTTATCTGAATAGATATTGAAACATTTGTCAAATGCAGATTAAAAACAATTCGGTTGAACATTTTTCTGATATCACGTTGAACATATTATTATGTTGAACATTACTGAAATGCACATTTTCTTAAAATACATAGCGATTTTCTTAACACTGATTGGACAGTTTTCATAAACATGATGAACATTTTTTGTAAAACGTCCAAACATTCACAAGTGTTTATGATTATTTCTTAAAGACACAAACATTTTTTATATCTATGATTAAAAAATTAAACTTCCTCGACAAAATTTTACGTTGCATGAACTTTTTTACGAATTACATGAACATTTTATATATTTTTATGATTTTTTTTAAAGTACTGAGCATAATTTTTAAACATGTGAATATTTTTTTTAATGATACAATTTTTTTTGGATATACCAAATTTTCTAAAGGAATATCTCGCTATGAAAACTTTCACATATTCTAAATGCCTAGAAACGTTTTTTTTTAGTAACATGAACAAAGCAGATTTTGTTTTGAGCAAAACGAACAAAGCAAATAATAATAAACATACCTAACGAAGGAAATAACTGTTGATGGCTCTGGCCCACTATGGTATCGTTTAGGTATGTTAATTATTAGCCTACCGCTCAAGCAGTCATAAAATTTTGATCAAGCATTTGTGAAATGTTGAATTTGTATAGAAAACAACTTGACCATGTATAACTTAAATGATGAAAAGAATTGATCTTTGTATATAAAAATGTGAATCAAGCATTTAAAAAATAATATTGAACAAGTATTCGAAAATGTTAAATGCGTATATAAAATAGGCTGAATTCAAACATGTTAATCTTCTTGTTTGAAAACTATTAATCAAGGGTTTAAAAACTTTTATACATAAAATGTTGACAATGTAATAAAAATGTTTAATACTCCCTCTGTTCACTTTTGTAAGTCTTTTAGGATAGCTGAAATTGAACTGTTTTATGTGATGTCTTAAATGTCTAAACGGTCTTACAAAAGTGAACGGAGGGAGTATATATTTTAAAAATTCTGACCATCTATTAAAAAATGTTGATTTTGTATTTGATTTAAAAAGACTGTGTATAGAAAAAATGTTGACCAAGTATTACACAAAATGTATGATTTGTATTGAAAAAAAGTTAGATATCTATATAGAAATATTGATATATACAAAAATAAAATAATTTGTTCGGAAATGCAATAAACAAAAGAAAAGGAAAATAAATAATCAAGAAACAAAATGTAAACGAATGAAAGAAAAACAGAGAAGAAAAGGAAAAAAAAAGGAAACAATCCCGAAGAAAACCGCTCAGCTTGTCTCAAGTAGGACGCGCGCTAGTTCTTAGCATGAATGGAACATGGGCGGACTGGCATTCTGGCAAGTGTAGCGCGCGATCTCCCTGGAAACAAAGGATCGATTCCTCTTTCTTGCATTTGGAAATTCCTATTTTCCGCTCGCTGCGGCAACTAGTTGGGGCGAAGCACAAGGGCAGATCGACGAGCCAATGATTGATTCCTCTTTCTCGCATTTGGAAATTCCTATTTTTCCCCTTGCTGCGGCAACTAGTTGGGGGCGACGCACAAGGGCAGATCGACGAGCGTTCGTGTGGGCCAGCCTGTTTAAGCGATTCTGGTTTTGGGAATCTTTTATGTCTTCGGAGCGTTTTTTAAAGTTTTGGGAACCTTTTAGAGGTCTCTGAACCGGATTTTCTATCCCCCCCCCCTTTTTCTTTTTTTCTGAATCTTTTTTTTTTGTTTTTATTTTTCTTTTCTTTTTCTGTTTTCCTTTCTTTTCTTTGCTCTTTGATTTTTTGATTTTTAATGTTTCTTCTTTTGAAAATTTCAAATATTTATTCGGTATTTTATAACATATTCTCGTTTTCAAAATTTGCTCCCAGTTTAAAAAATATTCAGGAATTTCGAAAAAATTTCTTGTTTTCAAAATTTTGTTCATAATTTCTAAAAATGTTCAAGCTTCAGGAATTTCGTAAAATCTTTTTATTTTCAAATTTTGTTCATGATTTGAAAACAGGTTCAGTAATAAAAAAACATTCTCGTTTTCAAATTTAATTAGATCCATGATTTGAGAAAATATTCAGGAATTTTGAAAAATCTTCTCTTTTTGGAAATCTGTTCAGAATGTCATTCATAAAATGTTTATGTTTCAGAAAATAAACAGGATTTTCGAAATATATTCGAATTTTAGAAAAATCACAATTTCAGGAAAATGTTCATGTTTCAAAAACTTTTCTGGAATTTTCGAAAATGTTTCTTATTTTCAAATAAATTCAAAAAATAGGAAAATTTTCATTTTTTAAAAGAACGGTTCACGTTTTAGAAAACTATTCGGTTTTGCAAATTTATTCGTCTTTTTTTTCTAAATTCGTATTACAAAAATTGGTGACATTTTTTCAGAAAAAACTGGGAATACTAAAAATATTTGTGGCGTTTCAATTTGTTCGGAATTTTGAAGAAATGCTTCCAAAATGGTTTTTCCAAAACTTCAACCCTGTTGTGCGTTGTTATAGAGTTGCATGCCTTAGGATGTGTTTGGTTTGAGGGATAGGCTAGGGTGGTTGTGGGTATCCCCAACCAGCTGGTTAGGGATAGCCCTTGTTTTTGTTTGGTTGGGTGGTTGAGGATAGCCATTGAAGTTGTTTGGTTCAAAGGATGATAATAAGGGTTGTGATGATATTTTTACTTGAGGTGACGAGATTAGCCCATAATCTGCATTTTTGATTGAGCACCAACGCACGCCCACCACACATCAAGCACGCCTCGGTGCATACAGCAGCAGAAAATACAGTAGCAGCAAAACTACACAAGCGCAAAACACACGATGGCAAACTGAAGATAGATTTGCAAACTGAAGATAGAAATATTGATTCATCGTCTCACGCATCCACCAGCGGACTAGCCCCATGCACGTAGCCGCCGGCCCACCCTCAATCACCGGTCGCGCGTCTCCTCCGGACCCAGCCGTCTGGCTCCTTGAGATCTAGCCGCGCCGCCGCCTGGCTCGTCGAGATCCAGCCGCCGGCCATCTCAAGATCCAACCGCGCCTCCGCCTCAAACCCTGTCTTGCATCTCTCATGTGCACCCGCCGCAACGGCCGGTCTCTCTGCTAGATGCGCCGCCGCCGCTGCCGCCATGCGCGAGCGAGAAAGACGAGCCCGAGTAATGGGAAAGAGAGGATTTCAGCTGTTCGGGAGGGGGTGAGGACGAGTCAATAGCAAAAAAAGAACGTTTCGCGAGTGCGCGCGTGGGGGTGGTTGCCGCGACCCGCCGCTTTTTCGCGGTTGTCCCCAGCCCCGTTTTTCGGGATTATTCGAAGCATCTGGCTGCCTCTATCCCTCTTTGCCTCAGATCCAAACAAGTGGCAACCACTATAAAAAGGGGCTATCCCTGTCCCTGGGAGGATAGCCCTGCAACCAAACGCATCCTTAGTGTTCAGCAGAAGTGTTGAGGTGGACTGGCTAACTGGTCGCGGTTTGTAGTCTCGTGTGAGCGAGATTGTTTTTCGTTTTTTTAGATCGCACGATACAGGAAACACAAGCGGGTTTCACGTTGGTAGGCCGTCACAACCCTGTGTCGCCCGGGTGTGTCGAGCTCCTGTTTGACACAAAATGCATTTTAGAGAAGGTCTCCACGCATTTCATCTGCTGTTTTTACGACTATGCGCGCGTGATTGGGCCGGCCCAATACAACGCAAGGGGGAAAAAATATTCAGGGAGAGCTGCTAGTTGTCTCGCTTAATGCCATAAATAGTCGCCACTCTTTAACAAGCTGAAAGGAGTCGCCTCTGGTGTTTGGAGGAGAGCTAACTTCTTCTTTTTATTTTTTGTTTTATTACTTTATTTAATATATTAAATAAAAAATTGTGCATTCAGAAAATTTCTATGCAATGTTAAAACAATCTTCACCCAAGTTTCAAAAAATGTGATAGCATTCGAAATAAATTCCCGTGACATGTAAAAACTGTTCCAGATATTTTTAAAAATAGAGAATTTTACAAATGCTTGACATTAAAATATATTTTTTCATGCCATTCGATAAAATGTGCTCTTCATGCTTCAATGTGTCTTAATGTTGCTAAAGTTTCTTCATATATATGGTGTAATTTTATATAAATGTTTAGCCACATTAAAAATATTCAATGTGTATTTAAAAAAATTTACCATTTATATGAAAAATATTCGAAACATGTATTTTAAAATTTATTCGTTATGTTTTTTGAACATGTTCAACATGCATAAAAAATATTTTAGGCCTATACGAAAAACGTAGACATGTATTGAAAAAAAAGTACAAGAAAACCGGTAAAAGACTATGAAAACCAGAAAACAAAAAATTGATGAAAATCAACAAAGAAACCACACACACAAAACGCAAGTAAATTTCTATAATCGGTCCGAATATGTCATAGAAGCTTTCTAAAACTGCTCTGTGAGGAACCGATATTGGGCTGGCTCAGCTGGTGATCACCTATTACACGATGGAGGGAGAAATGTTGCTCCTCCTTCAAGGCACCGTGTCGCCACCCTTACAGGCAGACCATCCAAGACGACTCCGCATCTTTTTATATATGATTTTTCTTACATGCAGACTATTATTTTTCTTTGCCTTTTTCCCTTCTTTATTAGATATTATTTTTCTTATCTTTGAATTTTTTATATTTTATTAACTTTTTAGGTTTGAAGTTTTCTACTATAAGGTGAACATTCATTACAAACACAACATATTTTCATATTTGGTGAACCCTTTTTGTAATATAAAATGAACATTGTTATATACTATTGACATTTCTTTTATATACATTGAACACTTTTATTATATGATGAACTTTTTTTAGTTATGCATTGAACACTTCTATACTCCCTCCGTCCGAAAATATTTGTCATCAAAATGGACAAGAATAGATGTATCTAGAACTAAAATACATCTAGATACATCTCCTTTTATTTATTTTGATGACAAGTATTTCCGGACGGGGGAAGTATATGACATAAACTGAAAAAGTTACTAAAGTATATATTTCTATTTTGAATAGGTTATTATATCCAGCTTATAGAAAACAACCGCAAATTTTTGGGTGAGAAACCGACCAAAAAAAATAATTGGAAAACCTATCACGGGCATAGTGGGCCAGCCCATTTGCGCTGGCCTTTAGCGAGATGTCTCCCGAAATCACTAATTGAGGAGTACTCGTTGCAAAGATCATCCCAAAACCTCAAGATTCAACAAGTGGCGCGGTGCATGTGTGCCACTTGTCGCAACCTGGGCGTTTTTCTTTTTTTCGTAGATCCGTTTATTCAAAACATTTTATCTCTTAAACCGCGCATCCAAATCTCGAACCGCTTTCACCGTTGAATTCCTCACGTCGAGATCTTGAAAACTAGATCCCATGTTGATAGGTTTTGACAAACTTTATTTTCATGAAAAAACCGGACAAAATAAACCGAATCGGGTGCACTTGTTTTTTCCCTTTCCGAAAGAGGCACGCCCGTGCCTCTCGCGAAATCACAACCGCCTCTGGCGGAAGCAAAACTGTGACTCTCGCAAAAAAAAGAGAAAACATGTTTTTTTTCCGTTTCCGAGGAGGCACGGCCATGACTCTCGCGAAAGCACAGCCGTGTCTCTCGCGGAAACAAAACCGTGACTCTCGCGAACGAAAAAAAAAACAAAAAATGCATTTTTTTCCGTTTCCGAGGCACAATCGTGACTCTCGCGAAAGCAAAACCGTGACTCCCGCCAAAGAAAAAAAACTGAAAAAACACGTTTTTTTTCGTTTTCGAGAGGCACGGCCGTGACTCTCGCGAAAACAAAACCGTGACTCTCGTGAAAGGAAAAAACAGAAGAAAAAAAATCCCGAGAGGGATGGACGCGACTCTCGCGAAAGCACAACCGTGTCTCTCGCGAAAGAAAAAAAACAGAAAACACGTTTTTTTTCGTTTTCGAGAAGCACGGCCGTGACTCTCACGAAAGCACAGCCGTGCCTCTCGCGGAAGCAAAACTGTGTCTCTCGTGAAAAAAAAACGTGTTTTATTTTTCAATTTTTTTGATAGAAAAGCTAAGAAAGACCGGTGGAAAACCAAAACGTCGAAAAAACCCGACATAGAATCGTCTAAAAAGCCGAAAACGATTGCGGAAAAATAAAATAAAAATCCGAAGAAAGCGTCCTAAAAGCGACACGTGACGAATAACTGAGAGTAGACCTGGCCAAACCTCGGGCCGGGCCGGGCTTCGGGCCGGGCCGACCCAAGCCCGGTGCAAAAAACCCAGGCCCGAGCCCGGCCCGGCCCGGCCGTCGGGCCTAAAAATCGGGCCCGAGCCCGGCCCGAACATGCAAAAGCCCGACGGGCCTCGGGCCTCGGGCCGGGCTCCTTCGCTAATGTGCAAAAATGACGGGCCCGGGCCCGGGCCGGCCCGGCCATCGGGCCTGAAATCTAGGCCCGAGCCCGGCCCGTGGACAAGGTCGGACCGGGCCGGGTCGGGCTTTTTCGGGCCGGGCCGGGTCGGGCTGACCGGGCCGGGCTGCCCATGACCAGGTCTAACTGAGAGCACGTCAAATGACGCTGATCGTTACAAGGCTCCTGAAAAAGCGCTCGCTAACTAGTTACTCTCGATGTCTCCTGTTTGACACATGCGGGCGTCATATAGGTGCTCCCACGTCTCATCCGCCGAGGTGGGTCGAAGACGTGGCCTTCGAAAGCTGCAATAACAAGCCCAATCAATATCCACGTAACCACGTTCCCATGGCAAAATTGTGACCGTCCTTGTCGTCCATCCTTGCGCGCAGCAATTGGATCTGTGACCTGTGATCCTAGGCCAACTTCACCGCGCGACCCTATCTTGTTCGGTTTCGACCCATCTTCGGCCCAAGTTTGCGTCGCTTTGGGGTGAAACGGACAGCACGCGGACGCGCGGGCTGTCTGCGCGTGTCCTTTCCTGGCCCGCCCGTCGGTGGCACAGGGAACGCCTTTTTCTATCCGCCCCCTCCCCCCTCCGGCCGCACCCCTCCACTTTTCTCCACTCTTCCCCTCGCCGCCGCCGCCGTCATTGCAACTGTGCAGCTCGGACGCGCGCTCGACCACCCCATTCCCCTCTGCGCCCCCGAGCTACCCAACCACGGCCACCTCATTTGCGCACCCGCCGTCGGATTTGTGGCAGATCCGGTCGGCCTTGAGCTCGCCCGGCTGCTGGAGGCCGCGCCGCGCCATGGACTGGCCGGGCACCGAGCCGGAAGGCCCTGGCAAGGCCGCAAGGCCGCATGCAGGCAGTGGCTCCTCCTCTAGCCGCTCGGATCTACACCGTCGCTGGTCCGCCGGCAGATACACGAATGGCGGTCGGCCGGGCTCGGTGCTAGCCCAAAACCTCGTTGGCGCACCGTTGCCACTCATTAAGTACGACGACTGCCCAAAGAAGGTCGTGCGTCGCGCGTCTACAACGCCGGAACAACACACATGTGTGTTCATCAAGTGCTTAAATGATGGGGTATGTTCTATTTGTTAGCTTTGGTTGTGCTCTCGGATTTGACTACTTGTGCTAACTTGAAATTTTATTGTGTAGCATGGATGCAAGTTTTGGTATTGGGAAGAAGAGTACATCGATATATTAATAGCGCGCAATTTAATAGATGTTCGTGCACTTTTAGCTAGAATAGATGCTAGAGATGAGACTAGTGCACTTGTTGCTAAAATAGAGGCTAGACACGAGACCACTGGCGGCGTTAAGGGTATTCGCGTGTATTCGTATGAATACCCATTATTGAGCGGAAAAAAAATTAATACATAGTTGCAACGCACACACCCACCGTTCGCTCGTTGCCTCGTTCTCTCGCTCGTTCCCCAATCCCCACTTCGCCTGCTCGAGCCCTAGCCGCCCAACGACCAGTGCCAGCGACCCCCGCTCCCGCTCACCGAGGCACCGGCCGCCGCCCCACCCCGCCCTCAGCGCCGCCAGTGCTCGCCGACCGCCAAGCCCCTTCAGCAGGGTCGACCGGAGGCTGCGCCCGTGCGCTGACCGGACTGCATCGCCACGACGCCGCCCCGCCCCGGCGCTCGCCGCGCCGGCCGCCCCGCCCCAGCCCCGTCGGCCGCCCCACGCCAGCGCCCGCCGCGGCGCCGCCCAACCCCAGCCCAGGGACTAGGCGACCAGCGGCAGTTTCTTTCTCCCCTTCTCAGGCCTCAGTGCGTCAGTGCCCTGCGTTCAGCTGTTCAGGTACAACCTTCAAGAAAACAGAGTTTCAGTTTTTTAGTTGATTCGATTTTGCTTACCTAATTATTGCAAGTAGTTGATTTAATTTGTAGATGCTAATTTCTTCCTTGTTTTGTTGTAATGTAGAAGAAGAAGAAGAAGAATGGGACTGGTGGTGGCAGTAGGATTCTTGCATTGTGGGAAAAAGCTTCAAAAGCAAAGAAGATTGATGAAACGTCTACACCGAATCAGAGTGCAGCTGCATCGGGTACTTGTACCTCATGTTCAGCTTGAGAGCAATTTGCAATTGGCGTTAGTGCAAGCACCGGATGCGGAACGTGAACCGGAGAGCAGAGAAGCAACCCCAACCCCAATTGTAAAAGATGCTGAAACAAGTGATGCAGATGATGAACCAATGAAAGCGGATTTGGAGGCACTCGAACCTGATCCTGGGAAGCGGATTCCCATCTCAATGTATGTTGTCAATGATCAAGATAGAGTAAGAAGAAGATATATTGAGACGCAGCCATGTCAACCAAAGAATCATAACTTTGAGTATACAAACAAAAGTGGAGTTGACCGTCGGTTTTGCCGTGCTTGGTTTAAAGAATTTCCGTGGATTGAGTATAGTGTGACAAAAGATAGTGCTTTCTGCTTTGTTTGCTATTTGTTCAAGGATAAGACAAAATATCCCGGTGGAGATGAATTTGTGAAGAATGGATTTAGGAACTGGAACATGAAATCGAGATTGAAGAAACATGAAGGTTAGGTTAGTAGTGCTCATGCTGAAGCTAAAGAGAAGTATGATATGTTCACTACACCACATACATCAATTAGGGAGTCTTTTGCTTCAAACACCTCACAATATAAGGCTTTGTATAAGCAGCGTGTGACATGGACACTCAAATGTTTGAGATTTCTATTGCACCAAGGCTTGGCATTTAGAGGACATGATGAAAGTGAAAACTCACTAAATAAAGGAAATTTTCTTGAGCTTTTAAATTGGCTAGCTGGAAATTTTGAAGAGGTTGATAGGTTTGTTCTAAAAAATGCTCCACGGAACTGCAAGATGACTCACCATGATATACAACATGAGCTAATAAAATGTTGTGCACAGGAGACTACAAAATTAGTCATTGAAGAACTTGATGGTGGCCACTTTGCAATACTTGCAGATGAGTCTAGTGATGTGTATCAGAATGAACAGTTGACAGTTTGCTTGCGTTATGTTGATAAGAAAGGAAGGGTTGTTGTAAGATTTCTTGGTCTTGCTCATGTTCAAGATACTACCTCTATGACACTTAAAGCTGCAATTGAGCAAATTCTTATGAAGTACAATTTGACCTTTGCAATGGTTCGTGGGCAAGGATATGATGGAGCTAGCAACATGAAAGGTAATGCTAATGGCCTAAAAAACTGATTATGGATGAGTCTCCTTCTGCCTATTATGTTCATTGTTTTGCCCATCAACTACAGTTAACTCTTGTTGCTGTTGCTAAAGAGAGTGGTGATTGTATTTGGTTCTTTCAACAACTTGCACACTTGTTAAATGCTCTTGGCATGTCTTGTAAAAAGATGATAATGCTTCGTATAGCTCAGGTTGAGGAACTCATTGATGCATTGGAATTGGAGGAAGTATAAACGGGGAGTGGGCTGAATCAGGAAATGGGTTTGGGAAGGCCATGTGATACACGTTGGGGCTCTCACTTCAAAACCGTGAACCATGTCATCTGTATGTATGGTGCAATACGACGAGTCCTCATCAAGATTGGAAAAGAGTACCATGGTGCAGAGGCGCAAGCGGCTCTAACCATATTGACACCATTTCGATCATTTGAGTTTATTTTCATGGCACACTTGATGCAAGAAATATTCGGATACACAGATGAGTTGAGTAGAGCTTTGCAAAAGCAACACCAAGATATTGTTCATGCTATTGAGCTTGTTGATATCACAAAGTATCACTTGGAGGGTTTGAGGACCGATCATGGATGGGATGCTTTTCTCAAAAAGGTCACATCTTTTTGTACAAAGCATAAGATCAAAATTGTTGATATGGAGGGTCCTTACTTTTCTGCTGGCCGGCCTAGAAGGGGTTTCTTTAATGGTGCAACGAATTACCATCGTTTCAAAGTTGATATGTATGTGAGTGTCATTGATAGGCAAATTAGTGAGTTGAATGGCAGATCTGATGAGGTAAACACAGATCTACTTTCTTACATGGCAGCATTTTGTCCACTTCGTCTATTTGCTGCTTATGATCAAGAGAAATTGGTTAGGGTTGCTACAAAGTTTTATGCTAATGATTTCACAAGTGATGAACATGCAAGACTCCCATGGCAACTAAACATGTATGTTACTCATGTGCGTAGAGACGAAAGGTTTCAAAACTTGAAGAATCTGTGTGAGCTTTCAGTTATGCTTGTCGAGACAAACAAGCATGAACAATACTATATTGTTTACAAGCTTCTTAAGTTGGTATTAATTCAGCGAGTAGCTACTGCTAGTGTTGAAAGGGTGTTCTCTTCAATGAACTATGTGAAGAATAAGCTAAGGAGCAAAATGGGTGATGATTACTTGAACAATTGTCTGGTTACATTTGTTGAGAGAGAATTCTTCAATCAAGTAAAGGATGAGGATGTCATCAATCTCTTCCAAAAAGGCGATCGCAAAGTTATATTGTAAGATGGGATATCATCAATCTGTCAATCAAAAGGTACTGGTGTCTTTATGTTCATGTACAATTAGTATGGTTTGATGCATTAAAAAAATACTACTATTTTCGTACTGGTGTCTTTATAGTACATTTTGAGTAAAAAAAATTGTGCCAATGAATACCCAGCCTCAAAATCCTGGCGTCGCCACTGCATGAGACTAGATGCGAGGAAGCAACCTCTACGGCCTCCTTTGGTTTGGAGGAATCTTGTAGGATTTCTAGAGGATATGAATTTTATAGGAAAAATTCATATGAAGCCCTTTGGTTTGTATGAATGGATTCCTATTCATATACAGGATAGGAATCAATCCTTCACATTTTAAAGAGAAAAAACATTAGCCTAGACTCAATGAAAAAATTCCTATCCTATGAATCAAGTGACATCTTTTTTCCTATAGGAAGTGAGATGCATGTCACCTCACTTCCTATGATTTTTCTATTCCAATGATATTCCTATCCTATGAACCAAAGAAGGCCTACTTCTTTAGACTCGAAGAAAAAAGAAGCAACCAAGATCGAGACTCCTCCGCAGATCAACAATGAGTGCATCGAGTTGGCCCTAACTCAACTCAAGGGAGCAGTTATAGAAGTTGCATATCTTCTAAAATTGTATTATTGTGGTTCTTGTTTTCTTTGGGCTTGCTTTTCTAGTCAAAATTTAGTGATGTATTTCCGTGTACCAAAAATGAATGAAGGAAACAAATTAAGGACTCAAAAAAAATGCACGCAGACAGCATGAGGTTGGGATGCGTCCGCGCGTTGGGCGCACGGCCAGCGCATCCCAGAACAGGCCCGGACACGACCCCATCGTCCTACCCAAACGCACAGTATCCGGACAAAACGGACATCCGTTTAGGATCGTGCGGTAGAGTTGACCTTATCTCGGCTTCTTGCTCAGGACGAAGGCCGCTCTTGGGCCAGGGCTGACGCACATAGTCTAAATTCGTTGCTCGCATAGGTTCCTAGACTTGTAGCCGGGCTGAGCAGCCCGTCATCGATGCTCCCCGCTCCTTGTCTTGCCTGCGCACTAGACACTGAGCCCCCCCCCC
>LR738715.1:118076447-118146637 GCA_902687465.1 Secale cereale
CCCCCCCCGCAGCCGACAAGCATGCCCTGCCGCCGCTCCCTCCGCAGCCGCTGCTGTCGTCGCCCGACACCGAATCCGGTTACAACAACCTCCAACCTCCCCTCCCGGTATCGGATCCGGCGGGAATGCCTCGGCCAGATCGGCGAGGTGAGCGCGTGGGGCAATAGTGTCCAGGGCCTCGTCGGCCATGGGGCGGCACCAGGCCGCGACGATCGTCTCTGCCGGCCCACGACGGCCAACTCTGCCCGCGAAGAAGAGCTCTTCGTTGAGGCCCCGTCGGCCATGGGGCGGCACCAGGCCGCGACGATCGTCTCTGCCGACCCACGACGGCCAACTCTGCCCGCGAAGAAGAGCTCTTCGTTGAGGCCCCGTCACCGACGCGGCCACGCCGCTCGCAAAGAAGAGTTGTCGTTGAGGTCGAGTCCCCGACGAGCTCCACGGCTTGCTGCATCGCGGACGCCTTCCTCCCATACCCCGATGGCGTGCCCTCTCGCCGGCGACGAGACCCATGGGCGTCTTGTTCTGCTCGGGTGAGCCATGGGCGTCGTGCTACTGCTTTTGTGCACATGGGGGCATAAATGCGTTTTCAATTTTTGATTAAGGGGTGTCTATATAAAATTGTTGGGACTAGTTTATAAATATAGATAAAATCCCATTTAGCATGAAAAGTTATGCCACGTAAGCAGAAAACGGGACCCATCTGTTATAAGCGCGCTTAACAGAGCCAACTCCACCGATCAGTGATTTTTGTAAAAATATTACGGTAGACATGGTGTCTTCTGCAACAAAACTGTAATGTAGTGTTTTCTGCAAACCTAGTATTTAAAGTGATGGTTTCTTGCAATTTACTCTGCTCGAAAGCGATGTTTCATAAGTTCATCGCACCGTAAAATGACGTTTTTCTTCCAATACGGCAGGTGCCCGGTCAAATTTCTGATGCCAGACGACAGAAAATGGGGTCCTTGCCAAATTCTGCTGCTTAAAGAAGGCAGTGCAGAGACCGGAAGTCTGAAACTGATCGGCAAAATAAAGTAAACAAAGTAACTCGGCATCCTTTGTAACAGGCAAATGGACAAGCCTACAAGTTAAACACAGGCGAGTTTTTCCATGTCTTTTCTGCGGCCATAGCTTTCATTGACACCGGCGGAAGTCCGTAGTCAAATACTCCCTCCATTCTATAATGTAGTGCCTAAATTTTTTTACAAAAGTCAAACATTACAAACTTTGATCATATTTATAGAGAAAAGTGTTTACATCTAGAACACCAAATGCACATCATTGGATACATCGTGAGTTATATTTTCAGAATGTACATGTTTGGTATTGTAGATATAGACAGTTTTCTCTATACACTTGGTCAAAATTGATAAAATTTAACTTTCACAAAAATCTATAGGCACTCCATTATGGAACGGAGGGAGTATATATGCTGTCCTGGTCTCCCGCACGATCGATCAAGCTCACTGCCAGTCAGTGGTTCTGTTGGACCCGTCTCGCGCCCGCCCGGGGCTTGGGGCTGCTGTGGAGTCATGCGTGCTTGTCACGTACGTAGAAAATTTGCGAAAACATTTCTGACAGCAACGAAATCTTGGACTAGTTTATCTACGCTATGTGTCTTGTTCAACCAGCTGTGTGATGTGGTGTCTCTTCGGCCGTGACAATTCCTTTGATCTGCATCCACAAGACTGACCGAAGAGAGTCAAGAGCATATATATGGCCTCTAGTCTGTACGTGCAAAAAATTATCATCGGCAATACTCCCTCCGTTCCTAAATATAAGTTTTTGGAGAGATTCCACTACAAACTACATACGGATGTATATAGACATATTTTAGAGTGTAGATTCACTCATTTTACTTCGTATGTAGTCCATAGTGAAATCTCTCCAAAGACTTATATTTTGGAACGGAGAGAGTAGAATAGTATGCATGACGATGCAGCCGTACATGTGGCGGCAGTGTGGCATTGCCACGAGTCATGAATTTCAAATTTCCAATCATTCCATCCAGCAATGTATGCACGTTTCGTACGGTAAGAACATGGAGTTTCTGCTGCTGAGCTCAAACGCTCTTTCGTGAACAGTAAAACTAAATAAATAGTAAAAAAGTCAGAAAATTCTAAAATGTTTTGGCAACAAATACTCAAGAATTGTCTACTTAGGTGAAGAAACAACATTCCTAAATGCTCTGGTAAAAACGATGGTCCAAGAAGACTATTTTTGAAATTATTTTGGAGCAATGATTTTGTTTCTTTTCGGAGCAATATGAATGTGTTTTCTTCACAAAAAATGCACCTATGTAGAAAATTTTGGAACTCAAATGTTTATTGCCCAAAAAATTCAGTTTTGATAACTGTTCAAGAGGGATCATTTGAGGTCGGGTGTAGATGGACACTTTCATGTAATAAGATCTTACTACTACTCAGACAACTTTTCGGCCAAAAGAATAAGATGCATATAACGTCTTCTTTTCAAATACAGAATTCGTAAAACACAATAAGAACAATTGCAGAATTAGATATTTGGACTTCTAAAATCCTGCATACAACCAAAGCACGACAATTTGGAGGGTAGGTTTTGGAATGATTCACAATTTTTTGTTTCCAGGAAGTCAAGAGAAGAGAAGATAACATGTTCCCCGGTTATGATTTCTCCTTTCCTCTCGTGATTGCCGCAACTAGGGCACTCATCCCCTCCAAGATTTGTTGGCAAGCCCGAGGATCCACCCCCTCTCCCTGCCGCTCAGGCGGCCGGTGGTGGGAGGTGGATCGCGATGTCTCGACTTCGGCTACTAGTTTTGGTTAGCTTTTTTACTCTCGCGGGGGCGGCATTTGGGCAAGTGGCGGTGCTTCATCTTCATGTTGGTCTTTCAGGCTCCGATCCTTCTCGAGTTCGTCCATGATGAGGGAGTCGATGGAGCTCCGGTCTAGATTCCTGTCGTCTCCATGCAGTAGCGGCTTAGCGTTTATTGTTGTCCGTGGGTGATGGCGAGATTTGGCGTCAGGAGCTTCTGATCAATTCAAGGGTTCAATGGCGAAGACTACGACTCTCGGGCGTTGGTCCTTAGGGACACATGGACGAAGACTTCCGGCTGTCATTGACAAGGTCAAGCCAGCTCCACTAGGTGAGCGGTGATACTGGCATGTCGGCGTCTCGTTCTAGGGACTATAGTTATCGTTTGGTCGTGCAAGGTCCTCAATATAATTTTTATTATGTTTGGGATGTTTTTGTACTTTCAATGAACATATGTAATAGATGTGGGTCCTTTTTGCAAAAAATAAAATAAAAGATAAACGCAAGACACAAAAAACATTTCAACGGGGTCTAACCTCCTCTTGCTTGAAATCTATGGTATTAGGTTGTTGGGTTGTAATTCTCAATTTCTCATAGACCCAAAAGGCCTCCATAGTGAAATTCTTAAGGGCTGAAATTCTTTAAAATTCAATCAAAGTCCATCTATCTAAACAAGCCCACGGAGTTACCATAAAAAGCAAGGGCATCTTTAGCTGAACCCCTAAAAGCATTTCCTTTTGAGGAGTTAAGCCGCACCTAGCCGAACGCCTAACACTTTTAGCTGCTCAAAAAATCTACCTGCTCTCAATTTTAACCCGTCGAAGGAGCTCTTCGCAAAAGATTCTCTTCGGGCTATGCTTCCATAACGCTCGACAGCCTCCATCCCAGCATCATCTCCGCCCCTTCCCTTTCCCCCGTTGGCCAACACACACACACTCTCCAATACGTCGTAACCCCACCGACCTCTCCGGCCATAGTACATTCGCTCACCGGCCAATGTTGTCGCCAGAATCGAGGAGCTCTTGTGGACAAAAAGACCACCATCAAGCTTTGTTTCGTCCAAAACGGAACAGAAAGACAACCACGATGGCATAGGACACCCGCGGAGGAGCCAAACCACGCCAGAATCGTGACCACGCCAATCAGTTTCCAAGAACCGGAGTTCGACCATGGTGAGCTTGGTCAATGACGAGCGAGGAAGGTTGGAGGAGAATCGAGCTCATCAAAGCATGCATGTCATCTCCCAGCCCCATCGTCCAACCATTCAACGTCGCCTCAATGTCGCTTGGAGCGATTCTCACCTCCTCTGCATGCACACTATTCGACGAATTGCCTAGGTAAATTATTTCATTCTTTTTTTACTATTTAAAATCAAACTCAATATGGAATATTGGGAAGTGCAAATGACGAGACTAGGGAAGATGTTATTCGACGACTCTTCGTCAGAGGGGGAGGAAGAAGATGACGATCTTGAAAGGCCATTGCCTTGATCGTTAATGAGGAGTTTCAAAGACCGAGACTTGGATCATAGTTCAGCCACTTGTATATCAATCGGGATAGAGCAGAAGGCCATGCTAAAATTATGAAGGATTACTTTGCATCGAATTCAACTTGTCTGAAGAAGAATTTGTGGTGGTGATTTCTGATGCATCGAGGTCTCTTGAACACCATTTCCAAAGTTGTTGAGGACCATGATCAATGCTTTAAACTGAGGAGGGGCGTATGAGGAGAAATACGTGTGAGCCCATTGATGAAGTGTGTTGCGGTTGTTTCAGTGCTTGCCTACTGTTGTTCGGTCGACGCCATTGATGACTATGTCCTCATTGGAACGTACAATTATGGAGGCCATTCAAAGATACACAAAAGCCATGATTGAGATATATGGAATGTTGTACTTGAGGGCACCCAATGAGGAAGAGACCAAGAGGCTCTTGGGTTTGAGTGAAGAACGATGATAGCAAGGGATGATTAGATCAATTAATTACATGCATTGGATATGGAAGAATTGTCAAGAAGGTCAGTGCAGAGGGAATTATAAAGATTCAACCATCATCTTGAGGCAGTTGCATCGGAGGATCTATGGATTTGACATTCATTCATTGGATTGCATGGATCTCATAACGACCTGAATGTGCTTTCTAGATGACCCCTATTCAGAAAGCTTTTACTGGAGATTCTCCACCATGCAACTATCTTGTCAATGGTCATCACTATGCGATGGGCTACTATCTTGTAGATGGCATCTATCCTCCATGGACCATATTTGTGAAGAAAATCCAACGTGCTCAAGGCAACAAGAGAGCCCACTTTGCAGCACGTCAAGAGTCTACAAGAAAGGATGTTGAGAAAGCTTTTGGTGTGCTGCAAAATTTCTTTGGCATTATTTGTGTCCATGGCGAGTATTGGAGGCCACAGGTCCTATGAAAAATCATGGCATGTTGCATCATCCTGCACAATATGATCATTGAGGGTGAGAGAGGCATGCTAGAGAACTTTAGGTACATCTTCAATGGGAACCATGTCGAGCCGGAACACAATGCAAAAAACAGAAAACTAAAAAATAAAAAAAACCTAATATTCATACTAATGGCGCATCACATCACAGTGCGCCATTAGTATGCCAAAGGATACTAATGGCGCATCATTAGACAGTGCGCCATTACTACGCCGAAGTTACTAATGGCGCATCTTGCTGTCGTGCGCCATTAGTATGCCAAAGCACCTGGGTATACATGGCCCCCTGGAGGCATACTAATGGCGCACTACTGTGCATACTAATGGCGTATCTGTGGTATGCCATTAGTAGATACTAATGGCGCACCAGAGGTGCGCCATTAGTAAAATATACTATTGGCGTGGCACTAATGGCGCACCACTAATGCGCCATTAATGGCCAAATTAGGTGCGCCATTAGTAGGCATTTTCCTAGTAGTGCAAACATGATACGAAAATACCACATAGCGCATCAACTATTGAGAACCAAGTAATTCATACCCGTTCCAAGATGATCTTGTGGGCGCTTGATAGCACTTGATTGTTGCGCTTCTATGATGCTCTTTATTTTTATTGTTAGTTCAATATCAATAATAAAATTTGAATTTTTAATATCCGTGAATTGTGTGAACCTTAATTACCGAGTTTGGATTTAATATGTGTGCAAATGTGTAGTTGAAATGAAGAATGTAAGACAAAAGTTAGAAGAATTGACAAATAAATATTTGTAGGGAGTTAAGTTTTAGGAGTTCGACTAGGAACCACTTCTTTAACTCCTTAAATTTGTGGAGTTAAGGTTAGAGGGGCTAACATTTAGGAGTTTGGCTAGAGATGGTTTAAGGTCTTGGACATTGAAATGATCTATAGCTTTCACCACTAGTTTCTAATCCAACATGTGTATAGTGACCAATGAAATTATAATATTTCAAAATTATACCTCATGGGAAAATATATGTATACCATTTTCATGTTCCTAATCTAAATATTTAAACGATATCAATGATCATTTTTTTTACTTCAGACATGTTCAAAATGTCACTTGTGTGTACCAGATGGAGTAATGCCAATCTTCTTGGTATGTTTGTGTTTATTATTAACTGAGTATTATAAATTTACCATACATTATTGTAATACCGACCCTACCACGTGGAAAAATACCAAATCGCCCTCCACTTGCATGTATATGCATATGAAAACCGAATTTTCACATATATCAACACAAAAAAGGATTCTAGTACATATCTCACAAACGAAAAAATAAAAATCATTGTCACACATATTTTCATAAACAACTAGTTTAACAAAAAACATATCTTGCCTCGTTGAACCTCACGGTCTAGCACTTACACAATAGGTTGTCACGGCTAGAGCATCAAGGACGGTTATATTGAACCGAACCGACCACGAAGATACTTGCTACACATTGTTTATCTTTGCAATTGTATGGATAACTTATGTAGTAGGTTGTTAACAACTCCATTTCAAAATCAACTATCATTGTTTCATTGTTTGTACACAAAGAGAGATGCTTGCAATAATTTGGATAAGGAAGGTGATTCTATTCTAGAGCCACTTGTGTTGTTGCCCTACACGTGCTCATATTATACATGCAATGCTTCATATTCTCTCGTCATCTTCACTGCACGTGGTTGAAGATAGGTTTTGCGAACACCACACCCCTCTGCTACCGAGAAAGGGATGTTCGCCGATGGACACCACACCCACATTGATGGCGGTGAGGAGGAGATGTCTCCGCTGAAAGCCACCTGGGGGTCATGAGAGTAGGAGCACCAGCAAGTGATGTTTAAAGACAACTATGATAGAGCCACCACATGTGGTGTGTAAATGGAAAACTAACTACGTTGTTAGCTACTATAGGCAGATTTGAATATATAATCGATTGCGCAATGGGCTATTTCCATGCGGTTCTTGCAGGTCGTCTGCAAAAAGGCATCTCACAGTTAACTCTTTGCCTGACTATGAAGGCCCCTTAGATCACCACCCTCCTTATGTGGATAAAACGTTTACACGTCAACATCGAGCTTTTGGAGCTGAGTAAGATGACATATTATGTAGTAGTGTAAGCTCACAACTCACGCATTGCTCCCCTCTGGTGTTCACTACACGAAGGGCGAAAGATGAAGGGGACAACGAAGAAAGAGACAGAAAGGGAGCTAGGGTTGCGACGAAATGAGGATGACTGGGTCACCAACTCACAATACATGTAGGTGGCGCTAAATCCGACATAAAAGTTACAACCGGCTGCAAAATAGTTGAGACTAATATTAAGTACTACTTCTGACCAGAAATACAAGACTTCTCAAACATTGAGATAGTTATTTTTATTTTTATTTTTGAGTAATACGGCACACACACATACACCCTATGCATATGAGCTCCTATGAGAGAAGGGGACGAGTCTTGAGATTGACAAAGTCCCCTCAAGCGCCTCACTATCGACAGGAACATCGTCTCCTACTGAAATAATAATCTTTCTTTATGAGACACACATTTGTCAAACCTAAGGTTTAATCCCTGGTGGCTGGGACTACAACCATCCTCCTAACCATCGTACCACAGGTGGTTCTTGTTACATAGTTTTTAAGAGGGAATTCCAATCATAAATTGATCAGGGAGCATGTTAAATCACATACAAGAATCACAATATTTCAAAATTACCTTTTGTAATGATTCTAGTAATATAAATATATGTTATTTATGTCATATGGTCAAACCTAAAAATGATTGACTGATACAAAATATAGAAATAATTATTTGTAGGATTGAATGTTGTAATTTGGATATGCCATGAGTACGTACCATAAAATGGACAACAGTGAAAAACGTATAATTAGTGGGATCCAGTGAATTTCTAATCATCATAAGCAATCTATCATCCAAATAAAGCATTTGTTGGCCGGTTTACCAGTTGGCTACACATCATTCTCCTATATACCGCATATAACATGAATAGAACACAATGCGTTAGCTCTTAACTTTTTGTGGCTGTAGAAAAACATAGGAGTAGAGGTTTATGGAGACAGTTTTGCTAAGTCTCAGTGGATTGAGACTTCGTTATGTCTCAGTCGATGCTACATTCCTTTGATCTTGTATGGAGATTCGTAAAAAAAAGTTATTTTTAGTTTTCCTTTTTTCTTTCTAATACTATACTGTGACTTCTCAGTTGATTCAAACTTAGACACACCCTTATGGAGACTCTTCTAGCATCGTTGTCATCTCCAGGCTATCGGTAGGAATTTGCAGCACCGTGGAAATATACTAAGAGCATCTCCAACAGGCGCGCAAAAAGGCGCGCGCACGCGCTAAACTGGCGATTTCGCGCGCGCGGGACAGAATCGCGCGCTCCAGCGGCGGCAGGAAAAACGCGCGCGCGAAACGGCGGCCTCTCGCGCGCCTTTTTTGCGGCGGCTCCTCCCGCGCGCCTATAAAACGCCACGCGCGCGCTCTGTCCTCGCTCCACCGCGCTCTCTCTCCCTCTCTCTTGCGCCCGCCGCCCCCGAGCGCCGCCGCCGCACCGGAGCACCGCCGCCGCCCCCGACGCGCCACCATGCCGCCGCGCCGCCGTTCTTCGTCGGGCTACCGCGGCGTCCGCGAGCGGCCGAACGGTGGCGGCTTCTACGCCGAGATACGCTCCGGCGATCTCCGGCTTCCCCTCGGCACCTACGAGACGGCGCACGAGGCCGCCCGCGCGTACGACGCGGCGGCGTGGCGCCTAGGCAGGCCGCGCCGTCAGATGAATTTCGACGACGCCCGCACGCTCGAGCAGGCGTTGGAGCTCGCCCCGCCGCCTCGTCTACACACCGCGCGAGACCGTGCGGAGCACACGGCGTCGCAGAACTGCCTCCTCGTCGCCCAGGAGGACGAGCGGCGCATGGCGGAGTGGCGCCGGCTCCACCCGGAGGACGTCGCCGCCGAGCAGCAGTACTGGGAACGTCCCCGCGAGGACAGGCGTCGTCGGAGGGAATTGGCGTGTCAGCAGTGCGCCATCCGCGATGCAGGCGGGAGAACGATCTTCACCGCAGAAGATGACCGTTGGTTCGACATCTGGTTGTCAACCTCCTCCGACAGCAACAACGAAGCCGGCGATGATGAAGATGACTGGAGCGATTAGTTTTTTTTTTATGTTTTCGAACTATCTATCTATCTATCTATGTTGAACTATCTATCTATGTTTTCGAACTACCTATCTAGTTGCAATATGTAAAATAACTTTGTATCCTTTTATTTTAATGCAATTTTAACTATGAAAAAAAAAGTGTGTGCGCGCTGTATTTTTGGGCACCGCTGGAGCAGCACGCGCGCGCTGCATTATAGCGCTGCTGCTGAAGCCAGCACTGCGCGGCGCGACAAAGCAGACCTTGCGCGCGCGGCATATGCCTTTTTTGGACGCGGCGCAAAGCGCGCCTGTTGGAGATGCTCTAAGCGCGGATAATCCACGTCAAGTATTTCAAACGGAGGTAGTACTAGTTTACAAAACACCAATTCTATGCTTCTCAAACTCCAATTACAATAAAACACAATTTCACCCTTTATTCAGCGATACATGCGTGGAGAAATTAAATACATTTCTCCATTTTGGAGCCATGCATGCAGGCCGCAGCCCATGTCACTGTTAGCTTGAGTCGTCTGGCTCCACATGAAACACAGGGCGCTGATCGATAGACCACAAAGAAGAGTGCAAGACTATCTCGCAGATTCGCGCGCCATTTTTCTCAAAGGATAGCAACGCCCCGGGTCCTCGCAGGGTATTAATTTGAGGACGAAGACCAGTATGTGGCAGTTCGGGCTCGGGCAGCAGCAGGACACGGTGAGTGTGTGCCGAGAGCCACCTCGCTACAAACTTCCTCCCCCGTTTCACCATGTCCAAGGATGTGGCCGCCGACATCCCCGCCGCCGTGGCGCCGGCGAAACGCGCGCCCCTCAACAAGTACGCCCTCGCCTGCGCCATTCTCGCCTCCATGAACTCCATCCTCCTCGGCTACGGTTCGTGCACCTCTCACTGGCTACGTACACTGTGATACGTGCGCATGTGCAGCTATTAACATTCTTGTGTTTGCGCGTGCGCTCGCGGCGCGATGGAGCAGATGTCTCGGTGATGAGCGGCGCGCAGATATTCATGAAGAGGGACCTCAACATCACGGACATTCAGATCGAGATCCTCGCCGGCATCATCAACATCTTCTCGCTCGTCGGCTCGCTGGCGGCGGGCCGCACGTCCGACTGTGTTAGATGGGAAGCGTTCCTACTCCTCGATGAGGAGCCGCGTTGGTTTATATTGATGTGAGACAGGAACAGCCCCTGTCGTGGCTTACAAGGAAATACCGTTCAATATGATTCGGTTGTTACAGAGAAGGAGATAGCTATGAGAGAGAGGATAGAGTTTGTTGAGATTACAATAGATAATTCTATCTCTATTTCTAACACCCTCCCTTAATCTCAACTATCCTACATTAAGATTCCTCTTGAACTCTTCAAATGGTTTGATCGACAACGCTTTAGTGAAGCCATCTGCTACCTGATCTTTGGAGGGAATAAATCTGATATCCAATTTCTTCTCTGCAACCCTTTCTCTCACAAAATGAAAATCAATTTCAATATGCTTAGTTCTGCCATGAAACACTGGGTTAGCTGAGAGATAGGTGGCTCCCAAATTATCACACCATAAGCATGAGATACGATGTTGCTTAACACCCAACTCATTAAGTAATGATTCCACCCAAATGATCTCAGCTGTTGCATTAGCTAGTGACTTATATTCAGCCTCAGTACTTGACCTTGACACTGTAGCCTGCTTTCTGGCACTCCAAGAAATAAGATTAGGACCAAAGAATATTGCAAATCCTCCAGTTGACCTTCTGTCATCACTGCATCCTGCCCAGTCAGCATCAGAAAAAGCACTAACGAGAGTGGAGCTGGATCGTTTGAACTGAAGTCCTAGACTTACAGTGTATTTTATATATCGTATAATTCTTTTAACAGCTGTCCAGTGTACAGTAGTAGGTGCATGTAGATACTGACAAACCTTATTAACAGCAAATGATATATCTGGTCTTGTCAGTGTCAAGTATTGTAAGGCACCCACAGCACTCCTGTACCTTGTGATCTCTTCTTCCTTTAAGGGCTCTCCTTCAAAGGCTGACAATTTTTCTGAAGAGGACAATGGTGTAGGTGAAGGCTTACAATCCTTCATCCCCATGCGAGTCAGCAGTTCAGTAGCATATTTTTCCTGATTCAGTACTATGCCATCTGGAATCTTGTTGACTTCAATGCCCAAGAAGAAGTGTAGATCACCAAGATCTTTCAAGGCAAACTCTGAACTTAAATCATGAAGCAGAGCATTAGTAGCACTTGGTGAAGAGCTAGCAACTATAATATCATCAACATATATCAAAACAAATATGACTGTGTTTGCCTTATTGTAGATGAAGAGTGATGTATCAGCTTTAGATGCAACAAATCCAAGGCATCTTAGCTGAGAGCTTAGTCTTGAGTACCATGCTCTTGGTGCCTGTTTTAGACCATAAAGAGCCTTATCCAGCTTACACACATAGTGAGGAGTTTTGTTGCTTGCATACCCAGGTGGTTGTCGCATGTAAACCTCCTCTTCCAGAACACCATGCAAAAACGCGTTCTGTACGTCTAGCTGCCTCAAGCTCCATCCCCTGGAAACAGCAATAGCTAACACAAGCCTAATAGTTGCAGCTTTAACAACGGGACTAAACGTGTCCTCGTAATCCAGTCCATAACGTTGTTTAAAACCTTTTGCGACTAAACGAGCCTTGTATCTGTCAATCGAGCCATCTGCCTTTTTCTTGATTCTATATACCCATTTACAGTCAATAACATTCTTACCTCGCTGCTCAGGTACAAGACGCCACGTCTTGTTTCTCATGAGCGCAGAATACTCTTCATCCATTGCATTTTTCCACCTTAAATCTCCAAATGCATCTTCCAATCTAGTTGGTTCTCCTGCAATACATAACATGCCATAGGGTATAGTACCATCTGTTCTAATTTTCGGTTTCCTTATACCTTTTTGTAGACGAGTAGTGATACGTGATATTGGCACTGGTTGTGGTTGAACAGGAGATAACCCAGGCGATCGCACCACAGAAGATCCTGATGATGCACCAGATTCTCTGGATCCACTTTGCGCAGTTGATCCGGACCCAGATTCTGTCGCCTCGTGTGTGTCGGCATTTGTACTGGTGGCTTCTGGTGCTGTAGCCCCACGCGCCGCAGAGGATCCCGCGGGCGTCGCTGTCGCCTGCTCCATGCGCGTGGGCTGGCGCGATCCCGAGCCGACCGTCTCAGGCTGGAGACTGGTCGTGGTGGGCCGTCCGCACGTGGGACGCCGAGCCGGCCCACTGTCTGGCGACGTGGCGTGCTGGTGCTGGCTCCTGGTGGGCGCACGATCCGGAGTAGATCGCGCCGCGCGATCCAAGGACGCCAGTCGCTGCGGCGTCGCAGGCTGCTCCAAATCAGCCTCGTAGTCCGCGCCTGCCTCTTCTTCCTCCAGCACATGCAATATGGGGTCGTTTTGTGCCAAATCTTGATTATTTTGAGCATCGTTTTCTCCTGCGTTTTCTCCATAGCCCTGCACAGGAATAGATGCACAACTAGAACTGGTTGAAGTATCATATTGGTCAGTACAATCGTCGCCCCCTTGCTCAAGATTCCGAAGATTTGGAGGAAGAAGAAGGATTTCTTTCTTAAGAGTGGCTCCAGCGTTTGGATGAAGAGATGAAAAGGGAAAAATGGATTCATCGAAAACGACATCACGAGATATATATACTCTGCCAGTAGAGACATCCAGACATTTTACTCCTTTGTGGAGAGGGCTATATCCCAAGAAAACACATCGTTTGGAACGGAATGCAAGCTTGCGCGAGTTATATGGCCGTAAGTTGGGCCAACATGCACAGCCAAAGATACGCAAGGATTTGTAATCTGGACTAGTGCCAAACAGTCGTGTGATAGGAGTCTCAAATTTTATGACTTTGCTAGGGAGCAAATTGATGAGATATGTGGCAGTTAAGAATGCTTCATCCCAGAATTTTAGTGGCATAGATGCATTTGCAAGTAGAGCTAGACCTACTTCAACAACATGACGATGTTTTCTTTCTGCAGAGCCATTTTGCTGATGCGCATGTGGGCATGCAACATGATGAGAGATACCAAGTTGCTGAAAAAAGGAATTCAGTTTTCTGTATTCACCTCCCCAGTCGGTTTGCATGGCAATGATCTTAGTGTCTAGTTTCCTTTCAACAAGATTTTTGAAATTTGTGAAGACTTGAAACACTTCAGACCGTTTCTTAAGAAGATAGATCCATGTAAACTTGCTATAATCATCAATAAAGCTTACATAGTATGAGTATCTACCAACTGAAGTAGGAGCTGGCCCCCAAACATCTGAGAAAACAAGTTGCAAGGGTGCAGTAGATACACTAGTGGATACAGGGTATGGAAGTTGATGGCTTTTAGCCTGTTGACACGGATCACAAACCGACTCACTTGTCTCAAGAGAGAAGGGGAGTTTATTTCTGCTAAGAATAAGTCTAACAATGACTGATGAAGGGTGACCTAATCTACTATGCCACTTGGAAGATGAGGGCTTGAAGGCGACAAACGCTTGTTTATTCGATGATGATGAAGATATAAGTGGGTAGAGACCTCCCACGCACTTGCCCTTAAGCAGGATTCTCTTCGTGTCCAAGTCCTTTACCAAAAAGAAATAAGGATAAAATTCAATAAGGACACGATTGTCTAGAGTAAATCGATGAACAGAGAGAAGATTTTGTGAAGCTTGAGGTACATGAAGAACTTTATTTAGGTGTAAGGTTTTTTTAGGGGTTTTAACGATTGAATGACCAATATGAGCAACTTTCATACCAGAACCGCTTGCGGTGTGCACTTGGTCATGTCCATGGTACTTCTCCTTGAACGTCAGCTTGTCCAGTTCGCCGGTGATGTGATGTGAGGCACCAGTATCTGCGTACCAGTTCGTGTCGACGCCATAGGAGTCGGTGACCATGTTTGCTTTCTTCTCTTCTTGTTCATCTTCATCATACCTATGCCAACAATCACGAGCACCTCCTGGATGATGTTTGTAGCAGATTTGACACTCTGGAAAGTCAAAATCGCGTGCCTGCTGCTGTCGTTGCTGCTGTGGGTGACCGCGGCCACCTCTGCCGCCGCCGTGGCCACCAGATGGAGTCGGGGAAGGGCGTCTGCCCCTGCCGCGACCCCTGCTGTTGCTGCGCCCGCGGCCTCTGCTGTAGCCGCGCCCGCGCCCCCTGTAGGCCAGGTTTGCAGAAGATTTGAAACCTCCATCAGGTCCATCTCCAAGCATCTCGACTCGCTGATCGAACGCCGCGATCTGAGCGAATAGGTCATCAACTGTGATCTGATTCTTGATTGCACCGATGGCTGCCACAACAGGATCATAGTCTCTGTCGAGGCCGGCAAGAACATAGTCCACCATCTCTGGATCCGAGACGGGGCGTCCTGCTGCTGCGAGCTCATCCCCCAGGTTCTTCATCCTGGAGATATAGGCGCTGCTGGACATGGAACCCTTCTTCGTGTTGGTGATGGCAATCCGCAGATTTGTGATGCGGGATTGGGACTGCGAGGAGAACAAGGTGGTGATGGCAGTCCAAAGATCAAAGGTTGTCTCCTTGCTCGCAACTTGGGCGAGGATCTCCATTGACAAGGAGTTCAGAAGATGGCTGAGAACTTGCTGATCCTTTGATATCCACTGTGAATACAGCGGATTGATCTCCGTGGTGACGGTTTTGTCCGCCTGTTCGCGCTGCACCGTCTTCTGTGGCGCAGCATCTGACCCATCCAGGAGACCGGTGACCTGCGCTCCTCGCAGGCCCGGCATGACCTGTGCCTTCCACAGGATGTAGTTGGTTTTGGTGAGTTTTTCAGATGGTAGAGCCCCGAGGTTGAGGGTGACGGTGGATGAGGACGACATGGCGATGGCGAGGGTGATCGGGGAGGAAAGCTTATGGCTAGATCGATGGGAAGAGGATGGCTCTGTATACCATGTTAGATGGGAAGCGTTCCTACTCCTCGATGAGGAGCCGCGTTGGTTTATATTGATGTGAGACAGGAACAGCCCCTGTCGTGGCTTACAAGGAAATACCGTTCAATATGATTCGGTTGTTACAGAGAAGGAGATAGCTATGAGAGAGAGGATAGAGTTTGTTGAGATTACAATAGATAATTCTATCTCTATTTCTAACAGACTGGATCGGCCGGCGCTACACCATGGTCCTCGCGTCGGTCATCTTCTTCGCGGGCGCGCTCATCATGGGCCTCGCCCCGAGCTACGCTGTCCTCATGGTCGGCCGCTTCGTGGCCGGCGTCGGCGTCGGCTACGCGCTCATGATCGCGCCGGTGTACACGGCCGAGGTCGCCCCTACCTCCGCCCGCGGCCTGCTCACGTCCTTCCCTGAGGTGTTCATCAACACGGGGGTGCTCCTCGGCTACATCTCCAACTACGCCTTCCACGGCCTGCCCGTGCACCTCAGCTGGCGCGCCATGTTCCTCGCGGGCGCCGTGCCGCCGGTCTTCCTCGCCGTCGGCGTCCTCGCCATGCCGGAGTCGCCACGGTGGCTCGTCATGCAGGGGCGCATCGGCGACGCGCGCCGCGTGCTAGAGAAGACCTCCGACTCCCCTGAGGAGGCCGTGGAGCGACTCGCCGACATCAAGAGCGCGGTCGGCATCCCCGAAGGGATCGCTGACGACAATAACGACGAGTTGGTCGCCATCGTCCGCAAGAACAAGGGCAGCCACGGCGAGGGCGTCCTGAGGGACCTGCTGCTCCACCCGACGCCGCCGGTGCGCCGCATCCTGATCGCCTGCCTCGGTCTCCAGTTCTTCCAGCAAGCCTCCGGCATCGACTCCGTGGTGCTGTACAGCCCACGGGTGTTCGAGAAGGCCGGCATCAAGTCCGACGCCAACACACTCGGAGCCACCATCTCGGTGGGCGCGACCAAGACGCTCTTCATCCTCGTGGCCACGTTCCTCCTCGACCGCGTCGGCCGGAGGCCGCTGCTCCTCACCAGCGCCGGCGGGATGGTGGTGTCGCTCGTGACGCTGGCGTCGACGCTGCACGTGATCGACCGGCGAGCGTCACCGGCGGACGGGGCGACGGCGCTGTCGGGGGTGAGCATCGCGTCGGTGTTGACGTTCGGGGCTTCGTTCTCGATCGGGATGGGGCCAATCGCGTGGGTGTACAGCTCGGAGATCTTCCCGCTGCGGCTGCGCGCGCAGGGGTGCGCGCTCGGCACGGCGATGAACCGGATCATGAGCGGGGCCATCACCATGTCCTTCTACTCGCTCTCCCACAAGATAACGCTCGCCGGGAACTTCTACCTCTACGCCAGCATAGCTGCCGCCGGGTGGGTGTTCATGTTCTGCTTCCTGCCGGAGACGAGGGGCCAGGGCCTGGAGGACACCGAGAAGCTCTTCGGTGGTGGCGATGGCGTGGAGAAGGAAGATGGCCATGGGCATGCCAAGTCCACGGAGATGACTACTCAGTAGTGAGTCAACACTGTATGCGGTACTACTGTTTAGTTGTCGTCCGAAAGCTTCAATAACTCGCTGAATATTCATTCATACTTGTGAGCGTCGGATTCGGGGCTCCGCGGACCCAAGAAAAATTGGAACTCTCGGACGTGTGCGAAGTACTTAACTTCTCTAGCCAATCAGTTTGTCGCCTCTACAGCCTAGCTCGAGGAATAAGGAAGAAGATAGACACGGCAGTTTAACCATGTTCGGGCCACCTTGTGGTCTAAGACCCTACTCCTGCTTTGTGGTGAATTTGCCTCACGAGGGGCTGAGGATGAACTAGTATAAGGGAAGAACAACCTTGCGAGGTCTGCTCTGGTGCGGGTGTAGTGGATGAGATTTTGACACCCCCCCTACTTTGTGGTGGCTAGCCTATACTTATAGTGGCATTGGTCCTCTTCCCCCAAAACGTAGGCGGGAAGGGATTCCACAGTAGCCAATTTGAAAAGGGTGATGGTCTTCATCTACAAATTCCTTGGTCGTGACGCTGCGGTGGGCTTGACCATGACATCCGTCCTGCCGTCCTGGCGGTCATGGTCTCATTACACGGGAACGGAAATCTTTGGCTGTTTCTTCAGGATCCCGCGTCGCTTGCCTCCTTAGCACCAAAGAGGAAACTTGCTCCTCTGCGTCTGCTGGTGCCCGCCTGGCCTTGGTCGGCATGGCTTGCGTCACCTCAACCTCATGAGGTGGGCATCTGCATAGAAATATTCGCTCCTCAGGAGGCAGCCCGGGGAAGCCGCTCCTTCCGGAGATCTTGATGTCGCCCGCCTCACGAGGCTGGGCCCCTCGCGAGGGTCTTGTCTTGTTGGTGTTGTAGATGTGTCATACCAGGCCGTCGATGAAGCCACGCTATGAGCCGCAGGCAGGCAAGTCTGGGTACCCTGGTTCCCAAAACGCCGACATTAGCCCCCGGGCCCAAGGCGCGCTTGTACTTGGCTTCATGGCGAAGCCAAAGGGTAAGGGCGAAGCGCTGCGGGCCCCAATCGCCTGCGTACCGAGTCGACGCGTGGCACTTGATGGGACGTGGGCGTCTCCACTTCCTAATGCCGCCTCGGCAACTGCCCAACTTGACAACTGCCTGGCGCATGCAGAGAGGTCATCATTTCCCGGAGCGTGAGAGGTCGGCGGTTGGCCTTCCTCTGGGTATAAATGAGGCGGGGGCAGAGCCCCCAGCCCATCTTTGCCTTCTCGCCGCTCGCTCCTTCTCCTTTATTCCACCATCTTGCAAGAGCATCCATGGCGCCAGTGAGGATGTTATCTGCCACGGAGAAAGGAAACGCCCCTCAGGTGCAACCTAAGCTGCTCCCGCCGAAGAAGAGGCATGATTGCTCTCGAGATGCCACCGTGGGGCCCATGAAAACGCAGTGTTAGCACGTACGTACCTCGCCAGGCTTCTCGGTCCGCGCGCATGCTCGCGCGCAGAGTTCTGCCCATGGGAGCGGTGGTAGACGTCGCGAGGAGCGAAGCCGTGGAGGAGAACAAGTGGTGTATGTACGGCCACCAATCCCGCGGACCCATGACGAAGGCACAGCCCGCGAGTTTGTCGTGTGGGCGGTAATGCCGCCACGCACATGGACTCGGCTCCCGCGGTCTCTAGCGAGGGAGATACCACCGCGGGGCCCGTCGAGCTGTGGCTGCAACACGGCGGCTGCTGCAGCCAAACATCAGAGGCGGGGGTCAAGGACGTAGACCCCGGCGACGTCTTCATGACCCGGGGATGGGGCGCGATCGCCTACACCTGCAGCTCGGAGGGGAGGCATGCCATCCACTTCGAGTACGACGGGGCTTCTACGCTCCTCTTCAAGGTCTTCGGGGAGGATGGCCGACGCATGGAATGCTGCCCCAGGGGAGGCGTCCGAGGCAGCGGCTCCCCCGCGGGTCGGCGAGGACAGATGTGGTGACCTTGCCCTTGGCCTTGTCCGTGCTCCTCCGACGGCAACAGCTCTTCATCCAGACCAGGCTCGAGTGACGATGATAGCTACGAGCCGCTGCGTTGCTGCGCCCGGCCCTGGGGAAGGACTAGTGCCATCCCGACGTTGCTGGCCATGCTGCCAAGGCCATGGTTCTTTAGTAGGTTTTTCCTTTCTGCTTCATTCCTCCGTGAAAATCATGACGGGCCCCGTGGGGGTGTTGGGGAACGTAGTATTTCAAAATTTTCCTACGATCATGCAAGATCTATCTACCAGATGCATATCAATGAAAGGGGGGGGGGGTGTGTCTACGTACCCTCGTAGACCAAAAGCGGAAGCGTCTAGTGACGCGGTTGATGTAGTCGAACTTCTTTGCGATCCAACCGATCAAGCGCCGAACGTATGGCACCTCCGCGTTCAGAACACGTTCATCTTGATGACGTCCGACGAGCTCTTGATCCAGTAGAACTTCGCGGGAGAGTTTCGTCAGCACGACGGCGTGGTGACGGATATGATGAAGCTACCGGTGCAGGGCTTCGCCTAAGCACTGCAATGGTATGACCGAGGTGTGTTTCTGTGGGAGGGGAGCACCGCACACAGCTAGAACAATGTTTCTTCTGTGTCTTTGGGTGCCCCTTGCCCCCGTATATAAATGATCAAGGGGGAAGGTGCGGCCATGCTAGGTCGCGCCAAGGGAGTAGGATTCCTACTCCTAGTAGGAATAGGAATCCCCTTTCCTATTCCTACTAGGAGTAGGAAAGGAAGGGGAATAGAAGAAAGAAGAAGAGGGGCGCCTCCCCCCTTTCCTAGTCCAACTAGGATCCCTAGGGAGAGGGTGCGACCAGCCCTATGGGCTGCCTCTCTCTTTCCCTCAATGGCCCACTATGGCGCATACTCCCTCGGAGGGGTTCCGGTAACCCCCTCCGGCACTTCGGTTAATCCGAATTTTTTCCGGAACACTTCCGGTGTCCGAATATAGTCGTCCAATATATCAATCTTTACGTCTCGGACATTCCGAGACTCCTCGTCATGTCCGTGATCTCATCCAGGACGCCGAACTACCTTCGGTACATCAAAACTCATAAACTCATAATACAGATCGTCATCAAACGTTAAGCGTGCGGACCCTACGGGTTTGAGAACTATGTAGACACGACCGAGACTCATCTCCGGTCAATAACCAATAGTGGAACCTGGATGCTCATATTGGCTCCTACATATTCGACGAAGATCTTTATCGGTCAAACCGCATAACAACATACGTTGTTCCTTTTGTCATCGTTATGTTACTTGCCCGAGATTCGATCGTCGGTATCTCAATACCTAGTTCAATCTCGTTACCGGCAAGTCTCTTTACTCGTTCCGTAATACATCATCCCATGACTAACTCATTAGTCACTTGCTTGCAAGGCTTATTATGATGTGTATTACCGAGAGGGCCCAGAGATACCTCTCCGACACTCAGAGTGACAAATCCTATTCTTGATCTATGCCAACACCACGAACACCATCGGAGACACCTGTAGAGCATCTTTATAATCACCCAGTTACGTTGTGACGTTTGATAGCACACAAGGTGTTCCTCCAGTATATGGGAGTTGCATAATCTCATAGTCATAGGAACATGTATAAGTCATGAAGAAAGCAATAGCAGTAAAACTAAATGATCATAGTGCTAAGATAATGGATGGGTCTTGTCCATCACATCATTCTCCTAATGATGTGATCTCGTTGATCAAATGATAACTCATGTCTATGGCTAGGAAACATAACCATCTTTGATCAATAAGCTAGTCTAGTAGAGGCATACTAGGGACATACTGTTTTGTCTATGTATTCACACATGTACTAAGTTTCCGGTTAATACAATTCTAGCATGAATAAAAGACATTTATCATGATATAAGGAAATACAAATAACATCTTTATTATTGCCTCTAGGGCATATTTCCTTCAGTCTTCCACTTGAACTAGAGTCAATAATCTAGATTACAAAGTAATGATCCTAACACCCATGGAGTCTTGGTGCTGATCATGTTTTGCCCGTGGAAGAGGCTTAGTCAACGGGTCTGCTACATTCAGATCCGTATGTATCTGGCAAATCTCTATGTCTCCCTCCTTGACTAGATCGCGTATGGAATTGAAGCGTCTTTTGATGTGCTTTGTTCTCTTGTGAAACCTGGATTACTTCGCCAAGGCTATTGCTCCTGTATTGTCACAAAAGATTTTCATTGGACCCGATGCACTAGGTATTACACCTAGATCGAATATGAACTCCTTCATCCAGACTCCTTCATTTTGCTGCTTCCAAAGCAGCTATGTATTCCGCTTCACACGTAGATCCCGCCACGACGCTGTGCTTGAAACTGCACCAACTGACAGCTCCACCGTTTAATAAAAATACATATCTGGTTTGTGACTTAGAGTCATCTGGATCAGTGTCAAAGCCTGAATCGACGTAACCGTTTACGACGAGCTCTTTGTCACCTCCATATACGAGAAACATATCCTTTGTCCTTTTCAGGTACTTTAGTATATTCTTGACCGTTGTCCAGTGATCCACTCCTGGATTACTTTGGTACCTCCCTGCTAGACTTATATCAAGGCACACATCAGGTCTGGTACACAGCATTGCATACATGATAGATCCTATGGCTGAGGCATAGGGAATGACTTTCATTTTCTCTCTATCTTCTGAAGTGGTCGGGCATTGAGTCTTACTCAACTTCACACCTTGTAACACAGGCAAGAACCCTTTCTTTAACTGATCCATTTTGAACTTCTTCAAAACTTTATCAAGGTATGTGCTTCGTGAAAGTCCAATTAAGCGTCTTGATCTATCTCTATAGATCTTGATGCCCAATATGTAAGCAGCTTCACCGAGGTCTTTCATTGAAAAATTCTTATTCAAGTATCCTTCTATGCTATCCAGAAATTCTATATCATTTCCAATCAACAATATGTCATCCACATATAATATCAGAAATGCTACAGAGCTCCCACTCACTTTCTTGTAAATACATGCTTCTCCAAAAGTTTGTATAAAACCATATGCTTTGATCACCTCATCAAAACGTATATTCCAACTCCGAGATGCTTGCACCAGTCCATAGATGGATCGCTGGAGCTTGCACACTTTGTTAGCACCTTTCGGATTGACAAAACCTTCCGGTTGCATCATATACAACTCGAGATATCCATTCAGGAATGCAGTTTTGACATCCATTTGCCAGATTTCATAATCATAAAATGCGGCAATTGCTAACATGATTCGGACAGACTTAAGCATCGCTACGGGTGAGAAAGTCTCATCGTAGTCAACTCCTTGAAATTGTTGAAAAACTTTCGCAACAAGTCGAGCTTTGTAAATAGTAACATTACCGTCAGCGTCAGTCTTCTTCTTGAAGATCCATTTATTTTCGATGGATTGCCGATCATCGGGCAAGTTAACCAAAGTCCATACTTTGTTCTCATACATGGATCCCATCTCAGATTTCATGGCCTCAAGCAATTTTGCGGAATCTGGGCTCATCATCGCTTCCTCGTAGTTCGTAGGTTCATCATGGTCTAGTAACATGACTTCCAGAACTGGGTTGTCGTACCACTCTGGTGCGGAACGTACTCTGGTTGATCTACGAAGTTCAGCAGAAACTTGATCTGAAGTTTCATGATCATCATCATTAGCTTCCTCACTAATTGGTGTAGGAATCACTAGAACTAGTTTCTGTGATGTACTACTTTCCAATTCGGGAGAAGGTACAATTACCTCATCAAGTTCCACTTTCCTCCCACTCACTTCTTTCGAGAGAAACTCCTTCTCTAGAAAGGATCCATTCTTAGCAACAAATATCTTGCCTTCGGATTTGTGATAGAAGGTGTACCCAACAGTCTCTTTTGGGTATCCTATGAAGACATATTTCTCCGACTTGGGTTCGAGCTTATCAGGTGAAGCTTTTTCACATAAGCATCGCAGCCCCAAACTTTAAGAAACGACAACTTTGGTTTCTTGCCAAACCACAACTCATAAGGCGTCGTCTAACGGATTTAGATGGTGCCCTATTTAACGTGAATGCAGTTGTCTCTAAAGCATAACCCTAAAATGATAGTGGTAAATCAGTAAGAGACATCATAGACCGCACCATATCTAATAAAGTACGGTTACGGCGTTCGGACACACCATTACGCTGTGGTGTTCCGGGTGGCGTGAGTTGTGAAACTATTCCACATTGTTTCAAATGAAAACCAAACTCGTAACTCAAATATTCACCTCCACGATCAGATCGTAGGAACTTTATTTTCTTGTTACGATGATTCTCTACTTCATTCTGAAATTGTTTGAACTTTACAAATGTTTCAGACTTGTGTTTCATCTAGTAGATATACCCATATCTGCTCAAATCATCAGTGAAGGTCAGAAAATAACGATACCCGCCGCGAGCTTTAACACTCATCGGTCCACATACATCAGAATGTACGATTTCCAACAAATCTGTTGCTCGCTCCATTGTTTCGGAGAACGGAGTTTTAGTCATCTTGCCCATGAGGCATGGTTCGCAAGCACCAAGTGAGTCATAATCAAGTGATTCCAAAAGTCCATCACTATGGAGTTTCTTCATGCGCTTTACACCAATATGACCTAAACGGTAGTGCCACAAATAAGTTGCACTATCATTATTAACCTTGCATCTTTTGGCTTCAATATTATGAATATGTGTATCACTACAATCGAGATCCAACAAGAATAGACCACTCTTCAAGGGTGCATGACCATAAAAGATATTACTCATAAAAATAGAACAACCATTATTCTCACATTTAAATTAATAACCATCTCACAATAAACAAGATCCAGATATAATGTTCATGCTTAACGCCGGCACCAAATAACAATTATTCAGGTCTAAAACTAATCCCGAAGGTAGATGTAGAGGTAGCGTGCCGACGACGATCACATCGACTTTGGAACCATTTCCCACGCGCATCGTCACCTCGTCCTTAGCCGATCTTCGTTTAATCCGTAGTCCCTGATTCAAGTTACAAATATTAGCAACCGAACCGGTATCAAATACCAAGGTACTACTACGAGCATTAGTAAGGTACACATCAATAACATGTATATCACATATACCTTTGTTCACCTTGCCATCCTTCTTATCCGCCAAATACTTGGGGCAGTTCCGCTTCCAGTGTCCAGTCCCTTTGCAGTAGAAGCACTCAGTTTCAGGCTTGGCTCCATACTTGGGTTTCTTCGCGGGAGTAGCAACTGTCTTGCTATTCTTCTTGAAGTTCCCATTCTTTCCCTTGCCCTTTTTCTTGAAACTAGTGGTCTTGTTAACCATCAACACTTGATGCTCCTTTTTTATTACTACATCCGCAGCTTTGAGCATAGCGAAGAGCTCGGGAATTCTCTTTTGCATCCCTTGCATATTATAGTTCATCACGAAGCCTTTATAGCTTGGTGGCAGTGATTGAAGAACTTTATCAATAACACTATCTTCATCAACTTTGCAACCAAGTTGAGTCATATGATTGTAGTACCCAGAAATTCTGAGCAAGTGTTCACTGATAGAACCATTCTCCTCCATCTTGCAGCTATAGAACTTATTGGAAATCTCATATTTCTCAATCCGTGCATTTGCTTGAAGTATTAACTTCAACTCCTGGAACATCTCATATGCTCCATGACGTTCAAAACGTCGTTGAAGTCCCGGTTCTAAGCCGTAAAGCATGGCACACTGAACTATCGTGTAGTCATCAGACCGCGTCTGCCAGACATTCGAAGTGCCTACATTAGCGGGAGGGGGCTTGTCACCTAGCGGTGCTTCAAGGACATAATTCTTCTGTGCAGCAATGAGGATAATCCTCAAGTTACGGACCCAGTCCGTGTAATTTCTACCATCATCTTTCAACTTAGCTTTCTCTAGGAATGCATTAAAATTCAAAGGAACGGTAGCACGGGCCATTGATCTACAACAACATAGATATGCAAAAAACTATCAGGACTAAGTTCATGATAAATTAAAGTTCAATTAATCATATTACTTAAATAACTCCTACTTGGATAGACATCCCTCTAGTCATCTAAATGATCACGTGATCCAAATCAACTAAACCGTGTCCGATCATCACGTGAGATGGAGTAGTTTTCAATGGTGAACATCTTATGTTGATCATATCTACTATATGATTCACGCTCGACCTTTCGGTCTCAAGTGTTCCGAGGCCATATCTGCATATGCTAGGCTCGTCAAGTTTAACTCGAGTATTCTGCGTGTGTAAAACTGGCTTACACCCGTTGTATGTGAACGTAGAGCTTATCACACCCGGTCATCACGTGGTGTCTCGGCACGACGAACTTTCGCAACGGTGCATACTCAGGGAGAACACTTATACCTTGAAATTTTGTAAGGGATCATCTTATAATGCTATCGTCGTACTAAGCAAAATAAGAAGCATAATAAGATAAACATCACATGCAATTAAAATATGTGACATGATATGGCCATCATCATTGTCGTGGTTTTGTCACGGCAGATGTCCTAGCAAAAGGACTTAGTCGTGGAGCCATCACTACGGGTTAGCCTAAAGGGGTTAAAGCAGACAAGGACGCAAGGGATTTTATACTAGTTCGGCCCCTTCGATGAAGGTAAAAGCCTACGTCTAGTTTGGTGTAGTATTGCTAGGGTTTCGAAGACCAGAGAGTGAATCCGCTTTGCCTGTGTCTCGAGTTGTTGTTCTCTGCCCTGAATCATCGTCGGGTCGTCCCTTTATATACATAGGATGACACCCGGTCCGGTTTACAGAATTTCGAGGCCGGCTCATAAACGTGCCTAGCTCGGTCTCTATCTTTCCTATCTTACAATACAAGTTACACGCCGTATGGCGGTTTACACTTACGGGCCCTGGCTCTCTTGTCTTTTATAATAAAGCGCCATGTTCTATGCCTTGATGGGCTTCAGTAGAATTAATCCTTATGGGCATAAACCGGCCCCTTCCTGGGCGGTTTATACCTAATAGTTATATCCCTGACATTAGGCCCCAGATTGATTTGAACCTATTCATGTCAATCTTCAATGCTTTGTAGAAGCTTGGTCCTCCGTGGCTTCAAATATTTTTTAAACCGCCATGACGTCATCCTCCTGGATCACATTGAACCGACATGACGTCATCTGTTCTTTTAATGCTTGTACCTGTTTTTATTCTTTACTTATTAAAACCTCCGAAGATCGAGGCGACAGTATCGTCCCATATCCACATTTTAGACTCCTTGATTCCCGCGCCTGCCGTTTAACCTTTCGGCTTATAAATAGGGCGAGGGGTCATTTGTCCCCCCCCCCTCGTCTCTTTGCTTATTCTTCTTCCTCGCGCCCATCAGTGCCTGAGCTCTGCCGCCTGTCGTCGTCAACCTTCGTTTCTGCTTCAGTACGGGCCGCTGCATCACCCTGTTCGGACCAGAGATTCGCCGGCACGCCTCCGCCTCCAACGATTCTAGTAACTCATCCTCTTCCTTTCTCTATAGATCTCCTTAGGGTTTCCCCTCTTGTTCATCACGCTAGGGCGCTGTTCTTCCCTTCTTCTTCTGCCATAGCTCCGATAATTAACATAGATCTGATGTTTCCGCCTGTGACTGTATTAATAACTCTCCTCAATTAAATGCTTATCCTCCTTCGAAGTATTCCCCTATCTAGATCTGTCTGAACTACTGCAGCTTCTGAGCAATATTGATCCTGAATATTTCTGAATTTCTGACATGCCGTAGATCTGTAATCATGTCACTGATTTTGCGAAACCTATTTTTCCATAACTTTAGATCTGCGCCTTTCATTTTCTCATCGGTGGTTTAGCTTTGAAAAAATCATAAACTGCTAGATATCATTAGGCCCCGCTCAAACCGCCTTTGCAGTCGGCCTCTTAATACTTCCGATAATTTCCTCCGGTTTACTATTGCATATTTCTCAATAACCACCAGTTGTAGATCATAAACCGGACCTATACTGTAATTTCAGCTTTTTCTTCTAAATGGCAAAGCAAGCTAAGCAATTTACTTCCTGCAACTGGGTTCCGTCCCGGGTTACGGAAGAATATCTGAACGGTTGGTCTGAAGTTGGCGCTTTAGGCAAGAAATATGTCATCCATTGGAGAGTTCCTGGTCTGGAATGTCCTCCAGAACCCAAATATGGAGAAATAATTGTGTTTATGGACCACTTATCCCGAGGGTTTAGCCCTCCCGGATCAAAGTTTTTTCGTGATGTACTAAATAGCTTCCAACTCCATCCTCAAGATATTGGACCAAACTTCGTGTCCAACATTTGCAATTTTCAAGTATTCTGTGAAGCTTATTGGCAAGAGGAACCTTCAGTTGAACTGTTTAGGGATTTCTTCCACCTAAACCGCCGCACAGAATTTTCGGATGGGCCCAACACTGAACTTGGCGGAATGTCTATTCAAAAAAAGAAAGGATGTCAGCTTTTGTCACGCCCAACATCACAGCCATCCTAAAGATTGGAACCAGACATGGTTTTACTGTTTAGATATGTCTCCAGATGATGAAAATCCTCTGCCGGGTTACCGTCCTTATCGTCTTCCTGATAATCATCCTTTCCCCCAACGGCTAAGTGCCCAGGAGCGAACCCAATACGCCCCGCAGCTTTCAAAGCTCAGGGCCTTCACCACAAACGGCTTGACAGGCATTGACTTTGTTCGCTGTTGGATTTCTTGGAGCATTCTACCGCTAAGCCGGCATTCCGGTTTGATATGTGAATATACCGGAAATCCCAAAGATCCTCTACGCCATACTGAAGCTGTACTGTCAGAGAGTGAAGTCAATGAGTCTGTCAAAAAGATATTGAATGAACCGGTGGACGCCTGCAGCAAAACTAGCCTGGCCCCTTTCTGCGAGTTCAATAAACCGCCATCGGTAAATCTTCTTACATTGTTCGTTTTATTTCAATCTGTCTTTAGTATCCTTTCTGAATGACCTCACAATCTTTATCAGGGTAATGATCCGTTCTGAAAGAGGAAAACCCAGGATAAACCGGTAAAGGCAGCTCGCCTCAAAACAAAGGCTGTTAAGAAAACTGTTAAGAAGAATACCACTGAAGCATCTAAATCCAATCTTGATGATGATGAACAGGACTCAGAGGTATCACTTGACTCCCTTGGCTCCCTTTTCTTGCATCTTATTGACAATGATTGTACTCAGGGAAATGCTGAAGGCAGCAAGGCTGATGACGTCGAGGTAATTACCCTTTCCTTCGGTTCAGATCCTCTGCCAACGCCCAAAATTCGTCGAGCAAGCCGAAAAGTACAATTTTCTCACCCTTTCGCTTACTTGGACCCAAACTTTATTTTGAAGAAACAACAACATGAAGCTCGCCGCACAACGTGGCACAGTGGTCAAGTTATCGAATCCACCAGTTTACCATAGACACCAGCCCGGAGACGTCGATCAGAGGTTTTACATACTCCAGATGCTCTTTATCCCAAAGCGGGTCATATTCGCCAGCCTCTTAATCCGTCTGATTCAAATTATTAGGATACTCCGCGTTCATCATCCGGCGAGTCAACAGCTACACAACTTGCTCCTCTTAAAACTGTTCCTGGGTAAGCTTTTATTTTTCTGTTAATCTTTTCCTTTCACTCCACTGATTTATCTTTACCTTTAAATTTCGCAGTAAGCCAAAGCCTAGCAAGAAGGCTAAATTGAATAAACCGACATGTGATAATACAAACCCTGAACCGGAAAAGAATACTGATCCATCCGAAGAGAATGCTGATGTCTTGCATGATGATCCTCCTCTAATGGATCATGAATTCTTTACTAAACAAGAAGCTACGCCAATGGACCTTGGCGATAATCCGACTAACCCAGTCCGGGCTAGTAATACTTCGGCCAGCCCTACCAAAGCCGCCGCCGCTTCAACAGAAGATGCCAAATTACTGGTTTTGGCAATACTGCCCCTGGTGAACCCGTTGTGTTAACCAAGCATACTGCTAAAGAAGAAGTCTCTGGGAAATACAAAGGCAAATGGAATGCCGATTTGTCGAGCTATGCTCAACTCAGCGCCCAGGACATTCATTCCGGATATTTGAACCGGTTGCATACCAGCCGTGATTATGAAGCCGGTTTAGTGAATCTTATGAAGGAACGTTATGAGGTAAACTCCAGCTTAATTTCCTTCAATCTTATTCCTGCTTAAGCCCTATAGCTTGTCTCAACTCCAGTAGCCCCCAGTAGCCCCCAATCTTATTCCTGCTTAATTTCCTTCAATCTTATTCCTTCTTAAGCCCTATAGCTTGTCTCAACTCCAGTAGCCCCCAGTAGCCCCAAATCTTATTCCTGCTTAATTTCCTTCAATCTTAATTCCCTCCTTCTGGCGCCAGTAGCCCCCAAGGGACGGTTTATTCCTTCAGGATGAACCGGGACTTCAGAATGCTCATTATGTAATTTTTCACATGTGTAGTCCCCAAGGGCCGGTTTATCTCTTCAGGATGAACCGGGACTTTTATTTTGTAACCCTCTTTGAACAATAACGCATTAGCCCCCAAGTGCCAAGTGTATAAATTGTTATGTGCTTGGGACTTTATTAAAAATGCCTGATAACTGCAAATATGCACTAGCCCCCAAGTGCCAAGTGTATAACTTGTTATGTGCTTGGGACTTCCAATATGCTTTACCAATGTATGATGTGTGCTTTTGTTTGCAGGCTGATCTGAATCAGAAAGAATCTCATGTAGCTGATCTCCAAGACAACCTGAAGGTTCCAGCAAACCGTCGCTTCCAAGACCAAGGATGAGCTGACCCTTGCTTTAACCAGTATGGAAAAATCGAAGAAAGACTTCGAGAAGGAACGGGCGGATTGGGATGCAGAAAGAGCCTCTTTGGAGAAAAGGGTAGTTGATGCGGAGGCCGCCCTTAATGCAGTGTCAGAGGAGCTATCTGGCTTAAAGCGGCAGATAGATGCCATGACTACTGCTGTCTTTGGTAAGTAATCTTGTCAGAATTCTGAATACGATATCTCTACAATCTTGCGGTTTAACCCTAGTTTCATTGACGCAGGAAAGCGTACTGCTCATCTTGGTACTAATATGCAGAAGAAATTAAAAGCTGCTTATACTCTTATAGAGCAGCTGTATACGGGCGCTCAAAGGATTATTTGTGCTGCCACCCATAATAAACCGGCCCCAAAGTTGATCAAGGAAACGTTGGAAAAGTTACCAATGCTACCCGCCCGGTTTGGAGAACTCAAGAAATCAGCTGCCAGGGCGGGCGCTTTAACCGCATTAACTCGGGCGAAGGCTTGGGTTCCTGATCTTGATCCGGCAGATGTAATAAACGGCTATCCGAGCATGAAAGAGGATGGATCAGAATTCACCAATGAAGATATGCGTGCCTTGACAAGAGAAATGCGGCCCTTGGCCAGCAAATTAGCTGATGAAGCTGATCTATCTCGCTATCAGGCGGGTTATGATGCTGACAATCATCGGATAAACGCGCCGGTCCATGAAGTGGAAGATCTCATCCCGCCCATTCGTAAGCATACCTATGCCCATGATGTTGAACCTTCTGAGCTCATCAGTGATGAAGCTATTTTCCAGGCTCTGACAAAGATCAATTGGGCAACCACTAACTTCCAGCTGCTGGATGAGAACGAAGAAGAGACGACGCAGGATGATCCACAACCATCTAGCCGGGCTGACACGGAGCCATGAATCGGCATCGGTTTAACATTCGTTGTACCGCAATACTTGGCGAGGAACATACATTTTTTGGGCTGAAAAATGCCTTGTAATAGGATAGCTGAAACATTAGGTTATGTCTTCATGCGTATTCCTTCTGCATAACATTGCTCAATCCGGCAGCTTCATAGTTTTTCTACTTATGATGCTGAACAGTTTTATTCAACCTGTTTCTGCACAAGACAAAATTTAAAGTGTCCTGGCGGTTTATTGCCGGACGGGTCATAATGCCCAAATACATGATCTAGGTTTGTAACCTGAGCTGTATTAAAATATGAAACACATATCATACCTGTGATATAAAATTGTGTCATTGGCTTAACCAACATTTTGTAGTAAGGGCGATGATCCCAAATTGTGAGTATTGATGACTCCTGCAATATTTTGCCGGTTCGTGATGAAACCGTATCGGGTTGTGATAAACACCGGTTTAGTTGTAAATAGTACTGGCGATTTGTAATCAAACCAGACCAGGTTCTGTGAACGCTGGTTTATTAATGGTGGCAACTTATAGTCAACCACTCTGCCGAATCAATAGATATCAGATCAACAATCTCTTTGAGAAATAAAAATTCAGCAAGCAAAGCAAATAAAAACTTGTAGTCGAGGCTTTTTACGAGCTGCCAGACTCCAAATTCGAGGCTTTTCATGGGCTGCCAGGCCACTGAGTTAAACCATTTCACAAAGCATGTTAAGATGGTCCTCAATCCTTAACCAATCGTTGTTTTAACGTTGACAAGTTCAAGGTCTATGGTAAGATTGACTTGTCAATCGTTCGACGGGTCATACCAGGTTTACTTGGGCGGAGTGACTTACTTGATGCAGGCACGTTAACCCGGGGTTTTAGATGTATACACCAGGCTTCCAAGCCGTGGCTTGATAGCCTATTAAAGGGCCTTAAAAGCTCTTTGTCGCTGTGCGACAGGAGCCCCCAAGTAACATTGTGAGCTGTGCTCGTCGGGTGCCTATGTTTGAGTTGTGCTATGCATCAAACTCTCTTTTCCCCCTTATCATCATGTGGGCTTGATAGCCAGATTACCAAAGTAACCAGAGTTGTGCTCTTATGATGATATTGGCTTGATAGCCGGTCTAAGAGGGCCATAGGAACTCCGTTTTATACACAGAAGCCCCCTTGTGACAAACTCTTATGAAAAAAGCAGCAGATACCCCGCTTTGATGGGGATGCCGGTTTATTATATTGATCATAATATATACATTGCGAATATATGTACATAAAGCGGAGCCTATGGCTCAGGTGTAGTAAGGCTGAAGATGAGCGATGTTCCATGGCCGTCGGGTCTCCTCCTCCATGGTGCGTGAGTCCTTGTGTTCTCGAACGTCGATGAGGTAGTATGACCCATTGTGTAGATTCTTGCTGACCACAAAGGGTCCTTCCCAAGGCGGGGATAGCTTGTGCATATCTGTCTGGTCTTGGATGAGCCGGAGTACTAGATCGCCTTCTTGAAACGTTCTGGTTTTAACTCGGCGACTGTAGTATCGACGCAGATCCTGCTGATAAATCGCTGATTGAGCTGCTGCAATGTCACGTCCTCATCCAGCCAGTCCAACGCATCTTGCCGCGCCTTCTCGTTATCAGCTTCAACGTAAGCCGCCACCCGAGGCGAATCATGACGGATGTCACTAGGGAGGACCGCTTCAGCTCCATATACCATGAAGAAATGGGTGTAACCCGTATACCTGTTAGGTGTGGTGTTGATGCTCCTTAACACAGAGGGTAATTCCTCCACCTAACAACCCGGCGTCCTCTGCAAAGGAACCATGAGCCGGGGCTTAATGCCTCGCAATATCTCTTGATTGGCTCTCTCAGCTTGACCATTGGACTGGGGGTGAGCCACTGAAGATACGTCAAGCCGGATGTGCTCCAATTGACAAAATTCCTCCATATCCCCCTTGGATAAATTGGTACCATTATCAGTTATAATACTGTGTGGAAAGCCAAACCGGAAAATCACCTTCTTGATGAATTGAACCGCCGTTGCTGCATCACACTTGCTGACTGGCTCCGCCTTGACCCACTTGGTAAACTTATCCACCGCCACCAGAAGGTGGGTCTTCTTATCTGGAGATCTCTTAAAGGGCCCAACCATTTCTAGCCCCCAAGTCGCGAATGGCCAAGTAATTGGAATCATCCTTAATTCTTGAGCCGGTATATGAGCATGCCGTGAAAATTTCTGGCAAGCATCACACTTTTTTACCAGGTCCTATGCATCGCATGAGCCGTCAGCTAATAGAACCCATGACGAAAAGCTTTAGCTACCAAAGATTTTGAACCGGTGTGGTGACCACAATCTCCTTCATGTATCTCTCGAAGAATCTCGCAACCCTTCTCTGGTGACACACAGCGTTGAAACGCCCCGAATACACTGCAATGATGTGAAGGAAATATGCCCTAGAGGCAATAATAAAGTTGTTATTTTATATTTCCTTATATCATGATAAATGTTTATTATTCATGCTAGAATTGTATTAACCGGAAACTTAATACATGTGTGAATACATAGACAAAACAGAGTGTCCCTAGTATGCCTCTACTAGACTAGCTCATTGATCAAAGATGGTTATGTTTCCTAACCATAGACATGAGTTGTCATTTGATCAACGGGATCACATCATTAGGAGAATGATGTGATGGACAAGACCCATCCGTTAGCTTAGCACTATGATCATTTAGTTTTACTGCTATTGCTTTCTTCATGACTTATACATGTTCCTATGACTATGAGATTATGCAACTCTCGAATACCGGAGGAACACCTTGTGTGCTATCAAACGTCACAACGTAACTGGGTGATTATAAAGATGCTCTACAGGTGTTTCCGAAGATGTTTGTGGTGTTGGCATAGATCAAGATTAGGATTTGTCACTCCGAGTGTCGGAGATGTATCTCTGGGCCCTCTCGGTAACACACATCACAATAAGCCTTGCAAGCAAAAGACTAATGAGTTAGTCACGAGATGATGTGTTACGGAACGAGTAAAGAGACTTGCCGGTAACGAGATTGAACTAGGTATGGAGATACCGACGATCGAATCTCGGGCAAGTAACATACCGATGACAAAAGGAACAACGTATGTTGTTATGCGGTTTTGGCTGATAAAAGATCTTCGTAGAATATGTAGGAGCCAATATGAACATCCAGGTTCCGCTATTGGTTATTGACCGGAGATGAGTCTCGGTCATGTCTACATAGTGCTCAAACCCGTAGGGTCCGCACGCTTAACGTTTGATGACGATCGATATTATGAGTTTATGAGTTTTGATGTACCGAAGGTAGTTCGGAGTCCCGGATGAGATCACGGACATTACGAGGAGTCTCGGAATGTCCGAGACATAAAGATTGATATATTGGACGACTATATTCGGACACCGGAAGTGTTCCGGAAAGGTATCGGATTTAACTGGATTGCCGGAGGGGGTTACCGTAACCCCCTACGAGGGGGGATGGTCCATAGTGGGCCTTGAGGAAAGGAGAGAGGCAGCCCATAGAGGCTGGCCAGCGCCCCACCTAGGGATCCTAGTTGGACTAGGATTGGGGGGGGCGCCAGCTCTCCCTCTTTTCCTTTCCCTCTCTTCCTTCTTGGTGGACTCCTACTAGGAATAGGATTGCAATCCTATTCCTAGTAGGATTGCCCTAGCCGCACCATAGGAGGCCGGCCGGCCCTCCCCTCTTGCTCCTTTATATACGGGTGCAGGGGGGCACCCAAAGACACACAAGTTGAATTGTTCTAGCCGTGTGCGGTGCCCCCCTCCACAGAAACACACCTCGGTCATACCGTCGCAGTGCTTAGGCGAAGCCCTGCGTCGGTAGATACATCATATCCGTCACCACGCCGTCGTGCTGACGAAACTCTCCCGTGAAGCTCAGCTGGATCAAGAGCTCGTGGGACGTCATCAAGCTGAACGTGTGCTGAACGCGGAGGTGCCGTATGTTCGGTGCTTGATCGGTTGGATCGCGAAGAAGTTCGACTACATCAACCGCGTCACTTGACGCTTCCGCTTCCGGTCTACGAGGGTACGTAGACACACTCTTCCCTCTCGTTGCTATGCATCTAGTAGATAGATCTTGCGTGATCGTAGGAAAATTTTAAAATACTACGTTCCCCAACAGTGGCATCATGAGCCAGTTCTATGCGTAGATGATATGCACGAGTAGAACACAATGAGTTGTGGGCGATACTAGTCATACTGCTTACCAGCATGTCATACTTTGCTTCGGCGGTATTGTGAGATGAAGCGGCCCGGACCGACATTACGCGTACGCTTACGCGAGACTGGTTTCACCGTTATGAGCACTTGTTGCTTAAAGGTGACTGGCGGGTGTCTGTCTCTCTCACTTTAGCTGAATCGAGTGTGACTATGCCCGGTCCTTGTGAAGGTTAAAACAGCACATACTTGACGAAACATCGTTGTGGTTTTGTATGCGTAGGTAAGAACGGTTCTTGCTAAGCCCGTAGCAGCCACGTAAAACTTGCAACAACAAAGTAGAGGACGTCTAACTTGTTTTTGCAGGGCATGTTGTGATGTGATATGGTCAATACATGATGAGTTATACGGTTTTGTATGAGATGATCATGTTTTGTAATGTTATCGGCAACTGGCAGGAGCCATATGGTTGTCGCTTTATTGTATGAAATGCAATCGCCATGTAATTGCTTTACTTTACCACTAAGCGGTAGCGATAGTCGTAGAAGCAATAGTTGGCGAGACGACAACGATGCTACGATGGAGATCAAGGTGTCGCGCCGATGACGAAGGTGATCATGACGGTGCTTTGGAGATGGAGATCAAAAGCACAAGATGATGATGGCCATATCATGTCACATATTTTGATTTGCATGTGATGTTTATCTTATTATGCTTCTTATTTTGCTTAGAACGACGGTATCATTATAAGATGATCCCTTACAAAATTTCAAGGTATAAGTGTTCTCCCTGAGTATGCACCGTTGCGAAAGTTCGTCGTGCCGAGACACCACGTGATGATCGGGTGTGATAAGCTCTACGTTCAAATACAACAGGTGTAAGCCAGTTTTGCACACGCAGAATACTCGGGTTAAACTTGACGAGCCTAGCATATGCAGATATGGCCTCGGAACACTGGAGACCGAAAGGTCGAGCGTGAATCATATAGTAGATATGATCAACATAAGATGTTCACCAATGAAACTACTCCATCTCACGTGATGATCGGACATGGTTTAGTTGATTTGGATCACGTGATCATTTAGATGACTAGAGGGATGTCTATCTAAGTGGGAGTTCTTAAGTAATATGATTAAATTGAACTTTAATTTATCATGAACTTAGTCCTCATAGTATTAGCATATCTATGTTGTAGATCAATAGCTCACGATGTTGCTCCCCGTTTATTTTTTATATGTTTCTAGAGAAAACTAAGTTGAAAGATATTAGTAGCAATGATGCGGAATTGTTCCGTGATCTGAGGATTATCCTCATTGTTGCACAGAAGAATTATGTCCTTGATGCACCGCTAGGTGACAGACCTATTGCAGGAGCAGATGTAGATGTTATGAACGTTTTGACAAAAGCTCGGTATGATGACTACTTGATAGTTTAAGTGCACCATGCTTTACGGCTTAGAACCGGGACTTCAAAAACGTTTTGAACGCCACGGAGCATATAAGATGTTCCAAGAGTTGAAATTAGTATTTCATACTCATGCCCGTGTCGAGAGGTATGAGACCTCTAACAGTACTTTGCCTACAAGATGGAGGAGAATAGCTCAACCAGTGAGCATGTGCTCAGATTGTCTGGGTACTGCAATTGCTTGAATCAAGTGGGAGTTGATCTTCCAGATAAGATAGTAATTGACAATGTTCTCTAGTCACTATCACCAAGTTAGTAGAACTTCGTGATGAACTATAATATGCAAGGGATGACGAAAGTAATTCCCGAGTTCTTCGCGATGCTGAAATCGGCGAAGGTAGAAATCAAGAAAGAGCATCAAGTGTTGATGGTTAACAAGACCACTTGTTTCAAGTAAAGGGCAAAGGGATAGAAGGGGAACTTCAAGAAGAATGACAAGCAAGTTGTCACTCCCGTGAAGAAACCCAAAGCTAAACTCAAGCCTGAAACAAGTGCTTCTACTGCAAAGGAAATGGTCACTGGAACTGAAACTGCCCTAGATACTTGGCGGATAAGAAGGATGGCAAAGTGAACAAAGGTATATTTGATATACAGATTATTGATGTGTATTTTACTAGTGTTCATAGCAACCCCTCGGTATTTGATACTGGTTTAGTTGCTAAAGAGTAGTAACTCGAAATGGGAGTTGCATAATGAACAGAAACTAGTTAAAGGATGAAGTGACGATGTGTATTGGAAGTAGTTCCAAGATTGATATGATCATCATCGCACACTCCCTATACTTTCGGGATTAGTGTTAAACCTAAATAAGTGTTATTTGGTGTTTGTGTTGAACATGAATATGATTTGATCATGTTTATTGCAATACAGTTATTCATGTAAGTTAGAGAATAATTGTTGTTCTGTTTACATGAATAAAACCTTCTATGGTCATACACCCAATGAAAATGGTTTGTTGGATCTCGATCGTGTGATACACATATTCATAATATTGAAGCCAAAAGATGCAAGGTTAATAATGATAGTGCAACTTATTTGTGGCACTATCGTTTAGGTCATATTGGTGTTAAGCGCATGAAGAAACTCCATAGTGATGGACTTTTGGAATCACTTGATTATGAATCACTTGGTGCTTGCGAACCATGCCTCATGGGCAAGATGACTAAAACTCCGTTCTCCGGAACTGTGGAGCGAGCAACAGAGTTGTTGGAAATCATACATACTGATGTATGCGGACCAATAAGTGTTGAAGCTCGCGGCGGGTATCGTTATTTTCTGACCTTCACTGATGGTTTGAGCAGATATGGGTATATCTACTTAATGAAGCACAAGTCTGATTCATTTGAAAAGTTCAAAGAATTTCAGAGTGAAGTGGAGAATCATCGTAACAGAAAATAAGAGTTTCTACGATATGATCGTAGAGGTAAAATATTTGAGTTAGCGAGTTTGGCCTTCAGTAAAAACAATGTGAAATAGTTTCACTACTCACGCCACCTGGAACACCATAGTGTAATGGTGTGTCCGAACGTCATAACCGTACTTTATTAGATATGGTGCGATCGATGATGTCTCTTACCGATCTACCACTATCGCTTTTGGGGTTATGCATTAGAGACAGCTACATTCACGTTAAATAGGGTACCATCTAAATCTATGGAGATGACACCGTATGAAATGTGGTTTGACGAGAAACCTAAGCTGTCATTTCTTTAAGTTTGGGACTGCGATGCTTATGTGAAAAAGTTTCAACATGATAAGCTCGAACTCAAATCGGAGAAGTAAATCTTCATAGGATACCCAAAAGAAACTGTTGGGTACACCTTCTATCACAGATCCGAAGGCAAGGTCTTTGTTGCTAAGAGTGGATCCTTTCTAGAGAAGGAGTTTCTCTCGAAAGAAGTGAGTGGGAGGAAAGTGGAACTTGATGAGGTAATTGTACCTTCTCCCGAATTGGATAGTAGTACATCACAGAATCTGGTACCAGTGATTCCTACACCAATTAGTGAGGAAGTTAATGATGATGATCATGAAACTTCGGATCAAATTTCTGCTGAACGTCGTAGATCAACCAGAGTACGTTCCGCACCAGAGTGGTACGGCAACCCAGTTCTGGAAATCATGTTCCTAGACCATGATGAACCTGCGAACTATGAGGAAGCGATGATGAGCCCAGATTCCGCAAAATGGCTTGAGGCCATGAAATCTGAGATGGGATCCATGTATGAGAACAAAGTGTGTACTTTGATTGACTTGCCCGATGATCAGCAGGCCATCGAAAATAAATGGATCTTCAAGAGGAAGACCGACGCAGATGGTAATGTTACTGTCTACAAAGCTCGACTTGTTGCGAAAGGTTTTCGACAAGTTCAAGGTGTTGACTACGATGAAATTTTCTCACCCGTGGCGATGCTTAAGTCTGTCCGAATCATGTTAGCAATTGCCACATTTTATGAAATCTGGCAAATGGATAATGAAACTACGATCTTTAATGGATTTATTAAAGAAGAATTGTATATGATGCAACCAGAAGGTTTTGTCAATCCTAAAGGTGCTAACAAAATGTGCAAGCTCCAGCGATCCTTCTATGGACTGGTGCAAGCATCTCGGAGTTGGAATATACGCTTTGATAAGTTGATCAAAGCATATAGATTTATACAGACTTGCGGTGAAGCCTGTATTTACAAGAAAGTGAGTGGGAGCACTACAACCTTTCTGATAAGTATATGTGAATGACATATTGTCGATCGGTAAAGATGTAGAATTTTCTGGAAAGCATAAAGGAGTGTTTGAAAGGAGTTTTTCAAAGAAAGACCTTGGTGAAGCTGCTTACATATTGGGCATCAAGATCTATAGAGATAGATCAAGATGCTTGATAAGACTTTCGATGAGTACATACCTTGATAAGATTTTGAAGTAGTTCAAAATGGATCAGTCAAAGAAGGAGTTCTTGCCTGACTTGTAAGGTGTGAAGTTGAGTAAGACTCAAAGCCAGACCACGGCAGAAAAATATAGAGAGAATGAAAGTCATTCCCTATGCCTCAGCCATAGGTTCTATAAAGTATGCCATGCTGTGTACCAAACCTGTTGTGTACCTTGACATGAGTTTGGCAAGGAGGTACAATAGTGATCTAGGAGTAGATCACTGGACAACGGTCAAAATTATCCTTAGTAACGGGATGACTAAGGAAATGTTTCTCGATTATGGAGGTGAAAAAGAGTTCGTCATAAAGGGTTACGCCGATGCAAGCTTTGACACTAAATCCAGATGACTCTAAGTATCAATCTGGATGCGTACTAAAAGTGGGAGCAATTAGCTAGAGTAGCTCCATGCAGAGCAATGTAGACATAGAAATTTGTGAAATACATACGGATATGAATGTGACAGAACCGTTGACTAAACTTCTCTCACAAGCAAAACATGATCACACCTTATTACTCTTGGGTATTAATCACATAGTGATGTGAACTAGATTATTGACTCTAGTAAACCCTTTGGGTGTTGGTCACATGGCGATGTGAACTATGGGTGTTATTCACATAACGATGTGAACTATCGGTATTAAATCACATGGCGATGTGAGCTAGATTATTGACTCTAGTGCAAGTGGGAGACTGAAGGAAATATGCCCTAGAGGCAATAATAAAGTTGTTATTTTATATTTCCTTATATCATGATAAATGTTTATTATTCATGCTAGAATTGTATTAACCGGAAACTTAATACATGTGTGAGTACATAGACAAAACAGAGTGTCCCTAGTATGCCTCTACTAGACTAGCTCATTGATCAAAGATGGTTATGTTTCCTAACCATAGACATGAGTTGTCATTTGATCAACGGGATCACATCATTAAGAGAATGATGTGATGGACAAGACCCATCCGTTAGCTTAGCACTATGATCGTTTAGTTTTACTGCTATTGCTTTCTTCATGACTTATACATGTTCCTATGACTATGAGATTATGCAACTCTCGAATACCGGAGGAACACCTTGTGTACTATCAAACGTCACAACATAACTGGGTGATTATAAAGATGCTCTACAGGTGTTTCTGAAGGTGTTTGTGGTGTTGGCATAGATCAAGATTAGGATTTGTCACTCCGAGTGTCGGAGAGGTATCTCTGGGCCCTCTCGGTAACACACATCACAATAAGCCTTGCAAGCAAAAGACTAATGAGTTAGTCACGAGATGATGTGTTACGGAACGAGTAAAGAGACTTGCCGGTAACGAGATTGAACTAGGTATGGAGATACCGACGATCGAATCTCGGGCAAGTAACATACCGATGACAAAAGGAACAACGTATGTTGTTATGCGGTTTTGACCGATAAAAGATCTTTGTAGAATATGTAGGAGCCAATATGAACATCCAGGTTCCGCTATTGGTTATTGACCGGAGATGAGTCTCGGTCATGTCTACATAGTTCTCGAACCCGTAGGGTCCGCACGCTTAACGTTTGATGACGATCGATATTATGAGTTTATGAGTTTTGATGTACCGAAGGTAGTTCGGAGTCCCGGATGAGATCACGGACATGACGAGGAGTCTCGGAACATCCGAGACATAAAGATTGATATATTGGACGACTATATTCGGACACCGGAAGTGTTCCGGAAAAGTTTCGGATTTAACTGGATTGCCGGAGGGGGTTACCGGAACCCCCTACGAGGGGGGATGGTCCATAGTGGGCCTTGAGGAAAGGAGAGAGGCAGCCCATAGAGGCTGGCCGGCGCCCCACCTAGGGATCCTAGTAGGACTAGGATTGGGGGGCGCCGCCTCTCCCTCTTTTCCTTTCCCTCTCTTCCTTCTTGGTGGACTCCTACTAGGAATAGGATTGCAATCCTATTCCTAGTAGGATTGCCCTAGCCGCACCATAGGAGGCCGGCCGGCCCTCCCCTCTTGCTCCTTTATATACGAGGGCAGGGGGGCACCCAAAGACACACAAGTTGAATTGTTCTAGCCGTGTGCGGTGCCCCCCTCCACAGAAACACACCTCGGTCATACCGTCGCAGTGCTTAGGCGAAGCCCTGTGCCGGTAGATACATCATATCCGTCACCACGCCGTCGTGCTGACAAAACTCTCCCGTGAAGCTCAGCTGGATCAAGAGCTCGTGGGACGTCATCAAGCTGAACGTGTGCTGAACGCGGAGGTGCCGTATGTTCGGTGCTTGATCGGTTGGATCGCGAAGAAGTTCGACTACATCAACTGCGTCACTTGACGCTTCCGCTTCCGGTCTACGAGGGTACGTAGACACACTCTTCCCTCTCGTTGCTATGCATCTAGTAGATAGATCTTGCGTGATCGTAAGAAAAATTTAAAAATACTACGTTCCCCAACATGATGCACTTCTCCATTGACAATAGTCATTGATTTGGACCGCCGGATTATCTGCCTAGCCAAGACTTCATCCTCTGGTAAGTCACCTCGGTTCATGTACGCCAGATACGGGATCGTCCTATCCGGAATAGCATGAAGCGCCGCCACCAATTGAGCCTCCGGATCAGGAACAGCCAAATCCTCTTCTGAAAGTAATCTCACCGATGGATTATGCAATACGTCCAGGAAGACATTAGGTGGAGCCGGTTTACGCCGGGAACCCAGACGGCTTAATGCGTCGACCACTTCATTCTTTTGCCGGTCCACATGGTTCACTGGATAACCCTTGAAGTGCCTAGCGACAGGTCTACCTCTCGATGATACGCCGCCATAAGTGGGTCCTTGGAGTCCCAAGTACCAGATACTTGTTGTGCCACCAGGTCCGAATCACCGAAACATTTCACCCGGCTTAATTCATCTCCTTAGCCATTCGTAGACCATGGAGGAGAGCTTCATACTCAGGTGCATTGTTAGTACAAGGGAACATTAAATGGAGGACATAACAGAACTTATCACCTCGTGGGGAAGTTAATACGACTCCAGCCCCCGAGCCCTCCAATTGCCTGGATCCATCAAAGTGAATAGTCCAGTATGTGTGATCCGGTTTTTCCTCCGGTGCTTGCAACTCCGTCCAATCGTTGATGAAGTCCACCAGTGCTTGAGATTTGATTGAAGTGCGAGGCACATATGTTAGCCCGTGAGGACTAAGTTCAATGGCCCACTTGGCAACCCGACCAGTTGCTTCTCTGTTCTGGATTATATCTCCCAGAGGGGTAGAACTGACCACAGTGATTGGATGACCCTAAAAATACTGCTTAAGCTTCCGGTTTGCCATGAAGACTCCATATACCAATTTCTGCCAATGCGGGTATCTCTGCTTTGACTCAATGAGCACCTCGCTGATATAGTAAACCGGCCTTTGAAACGGATATTCCTTTCCTGCCTCCTTGCGCTCCACCACAATGGCAACGCTTACTGCTCGGGCATTTGCAGCCACATATAACAATAGCGGCTCATTATCAACTGGTGCAGCAAGGATAGCCGGCTCTGCCAACTGCTTCTTTAAGTCCTCGAACACAGCATCAGCAGCATCACTCCAGACAAAGCGGTCTGTCTTTTTCATCATCTGATAAAGCGGGATGGCCTTCTCTCCCAAATGGCTGATAAACCAGCTCAGTGTCGCAATGCAGCCCACCAAGCGCTGGACATCGTTGATGCACGCCGGTTTAGCCAAGGAAGTAATAGCCTTGATCTTCTCCGGATTAGCTTCAATTCCCCTGTTTGAGACCAAGAACCCCAGGAGCTTGCCTGGTGGTACACCAAAAACGCACTTGGCCGGTTTAAGCATCATCTTATAAACCCGAAGGTTATCAAAAGTTTCCTTCAAGTCAGCTATCAACGTCTCTTCCTTCCTGGATTTTACTACAATGTCATCCACATATGCATGAACGTTCCGCCCAATCTGCTTATGAAGACAATTCTGCACACAACGCTGATAGGTCGCCTGGGCACTCTTGAGCCTAAAAGGCATCGATACATAGCGGAAGGCTCCAAAGGGAGTTATAAAGGTTGTTTTCTCCTGGTCGTTAACTGCCATCTTGATCTGATGATAACCGGAATATGCATCCCAAAAACTTAAGCGCTCACAACCCGCCGTAGCATCAATGATTTGATCAATACGGGGGAGGGCAAAAGCATCAGCTGGGCAAGCCTTGTTCAGATCTGTGTAATCAACACACATTCGCCAAGTGCCATTCTTTTTAAGCACCAGCACCGGATTATCCAACCACTCAGGATGAAACACCTCCACTATAAAACATGCCGCCAAGAGCCTGGCCACCTTTTCAGCAATAGCCTTGCGTCTCTCTTCATTGAAGCGGCGGAGAAACTGTTTAACCGGTTTAAACTTGGGATCAACATTAAGAGTGTGCTCAGCGAGTTCCCTCGGTACACCTGGCGTGTCAGAAGGTTTCCATGCAAAGATGTCCCGATTCTCACAGATGAACTCGATGAGCGCGCTTTCCTATTTCGGTTCCAGATTAGCACTGATGGTAAACTGCTTGGATGAATCGACAGGAACAAAGTCAACCTGCTTGGTCTCATCAGCTGATTTGAACTTCAAGGCCGGATCATGCTCTGTAGTCGGCTTCTTCAACGGAGACATGTCTGCCGGATGAACACTATCCTTGTAAAATTTCAATTCCTCGGTTGCACAAACCGCCTCAGCATAGGCTGCATCACCTTCCTCGCACTCCAAAGCAATCTTACGGCTCCCATGGACCGTAATAGTTCCTTTATGACCTGGCATCTTGAGCTGCAGATAAACGTAACAAGGCCTCGCCATGAACTTAGCATAAACCAGCCGCCCAAACAAGGTGTGATACGTGCTCTTGATCTTTACCACTTCAAAGGTCAAAGTTTCCGACCTTGAGTCATGCTCATCTCCAAAAGTGACCACCAGGTCTATCTTACCGACCGGATACGCTGATTTACCAGGCACCACGCCGTGAAAAATAGTGTTTGACTGTCTGAGCTTCTTGCCTATCAACCCCATGCGACGAAAGGTCTCATAATACAGAATATTGATGCTGCTTCCTTCGTCCATGAGCACCTTAGTGAACTTATAACCACCAACCTGAGGCGCCACCACCAGAGCTAGCTGACCCGGATTATCAACCCGGGGCGGATGATCCTCCCGACTCCACACAATGGGCTGTTCCGACCAGCGTAAATAACGAGGCACTGCCGGTTCAACAGAGTGCACTTACCTCTTATAAACCTTCTGATCACGTTTACATAAGCTCGTGGTGAAGACGTGATATTGCCCGCTACTCAGCTGCTTCGGGTTGCTTTGATAGCCTGATTGTTGTTGTTGCTGATGATTCTTCTGATTATTATAACCACCCTGGCCGTTTTACTGGTTATGCCCGTTCTGATTGCTGTGGCCGCCCTGGTTACCTTGGAACCCTGGACTGGAACCACCATCTTGATAACCCGGCCTGTGAAAACCAGGGCCTGAACCGCCGAACGATCCATGATCATATTGAAACCGGTTTATGAACTCCCTCATAATAAAGCAGTCCTTCCAGAGGTGTGTGGCTGGCTTTTCCTTCGTGTCGTGCCTGGGGCAGGGCACATTCATCTGGCGTTCCAGATTAATGTTTTGTCCTCCGCCCCGTGGGGGCGGTCTACCTTTACGGCGTTGGCCATCCTCCTGTATACTGGTGTTAGCTACGAAATCTGAGCTGCTATCTGCTTTATGCTTACCGCTGTATCCCTGATTTGCCGGATTAGACTGTGGTGCTTTACCATTCTTCTTTCCTTTACCTGACTTCTCATCATCAGACTCTAGATATTTGGCACTATCCGAATCGGCGTATTTTACCAGGGCTCCCATAAGTGTACCCATGTCATTACAGTGACGCTTGAGCTGTCCTAACTTTAGCTTCAGAGGTTCGAACCGGCAATTGCCTTCCAATGTCACCACTGGTGTGTCCGGATTGATGCGGTCTAAGGAATGCAGAATCTCTGACACCCGGCGCACCCAATGACTTGTTGATTCGTTCTCCCCTTGAACGCAGGCCGCCAAGTCTACAATGGACATGGGCTGCTTGCATGTATCCTTGAAGTTATTGATAAACCGATGTCATAACTCGGCCCATGATCAAATGGAGTTCTGCGGTAAGCTTTTTAACCAGGTACGAGCCGTGCCCTCCAGCGTCATGGTGAAGTACTTCGCACACGTTGCATCGTCCACATCCAGCATCTCCACTCCCATCTCGTAGCTTTCAACCCATGCTTCAGGGGACAGATCTGTGGTATAGTTGGGCACCTTGCGCGGTCCTTTGAAGTCCTTAGGCAGTCGTACATTGCGTAAAGCGGGGGTGACACATGGCACTCCCAAGGAGCTGGAAATAACCCCCGGCTCGACCGCGGTAGATGGACAAACTGGCGTAGGCTGACGGGCTTCATAATGTGCTGCTAATTCGGCCTCTCGACGCTGTCTGCCCTGATCCACCACATCTTGAGCGTTTGCACCTCCTCCCGCCGGGTTATACCTCCGCAGCGGGTTACGATTCCGTGCACTACTTGGCACGGTCGGTTTTTCCAGGTGCCTGCTGTAACTCCGGCTTGGGAGGGGGATGGAATGAATCCTCTCGTGGCTGTGAGAGTAAGCATGCTGCTGAGTTAAAGCTGTCTCCAGAAACTCCCTAGCTCGTCGCGCCTCCACTGCTATAGGGGATCCCCCTTCAATGGGAAGGGCTGCCAATCGTGAAGCGGTCGCAACTATGTTATCCAAAGGGTTGGAGTAGTGACCAGGAGGCGTTGGCGCATGCTGTGATGGAACGACCTGACGGGCTGGATCCGCGGCCTGTGGCTGGACTGATGCCCCTGTGCCAGGCACCTCTCCCCGGTTTACCCCCGACTGGTTGCTGGTTCCCGCTCCTGGCGTACTGAAGAGGTTCCTCGCTTCGTAAACAGGCGGCAGGCGAGACTGGCGCCTTCTCCTCATTACGTCGTTTGATGCAGTCTAATCCAACAGGAGCCGATAGGCCTGAGCATCTAGCTCGACCTGCCTTGCGATCATCCTAGTATTCTCAGTAGCCAGGTCCAACTTAGCTTGATCTATTTGGCCCCTCACCTTAGCAACTTCCGCATCGTGTTGTACTTTCTCGGCCTGGCCGACCTATGCGGTTAGCAGCGTTGTCAAAGTGTCAACTAAAGTGGTCAGAACTTGAGCCGATGGCTGGACAGGGCCTCCTGCCCCTGCTGCTGCCGTCGCCACCAGGTCGGACGTTAACGCCACTGCAGTTGAAGATTGTTGCACAGATTGTGATCCGGCCATGAAGATCGCCACCCGGCTCGGCGGATCAAGGGTGTACGGAATACTGTCACCATCGAAACAGCCCCCAGCCCGGCCATCCTGCATCAGGTATAAAGACTCAGTTTCCCTAGTGGATGACTTGTCGTCGGAATAAACGACAGTCTCACCACCGGATTCTGATCCATCCTTAGCTTGCGCTTCGTGAACCGCTCCCACGAAGACACGCTTCATGGCGGGCCGAATCCGGGCAGGTCTCGCACGCTGAGACAACTCGACCATGTTGGAGCAGATGTCCGGCTCAGGGCCCGGTTCACCGATCTTGCCAATGAAAACGTGGATGCCACCAAAGGGGACCCGGTACCCGTACTCGATTGAATCGGCCTCGGGACCCCAGCCTGCATCGTCGATGTAGATCTTGCCACGATGACTCTTAGTTATCCGGCCCACTACATAGCCCTTGAGCCCTTCAAAGCTGCCCTTGAAGAACTCTAAACCATCGTGCGATAGCCCCATGGTGGGCGCCAACTGTCGTGGTTTTGTCACTGCAGATGTCCTAGCAAAAGGACTTAGTCGCGGAGCCATCGCTACGGGTTAGCTTAAAGGGGTTAAAGCAGACAAGGACGCAAGGGATTTTGTACTAGTTCGGCCCCTTCGATGAAGGTAAAAGCCTACGTCTAGTTTGGTGTAGTACTGCTAGGGTTTCGATGACTAGGGAGCGAATCCGCGTTGCCTGTGTCTCGAGTTGTTGTTCTCTGCCCTTAACCATCGCCAGGTCGTCCCTTTATATACATAGGATGACGCCCGGTCCGGTTTACAAAATCCCGAGGCCGACTCATAAATGTGTCTAGCTCGGTCTCTATCTTTCCTATCTTACAATACAACTTACACACCGTATGGTGGTTTACACTTACGGGCCCTAACATCTCTTGGGACCTAGCTCTCCTGTCTTTTATAATAAAGCGACATGTTCTATGCCTTGATGGGCTTCAGTAGAAGTAATCCTTATGGGCATAAACCGGCCCCTTCCTGGGCGGTTTATACCTAATAGTTATATCCCTGACAATCATCTTGTGCTTTTGATCTCCATCCTCAAAGCACCGTCATGATCACCTTCGTCACCGGCGCGACACCTTGATCTCCATCGTAGCATCGTTGTCGTCTCGCCAACTATTGCTTCCACGACTATCTCTACCGCTTAGTGATAAAGTAAAGCAATTACATGGCGACTGTATTTCATACAATAAAGCGACAACCATATGGCTCCTGCCAGTTGCCGATAACTTTAAAAAACATGATCATCTCATACAATAACGTATAACTCATCATGTCTTGACCATATCACATCACATAATGCCTTGCAAAAACAAGTTAGACGTCCTCTACTTTGTTGTTCCAAGTTTTACGTGGCTGCTATGGGCTTAGCAAGAACCGTTCTTACCTGCACATAGAAAAACCACAATGATTTTTCGTCAAGTATGTGTTGTTTTAACTTTCACAAGGACCGCGCGTAGCCACACTCGATTCAGCTAAAGTGAGAGAGACAGACACCCGTCAGTCACCTTTAAGCAACGAATGCTCATAACGGTGAAACCAATCTCACATAAGCGTACGCGTAATGTCGGTCCGGGCCGCTTCATCTCACAATACCGCTGAACCAAAGTATGACATGGTGGTCAGCAGTATGACTATTATCGCCCACAACTCATTGTGTGCTACTCGTGCATATCATCTACGCATAGACCTGGCTCTGATACCACTGTTGGGGAACGTAGTATTTCAAAATTTCCCTACGATCACGCAAGATCTATCTACCAGATGCATAGCAACGAGAGGGGAGAGTGTGTCTACGTACCCTCGTAGACCAAAAGCGGAAGCGTCTAGTGACGCGGTTGATGTAGTCGAACTTCTTCGTGATCCAACCGATCAAGCACCGAACGTACGGCATCTCCGCGTTCAGCAAACGTTCAGCTTGATTACGTCCCACGAGCTCCTGATCCAGCAGAACTTCGCGGGAGAGTTTCGTCAGCACGACGGCGTGGTGACGGATATGATGAAGCTACTGGCGCAGGGCTTCGCCTAAGCACTGCAACGGTATGACCGAGGTGTGTTTCTGTGGAGGGGGGCACCGCACACGGCTAGAACAATGTTTCTTCTATGTCTTTGGGTGCCCCTGCCCCCGTATATAAAGGAGCAAGGTTGGAGGTGTGGCCAGGCTAGGGCGCGCCAAGGGAGTAGGATTCCTACTCCTAGTAGGAATAGGAATCCCCTTTCCTATTCCTACTAGGAGTAGGAAAGGAAGGGGAAGAGAAGAAAGAAGAAGAGGAGCGCCTCCCCCCTTTTCCTAGTCCAACTAGTATCCCTAGGGGGAGGGTGCGACCAGCCCTATGGGCTGCCTCTCTCTTTCCCTCAATGGCCCATACTCCCTTGGGGGGGGGGGTTCGGTAACCCCCTCCGGCACTCCGGTTAAATCCGAAACTTTTCCGAAACACTTCCAGTGTCCGAATATAGTCATCCAATATATCAATCTTTACGTATCGGACATTCCGAGACTCCTCGTCATGTCCGTGATCTCATCCGGGACTCCGAAGTACCTTCGGTACATCAAAACTCATAAACTCATAATACATATCGTCATCAAACATTAAGCGTGTGGACCCTACGGGTTCGAGAACTATGTAGACATGACCGAGACTCATCTCCGGTCAGTAACCAATAGCGGAACCTGGATGCTCATATTGGCTCCTACATATTCTATGAAGATCTTTATCGGTCGAACCGCATAACAACATACGTTGTTCCTTTTGTCATCGGTATGTTACTTGCACGATATTCGATCGTCGGTATCTCAATACCTAGTTCAATCTCATTACCGGCAAGTCTCTTTACTCGTTCCGTAATGCATAATCCTGTGACTAACTCATTAGTCATTTGCTTGCAAGGCTTATTATGATGCGTATTATCGAGAGGGCACAGAGATACCTCTCCCACACTCGGAGTGACAAATCCTATTGTTGATCTATGCCAACAACACGAACACCTTCGGAGACACATGTAGAGCATCTTTATAATCACCCAGTTACGTTGTGACTTTTGATAGCACAGAAGGTGTTCCTCCGATATACGGGAGTTGCATAATCTCATAGTCATATGAACATGTATAAGTCATGAAGAAAGCAATAGCAGTAAAACTAAACGATCATAGTGCTAAGCTAATGGATGGGTCTTGTCAATCACATCATTCTCCTAATGATGTGATCTCGTTGATCAAATGACAACTCATGTCTATGGCTAGGAAACATAACCATCTTTGATCAATAAGCTAGTCTAGTAGAGGCATGCTAGGGACATACTATTTTGTCTATGTATTCACACATGTACTAAGTTTCCGGTTAATACAATTCTAGCATGAATAAAAGACATTTATCATGATATAAGGAAATACAAATAACATCTTTATTATTACCTCTAGGGCATATTTCCTTCAGGGGGTATGTTAAAATTGTGGCGCTTGTACTTTAATGTTATCATGTCCGATTTGATGTGGCATTTGCGTCTCTCGCCCTGGCATTGTCCCGCCCCCCTTTCATTCTAGTGGTAGCTTAGTGTTGTACGCCGACAGGACCCAGTCCCCAGGCGAGCTTCAGCCGTCGCTGGTATGCCAGGTCGCAATGCCGTGATCAAGGCCAGGAGCTGAGCGGTCCGAGTTCCGGTAAGAGCCCCTCAGGCGCGATGCTCAGGAGGTCCCCTTTGGCGTGCAAGCGGCACTCGAAGGACTGAAAGGGAAGTTTCCTTGCCCTAGCAAAATCACAAGGGACAGAGCATTGGTCATGAGGTCCACATGCGCGTGCGAGATGACTTATCTTGACGAGCCTGTGGTGGTTCCTTTGTTGCGCATATGAGTTTCTCGTGCAACGTTAAGCAATGTCCTTCTCCTGACGATGCCCCATCTGCAGTGCTCCTAGCGACTCCATCTCCCCGCTTTCCTTAGTGTTCTACGTTAGTAGGGCCCAGCCCCGCGTATACCTCAGCCGCCGTTGGGGCATCCGGATCACCAGGACGAGACCAAGGGGTGAGGGGCTACGTGACTAGCAAGGCCCCTGAGTTGCGATGCTCAAGGCCCCCCCTTGGCATGCTGAAAGTGCAAGTTATCGACTAGAGGGCAGATGAATAGGCGATTTTTACGGAAGTCTTCGAAACACGATTTCTTTTGAAGACAGACTGATGAAATGAACCTATATGATTAGCAGCGGATGATAAACGTTTCCAGGCACACAATAGTCAAGTAAGCATCATGAAGATAACACGAAGACTATTGATAGCAAGGTAACACAGATCGAGATGGAAGATATAAACAATGCTAAACAGGGGACAGTCTTCACACAGTGAAGTCAAACTGGCCAGACAAACAAGCAATGACTTCACGAAGACAGACTGGAATGTAAATGAGATGGAAGATGGAACCAGTAGTTTGGAGACGCAGGGGATTTGGTAGACCAGTTCCAGTTGTTGTGACAAATGTACATCTGGTTAGGGAGGCTGAGATTGAATTCTCAAGATTGTGTCTTCACCTTATTCCCCTTGAGCTAAGGACATCCAGTCCTCGCCCAATCACTCTGGTAAGTCTTCAAGGTAGACTTTCAAACCTTCACAGACTTCGTTCACCGGCGATCCACAATCACTCTTGGACGCTCAGAACGTGATGCCTGACCGGCTGGAGGATACACGGTCCTCAAGTGTAACAAGTCTTCAGGTCACACAGACAAAAAGACTTCAGTGATGCCTAGCACTCTTTGGCTCTGGGTGTTTTGGGCTTTGTCCTCGCGAGGATCTTTTCTCTCAAAGGCTTCGGAGGTGGGTTTCTCTCAAACGACAAAAGCCGTGCACTGACTCTGAGCAGCCACCAATTTATGGTGTAGGGGGTGGGCTGTTTATAGCCATGAGGCAACCCGACATGATATGTTCGAAATGACCCTTGATCACTAAGGAACTGACATGTGTCCAACGGTCGGATTATAAACACACGTGGCAACTTTGCTTGAGTTCCAAGTAAAGCTGACTTATCCAGCTCTGGATAAGATTTGCTCTCATTTGTCTTCGCTCGAAGACATAGGTGTTTTGGTTGAGCATCACTTCAGTCATTTGACTATGTTCACTTGGACCCCACTTAACATGTAATGCCCAGGATGGGACTATACCTCCTACGTGTCGAGGCACGACTTAAAGGTATAAGACCATCCTAGAATGATCTCAAGTTTGTTATCTTTGCACGACTCATGTAAAAGAGGGATTAAATTGCAAAAGAAGATAGTTGGCTTACACTCGCCACTTCACACAAAACATTACATAAGCAAATCATCATTCAAAACATCACAACCCGACTACGGGTGAAGATCCAAAAGAAAGATACCAAAACAACATAAAGCCACAGGTCAGGATCGAATCCTAGTAGAAACCACTACTGAACATCGAAACGTCTCAAGCAAACGGTCACTCTTCATCGAGCTCCTGGTGAAGAACTTGTCCTACTCCTGCATCAAACTCGGCTGAACCTGCATCTGGTGTGGTGAAGTAACTGTGAGCCACAGAGGACTCAGCAATCCCGTTCCCGGGTAACAAGACTATTTAAGCCTTGGGTGAGGACAAGGCTGAAGAAAGAATAAGAGGTGAAGGAACAAACAAGAGTCTGCAGCAGCAACTAGCACTAACTTACGTAAAAGAGAGCGAGAAGAGAAGGCGCATCGGTCGAGAGATGATCACGAAGTGATCCTAGCTAAAGCCGGTCAAACATAACCCCACCGTGTTCAACTCCCGAATCCCTATTCGGAAATTGACAGTCACGGTACACACGCTGGTAGTGTATTGAAACATTGTGTCAAGTTATCTACAACCGGAATTAACAAGCTCCCATCTGCCACATAACCGCGGGCACGGCTTTCGAAAGTTCAAAACCCTGCAGGGATGTTCCAACTTGACCCATTACAAGCCCACGATCCGCGGAGTCGCAACTCCATAGGTGGGAAGACCCGAGTATTCTCGGAATCCCGTGCTCGAGTTAAACCGAACTAAGGTAAGGCTAATCCAGCAAATCCTCCCGGCGTGTCGACACCCTGATAGTAGCCGCGCGTATCTAAGTCTCAGGACACGACCGGATGGGTGAAGCTACGGGTTTTTACCAGACCTTGAGTTTCCTCGAGGTGGCCCCGCAGGCTCCCCGTTTCGGACCAACACTCAATGTGGAGCACTGGCCCGGGGTTGTTGAATTAAAATAAAAGGGATAGCTAGTCCACATGCAAGTTTTATTAGTTATTAGGCAAATAGTACCAATGTTGGGATTTGCTGGAAAAGACTTAGCACTTAGTGGTTTATCAAGGGGGTCCCATACACCCCAACCGTGTTAGGAACGCATAATCAAGGAACATAACACCGGTTTATACGGTTCCTAACGGCATGAGTGGAACAAAACACCAAGCAAAAGGCTTAGCCTTCCACCCTTGCCAATATATAGATGATTTCATTTTAAGCATTTATATAGTGTGATATAACCCAACCAAACTTCAACATGAAGCAAGCATCTTCAAACTTCACCTGCAACTAGCAATGCTATAAGAGGGGCTGAGCGAAGCGTACTTAGCCAAGCAACGGTTTGCATAGGTAGGTTGGTTAAACATGGCAATTGGTTACAATAGGAGGCTGACAAGAAGATCATGGCATCGAGGCAAAACTATAGATTGAGACTACTAGCAATAGGCAAAAATAGTAATGGTATCCGGGTTCGGTCATCTTGCCTGGGATTCCACAAGGGAGAAGAACAGATCCACGAAGAAGATGGAGCAACACAGTCGAGAGAATCCTCACAACTCCGGAACGAAACCGAAGCTATCAAGAGAAGCAAACCGGAAAGAAACAAACAACACGGTAAACATACAAGCATAAACATGGCATACGATGCACATCCAAGTATGATGCATGTCCGGTTTAATTATGCAAGGCATGACAAAGTGCACAAACAAATCTACAAGTTAAGTGGAGATCAATATGCAACGGGTTGCATATTGACGAAACACCACATTTAATTTTTTAGTTGACTCATACAAGACAAGATTAAATGTTGGTTAACATGGCAAGAGGTGAAGCATAAAGAAACTACACTATTTAGGCATTTTAAATGGGGCCGGAAAATAACAACAACATATCCAGAAAATCCCCATGAGCATGTTTAAAAAATTATAAAGCAACAACAATTAAACATATTAGTGTTGTTAACATGATGCGGATGACATGATCAAGTTTATGCAAGTTATTAAAAGGTTGACAATTAACAAGAGATATGAAGTATTGTCACCGTGGTGGAAGAAGGGTGCCACGACAACGATCCGAAATGATGCAACGCAACATCTCGGTTCCGGTAACTCGTTGAGAGACCGGTGCAAAACAAAAGGTGGAGTGAACGAGTCAAACGAGATGAAAGGTGGGCGATCCCGTTGCCGGGTTCCCACGAGTCGGTGACGAGGCAACCGAGGAACATGACAAGAGGTCGGAACGGGCACGGAGCACACACGGGAAACATTTCATACAACACAACATCACACGGGTCACGTCTCGGGGTTATACCTTCGAAACACTCGTTTCGGGACGGTTCGAGATCGTAGAGGAAGAAGGCGTTCACGGGGTGTAGTGGAAGTAGGCGTTCACATTTCTTCACCGAAGGTAGTCGTTCTCGTAGCGGGAAGTAGTTGTTCACGTTTCCGAAGAGGAAGTAGTCGTTCCGTCGGCGGTAGTTGTTCACGGGTCTTCGGCGACGGTAGTGGAACACGTTGGCGTTCGTCGTGAAGGTGTACTCGGTCGTAGATGTACTTGCCGGTCTCGGTCCCGGTCGTAGTTGTACTCGGTCGTCGTGGTACACGTTTGTAGCGGTTCGGGTCGTCGTGGTACTTGTGCATGTAGTGGTACTTGTCGGGTCGGTAGTCGTACACGGGCGTTTTGTAGATGTTCACGGAGCTCGTTCATAGATGTACTCATATCCGGAGGGGTACTTGGGGTCTCGGTCTCGTACACGGGTCTCCTGTCAAAACAACAGTACAAGGCAACACAATACAAACAAAACGCAGGAGCAAAACAAGGGTTGCACGAGGCCACGGCAGCAGCACGGCGAGGTCGGGCGCCGGCGCGCGCGCTGGACGGAGGGAGACGAAGCTCCCGAGGCAGAGGCGGCTTCTGGCCGCGGCTGCGGCCTGGAGGCCGAGGGGAAGCTGCAGACGCAGAGCCCTTGGCTGGCTTCTGGACGAGGGGGACGCCGGCTGCGGGGCGGCTCCCATAGCGACGGAGGGAGGGGCGACCTACTTCTTGGTCGAGGGAGGAGCGCAAGGCAGCGGCTGCACGCCGACCGACGGGATCCGGCTCGAGGGCGCTCGGGGCCAGGGGCCGAGCAGGAGGACGCGAACGGGAGGCCAGGCGAACGAGGCCGGGGTCGGACGGCGTCGGGGCCGGAGGGAACCAGAGGGGGTCGGACACGGGCGCGGGAAGGAAGGGGCCCGCTCGCGCGACGACGGGGAGGCCGGCGGCTGCTCCTGGCCGTGGCCTGTCGATGCGGGCGAGGAGGCGAGGGAGGGAGGCGCTCGGCCTTGGCGAACGGAGCCAGCCAGGCGACGGAGGGAGGCGGCCTGGCCGCGGGAGGGACGAAGGTTAGGCCGCGGGGCTTCGGTCGACTGGAGATAGAGGGAGGGAGGAGATCGAGCCAGAAGGGGTGCGGGGTCGAGGGATCGGGCGAAGAGAGAGTGGCGGCGGGGAAGAGGGACGAGAGGGAGAGCGAGCGATGGCTGCGGTCGAGCGGTCGCTCCACTAGGGTTCGGGCGGCCGGGCCAAATGGGCCAGGAGGAGAAGCCCAGTTCGGCTGGAGGCTTGAGGCCAAAGGAGGAAATGGGCCAGGGAGAAAGCTGGGCTGGCTGCTCTCTGTTTATTTCCCTTAGCAGAAAACAAAAGAGAAGGAGCAAAATAAAATAAGAAAAGAAGGTCAAAGAACAAGGATAAAAATGATGGACATTTTTGTAAGGCTTTATGGAATAATTCCAACCCCACAAAAATAGTTCCAACAAAAAGGAAGTGCAAACTAAAAATAAATAGCTTGCCTCAAGGAGTTTGAAAAGAGTCTAGATATTGGAGGAGCCTCGAAACAACGGAAAGAATTATCGCCAAGGTTTTTACGGAGAAACTAGAATTAAGAGACATGGGGAAAATTATGCAAGTGTGTTTGAGTAATTCCAAAGAATGGAATATTTTAATATAGCTCCCTAAAAATATTGAGAGGCTTTTATATGTTATAAAGAGAAGTCACCTTCCCTCGATTTAAATGGACCGAAGGTCCACACGATTTATTAAAGTTGAGATGCAAAAATAAATATGACATGATGGCATGATGACATGATGTAATGCAAAAATAAAAACACAAGCACAAAAGAAACACATGGGCAACCCGGAACATCTGGAATCTTCTGGAATCTTCTGGGACGTCGGTCTTCGGGCGTCACAACTCTCCCACACTAACAGAGGATCTCGACCCGAGATCCTAGAGATATCACCGGGTAAAAACGGAAGAGGAAGAGGTAAAACAAAGTTGCTTCTTCGACAGACGACTGAAACCAAAGAACCTTGAGAGGTTGAACAAAGAAAGAAGAATACAACGGAGATGAACGAATATGAAAACTCCGTTAGAAAAGAGGAACAATGTATATTATGAGAACCTTGCAGGTTGAAAGACATGAAACAAGAGCTTACGAACCACAAGAATATGAAACTGCAACGGTATAGCCAAGGAATAAGAATGACAAAATTTGGACAGCACTCCGTCTGAAAATGGAAGGAATTGAGCACGAACTAGAGAAGATGGAGTGATACTTGATGAAAACAACAACATATAGCTTCCGAAACAATTAAAAGAATGGCACAAGGGTAAGAAAGATTCAGACAGCACTCCGGTTAAAAAGATAGGCAAAACTAGATAGATGACAGAACTTGAATGGAGAATACAACACTCCTGTTAAATAGACAAGCAAGGGAGAATATGATCTTGATAAAACGAGCTGATGGGACGAAGAGAGCAACATCACAATGCCTCCGGAATGAAAGAATAGCATAAAAAAAATCAATGAAAGAAATGAATGGAGAAGAAAATGACAACTTCTCTCAATATTGAATTTGAAGAGCATCCTTACGAAGAAGGGTTGAAATGGGGTTGTTGGAAAAATCAACACAAAATGAATAAGCTTGATGTGGGCTTATGGAAAACATCTCAAAATTATGAGGTGACAATCGGCCACTAATGAAAACAATTGATTTGATTGAGATCAACAAGGAGACGATAAACTTACCTCACCGGAATGATAAATGAAGAACTTGGGTCATTTATAAGCACCATAATTAGCAACAATCCTTAGGGAAAGCTTTTAGGTGAAATACAACCCAAGATAACTCCAACGAATAAATTGAATGGTTGGAAAGATCTCCTGAACAAGGAAAAATGATGGGTTTAAATATCTCATTCCTGACAACTTGTGAATCATGAAACAAGAAGGAATTGTCAAGAATGACATAACACCATCTGAAAAGATAAGGTAGAAAGGATTGCACTTCAAAATGCAAGAAGAAGAATATTTGACCTCCTCCAACAAGAATCTTGATGAAAACTTTGAGGATGAATTAAAACATGATGAACCACCATGAGAACTCCGGTAATGAAAAGCATGAGAAGTGAAAAACGAAAAGAATAAGATTCAAGGCCTGCGATGAATTAGATGGAGCTTGAAATGATATAGTTGAAATAACTTGGAACTCCGGAAAACAAGATGAAGAATTTGAAACCTAGAATTTATTCCTCATGAATAAACTCTAACAAAGGGATTAATCCAGTTGGATGAAATAAGAATAAGAATTATGTTATGCATATCCTTCACCAATTTAAATTGATGACAACCAAAGGATTTGGCATACTACTTATTCTCGTTGGAAAGAATTAAAGAGAGATCTCGCACAAGCTCGGGTAAGTCTTCAACAAGCACCGATAGGATTATGAAAAGAAGAGATGAATTAAAACGATTACAACGGAAGGGTAACTTGAAAGAACCACCGTAAGAATATAGAGACGAACGAAGAGACATCAATGAAGAATAGTTGGAGGACGAAGTTGCAAACAGAGAACGAAGAAATATTCTGAAATGATGGCCTTCGGAGGAACACAAAGAAAAGAATTCATGAAATGCTTCAGATGGTATGAAAATAATTCCACACAATCGAAACAATAATGAGGATGGCATGAAGCTAGAACCACGAATCTTCAAGAGAAGGGCCAAGAATTAAGAGAAAACACTTCTCCGGTCTTCAAATGTTGAGAGTGAAGACGAGAAATGCCATGAAGAATTGTTGAGCACTCCGGAATGAAGAATTAAAAAGGTTGAACCAATGATGAAAAGAATTTGAAACCGATCTTGGAGAAGGCATGTGACTGATGGGAATCATTCTTACGTCACACTTTGAAAAGAATTTGAGTATAACTCCAGAAAAATAGAAGAGTTAGGTAAGATCCTGGAAAAAGACCTGTGGGTTAGGGCCCACTCAAAGAAATCACCGTTGAAAAAGATTGCTTAAGAGATATTGCACCGGTTGAATTAAAAAGGCTTGAATAAGAAGACAATGCTCAAAATAATTTGAATGGGTTAAGAATGGAATTATGAATCTTCTGAGATATCTTCAACACTCCAGATATGAATAGCAAGAGGAGAATGATTAATTGGTGCACCGGAATAAGAAAGCATTGTGAAATGAGGAAAAGGATAAGATCAACACCGAAATCTTGAATTACATCCACCGGAAGAATTAGAGAACAGAAGAATGATGAACTTGAAGCTCTTGAGCATCTTCACGATAATCACCGGATAAGAACATTGAAGGAAAAGAATGAGGAAACATCACATGAATAAAATAGATACTTCATCTGAGAATTTCTTGCTCTGAGAAGAAGAAGGGTAGGGGGGTGGGGAAAACAAAGACAACTTGGGATGAACAAAAATGGACACCGGTTGAAAAGAATTAACATGAAAATCTTGATGGCCAAGAAGAATTAGCACTCCCATAGGAATATGAGAATACCGATTAAGAAAGGTATGGAATCAACATTTGACATCGAAGCAACTCGAATACCAGAATCAAAACAAAACAACGGATAAATGCTGCAGCATCATCTTGACAACATCATCCGCAGAGAATTGAATGAATGAATTCCGCAGGTACATCAACTTGACGAGAAGCCACTTGGAGAACAAAAGGGTAAATAAAAAGAAACAAGGATCAGATAGAACAAACACAAGATAGAAGCTTCGTTCGACATCTTCGTGCTGAAAGCTCATGGAACGTGTTACAAAAGGGTTTTGCAATCCCCGGATCAGCATAGCCAAGGACCCTTTAAGATGCAACTCCCGATCAGAACAAGTCCATAAAACCACTTCACTCAATGTAGAACCCCAAACTTCATATCGAGCATCCGTTGGAAGAATGCCTAGAACTACTGGATGAACCCACCTATAGATTTCCGAAAGTTTCCAGTTATGCAATCAGGTGTTGGGATACACGGGAAGCACCGCGCAATCAACTCTAAACCTACATCCAGGTGTATCCATCCTTCAACACATAACCAGTCTTTCTCGGAAACTGTTTACCTCGGACCTTCGAAAAGCATCCACTATAACAAGCTATGGCAATACTCTCGAACTACCTCCCCAGTACTGGGTGATGTCGGGGTTATCTTGCCACTGGCCGTATAGGAGAGATTTTCGATGTCGGCCGTCTTAAGTATTTAGTACTGCCGCGATATGCTTGTGTCAATGATACCCCGAAGCTCAACTCCTCGGGAACAGGAGGCATCGGGAACAATATCCTTGTCACAAGAACATCGAAACAATCCCAGAATACTCGCGGGATCCTAAAAAAAATTTGGTGCAATTTTTGAAAGTAGAAGAGAAAAGAGTAATCGTCAGGAGTCCTCACCAGAGTGAAAGAGAAGAGGAGCAAAAGAAATCCTACTCTCCGATATATATAGGACTCAAAACATTTTTCAGTGTGTGCCTAGACTCAACCGTCAACGATTCGATCAATCAGTGGGGGCTTCTAGGTCGGAGAAGGCTCTGATACCAACTTGTAATGCCCAGGATGGGACTATACCTCCTACGTGTCGAGGCACGACTTAAAGGTATACGCCCATCCTAGAATGATCTCAAGTTTGGTATCTTTGCACGACTCATGTAAAAGAGGGATTAAATTGCAAAAGAAGATAGTTGGCTTACACTCGCCACTTCACACAAAACATTACATAAGCAAATCATCATTCAAAACATCACAACCCGACTACGGGTGAAGATCCAAAAGAAAGATACCAAAACAACATAAAGCCACAGGTCAGGATCGAATCCTAGTAGAAAACACTACTGAACATCGAAACGTCTCAAGCAAACGGTCACTCTTCATCGAGCTCCTGGTGAAGAACTTGTCCTACTCCTGCATCAAACTCGGCTGAACCTGCATCTGGTGTGGTGAAGTAACTGTGAGCCACAGAGGACTCAGCAATCCCGTTCCCGGGTAACAAGACTATTTAAGCCTTGGGTGAGGACAAGGCTGAAGAAAGAATAAGAGGTGAAGGAACAAACAAGAGTCTGCAGCAGCAACTAGCACTAACTTACGTAAAAGAGAGCGAGAAGAGAAGGCGCATCGGTCGAGAGATGATCACGAAGTGATCCTAGCTAAAGCCGGTCAAACATAACCCCACCGTGTTCAACTCCCGAATCCCTATTCGGAAATTGACAGTCACGGTACACACGCTGGTAGTGTATTGAAACATTGTGTCAAGTTATCTACAACCGGAATTAACAAGCTCCCATCTGCCACATAACCGCGGGCACGGCTTTCGAAAGTTCAAAACCCTGCAGGGGTGTTCCAACTTGACCCATTACAAGCCCACGATCCGCGGAGTCGCAACTCCATAGGTGGGAAGACCCAAGTATTCTCGGAATCCCGTGCTCGAGTTAAACCGAACTAAGGTAAGGCTAATCCAGCAAATCCTCCCGACGTGTCGACACCCTGATAGTAGCCGCGCGTATCTAAGTCTCAGGACACGACCGGATGGGTGAAGCTACGGGTTTTTACCAGACCTTGAGTTTCCTCGAGGTGGCCCCGTAGGCTCCCCGTTTCGGTCCAACACTCAATGTGGAGCACTGGCCCGGGGTTGTTGAATTAAAATAAAAGGGATAGCTAGTCCACATGCAAGTTTTATTAGTTATTAGGCAAATAGTACCAATGTTGGGATTTGCTGGAAAAGACTTAGCACTTAGCGGTTTATCAAGGGGGTCCCATACACCCCAACTGTGTTAGGAACGCATAATCAAGGAACATAACACCGGTTTTGTGACGCCCGAGACCGACGTCCCAGAAGATTCCAGATGTTCCGGGTTGCCCGTGTGTTTCTTTTGCTTGTGTTATTTATTTTTGCATCGCATCATGTCATCATGCCATCATGTCATTTTAATTCTTGCATCTCAACCTAAATAAACCGTGTGGACCTTCGGTCCATTTAAATCGAGGGAAGGTGACTTCTCTTTATAACTTATAAAAGTCTCTCATTATTTTAGGGAGCTATACTAAAATATTCCATTCTTTGGAATTACTCAAACACACTTGCATAATTTTCCCCATGTCTCTTAATTCTAGTTTCTCCGTAAAAACCTTGCCGATAATTCTTTCCGTTGTTTCGAGGCTCCTCCAAGATCTAGACTCTTTTGAAACTCCTTGAGGCAAACTATTTATTTTTTTAGTTTGCACTTCCCTTTTTGTTGGAACTATATTTTTGTGGGGTTGGAATTATTCCATAAACCCTTTCAAAAATGTTCCATAATTTTTATACTGTTCATGGCCTCCTTTCTTAATTTTTCTTGACTCTCTCTCTCTTTTCAGTTTTCAGCTAAGAAATACATAGAAAGGAGCAGCCAGCAGCCAGCCAGGCTCCCAGGCCTGGCCCTTCTCCCTCCAGCCGTTCGGCCCGTCCCAGAGGCCCAGGCCTCCTGGCCCACTCCGGCCGACCGAAACCCTAGCCCGTCCCCGCATCGCGCTCGCTCTCTCCTTCTTTCCCTCAGCGCCACCGCACTCACCTCCCCTCGAACCCCCGCTCCTTCGCTCGACCCCGCATCTCACCTCGCTCGTGCCCGAATCCCCTTCGAGGCCGAGCCTCTGCCTCCCTCTCGCACTTCCCCTTCCCTCGCTCGAGCCAGACTCCTCTCGATCGCCCGCCGTTCTCCTCGAAGGGCCAAGCGCCAGCAGCAGCGCCCCGTAGCGCGCCTCCAGCGCCGGGCGTCGAGCGCTCCGGCCTCCACCTCGTCCTCTCCCCGTGACCTTCGCCTCGACGCCGCGCCTAGCCAGGGCCGGCCAGGCTTCGCCCTCCAGCGCCTTTGAGCTTCCTCGCCGCGCACGTCCCGTCGACCTCCAGGATCTGCAGCGCTCCGGCCGCGACCTCGTCCCTCCAGCACCGCGAGCCGGCCGCCCCTTCCTCCAGCAACCGCAGGTCGCCGCGGGAGTCCAGCACCGGATCCAGCGCGGCCTCGAACAGCTCCGCTCCGACGACCACGCCCCTGCCTGGCGCCCCTCCAGCAGCAGCCTGTCGCCCGCGTGTTTTCCAGCGCCGCAGCGCCGTGCAACCCTTTTTTTTTCCTTTTTGTTTTTTTTGTTTTGTTGTTTCGGTTACTGTTGATGTTTTTTTCTCAAGTAACCACGGAACAGCAAGTACCTCGACGAACCGTGTATCTCTTCGAGTCGCCGACGACCCGTCAAGTTCGACTACACGGTCGCCACGAGTACCCCTACGGCCCCGACAAGTACCACGACGACCGAACGGCTACGAGCTCGAGAACGACTACTCGGAGACCCAAGTACCCCTACCGTCGCCCGTGTACCCCTACGGAACATCTTCGACCAAGCACCCCGACGTCGCAAGTACCACTACGGAACGTGAACGTCTACCGTCGCCCGTGTACCTACTTCCCTCTACGGCATGTACCACTACCGTCGCCCCGTGTACCACGACTCGTGTACCACTACTTCCACTACTTCGACTCCTTCCTCTACGTCTCGAACCGCCCCGAAACGTTGGTTCCGAAGGTATAACCCCGTGGATGACCCGTGTGATGCATGCTTGCTTGTGTTGTATGAAATGTCTCCCTTGTGTGCTTCGTGCCCGTTCCACCTTTGTCATGTTCCTCGGTTGCCTCGTCGCCGACCCGTGGGAACCCGGCAACGGGATCATCCCATCATCTTGTTCAACTCGTTCACTCCACCTTTTGTTTTGCACCGGTCTCTTCCGAGTTACCGGTACCGATATGATGCCATTGCCTCATTTCGGATCGTTGCCGTGGCACCCTTTCATTCCACCACGGTGACAATACTTCTTATCTCTTTTAAGTCAACCTGTTAATAATTGCATAAACTTGATCATGTCATCCGCATCATGTTAACAACCTTGAATGTTTAATTGTTGTTTGCTTATAATTTTTAAACATGCTCATGGGGATTTTTCCGGATATGTTGTTATTTCCGGCCTCATTTAAAATGTCTTAATAGTGTAGTTTCTTTATGCTTCACCTCTTGCCATGTTAAAAACAATTAATCTTGTCTTGTAAATAACGAGAGTCAACTAAATAATTAAATGTGGTGTTTCGTCAATATGCAACTCGTTGCATATTGATCTCCACTTAACTTGTAGTATTTGTTTGTGCACTTGCCATGCCATGCATAATTAAACCGGACATGCATCATACTTGCTTGTGCATCTTATGCCATGTCTATGCTTGTGTGTTTACCGTGTTGTTTCTTCTTTCCGGTTGCTCTCTTGTTAGCTTCGGTTCCGTTCCGGAGTTGTGAGGATCCGCTCGACTGTTGCTCCGTCTTCTTCTTGGATCCGTTCTTCTCCCTTGTGGAATCCCAGGCAAGATGACCGAACCCGGATACCATTACTATCTTTGCCTATTGCTAGAAGTCACGATCTATAGTTTTGCCTCGATGCCCATGTCTTCTTGTCAGCCTCCTACTTGTAACCAATTGCCATGTTTAACCAACCTACCTATGCAAACCGTTGCTTGGCTAAGTATGCTTCGCTCAGCCCTTCTTATAGCATTGTTAGTTGCAGGTGAAGACCGAAGATGCTTGCTTCATGTTGAAGTTTGGTTGGGTTATATCACACTATATAAATGCTTAAAAATGAAATCATCTATATACTGGCAGGGTGGAAGGCTAAGCCTTTTGCTTGGTGATTTGTTCCACTCATGCCGTTAGGAACCGTATAAACCGGTGTTATGTTCCTTGATTATGCGTTCCTAACACGGTTGGGGTGTATGGGACCCCCTTGATAAACCGCTAAGTGCTAAGTCTTTTCCAGCAAGTCCCAACATTTGGTACTATTTGCCTCATAATAACAACTTAATTAATTAATTAAATTGCATAGGGAGTTAGCGCTACCCGAGGATTCTTAATTCTACATAGCAGGGGGGGCCAGTGCCGATGGTGTTGGTCCCAAACGGGGGTCCTGCGGGAACCACCACGGGGAAACTCGAGGTTTGGGTCCTGTAGCATCACCCATCCGGTCGTGGCCTGAGACGAGATACGCGCGGCTACTATCAGGGTGTCGGCACGCCGGGAGGATTTGCTGGATTAGCCTTACCTTAGTTCGGTTTAACTTGAGCACGGGATTCCGAGAATACTCGGGTCTTCCCACCTATGGAGTTGCGACTCCGCGGATCGTGGGCTTGTGATGGGCCAAGTTGGAACACCCCTGCAGGGTTTGAACTTTCGAAAGCCGTGCCCGCGGTTATGTGGCAGATGGGAGCTTGTTAATTCCGGTTGTAGATAACTTGACACAATGATTCAATACACTACCAGCGTGTGTTCCGTGACTGTCAATTTCCGAATAGGGATTCGGGAGTTGAACACGGTGGGGTTATGTTTGACCGGCTTTAGCTAGGATCACTTCGTGATCATCTTTCGACCGATGCTCTTCTCTTCTCGCTCTCTATTACGTAAGTTAGTGCTAGTTGCTGCTGCAGACTCTTGTTTTGTTCCTTCACCTCTTATTCTTTCTTCAGCCTTATCCTCACCCAAGGCTTAAATAGTCTTGTTACCCGGGAACGGGATTGCTGAGTCCTCTGTGGCTCACAGTTACTTCACCACACCAGATGCAGGTTCATCCGAGCTCGATGCAGGAGCTGGTTCAGTACTTCACCAGGAGTTCGATGAAGAGTTTGACCGTTTGCTTGTGACGTTTCGATGTTCAGTAGTGGTTTCTACTAGGATTCGATCCTGACCTGTGGCTTTTGTTGTTTGGTATCTTTCTTTTGGATCTTCACCCGTAGTCGGGTTGTGATGTTTTGAATGATGATTTGTTTATTTATTGTTTTGTGTGAAGTGGCGAGTGTAAGCCAACTATCTCCTTTTGCAATTTAATCCCTCTTTTACATGAGTCGTGCAAAGATACCAAACTTGAGATCATTCTAGGATGGGCTTATACCTTTAAGTCGTGCCTCGACACGTAGGAGGTATAATCCCATCCTGGGCATTTACAAGTTGGTATCAGAGCCTTCTCCGACCTAGAAGCCCCCACTGTTTGATCGAAGCGTTGACGGTTGAGTCTAGGCACACACTGAAAACTTTTTGAGTCCTATATTATATCGGAGAGTAGGATTTCTTCGCTTCTCATCCCCTTTCTCTCTGGTGAGGACTCCTGACGATTACTCTTTTCTCTTCTACTTTCAAAAATTGCACCAAATTTTTTTTTAGGATCCCGCGAGTATTCTGGGATTGTTTCGATGTTCTTGTGACAAGGATATTGTTCTCGATGCCTCCTGTTCCCGAGGAGTTGAGCTTCGGGGTATCATTGACACAAGCATATCGCGGCAGTACTAAATACTTAAGACGGCCGACATCGAAAATCTCTCCTATACGGCCAGTGGCAAGATAACCCCGACATCACCCAGTACTGGGGAGGTAGTTCGAGAGTATTGCCATAGCTTGTTATAGTGGATGCTTTTCGAAGGTCCGAGGTAAACAGTTTCCGAGAAAGACTGGTTATGTGTTGAAGGATGGATACACCTGGATGTAGGTTTAGAGTTGATTGCGCGGTGCTTCCCGTGTATCCCCAACACCTGATTGCATAACTGGAAACTTTCGGAAATCTATAGGTGGGTTCATCTAGTAGTTCTAGGCATTCTTCCAACGGATGCTCGATAGGAAGTTTGGGGTTCTACATTGAGTGAAGTGGTTTTATGGACTTGTTCTGATCGGGAGTTGCATCTTAAAGGGTCCTTGGCTATGCTGATCCGGGGATTGCAAAACCCTTTTGTAACATGTTCCATGAGCTTTCAGCACGAAGATGTCGAACGAAACTTCTATCTTGTATTTGTTCTATCTGATCCTTGTTCCTTTTATTTATTTTGTTCTCCAAGTGGCTTCTCGTCAAGTCGATGTACCTGCGGAATTCATTCGTTCAAGTCTCTGTTCGGATGATATTGTGAAGATCATGTTGCATATCTATCCTTTGTTCTTGTTTTGATTCCGGTATTCGAGTTGCTTCGATGTCAAGTGTTGATTCCATACCTTTCTTAATCGATGTTCTCATATTTCTATGGGAGTGCTAATTCTTCTTGACCATCGAGATCTTCATGTTAATTCTTTCAACCGGTGTGCCTTCTCTTCAAGTTATTACATACAGACGCCGTTGAGAAATCTGACGATTTGTCTGTTTCATTCACCTCAAGTTGTCTTTCTTTTTCCCCACCCTCCCTCCCTTTTTCTTCTTGGAGCCAGAAATTCTCAAATGAAATATCCATCTTATTCATGTGATGTTTCTTCATTCTTTTCCTTCAATGTTCTTATCCGGTGTTTCATCGTGAAGATGCTCAAGAGCTTCAAGTTCACCATTCTTTTGTTCTCAGATTCTGCCGGTGGATGTAATTCAAGATTTCGGTGTTGATCTTATCCTTTTCCTCTTTTCACAATGCTTTCTTATTCCGGTGCTCCAATTAATCATTCTCCTCTTGTTATTCATATCCGGAGTGCTGAAGATTCATAATTCCATTCTTAATCCGTTCAAACTATTTTGAGGTTGTCATCTGTTCAAGCCATTTAATTCAACCGGTGCAATATCCCTTAAACAATCTTTTCCAACGGTGATTTCTTTAGTGGGCCCTAACCCACAGGTCTTTTCCAGGATCTTACCTGACTCTTCTAATTTTCTGGAGTTATACTCAAATTCTTTTCAAAGTGTGACGTAAGAATAATTTCCATCAGTCACATGCCTTCTCCAAGATCGCTTTCAAATTCTTGTTCATCATTGGTTCAACCTTTTTAATTCTTCGTTCCGGAGTGCTCAACAATTCTTATGGCATCTCTCGTCTTCATTCTCAGCATTTGCAGACCGGAGAAGTGTTTCTCTTAAATCTTGACCCGTTCTCTTGATGATTCGTGGTTCTAGCTTCATGCCATCCTCATTGTCGTTTTGATTGTGAGGAACTCTTTTATGCCATCCGGAGCATTTCATGAATTCTTTTCTTTGTGTTCCTCCGAAGGCCATCATTTCAGAATACTTCTTCGTTCTCAGTTTTCAACTTCGCCCTCCCAATATTCTTCATTGATGTCTCTTCGTTCGTCTCCATATTCTTACGGTGGTTATTTCAAGTTTACTCTTCCGTTGTTATCGTATCAATTCATTTCTTCTTTTCACAATTCTACCGGTGCTTTGTTGAATAATTAGCTGAGCTTGTGCTAGATCTCTCTTTAATCCTTTCCAACGAGAATAAGTAGTATGCCAAATCCTTCGGTTGCCATCAATTTGAATTGGTGAAGGAGATGCATAACATAATTCTTATTCTTATTCCTTCAAGGTGATTTAATTCTTTTGTCTGGAGCTTGTTCATCATATTATATCCTTGGTTCTAAATTCTTCATCTTGTTTGCCGGAGTTCCATGTTATTTCAATTATATCTTTTCAAGCTCAATCTAATTCATCGTTGGCCTTGAGTCTTATTATTTTCATCTTTCACTTCTCATGCTTTCATTACCGGAGTTCTCTTGGTGGTTCATCATGTTTTAATTCATCCTCGAAGTCTTCATTAGGATTCTTGTTGGAGATCATGCATTATTCATCATGCATTCCAATTGCAATCCTTCTACCCTATCCTTTCAGATGGTGTTATGTCATTCTTGACAATTCCTTCATGTTTCATGATTCACAAGTTGTCAAGAATGAGTTATTTAAAACCATCATTTCTTCTCTTTAGGAGATCCTTTCAACCCCTCTTTTATCTCTGGAGTTATCTTGGGTTGTATTTCACCTAAAGCTTTCCCTAAGGATTGTTGCTATTATGGTGCTTATAAATGACCCAAGTTCTTCATTTATCATTCTGGTGAAATAAGTTCTTCGTCTCCTTGTTGATCTCAATCCAAGCTTTTCATTTCCGTTAGTGGCCGGTTGTCACCTCATAATTTTGAGATGTTTTCCATAAGCCCACATCAAGCTTATTCTTCTCGTTGTTGAAATTCCAACAACTCTATTCCACCCTTCTTCGTAAGATGCTCTTTCAAATTTAATTTTGGGAGAAGTTGTCATTTTCTTCGCTGTTCAATTCTTTCATTGAGCTATATTCTATTCTTTCATTCCGGAGGCATTGTGATGTTGCTCTCTCCAAACCATCATCTTGTTTCCTTTTCAAGATCATGTTCTTTTCTTTTCTAGTCTTTTAACCGGAGTGTTGTATTCTTCATTCAAGTTCCGTCTTTTATCTAGTTTTGCCTCTCTTCTTAACCGGAGTGCTGTCTGAGTCTTTCTTACCCCTTGTGCCATTCTTTCAATTGTTTCAGAGGCTGTATGTTGTTGTTTTCATCAAGTATCATTCCATCTCCTTAAGTTCTTGTTCATTTCCTTCCATTTTCAGACGGAGTGCTGTCCAAATTCTGTCATTCTTATTCCTTGACTATACCGTTGCAGTTTCATATTCTTTTGGTTCGTGAGCTCTTGTTTCATGTCTTTCAACCTTCAAGGTTCTCATAATGTTCCTTGTTCCTCTTTTCTAACGGAGTTTTCATCTTCGTTCATCTCCGTTGTATTCTTCTTTCATCTTGTTCAACCTCTTAAGGTTCTTTGGTTTCACTCGTCTGTCAAAGAAGCAACTTTGTTTTACCTCTTCCTCTTCCGTTTTTACCCGGTGATATCTCTAGGATCTCGGGTCGAGATCCTCTGTTAGTGTGGGAGAGTTGTGACGCCCGAGAACGACGTCCCAGAAGATTCCAGATGTTCCGGGTTGCCCGTGTGTTTCTTTTGCTTGTGTTATTTATTTTTGCATCGCATCATGTCATCATGCCATCATGTCATTTTAATTCTTGCATCTCAACCTAAATAAACCGTGTGGACCTTCGGTCCATTTAAATCGAGGGAAGGTGACTTCTCTTTATAACTTATAAAAGTCTCTCATTATTTTAGGGAGCTATACTAAAATATTCCATTCTTTGGAATTACTCAAACACACTTGCATAATTTTCCCCATGTCTCTTAATTCTATTTTCTCCGTAAAAACCTTGCCGATAATTCTTTCCGTTGTTTCGAGGCTCCTCCAAGATCTAGACTCTTTTGAAACTCCTTGAGGCAAACTATTTATTTTTTTAGTTTGCACTTCCCTTTTTGTTGGAACTATATTTTTGTGGGGTTGGAATTATTCCATAAACCCTTTCAAAAATGTTCCATAATTTTTATACTGTTCATGGCCTCCTTTCTTAATTTTTCTTGACTCTCTCTCTCTTTTCAGTTTTCAGCTAAGAAATACATAGAAAGGAGCAGCCAGCAGCCAGCCAGGCTCCCAGTCCTGGCCCTTCTCCCTCCAGCCGTTCGGCCCGTCCCAGAGGCCCAGGCCTCCTGGCCCACTCCGGCCGACCGAAACCCTAGCCCGTCCCCGCATCGCGCTCGCTCTCTCCTTCTTTCCCTCAGCGCCGCCGCACTCACCTCCCCTCGAACCCCCGCTCCTTCGCTCGACCCCGCATCTCACCTCGCTCGTGCCCGAATCCCCTTCGAGGCCGAGCCTCTGCCTCCCTCTCGCACTTCCCCTTCCCTCGCTCGAGCCAGACTCCTCTCGATCGCCCGCCGTTCTCCTCGAAGGGCCAAGCGCCAGCAGCAGCGCCCCGTAGCGCGCCTCCAGCGCCGGGCGTCGAGCGCTCCGGCCTCCACCTCGTCCTCTCCCCGCGACCTTCGCCTCGACGCCGCGCCTAGCCAGGGCCGGCCAGGCTTCGCCCTCCAGCGCCTTTGAGCTTCCTCGCCGCGCACGTCCCGTCGACCTCCAGGATCTGCAGCGCTCCGGCCGCGACCTCGTCCCTCCAGCACCGCGAGCCGGCCGCCCCTTCCTCCAGCAACCGCAGGTCGCCGCGGGAGTCCAGCACCGGATCCAGCGCGGCCTCGAACAGCTCCGCTCCGACGACCACGCCCCTGCCTGGCGCCCCTCCAGCAGCAGCCTGCCGCCCGCGTGTTTTCCAGCGCCGCAGCGCCGTGCAACCCTTTTTTTCCTTTTTGTTTTTTTTTTGTTTTGTTGTTTCGGTTACTGTTGATGTTTTTTTCTCAAGTAACCACGGAACAGCAAGTACCTCGACGAACCGTGTATCTCTTCGAGTCGCCGACGACCCGTCAAGTTCGACTACACGGTCGCCACGAGTACCCCTACGGCCCCGACAAGTACCACGACGACCGAACGGCTACGAGCTCGAGA
>LR738715.1:118148226-118207334 GCA_902687465.1 Secale cereale
ATGGGCCAAGTTGGAACACCCCTGCAGGGTTTGAACTTTCGAAAGCCGTGCCCGCGGTTATGTGGCAGATGGGAGCTTGTTAATTCCGGTTGTAGATAACTTGACACAATGATTCAATACACTACCAGCGTGTGTTCCGTGACTGTCAATTTCCGAATAGGGATTCGGGAGTTGAACACGGTGGGGTTATGTTTGACCGGCTTTAGCTAGGATCACTTCGTGATCATCTTTCGACCGATGCTCTTCTCTTCTCGCTCTCTATTACGTAAGTTAGTGCTAGTTGCTGCTGCAGACTCTTGTTTTGTTCCTTCACCTCTTATTCTTTCTTCAGCCTTATCCTCACCCAAGGCTTAAATAGTCTTGTTACCCGGGAACGGGATTGCTGAGTCCTCTGTGGCTCACAGTTACTTCACCACACCAGATGCAGGTTCATCCGAGCTCGATGCAGGAGCTGGTTCAGTACTTCACCAGGAGTTCGATGAAGAGTTTGACCGTTTGCTTGTGACGTTTCGATGTTCAGTAGTGGTTTCTACTAGGATTCGATCCTGACCTGTGGCTTTTGTTGTTTGGTATCTTTCTTTTGGATCTTCACCCGTAGTCGGGTTGTGATGTTTTGAATGATGATTTGTTTATTTATTGTTTTGTGTGAAGTGGCGAGTGTAAGCCAACTATCTCCTTTTGCAATTTAATCCCTCTTTTACATGAGTCGTGCAAAGATACCAAACTTGAGATCATTCTAGGATGGGCTTATACCTTTAAGTCGTGCCTCGACACGTAGGAGGTATAATCCCATCCTGGGCATTTACAGGTTTATACGGTTCCTAACGGCATGAGTGGAACAAAACACCAAGCAAAAGGCTTAGCCTTCCACCCTTGCCAATATATAGATGATTTCATTTTAAGCATTTATATAGTGTGATATAACCCAACCAAACTTCAACATGAAGCAAGCATCTTCAAACTTCACCTGCAACTAGCAATGCTATAAGAGGGGCTGAGCGAAGCGTACTTAGCCAAGCAACGGTTTGCATAGGTAGGTTGGTTAAACATGGCAATTGGTTACAATAGGAGGCTGACAAGAAGATCATGGCATCGAGGCAAAACTATAGATCGAGACTACTAGCAATAGGCAAAAATCGTAATGGTATCCGGGTTCGGTCATCTTGCCTGGGATTCCACAAGGGAGAAGAACAGATCCACGAAGAAGACGGAGCAACACAGTCGAGAGAATCCTCACAACTCCGGAACGAAACCGAAGCTATCAAGAGAAGCAAACCGGAAAGAAACAAACAACACGGTAAACATACAAGCATAAACATGGCATACGATGCACATCCAAGTATGATGCATGTCCGGTTTAATTATGCAAGGCATGGCAAAGTGCACAAACAAATCTACAAGTTAAGTGGAGATCAATATGCAACGGGTTGCATATTGACGAAACACCACATTTAATTATTTAGTTGACTCTCATTATTTACAAGACAAGATTAAATGTTGGTTAACATGGCAAGAGGTGAAGCATAAAGAAACTACACTATTTAGGCATTTTAAATGGGGCCGGAAAATAACAACAACATATCCGGAAAATCCCCATGAGCATGTTTAAAAAAATTATAAAGCAACAACAATTAAACATATTAGTGTTGTTAACATGATGCGGATGACATGATCAAGTTTATGCAAGTTATTAAAAGGTTGACAATTAACAAGAGATATGAAGTATTGTCACCGTGGTGGAAGAAGGGTGCCACGACAACGATCCGAAATGATGCAACGCAACATCTCGGTTCCGGTAACTCGTTGAGAGACCGGTGCAAAACAAAAGGTGGAGTGAACGAGTCAAACGAGATGAAAGGTGGGCGATCCCGTTGCCGGGTTCCCACGAGTCGGTGACGAGGCAACCGAGGAACATGACAAGAGGTCGGAACGGGCACGGAGCACACACGGGAAACATTTCATACAACACAACATCACACGGGTCACGTCTCGGGGTTATACCTTCGAAACACTCGTTTCGGGACGGTTCGAGATCGTAGAGGAAGAAGGCGTTCACGGGGTGTAGTGGAAGTAGGCGTTCACATTTCTTCACCGAAGGTAGTCGTTCTCGTAGCGGGAAGTAGTTGTTCACGTTTCCGAAGAGGAAGTAGTCGTTCCGTCGGCGGTAGTTGTTCACGGGTCTTCGGCGACGGTAGTGGAACACGTTGGCGTTTGTCGTGAAGGTGTACTCGGTCGTAGATGTACTTGCCGGTCTCGGTCCCGGTCATAGTTGTACTCGGTCGTTGTGGTACACGTTTGTAGCGGTCCGGGTCGTCGTGGTACTTGTGCATGTAGTGGTACTTGTCGGGTCGGTAGTCGTACACGGGCGTTTTGTAGATGTTCACGGAGCTCGTTCATAGATGTACTCATATCCGGAGGGGTACTTGGGGTCTCGGTCTCGTACACGGGTCTCCTGTCAAAACAACAGTACAAGGCAACACAATACAAACAAAACGCAGGAGCAAAACAAGGGTTGCACGAGGCCACGGCAGCAGCACGGCGAGGTCGGGCGCCGGCGCGCGCGCTGGACGGAGGGAGACGAAGCTCCCGAGGCAGAGGCGGCTTCTGGCCGCGGCTGCGGCCTGGAGGCCGAGGGGAAGCTGCAGACGCAGAGCCCTTGGCTGGCTTCTGGACGAGGGGGACGCCGGCTGCGGGGCGGCTCCCATAGCGACGGAGGGAGGGGCGACCTGCTTCTTGGTCGAGGGAGGAGCGCAGGGCAGCGGCTGCACGCCGACCGACGGGATTCGGCTCTAGGGCGCTCGGGGCCAGGGGCCGAGCAGGAGGACGCGGACGGGAGGCCAGGCGAACGAGGCCGGGGTCGGACGGCGTCGGGGCCGGAGGGAACCAGAGGGGGTCGGACACGGGCGCGGGAAGGAAGGGGCCCGCTCGCGTGACGACGAGGAGGCCGGCGGCTGCTCCTGGCCGTGGCCTGTCGATGCGGGCGAGGAGGCGAGGGAGGGAGGCGCTCGGCCTTGGCGAACGGAGCCAGCCAGGCGACGGAGGGAGGCGGCCTGGCCGCGGGAGGGACGAAGGTTAGGCCGCGAGGCTTCGGTCGACTGGAGATAGAGGGAGGGAGGAGATCGAGCCAGAAGGGGTGCGGGGTCGAGGGATCGGGCGAAGAGAGAGTGGCGGCGGGGAAGAGGGACGAGAGGGAGAGCGAGCGATGGCTGCGGGCGAGCGGTCGCTCCACTAGGGTTCGGGCGGCCGGGCCAAATGGGCCAGGAGGAGAAGCCCAGTTCGGCTGGAGGCTTGAGGCCAAAGGAGGAAATGGGCCAGGGAGAAAGCTGGGCTGGCTGCTCTCTGTTTATTTCGCTTAGCAGAAAACAAAAGAGAAGGAGCAAAATAAAATAAGAAAAGAAGGTCAAAGAACAAGGATAAAAATGATGGACATTTTTGTAAGGCTTTATGGAATAATTCCAACCCCACAAAAATAGTTCCAACAAAAAGGAAGTGCAAACTAAAAATAAATAGCTTGCCTCAAGGAGTTTGAAAAGAGTCTAGATATTGGAGGAGCCTCGAAACAACAGAAAGAATTATCGGCAAGGTTTTTACGGAGAAACTAGAATTAAGAGACATGGGGAAAATTATGCAAGTGTGTTTGAGTAATTCCAAAGAATGGAATATTTTAATATAGCTCCCTAAAAATATTGAGAGGCTTTTATATGTTATAAAGAGAAGTCACTTTCCCTCGATTTAAATGGACCGAAGGTCCACACGATTTATTAAAGTTGAGATGCAAAAATAAATATGACATGATGGCATGATGGCATGATGCAATGCAAAAATAAAAACACAAGCACAAAAGAAACACACGGGCAACCCGGAACATCTGGAATCTTCTGGAATCTTCTGGGACTTCGGTCTTCGGGCGTCACATAATAGTACGGTGGTTCCTATGACTCAAGAAAGAATAAAAAGAACTATGAAAGAAACTTTGTCTTCGCATTCTATAGTCTTGAATAAATGTCTTCATAGGTCATTATCTTCATGTGAATGTCTTCACGCGCCACCACTGTCTTCAATATCTTCACACATTTTTAGGGGTCATCTCTGGAAGTTAAACCGAATCAATGAGGGACTATTACCTGTGTTATCCTGCAATTCTCACAAACATGTTAGTCCCTCAACCAAGTTTGTCGTCAATACTCCAAAACCAACTAGGGGGCACTAGATGCACTTACAATCTCCCCCTTTTTAGTGATTGATGAGAAAGAGGTTGAAGTTTTCATCGGGGATAAAATATGTGAAACTATAGATAACACGGCCATTGTCTTCATGAGGGCTCCCCCTGAAGATGTGCATATATGAAATTTGCTTTTGAATGTAGAGGCACATGGCAGGTTTTGCTTTTGTGGAGATCCCCTTCAATCTCATGAAGACAATTCATCATGCATACAAAGATGTGGTGAACATAATGTTATGCATAATGGAAATGGGCGTCTGCAGAATGACTTCATGCACATATGATAGATATTTAAGCAAGCAAAAGAAACAACAGAGAATGTAGGAGACGACCATCAAGTTTAAGTGTTACAACTCAAGAGCCAAATGTTTCGAAACGAGAGTTGTAAGAACTTAACAAAAATAATGCACCCAGCCCATATATGGACCCGCTTGAAGACTATCAACTCATATGCTTCTCCCCTTTTTGTCAGGAAGGACCAACAAGGTTTGAAGACATAGAGTATCTATGCATTCCCAGGTGGTGAAGATGCTGGTGCAGCCGGGTCGACGTTGGAGTTGGGTGGTGCAGTAGGGCCTAACGCAGAGTCGTGATGCAGTGAAGCGATTGCTGGAGAAGTGGAGTCGTCTTCTTCATTGATGACACGAGAAACAACAGTTGCAGCCGAAGATGAATACTCAGAATCTTCAATGGAGGGAGTTTGACGCCAAGTCGCAGCTTGTGGAGGCCTAGAGTCAAATTTGAAGCGCTCGGTGAAGCCAACTGCTTGAAGATCATCTTCAGAGCAGAGCAATGTAAGGCTCTTCCAGGACCGCCGACAGGCTTCATGAGCTGTTGGGGAACGTAGCATAAATCAAAAAATTTCTACGTCTTCACCAAGATCCAAGTATGGAGACATCTAGCAACGAGCAACTAAGAGTGCATCTACATACCGTTATGAAGATTGCGTGCGGAAGCTTTCAACGAAGCAAGGATGAAGTAGTCGTACTCTTCACGTTCTTCGTCACCGATGATCTAGCGCCGAACGGACGGCACCTCCGCGTTCAACACAGGTACGGTGCAGCAACGTCACCTCCTTCTTGATCCAGCAAGGGGGGAGGAGAAGTCGTCAGAGATCCGACAGCACGACGGCGTGATGACGGATGCAGTGGAGATCGCAGCAGGGCTTCGCCGGGCGCCCTGCGTTAGGAGTTGGGAGGTGTGACGGGAGGGGGAGAGGCGCCAGGGCTGAGGTGCGGCTGCCCTCTCCCCCCCACATATATATAGGGGGCCAGGGGGGGCGCCAGCCCCTAGCAGATCCAATCTGCAAGGGGGGCGGCGGCCAGGGAGGAGTCCCCCTCCCCCAAGGCAAGTGGTGGCCCCCCTCCCCTTAGGGTTTATCCCTAGGCGCAGGGGAGGTGGGCCTCCCTTGGTGGTGCGCCAGCCCTGAGGGCTGGACACATCCCCTCGCAGCCTAGGGGCCCCACCGGGATGGGTGGCCCCACCCGGTGGACCCCCGGGGCCCCTCCGGTGGTCCCGGGACGCTCCCGGTGACCCCCGGAGATCACCCGTTGGCCGAAACTGGACTTCCCATATATCAATCTTTACCTCCGGACCATTCCAGAACTCCTCGTGACGTCCGGGATCTCATCCGGGACTCCGAAAAACTTTCGGGTTTCGACGTGCATTAATCTCTACGACCCTAGCGTTACCGAACCTTAAGTGTGTAGACCCTACGGGTTCGGGAGACACGTAGACATGACCGAGACCACTCTCCGGTCAATAACCAACAGCGGGATCTGGATACCCATGTTGGTTCCCACGTGTTCCTCGATGATCTTCATCGGATGAACCACTGTGTCAAGGATTCACTCAATCCCGTATGTTATTCCCTTTGTCCATCGGTACGGTACTTGCCCGAGATTCGATCGTCGGTATTCCCAATACCTTGTTCAATCTCGTTATGGCAAGTCTCTTTACTCGATCCGTAATTCATCATCCCGTGACTAACTACTTAGTCACATTGAGCTCATTATGATGATGACTTACCGAGTGGGCCCAGAGGTACCTCTCCGTCATACGGAGTGACAACATCCCAGTCTCGGTTCGTACCAACTCAACAGACACTTTCGGAGATACCCGATGCGTACCTTTATAGCCACCCAGTTACATTGTGACGGTTGGCACACCCAAAGCACTCTTACGGTATCCGGGAGTTGTACAACCTCATGGTCTAAGGAATAAATACTTGACACTGAAAAGCTTATGCATTACGAACTATATGATCTCGTGTTATGCTCAAGTTTGGGTCTTGTCCATCAGATCATTCTCCTAATGATGTGATCCCGTTATCACTGACATCTCATGTCCATGGTCAGGAAACCGTGACCATCTGTTGATCAACGAGCTGGTTACTAGAGGCCTACCAGGGACTCATTTTGGTCTATGTATTCACACATGTATCGATGTTTCCGTACAATACAATTCAAGCATGAATAACAGACAATTATCATGAACAAGGAGATATAATAATAATGCTTTTATTATTGCCTCTAGGGCATATCTCCAACAGTCTCCCACTTGCACTAGAGTCAATAATCTAGTTACATTGTGATGAATCGAACACCCATAGAGTTCTGGTGTTGATCATGTTTTGCTCGTGAAAGAGGTTTAGTCAACGGGTCTGCTACATTCAGATCCGTATGCACTTTACAAATATCTATGTCTCCATCCTGAACATAATTCCGGATGGAGTTGAAACGGCGCTTGATGTGCTTGGTCTTCTTGTGAAACCTGGGCTCCTTGGTAATAGCAATAGCACAAGTGTTGTCACAGAAGAGAGTCATCGGGCTTGACGCGCTTGGAATGACTCCGAGGTCGGTGATGAACTCCTTCATCCAGACTCCTTCCTGCGCTGCTTCAGAAGCAGCTATGTACTCCGCTTCACATGTAGATGCTGCCACCACGCTTTGCTTGCAACTGCACCAGCTGACTGCCCCTCCATTCAAAATATACACGTATCCGGTTTGGGACTTAGAGTCATCCAGATCTGTGTCGAAGCTAGCATCGACGTAACCCTTTACGACGAGCTCTTCGTCACCTCCATAAACGAGAAACATATCCTTAGTCCTTTTCAGGTACTTCAGGATGTTCTTGACCGCTGTCCAGTGTTCCGTACCGGGATCACTTTGGTACCTCCCTACCAAACTTATGGCAAGGTTCACATCAGGTCTGGTACACAGCATGGCATACATGATAGAACCTATTGCCGAGGCATAGGGAATGACACTCATCTTTTCTCTATCTTCTGCCGTGGTCGGCGACTGAGTCTTACTCAATCTCATACCTTGCAAAACAGGCAAGAATCCTTTCTTTGACTGGTCCATATTGAACTTCTTCAATATCTTGTCAAGGTATGTACTTTGAGAAAGACCAATGAGGCGTCTCGATCTATCTCTATAGATTTTGATTCCTAATATGTAAGCAGCTTCTCCAAGGTCCTTCATTGAAAAACTTTTATTCAAGTAGGCCTTTACATTTTCCAAGAATTCTATATCATTTCCCATCAGCTATATGTCATCCACATATAATATGAGAAATGCTACAGAGCTCCCACTCACTTTCTTGTAAATACAGGCTTCTCCATAAGTCTGTATAAAGCCAAACGCTTTGATCACCTCATCAAAGCGAATATTCCAACTCCGAGATGCTTGCACCAGCCCGTAAATCGAGCGCTGGAGCTTGCATACCTTGTTAGCGTTCTCTGGATCGACAAAACCTTCCGGTTGCATCATATACAACTCTTCCTTGAGGAAGCCATTAAGGAATGCTGTTTTGACGTCCATTTGCCATATCTCATAATCATAGAATGCGGCAATAGCTAACATGATTCTGACTGACTTTAGCATCGCTACGGGAGAGAAAGTCTCGTCGTAGTCAATCCCTTGAACTTGTCGATAACCCTTAGCGACAAGCCGAGCCTTATAGATGGTCACATTACCATCCGCGTCTGTCTTCTTCTTAAATATCCATTTATTTTCTATGTCGTGCCTATCATCTGGCAAGTCCACCAAAGTCCATACTTTGTTTTCATACATGGATTCAATCTCGGATTTCATGGCTCCAAGCCATTTATTGGAATCTGGGCCCGCCATCGCTTCTTCATAGTTCGAAGGTTCACCGTTGTCTAACAACAAGATTTCCAGGACAGGGTTGCCGTACCACTCTGGTGCGGAACGTGCCCTTGTGGACCTTCGAAGCTCAGTAGTAACTTGATCTGTTTCTTCATGATCATTATCATCAACTTCCTCCCTTGTCGGTGCAGGCACCTCAGGAACAGTTTCCTGCGCTGCGCTACTTTCCGTTCCAGGAGGGGTGACTGTCACCTCATCAAGTTCTACTTTCCTCCCACTCACTTCTTTCGAGAGAAACTCTTTCTCCAGAAAGCATCCATTCTTGGCAACAAAGACTTTGCCTTCGGATCTGTGGTAGAAGGTGTACCCAATAGTTTCCTTTGGGTATCCTATGAAGACGCATTTTTCCGATTTGGGTTCGAGCTTTTCAGGTTGAAGATTCTTGACATAAGCATCGCAACCCCAAACTTTCAGAAACGGCAGCTTTGGTTTCTTGCCAAACCAAAGTTCATATGGAGTCGTCTTAACGGATTTTGACGGAGCCCTATTTAAAGTGAATGCGGCAGTCTCTAAAGCATAACCCCAAAAAGATAGCGGTAAATCGGTAAGGGACATCATAGATCGCACCATGTCCAACAGAGTACGATTTCGACGTTCGGACACACCGTTACGTTGAGGTGTTCCGGGCGGTCTCAATTGTGAAACAATTCCACAGCTCCTAAGGTGTGTGCCAAATTCATGACTTAAATATTCACCCCCACGATCCGATCGCAAGAACTTTATTTTTCTATCACGTTGATTCTCAACCTCATTCTGAAATTCCTTGAACTTTTCAAAGGTCTCAGACTTGTGTTTCATCAAATAGATATACCCATATCTACTCAAGTCATCAGTGAGGGTGAGAACATAACGGTAGCCTCCGCGAGCCTCAACACTCATTGGACCGCACACATCGGTATGTATGATTTCCAGCAAGTTGGTTGCTCGCTCCATTGTTCCGGAGAACGGAGTCTTGGTCATCTTGCCCAAGAGGCATGGTTCGCACGTGTCAAATGATTCATAATCAAGAGACTCTAGAAGTCCATCTGAATGGAGCTTCTTCATACGTTTGACACCAATATGACCAAGGCGACAATGCCACAAGTATGTGGGACTATCATTATCAACTTTACATCTTTTGGCATCTACACTATGAATATGTGTATCACTACGTTCGAGATTCATCAAAAATAAACCATTGACCAGCGGGGCATGACCATAAAACATATCTCTCAAATAAATAGAACAACCATTATTCTCCGATTTGAAAGAATATCCATCTCGCATAAGACGAGATCCAGAAACAATGTTCATGCTCAAAGCTGGTACTAAATAACAATTATTCAGGTTTAAAACTAATCCCGAGGGTAGATGTAGAGGCAGCGTGCCGACGGCGATCACATCGACCTTGGAACCATTCCCGACGTGCATCGTCACCTCATCCTTCGCCAGTCTCCGTTTATTCCGCAGCTCCTGTTTTGAGTTACAAATGTGAGCAACTGCACCGGTATCGAATACCCAGGAGCTACTACGAGTGATGGTAAGGTACACATCAATAACATGTATATCATATATACCTTTGACGTTGCCGGCCTTCTTGTCTGCTAAGTATTTGGGGCAGTTCCGCTTCCAGTGACCTGTTCCCTTGCAATAAAAGCACTCAGTCTCTGGCTTGGGTCCATACTTTGGCTTCTTCCCAGCAACAGGCTTGCCAGGCGCGGCAACTTGCTTGCCGTCCTTCTTGAAGTTCTTTTTACCCTTGCCTTTCTTGAACTTAGTGGTTTTATTGACCATCAACACTTGATGTTCTTTCTTGATGTCTACCTCCGCTGATTTCAGCATCGAATACACCTCGGGAATGGACTTCTCCATCCCCTGCATATTGAAGTTCAGCACGAAGCTCTTGAAGCTTGGTGGGAGCGACTGGAGGATTCTGTCAACGACCGCTTCATCTGGGAGATTCATTCCCAGCTGAGACAAGCGGTTGTGCAATCCTGAAATCTTGAGGATGTGCTCACTGACAGAACTGTTTTCCTCCATCTTACAGCTGTAGAATGCGTCGGAGACATCATATCTCTCGACTCGGGCATGAGCTTGGAAAACCATTTTCAGCTCTTCGAACATCTCATATGCTCCATGGTGCTCAAAACGCTTTTGGAGCCCCGATTCTAAACTGTAAAGCATGCCGCACTGAACCAGGGAGTAATCATCACTACGCGACTGCCAGACGTTCAAAACGTCTTGGTCAGCATCGGGAGCAGGTGCATCACCTAGCGGTGCTTCTAGGACATATGATCTCTTGGCAGCTATGAGGATAATCCTCAGGTTACGGACCCAATCCGTATAGTTGCTACCATCGTCTTTCAGCTTGGTTTTCTCTAGGAACGCGTTGAAGTTGAGGGAAACTGGAGCGTGGGTCATTTGATCTACAAGAGATATTGTAAAGAATTTAGACTAAGTTCATGATAATTAAGTTCATCTTAATCAAATTTTAATGAACTCCCACTCAGAATGACATCTCTCTAGTCATCTAAGTGATACACGATCCGAATCGAGTAGTCCGTGTCCGATCATCACGTAAGACGAACTAGTCAAAAACGGTGAACATCTTCATGTTGATCGTATCTTCTATACGACTCGTGTTCGACCTTTCGGTCTTCCGTGTTCCGAGGCCATGTCTGTACATGCTAGGCTCGTCAAGTGAACCCTAAGTGTATCGCGTGTGTAAATCTGTCTTACACCCGTTGTATGCGAACGTTAGAACCTATCACACCCGATCATCACGTGGTGCTTCGGAGCAACGAGCTTTAGCAACGGTGCACAGTTAGGGGAAACACATTACTTGAAATTTTAGTGAGAGATCATCTTATTTACTACCGTCGTTCTAAGTAAACAAGATGCAAAAACATGATAAACATCACATGCAATCAATTATAGTGACATGATATGGCCAATATCATCTTGCTCCTTGGATCTCCATCTTCGGGGCACCATGATCATCTTGTCACCGGCTCGACACCATGATCTTCATCATCATGATCTCCATCATCGTGTCTTGAGGAAGTCGTCACGCCAACTATTACTTCTACTACTATAGCTAACGTTTAGCAACGAAGTAAAGTAATTACATGGCGTTATTCAGTGACACGCAGGTCATACAATAATAAAGACAACTCCTATGGCTCCTGCCGGTTTTCAAGTTCATCGACATGCAAGTCGTGATTCCCTATTACAAAAACATGATCAATCTCATACATCACATATATCATTCATCACATCTTCGTTCTTGGCTATACCACGTCACAAAACACATGCTGCAAAAACAAGTTAGACGTCCTCTAATTGTTGTTGCAAGTTTTACGTGGCTTCTATAGGATTTCTAGCAAGAACGTTTCTTACCTACGCCAAAACCACAACGTGATTTGTCAACTTCTATTTACCATTCATAAGGACCCTTTTCATCGAATCCGATCCGACTAAAGTAGGAGAGACAGACACCCGCCAGCCACCTTATGCATCTAGTGCATGTCTGTCGGTGGAACCAGTCTCACGTAAGCGTACGTGTAAGGTCGGTCCGGGCCGCTTCATCCCACAATACCGCCGAATCAAGATTGACTAGTAACGGTAAGAAAGTTGAACAAGATCATACGCCCACAACTGCTTTGTGTTCTACTCGTGCCAAGATGCTACGCATAAAACCTAGGCTCAGATGCCACTGTTGGGGAACGTAGCATAAATCAAAAAAATTCTACGTCTTCACCAAGATCCAAGTATGGAGACATCTAGCAACGAGCAACTAAGAGTGCATCTACATACCGTTATGAAGATTGCATGCGGAAGCTTTCAACGAAGCAAGGATGAAGTAGTCGTACTCTTCACGTTCTTCGTCACCGATGATCTAGCGCCGAACGGACGGCACCTCCGCGTTCAACACACGTACGGTGCAGCAACGTCACCTCCTTCTTGATCCAGCAAGGGGGGAGGAGAAGTCGTCAGAGATCCGGCAGCACGACGGCGTGATGACGGATGCAGTGGAGATCGCAGCAGGGCTTCGCCGGGCGCCATGCGTTAGGAGTTGGGAGGTGTGACGGGAGGGGGAGAGGCGCCAGGGCTGAGGTGCGGTTGCCCTCTCCCCCCCCCACATATATATAGGGGGCCAGGGGGGGCGCCAGCCCCTTGCAGATCCAATCTGCAAGGGGGGGCGGCGGCCAGGGAGGAGTCCCCCTCCCCCAAGGCAAGTGGTGGCCCCCCTCCCCTTAGGGTTTATCCCTAGGCGCAGGGGAGGTGGGCCTCCCTTGGTGGTGCGCCAGCCCTGAGGGCTGGACACATCCCCTCGCGGCCTAGGGGCCCCACCGGGATGGGTGGCCCCACCCGGTGGACCCCCGGGGCCCCTCCGGTGGTCCCGGGACGCTCCCGGTGACCCCCGGAGATCACCCGTTGGCCGAAACTGGACTTCCCATATATCAATATTTACCTCCGGACCATTCCGGAACTCCTTGTGACGTCCGGGATCTCATCCGGGACTCCGAACAACTTTCAGGTTTCCACGTGCATTAATCTCTACGACCCTAGCGTTACCGAACCTTAAGTGTGTAGACCCTACGGGTTCGGGAGACACGTAGACATGACCGAGACCACTCTCCGGTCAATAACCAACAGCGGGATCTGGATACCCATGTTGGTTCCCACGTGTTCCTCGATGATCTTCATCGGATGAACCACTGTGTCAAGGATTCACTCAATCCCGTATGTTATTCCCTTTGTCCATCGGTACGGTACTTGCCCGAGATTCGATCGTCGGTATTCCCAATACCTTGTTCAATCTCGTTATGCAAGTCTCTTTACTCGATCCGTAATTCATCATCCCGTGACTAACTACTTAGTCACATTGAGCTCATTATGATGATGACTTACCGAGTGGGCCCAGAGGTACCTCTCCGTCATACGGAGTGACAACATCCCAGTCTCGGTTCGTACCAACTCAACAGACACTTTCGGAGATACCCGATGCGTACCTTTATAGGCACCCAGTTACGTTGTGACGGTTGGCACACCCAAAGCACTCTTACGGTATCCGGGAGTTGTACAACCTCATGGTCTAAGGAATAAATACTTGACACTGAAAAGCTTATGCATTACGAACTATACGATCTCGTGTTATGCTCAAGTTTGGGTCTTGACCATCACATCATTCTCCTAATGATGTGATCCCGTTATCACTGACATCTCATGTCCATGGTCAGGAAACCGTGACCATCTGTTGATCAACGAGCTGGTTACTAGAGGCCTACCAGGGACTCATTTTGGTCTATGTATTCACACATGTATCGCTGTTTCCGTACAATACAATTCAAGCATGAATAACAGACAATTATCATGAATAAGGAGATATAATAATAATGCTTTTATTATTGCCTCTAGGGCATATCTCCAACATGAGCAACAAAGGAGTTCTTGGTGGCGAAGTTGCGAATGCGATTCACATCAGTGAGAAGACTTTGCATCTGCCTCTTCAACCAATCATGGTGCTGATCCTGCTTTTGGTGAAGTGAAACTAGAAGCTCTCGGTAGTTGAGGACACGGGGACGCTTCTTAGGCCTTTGAGCAATAATGCTACCAGTGGCATTAGTGTTGGCACGATGCGGGAGGCGCAGATTTCCAGCCATAGAATAAGCAGTGACATTTGCATTAGGCACATAAACACTTTCAACTTGCTGTGTGAAGCTTTGGTGATCAGCATTGAGTAGTTGAAGTGCTTGCTTGGCAGGCTCAAGATAGACTTCATAAGATATATCAACCTCAGGCAGAAAGACAACATGATTGCGTGTAGAGGCTTGATAGTTGACAGTTGAGTGAAGCTTAATGAGCCGCATTATCCAAGGAGCATAGAGCTTGAGGCCAGACAGATCAATACCAAACGCAGCCAGTTGATGAATGAAGAAGTCATGTGTATTGAATCTGATGCCATTGAGAATATAAAAAACCAAAGTCTTCATGGCACCTTCCAGTTTAGCTTCAGACGAGTGTCCCTTGACATGCCAGAGAGTATGCCTCAAAATATGATATATGGTGCGAGGCAGATACTCGAGGTCCTTGACGAAGAATTCCTTTGGATGATCAGCATCAGGGGGCAATGGCTTCATCATGCTGACCATTTCACTCATATTGGGCTCAACCTTCTTGAAGATGCTTTCAAGCTCCTTCTGATACAGGGAACAACCTGGTTCGTACAGCTCACCAGGAGTGGGCAGGGAAGTGATCTCAAGAGAGTCTGAGCTTTGGCTTCAAGATGAATGTCACTTGTCATCCAGTCAAGGACCCATGTCTTCGGATCCATGTTGTATCCTCTGATATGAAGATTAACATAGAATTGCAGGAGAATCTCTTCATTCCAGTGTTCCTTTGCAGTGACGAATGGAAGCAATCCAACATCTCTGAAGCAGTCAAGGGCTTCTTCAAGGCATGGTAGTCCAGCAATGGCATCACATACAAGACGTTGGTGTGGAAAAATCATGTGCTGATTGTACATAATGCAAGAGTAATAGTTGCGTTGCTGAAAGCTCCAGAACCTATCAGAAGAGATCCTTGGCTTCTTGAATGGGTTCTTGTCAGAGTCAAAGAAAGTGTTGTTCTCTCTGAAGCTTTTCACACTGAATGAGCCTTGTGTCATTGTAGTGCTTGGAAGCCTGGGAAATCTGGGCTTTGGCTTCTGCGTCTGAGGCCGTCGCTTGACATGATATTCATATTGTGGTCCGGGAGCAGGAGGCGTCAGAGTTGGCCACTTGACGGTGACCAGCTCTCCATCACGATTGTAGGCTTGGGCCATGGTGTGAGGCACGGGAGAAGGAGCAATCACTTCAGGGGCAGCAATGACTTCATGCTGCACATTGTCTTCAGCCATGACAATGTCATTGGTTTCAGTGTTCATTGAAGGGGCAGCCACATTTGCTTCAATTTCAATGGCTTCAGGGAGATTGGACTCATGCACAACAACATCTTGGGGAGTGGGTTCTTGCATGACGGGCACTTCTTCTTCTTGTACAACAGTTTCTTTGGGAGGGGGAGTGACTTCACGGGTTTCTTCATTTTCTTCATCAGCTGATGCAGCCAGAATATCTTCATCCGCCTTGGCTTCAGGTTCAGGATCAAACGCTGAAGGAATGGCATCTGGGACCACTTGACGTGCCACTGAGCTTGAGTTTTGTACTTCATCTTCACGAATGCTAGACATGGAGGCTTGAGGCCTGAGACCTTTGCGAAGCCTTCGAAACTTGGGCGACAAGTAGGCGAACCGTCAGGTCCTTAGTAGCGTTGACAAAGAAGAAGAGCCGATGAAAAAAAGCTAGAGTTTCCAATAGTGAGACCGGATGAGGCAACAAAGAACCTAACTGTCCTCTCTGATTGACTTCATCAGAAGATTCCTATGGTCTGGTTTACCTTTCTTCTTTCCTTGCAACCTTGGATCGAGCTATTGGTGAAGCATTGGTCTGCTCCATATCTTCTTCAGGTGTTGCTGTCGAGGTCTCAAGTACTGGAGTGGTAACAAGAGACGGCGTAGTACGAGGAGTGTCTTCATGTAAGGGGGTGTTTGGGGGTTGCTCTTCCCAAACATCATCTTGAGCAATTGGTGTTATGGGACAACCAATGCTTATGAGCTCACTGCTCGTTTAAGCAGGCGACTGAGCAGGTTGGGGTTCGAGTTAAGGAAGGACTTCATCGTCATCAACATTGTCGTCATGACCAATGTCTTCAGCTGCAGGAGAGTCGGCAGCTAGAATCTCTTTAGTCTGATGAGCCTCTGAGGGAGCAGGCTCATGGATAACCAGACGACGCTCTCGGTTGGAGGAGGCAGGCAGGGCAAGAGAAATGGGTTCAAAAACTAGCGGTTCTGTGGAGGAGCCGCGAGGCTGATGTGAAGCCTTTGAAGCTTTTATCTTTTGCTTCTTTTGGGAAGGAGTAGCATCATAGGCATCAAGGTGCTTGCGTTTCTTAGCTTCAGCTTCAGCTTGCCTCGTCTTCTTTTGATCAGAAGCTGCTGATGGGACCTTTGGCTTCGAGCTAGTCATGCTGTCAGGGAAGACAATGTTAGGTCTTTCCTGCCTTGGAGATTTAGTGTCTTCAACAGCAGGCTTCTTCTTCTTCTTTGGCTTCTTGGCTGCCAGCTTGGGGCCAATGCCTGGACGGCCAAGAGCTTTCCTCTTCACAGCTTCATTGTGGGCTTCGACGCACTTCTCAGCATAGTGCTTGAGGCATTCCATGGAGCCCTTTGCAACATCACGACGCTTGGTAAATTCAGCCTTGAGGTCTGTCATCATGGTCTTGAAGTTTTGAACTTCTTGTGCACTGAGGCTTGCCATATGCTTCTTGAACAGAGCCTTCTCATGGTCAATTTTGTTCTTTTGCTCGATAACCTTCTGTGCAACAGTCAGTTCTTGAGCAATGTAGCCTTGAAAGGTGTAGGATCGAAGAAGTATGTCTAGAGGGGGGGGGGTGATTAGACTACTTGACAATATAAAAAATCTGCCTTTTGATCATGCAAAGTTTTTGGCAGTTTCACAATTAAGATCAACTCAAGTATCAAACTACACATGCAATTCTAGAGTATGGGCAGCGGAAAGTAAATTGCATATATAGTAAAGAGAGGTGGAGAAGATCAAACGCAGTTTGGTGACACGAAGATTTTTGTCGTGGTTCCGATAGGTGGTGCTATCGTACATCCACGTTGATGGAGACTTCAACCCACGGAGGGTAACGGCTGCGCGAGTCCACGGAGGGCTCCACCCACGAAGGGTCCACGAAGAAGCAACCTTGTCTATTCCATCATGGCCTACGCCCACGGAGGACTAGCCTTACTCGGGGTAGATCTTCACGAAGTAGGCGATCTCCTTGCCCTTACAAACTTCTTGGTTCAACTCCGCATCTCAAAGACGGAGGCTCCCAAGCGACACCTAACCAATCTAGGAGGCACCACCCTCCAAAAGGTAATAGATGGTGTTGATGATGATGAACTCCTTGCTCTTGTGCTTCAAATGATAATCTCCCCAACACTCAACTCTCCTCACTGATATGGCTGTGGTGGAAGAAAGGTTTGAGTGGAAAGCAACTTGGGAAGGCTAGAAATAAAGTTTCATATGGTAGGAATGGAATGACTTGATCTCAACACAAGGGTAGGTAGTTCTCTTCTCAGAAAGTGTATGGTAGGAGTGGTAGACTTTCTGATGGCTCTCCTCACGAATGAAGAGGGGGTGGAGGGGTATATATAGCCTCCACACAAAATCCAACCGTTACACACATATTTGACCAATCTCGGTGAGACCGAAGTGAAAACTCGGTCAGACCGAAAGTTCAAATATAGTGAACGTTGGGATTTTCGGTGGGACCGAAAATACCATCTCGGTGGGACCGAAAGTGTAAATGATATGAACGTTGGAGTTTTCGGTGGGACCGAGAAAGAAAACTCGGTTGGACCGATTTGAGAAAGGACAGGAACATGCCAGAATCGGTGAGACCGAAAATGCAATATCGGTGAGACCGATTTGAGCCAAGACAGAAGCTTGCCCATTTCGGTGAGACCGATAATACAAACTCGGTTATTCCGAAATGATGTCAAATGGTTACAGAAGGTTGGCAGTTCAGTTTCGGTGTGACCGATCTCAAACTCGGTATGACCGATTTTTCTAGGGTTTGGAATATGGCTGAACTGGTTCATCTCGGTGGGACTGAATTGGAAGAATCGGTTTGTCCGAGATTACTTATGAGTGTGTATAGTAGTGAAAGTTGCTGATAGTTGAAGGAGCTAAATCACTAAGCACTTGAGCAACCAGATCATCAACACAACCTCATCCCCTTTTAATAGTATTGGCTTTTCCTATGGACTCAATGTGATCTTGGATCACTAAACGAAAATGGAGTCTTGAGCTTTTGCCAATGCTTGCCTTAGCACTTTGAGGGGTCCACTTCTTCAGTCATCTTGCCATACCAATGTGATTGAATTTCCTGAAACATACTTGATAAAAGCATTAGTCCAACCACAAAGTATGTTGTCATTAATTACCAAAACCACCCAGGGAGCAAATGTGCTTTCAATCTCCCCCTTTTTGGTAATTGATGGCAACACACTAAAATTATACTAAACAAGACATCAAAGCTTATTGAAAGAAAGACATAATTATCATGAAAGCTTTGACAAGCATGTAGTACACAGGCTCCCCCTACAAGTGTGCAAGATTTTCATAGATTATGGTTTTGGACTACCACAAGCACACGAGAGAGATAAGCAAGATGTGCTACATGCAGCTTGGCTATATGCATCAGAGCAGAAGAAAAGGAAGTGAGTGATAATGCATATGTGCATGGTGATTTCTTGCAAACAAGTATTTACAAGCAAGTCACCATCATGCACATTCTGCAAGATGCATATACTTACCTTGAGGTTCCTTGGCATTGTACCTGAAAGAATAAACTTGGGAAAACAAGGTTAGATAACACAAGAGTATTCCTTCAACCAACTGCAAGAACATCAAGAGTACCAAGCCAGGGAGGACATGTATAAAGAGTGTCTCATATTGAGCACAGGCTTGAATCAGCAAACATGTCTCCGAAGCTAAAAGATTTTCAATGAACTCTGAGAGATTTTGTTATGGAAAGCAAAATCAAAAGAATGATGCCAATTGTAATGTCCAAAGTAAAACACGACAAAGCTTTGATGTGATTCTCTCCCCCTTAAGATAAGATTGCTTTTCTTCTTCCCCTAAGTCTTCTCTTCTCCCCTACTCCCCCTACTCCCCCTAAGTCCTCTCCCCCTTTGACATCTAGTGCCGAAAAGGACAGCAAACTAGGTAGGGCAGGAAAAATGGAAAGAGAGAAAGAAAGAAAGAAGTGGGATCCTTAAGAATCACAACAGGGCAAATAAGAACATTCAGAGAAACATTTAGTCTTCTCCCCTTTAAGATTTAAATTTTGAGTGGAGCTGCAGAAGTAGATGTCCTAGAAGATAAATCGGTGACACCGAATTAGATGGATCGGTGGGTCCGAATCCTTTTCGGTTAGACCGAAAATTTCAAATCGGTTACGCCGAGTTTATTCCAAGGAAATACAGAAATAATTCAGCTCACTTTGCAAGGAAAGTTTCAAAAGATTTGCAATGAATTTGTAAAAGATTTTCAGGGAATTGATCAGAGCCAAAAGGATATTCACAAAGGCATAAGAAAAGAAATAAAAAGATTTCTAGATGAAGTTTTTTTTTGTGTAAAGAAAACTCAATGAGAGAACATAAGAGAAAATAGAAAGACTCCAAAACATATGTACTTCATCTAGATAAAGGTCGGCGACAAAGTCACCTATGTTTGAGTATATTGACTTAGGAGTCAAATGAGGACATTTGATCATAGGTCATACTCATCGTTTAAGCTCAAAATGGGGTTGCCATTTTTCGATTAAGCATTTGATGTGATCACATCTTATGAAGCTGCTTGTACTCATGACTTTGAGCAAAGCTCCTTAAAGATGTGAACAACATACCTTGGGCTTGTTGTTGCTTTAATCATGTAGGTAAGCTTGATGTAGGTGCTCATTGAATGTGAAGTTGGAGCGCCATTTCTACTTGTGTAGTTCATCTTCCTACATGGGTTAGGCAAGCAAGGAAATACTCGAGAATATCCAAGATGACAAGAGTGAAATACTAGATGTATAAGGTGTCAAAAAGGATATGTGGAATTTTGTTCCTTGAACTCAACATCCCAAAGGGCTAGATACTTGGTCAATGACAAGATTACTCATGATTTGAGTGTGTGGTAATCTTGTGGAATGTAGATCATCCAAGTACCTGCAAGGAGTTAGATGCAATACAAGGAGGCAAATGTGTCCAAGACATATGATCATCATCATAAGAGAAATATCAAGGATTAGTCAAGAGGCTCATGCCTTGCATGCATCAATGGAGTTATCACTCCAAGTTTGAAGCATCAATGATGTTCAACTCACTCCTTAAGCGACAATGCTTTCTCATCAAGAGGTTTTGTAAAGATATCAGCAAGTTGCTTGTTAGTACGAACATGCTTAAGATTAATATCACCCTTGGCAATATGATCACGAATAAAATGGTGACGAACTTCAATATGCTTTGTTCGAGAGTGTTGCACAGGATTGTGTCCAATCTTGATTGCACTCTCATTGTCACAAAGCAAGGGAACACGTCTCACATGTATCCCATAATCCTTAAGCGTTTGTGTCATCCATAGCAATTGAGCACAACACGAACCAGCAGCAATATATTCTGCTTCGGCAGTGGATAATGATACCGAATTTTGTTTCTTGGAGGACCAAGATATAAGGGATCGACCAAGGAATTGACATGTACCCGAAGTTGACTTTCTATCAACCTTGTCACCGGCATAGTCCGAGTCGGAATAGCCAACAAGATCGAAAGAGGCCCTCTTAGGATACCAAATGCCAAAGTTTGGTGTGTGTATCAAGTATCTCACTATCCTTTTAACAGCTTTAAGATGACATTCTTTAGGGGCTGCTTGATATCGCGCACACATGCATACACTCAACATTATGTCAGGACGAGAAGCACAAAGATATAGTAGAGAACCAATCATAGAACGGTAAACCCTTTGATCAACGGGTTCTCCATCTTTTGTCAAGTCATTATGTCCACTAGTAGGCATGGGGGTACTCATACCTTTGCTTTCTTGCATGTTGAACTTCTTGAAGAGGTCCTTGGTGTACTTTGTTTGTGAGACAAAGGTACCCTCCTTAGATTGCTTGATTTGCAACCCAAGGAAGAATTTGAGTTCACACATCATGGACATTTCATACTTCTCCGACATGAGCTGTCCAAACTTCTTGCTAAAATGGGGGTTAGTTGAACCAAAGATAATATCATCAACATATATTTGGCACACAAATAGTTCACCATTAACCCTTTTCGTGAACAGCGTTGAGTCTATTTTTCCAATCTCAAAGCCTTTTTCAAGAAGAAAACTAGTTAAGCATTTGTACCAAGCTCTAGGAGCTTGTTTAAGACCATAAAGAGCTTTGTGCAACTTGTAAACATGATTAGGCTTTTTGGGATTCACAAATCCGGGAGGTTGTTTTACAAATACTTCCTCCTCAATTTCACCATTTAGGAAAGCACTTTTGATGTCCATTTGATAGAGAGTAATATCATGGTGATTGGCATAAGCAAGAAGAATGCGAATGGATTCAAGTCTAGCCACGGGGGCATAGGTCTCACCATAGTCCATACCTTCGACTTGTGTGTAACCTTGAGCTACGAGACGAGCCTTGTTGCGGATGACTTGTCCATCTTCATCTTGCTTGTTCCGAAACACCCATTTGGTTCCAATGATGTTTTGATCATCGTTGGGCTTCTCTACCAAAGTCCATACCTTGTTCCTCTCGAAGTTGTGTAGTTCTTCGTGCATAGCGTTCACCCAATCCGGGTCTTCAAGTGCTTCTTCTACCTTCATAGGTTCAATACTAGAGATAAATGAGTAATGCTCACAAAAGTTAGCTAAGCGAGTTTTAGAGCGAGTAATTCTCCCGGAGTTGATGTCATTCATCATTTGTTCCACGGGATGATTCTTCTTGACTCTTGCTCGGACTCGGGATAGCTTTTGTTGATGTTGTGGCTCAGCTTCCTCATCATCTTCATCTTCTTCTTCTTCTTCTTCTTCATTGTTGTTGGTGTTGTCTTGAGGCGGTGGAGAAGGAGGTTGTGGTGGATCTTCTTGTTGCATTTCCTCATCTTGGTGAGTTCCACTTGTGGAGGCCTCCATGTTGCCTTGAGGTTCATCTCGCCGTGAGGTAGGTGGCTCCACATATGTAGATGAGGTACTCTCCTTCACTTCCATGGGACGGATCTTTCCAATAGATAAATCTTGGATAGCTTCCGATGGGTCCTTGTCTCCTACATCAATAGGCATTTGCTCTACTTGCGAGCCATTAGATTCATCAAACTTCACGTCTACCGTCTCTTCAACCTTTCGGGTGAAATTATTGTAGACACGGTAGGTGTGGGAGTTTGATCCATAACCAAGAAGAAAGCCTTCATGAGATTTAGGAGCAAATTTAGACCGACGATGCTTATCAAGGATATAGCATTTTGAACCAAAGACACGAAAGTATCCCACTTGGGGTTTGTTACCGGTGAGGAGCTCGTATGATGTCTTGCCGAGGAGCTTATGAAGATAAAGCCTGTTGATAGCATGACAAGCTGTCTCGACCGCTTCTCCCCAAAAATGCTTCGGTGTCTTGTATTCACCAAGCATCGTTCTCGCCATCTCTATGAGCGTTCGGTTCTTCCTCTCAACAACTCCATTTTGTTGCGGAGTGTACGTAGCCGAGAACTCATGTAGAATCCCTTCCTCATCGAGAAAAGAGTCTACATTGGCGTTCTTGAACTCCGTTCCATTGTCACTCCGAACTTTCTTGATCTTCACCTCAAATTGATTTTGGGCCTTTTTGGCAAAGGTCTTGAAGATCCTCTGAACCTGCGATTTATCATCAAGGAAAAATACCCACGTAAATCTGGAATAATCATCAACTATAACTAGACCAAAGGAGTTACCACCAAGGCTTTTGTAAGCATTGGGACCAAAGAGATCCATGTGAAGAAGCTCAAGCGGTCTCCTTGTGGTCATGATGTTTTTTACGGGATGACTTCCACCAACTTGTTTTCCTGCTTGACAAGCACTACAAAGTCTGTCTTTGTCAAAGAAAACATCTTTAACACCAAGAATATGATCACCTTTGATCAGCTTGTCTAAATTACGCATACCAACATGTCCTAGCCTTCTATGCCACAACCAACCTTTAGAGGATTTAGCAATGAAACAAGCTCTAGGTTGGGCTTTCTTAGTGAAATCAACAATATATAGATCACCTCTACGGATACCAGTAAAAGCCATGTTTTGATTATCACGACGAAAGACTTGGCAATCTACTTTGGTGAATAGCACATTGAATCCAAAGTCAGCTAATCTAGACACGGAAAGTAAATTGTATCCAAGAGATTCTACAAGCATGACATTTTGAATAGAGCTATCATGAGATATGGCCACCTTACCAAGGCCAAGTACCTTACCCTTGGAGTTGTCTCCAAAAGTCACATACTTGCGTGGGCCATCGTTTTTTGCAAGCTCTCGAAACATGTCTTTATCTCCGGTCATGTGATCGGTGCATCCACTGTCAAGAATCCACTCTTTTCCGCCGGACATGTAGTCTCTCATATTTGCCATGAGATTGAGACTCTTCATGACCTTGTCTAGCTCGGTGTCCGAATCGGAGTAATCATCGTCTTGCTCATGCTCATCATCATATTGACCCATAGATTGTTCATCATCAACACCTAGGTCAATTTGATAAGTACTTGCATTAGTTTGGTCAATGTGACAATAATCTTCGGAATGCAATGCAAGAGCATTTCTAATGATAATATTGATAAGACCGGGATCACCCTTCTTTTTCATAAGATCACGAAGCTCAAAGAAGCATTTATCAAAGTTGGGATCATTGGGGTGCAACTTATCAAATTCAATAGTCTTGTGTAGAATTTCATCAAGACTTCTCAACGAGTAGTCCGGATAAAGTTCTTCCAAGAATTTCCACATAGCATAGGCACACTCAAAGTTTGTAACAAGATTAAGCAAGTCATCGGGTAACCCTTTTATGATAAGATTTACAGTTCTAAGGTTACGAAGCAAATCAAGCTCTTCATCCATGGTAGGGTGCAAGGGATCAAATGGAGGCACATAGGGGGTCTCAATATATTTGCACAAATTGTACTTCTTAAAGATACTAAGCATTTCAGACCTCCATGAGTTATAGAACCTTCCATCAAGAACAGGCACTCTATGGCTAACACTCCCATCCGTAGACACGTCCATCTTCCTCCAATGGTGTGTAAACCAAAGCAATGGAGACCAATGCTCTGATACCAATTGTAGGATCGAAGAAGTATGTCTAGAGGGGGGGTGATTAGACTACTTGACAATATAAAAAATCTGCCTTTTGATCATGCAAAGTTTTTGGCAGTTTCACAATTAAGATCAACTCAAGTATCACACTACACATGCAATTCTAGAGTATGGGCAGCGGAAAGTAAATTGCATATATAGTAAAGAGAGGTGGAGAAGATCAAACGCAGTTTGGTGACACGAAGATTTTTGTCGTGGTTCCGATAGGTGGTGCTATCGTACATCCACGTTGATGGAGACTTCAACCCACGGAGGGTAACGGCTGCGCGAGTCTACGGAGGGCTCCACCCACGAAGGGTCCACGAAGAAGCAACCTTGTCTATTCCATCATGGCCTACGCCCACGGAGGACTAGCCTTACTCGGGGTAGATCTTCACGAAGTAGGCAATCTCCTTGCCCTTACAAACTTCTTGGTTCAACTCCACATCTCAAAGACGGAGGCTCCCAAGCGACACCTAACCAATCTAGGAGGCACCACCCTCCAAAAGGTAATAGATGGTGTTGATGATGATGAACTCCTTGCTCTTGTGCTTCAAATGATAATCTCCCCAACACTCAACTCTCCTCACTGATATGGCTGTGGTGGAAGAAAGGTTTGAGTGGAAAGCAACTTGGGAAGGCTAGAAATCAAGTTTCATATGGTAGGAATGGAATGACTTGATCTCAACACAAGGGTAGGTAGTTCTCTTCTCAGAAAGTGTATGGTAGGAGTGGTAGACTTTCTGATGGCTCTCCTCACGAATGAAGAGGGGGTGGAGGGGTATATATAGCCTCCACACAAAATCCAACCGTTACACACATATTTGACCAATCTCGGTGAGACCGAAGTGAAAACTCGGTCAGACCGAAAGTTCAAATATAGTGAACGTTGGGATTTTTGGTGGGACCGAAAATACCATCTCGGTGGGACCGAAAGTGTAAATGATATGAACGTTGGAGTTTTCGGTGGGACCGAGAAAGAAAACTCGGTTGGACCGATTTGAGAAAGGACAGGAACATGCCAGAATCAGTGAGACCGAAAATGCAATATCGGTGAGACCGATTTGAGCCAAGACAGAAGCTTGCCCATTTCGGTGAGACCGATAATACAAACTCGGTTATTCCGAAATGATGTCAAATGGTTACAGAAGGTTGGCAGTTCAGTTTCGGTGTGACCGATCTCAAACTCGGTATGACCGATTTTTCTAGGGTTTGGAATATGGCTGAAGTGGTTCATCTCGGTGGGACTGAATTGGAAGAATCGGTTTGTCCGAGATTACTTATGAGTGTGTATAGTAGTGAAAGTTGCTGATAGTTGAAGGAGCTAAATCACTAAGCACTTGAGCAACCAGATCATCAACACAACCTCATCCCCTTTTAATAGTATTGGCTTTTCCTATGGACTCAATGTGATCTTGGATCACTAAACGAAAATGGAGTCTTGAGCTTTTGCCAATGCTTGCCTTAGCACTTTGAGGGGTCCACTTCTTCAGTCATCTTGCCATACCAATGTGATTGAATTTCCTGAAACATACTTGATAAAAGCATTAGTCCAACCACAAAGTATGTTGTCATTAATTACCAAAACCACCCAGGGAGCAAATGTGCTTTCAAAAGGTCACACTGATATCAATGGGAAGCTGAAGAACATCAAGTGAAAGAGATGTATCCTCAAACCATTCATCGATGAAGTTGTTGATGATATCAGCGTCAAAGAGAGGCAAATCATTGAAGATTTCGGCTTGTTGCTTGCTCTTAATTAGCATTTTAAGGGCATCATCAGCAAGATCTTCATCACTGGACAGATCTATGATGTCATCATCATTGCGCAGTATGCTACCAGGAGTGAGTCCTTGGTCAGATGGCTTCACTAGCTGCTTAGACCGCTGAGAGATACGAGAGTGATCCTCAGACTGCACACTGGGTTCAGGGGGTACAACTTTCAAGGGCTTCACACTTGAAGCTTTTGGTGTAGCAGTAGGTTTAGAAGCTTTTGTCATCTTCTTGGGCTTCACAGACTCAGGAACAGATGCAGGTTCCATGTCTTTGGCAACATCTTCCACAGTTGCCCTTTGAGCGGCAATGTGGGATAGTAGTCCATCAAGGCCATTGAAGGGGCCAACGCGATTTTCATTGACTTCGCGTGTTCCATCAGATCGAGGTCGAGATGGGCCAGGATTGAAATTAATGCCAAGTTCCTTCCTGTTCTGGGTTGCAGGGTTCTTGGCAAATTTTTAGTTTTCTTCAAATAATTCATCGTTACGGCACCATCGAAGATTGGATGGATCAGCATCAGAAGGCAGTTGTCCTCTAACCATGCATGGATAAAATTAGCAATGGCTTCAGACATTGTATTGGGTTGAAGATTCTTGTAGACGATATCACCCCATGGAGGGTCAATGACATTCTTGGAAGCATACTTAGGAGTCACAAATCTGTACATAAACCACTTTTCTGCCCAATATCTTCGTATCCATTGGATTCGAGACTTGCGTTCTCCATAGGTCTCTTCTGGGTCACACTTGTACATGGTGAACAGATCTGGAGGAAGATCTTTGGCAGTGTCAATACGTCGCTGCCTGCCACCTTTCTTGGACTATTTTTCAGAAGCCATTGGGTTCAGACAGAAGGGCTTCACAAAGCAGTTTGTCTTCCGATGACTGGTCAGACAGGAACTGGCTTCAGGAGATTCAATGTGACGCTGTAAGAATTCTGCAAATGAATGCAGACTATGAGAACCAAGGGATTCTCCCACGGACATGTACCAGCATTAGAGATGCGAGGGAAGTGGAAGAGGTCATATGCATTCTCAGAAGATTTTGAAGATTAAATACGGTTTGAAGATATTGACCTCATAGTGCAAAGACATTCACTTATATGGAGTGAGTTGGTTCCAGATTTGTACGAATCCAAGAATAGGTACAAGTGAGGAATCTAACTAGCAGTGAAGCATAAGTGAATATGTTTGCATCATGTGAGAGAAGGATATAGAAAGAAACAGCTCTCAGATGTACAAAAACCACTTGTGGTGAAGTTGTATGGCTTTAATGGATCAAAACGACGGTAAAAAGAGAGATCTATTTACCGCACTGAAGAACTGCTAGACGGGAAGAGATGGATGTCGAGCAGATCGATCTTTCGTGCCCTAACTTGGCAGCGGAAGACACCTACGGCGGCGGCGGAGAGACGAGGTCCACGGCCGGCGGGAAGACGGCGTCGAAGAAGTCGCGGCAGCTAAGCGCTTCATCTCCGGCGTCGACTGGAGCTAGCGGAGGCGCTAGGGTTGAGCGAGATGGCGAGAGGTGGGAGAGGAAATTATGACCGCGAGGGTGGAGTATTTATAAGGAGGGCTAGCGGTGCAGTGTAATTATGCAGGTGCCCCTGGCGGTTCACATCTGAACAACACATGGCTGGCATGCAACTTATGGAGAGTTGAGCCACGATCCCACGCACGCCAGATTTGTCGAATGGACGTTTCGGTTTCTCCGGTTTTTGGGCAAAAAGGATACGGCATTGAAGACAGTTTTTAAATGAGTGTCTCTATATCTTCAGCTGACAAGGACACGGTGAAGACATTCAACAAGTGTCAATATAATGCATATGAAGATATAGAGAGAGTTAGAGAGATAAAGCATAGAGAGGATTAGGGTCCGATCACATTCACTTAGATTAAAAAGTTTGAAGACATAGCTATAAGTGAATGCTGTAGAGGACAGAACACACACACACACACACACACACACATACATACATATATATATATATATATATATATATATATATATATATATATATATATATATATATATGGGAGTAGGATTTTCTACAATAGCTTACCACAGAACTAGTTAAGGTTTTCGACGGTGTAAAAGTTCTCAAAAATCCTGGAAAAAATACTGAACCAACACATCTATAATATATCATGATCCAGTGGAGGGAATGAAAAAATATGCCTGGATGTGTCCTGGATAAAAATAACAAATATTTCAGTATATATTGGTCCTGAGTGAGCTGAAATGCTTATTTTTTTCACCGAGGACACATAAATCATATTTTCACAATCACACCGTTGGATCATCTTATTATATTAGAGTGAGCCTCCCCTATTTATTTCATATTTTTTTAATAAATTTTAAACCGTTAAATGTTTAGCAAGCCTTAACTAGTTCTGTGGCCAGCTATGATAGACACAGTTTTACCTATATATATGTATATATATATATATATCAGAGAAACCAAACAAATCAACATTGATACAATGAGTCTTGAAGACAAATAATGTTGAAGCCAAACCAAGTAAGAAGATAATGCAGTCATGACGCCAAATAAAAACTTTGTCCATGTGTTGATCCTTTGAGATAGCGACTCTGCCAAGTCCTAGTACCTTGCTTTTACCAGTGTCTGCGAATGTGATGTGACTTTTGGGAAAAGGACGTAGAGTTAAGTCCATGAGAAGACGTCGATCACCAGTCATGTGGTTGGTACATCCACTTTCAATTATCCATTCAGTGGCTTTCGAAGCAGTACCCTACAGATCAGTTAGCGACATAGTCTTCACAAAGAGAAGTGTGAAGCATAAACATTTCACGAACAAGCATGCTATCAAAGTTTAGGTCCATGTTAGCCAAGATAGGAAGCTTGTCAAGAAACCATGGGACGAAATACATGGTTATACCATTTAGACATTTGATCTTGCGTTTCGCAAGATGTTTTAGGTCCCCAGCATTGGCGTCAGAAGATAATTTTTGGTTGGAGACCCTTCTCTTCAAGAGAAGTTAATTCTTCTTAACCACCCACATCTTTAGGGGTGGCTTAGAAGCAATAAGTCTAAGTGCAGCATCTGAGAATTTTGGTTTAGGAGCCCTAGCAAATAGCTTGGCAGGAGAGGAATAGTACTCATATGAATATGCAGAGAAGTTCTTTGTCTTATGAACAAAGTGGTTAGATGAAACATGCTCATATTCATGAGTCTGATGATAATCTCCCTGCAAAACATTTGCATTAGAGTGACCCAATGTGGTCCAGTGTCTGTATGAAGTCTTTGGACCATATGAAGCATTTGGTCTGGGGTTGATCTTCTTTCCTGGTGGTGTCATGATGACATTCACAGGAAGCTTTTCGATAAGACTTCTTGGAACCTAGACCTTCTTCATAGGCTATCCATTCATGTAGTTAGTTCCAATGAATCTGGCAAACACTTTTCCATTCTGATCCCTGAACAGTTTATAGTTCGAGTCAAATGACTCGTCAATGACAACAGGGTTAGCACAAGTGAAGCCAGATAAAGTAGATGGATCTATTGGTGGACCCTTTGCAGCAGCCCATGTGGTTTTGGAATACTGCTCAGGCTTCTAGTAAGAACCATCAACATTCATTTTCCTTTCGAACCCAACGCCCTCTTTCCTAGGGTTTCGTTTCAGATTCTTTTTCTTGAGAACATCGCACAGTGTGTGATGCCCTTTGAGGCTTTTGTACACGCCTGTTTCAAGCAATGGCTTAAACCTAGCATTCTCATCAGCAATAGCGGTGGTTTCCTCAGTAGAGGGGTTAGTTACCACATCAACAGTTGAAGATATTGCAATTTTAGAAGCAATAGAGCATTCAGCGACAGAAACATCATTGTCACGCTCAAGATATTTTAGACAAGGTGGCACAAAGTCTTCCTGAGTGGAACTAATCTGTTGGGCGAGTTGTGAATCGTTCTCCTTTTGAAGATCATCATGAGACGCTCTAAGTTTCTCAAGGTCTTGCTTCCTTTGAAGGTAATCATAGGAAAGCTTCTCATGAGTAGCTGAGAGAGTTTCATGACGACTTTCAAGTTCAGTATACCTTATGTGAAGATTTTTTATGTCTTCAATTAAGGACTGAGTTCGATTCATTTTCGAGTCCAACAGATCATCACTCTTGTCTAGCAACTTTTGAATATGTTCCATAGCATTTTGTTGTTCAGTTGCAATTTTAGCAAGAGTTTTATAGGTGGGTTTGGATTCACATTCAGAGTCATCTTCGCCGGAGGTCTGAAAGTAGGCATCGCGTGAGTTTACCTTTGCACTGCGTGCCATGAAGCAGTAGGTAGGTGATGACCCACAAGTGTAGGGGATCTATCGTAGTCCTTTCGATAAGTAAGAGTGTCGAACCCAACGAGGAGCAGAAGGAAATGCTAGGCAGTTTTCAGTAAGGTATTTTCTGCAAGCACTGAAATTATCTGTAACATATAGTTTTGTGAAAGGGTAATTGGTAGCAAGTGACAAAAGGTAAAAGTAAATAAGTTGCAGCAAGATGGCCCAATCCTTTTTGTAGCAAATGACAAGCCTGGAAATCTCTTATATGAAGGAAAACGCTCCCGAGGACACATGGGAATTATCGTTAAGCTAGTTTTCATCACGATCATCTGATTCGCGTTCGGTACTTTGATAATTTGGTATGTCGTTGGACCGGTGCTTGGGTGCTATCCTTACTTGGACAAGCCTCCCACTAATGATTAACCTCTATTTCAAGCATCCGCAACTACAAAAGAAGTATTAAGGTAAACCTAACAATAGCATGAAACAAGCGGATCCAAATCAGCCCCTTACGAAGCAACACATAAACTAGGGTTTAAGCTTCTGTCACTCTAGCAACCCATCATCTACTTATTACTTCCCAATGCATTCCTCTAGGCCCAAATAATGGTGAAGTGTCATGTAGTCGATGTTCACATGACACCACTAGAGGAGAGACAACATACATCTCATCAAAATATCAAACGAATACCAAATTCACATGACTACTTATAGCAAGACTTATCCCATGTCCTCAGGAACAAAAGTAACTACTCACAAGACATAATATTGTTCATGATCAGAGGGGTATTAATATGCATAATGGATCTGAACATATGATCTTCCACCAAGTAAACCAACTAGCATCAACTACAAGGAGTAATCAACACTACTAGCAACCGATAGGTACCAATTTGAGGTTTGGATACAAAGATTGGATACAAGCGATGAACTAGGGTTTGAGAGGAGATGGTGCTGGTGAAGATCTTGATGAAGATAACCCTCCCCAAGATGGGAGAGTTGTTGGTGATGACGGTGGTGACGATTTCCCCCTCTCGGAGGGAAGTATCCCCAGCAGAACAGCTCTGCCGGGGCCCTAGATTGGTTTCCGCCAAGGTTCCGCCTCGAGACGGCGGCGTCTGGTCCCGAAAGCCTCCTTCTGATTTTTTTTCCAGGTCAAAACACTTCATATAGGAGAAGATGGGCATCGGGGGGCATCTGGTGGCCCACGAGACAGGGGGCTCGCCCAGAGAGGGGGGCGCAGCCCCCACCCTCGTGGACAGGTGGTGGCCCCCCTGATGAATCTCTTTCGCCATATAATTTTTATATTTTCTGAAAAGGTGTCCCGTGGAGTTTCGGAGCTTTTTGAGTTGTGCAAAATAGGATTCCAGTGTTTGCTCCTTTTCCAGCCCAGAATTCCAGCTGCCGACATTCTCCCTCTTCATGTAAACCTTGTAAAATAAGAGAGAAAAGGCATAAGTATTGTAACATAATGTGTAATAACAGCCCATAGTGCAATAAATATCAACATAAAAGCATGATGCAAAATTGAGTATCAACTCCCCCAAGCTTAGACCTCGCTTGTCCTCAAGCGAAAGCCGATATAAAAAAATATGTCCACATGTTTAGAGATAGAGGTGTCGTTAAAAATAAAATACGGACATGAGGGCATCATGATCATTCTTATAACAGCAACACACATATATTGTCATATGATTCTTATGCTAAAGTAAAAATTCATTCACAATGTCAAGTATGAATCAGAAACTTCATTGAAAACGAACAAACTATGATCTCAGTCATTATAGAAATTGCAATTTATCATAACATCGGAAAGAGTCAATATAAGAGCTTTTCAACAAGTCCACATACTCAACTATCATATAGTCTTTCACAATTGGTCACACTCACGCAATACTTATGGGTATGGAGTTTTAATCGGACACAGAGAAAGATAGGGGCTTATGGTATTGCCTCCCAACCTTTTACCTCAAGAGTAATGTCAACAGTAATAGACCATGATAACTTACATCCAAGTGGGTTTATATGTCAGGATCTTTCCAACAGAGTGTGCTTGCCAATGTATAAAATGTAAAAAGGAAAGGTGATTTTCACCTTGACTCATATAAGGCAAGAATAATAGATAGGACCTTCGCAGAGGGAAGCAGAGGTTGTCATGTGCTTTTATGGTTGGATGCACAAAGTCTTAGCGCAAAAGAACGTCACTTTATATTGCCACTTGTGATAAGGACCTTTATTATGCAGTACCTCGCTTTTATTACTTCCATATCACAAGATCGTATAAAGCTTATTTCCTCCACACTAATAAATCATACATATTTTAGTGAGTTAGCAACATGACAACTTACTTGAAGGATCTTACTCAATCCATAGGTAGGTATGGTGGACTCTCATGGCAAAACTGGGTTTAAGGATGTATGGAAGCACAAGTAGTATCTCTCCTTGGTGCAAGGAGTTTTGGCTAGCATGAGGGGGAAAGGCAAGCTCAATATGTTGGATGATCCATGACAATATACTTTATTTCGAATATAAGAGAACATAACCCATTATGTTGTCTTCCTTGTCCGACATCAACTCTTTAGCATGTCATATTTTAATGAGTGCTCACAATCATAAAATATGTCCAAGATAGTATATTTGTATGCGAAACCTTTCTTTCTTTATTACTTCCTATTAATTGCAACGATGACCAAAACTATGTTTGTCAACTCTCAACAACTTTTATTCATCATACTCTTTATATATGAATTTATTACTTCCCATAAGATCATTATGACCTCTTTGATACTCTTTTTATATTTTCTTTTATTCTATCATGACCAAAGTGAGGAAATCAAGCCCTTGACTCAACACTAATCTTTATTATATAGCTCACGGACTCGATTACAAAGGGTAAAGATCATAAAGCAAAAGCTCACAACTAGATCATGCTAACTTTATTCTACTAGATCAAGATACTACCAAAATGATCGAACTGAGAAAAACGGTAAAGATAGGAGTGTGATGGTGATACGATACTGGGGCAACTCCCCCAAGCTTGGCAGTTGCCAAGGGGAGTGCCCATACCCATATGATTATGTCCCCTTCTTCGGAGGTGGTGATGATGGAGTTGTTGATGATGTAGGCTTGTCGTCCATCTTCCAAGGCATGAGCTCACCATCGTAGAAGGATGATCGAGTCTCCGGGATGCTCAAATCTGCAGCCAAACTCATTTTCTTGAATCTATATTCATACTCACAGTTTGAGTTTTGCAGGTCATAGATCTGGGCTTGGAGGTGTACGATTTTCTCTTGGAGATTGGAGATGGCTTCCCCGAAGATCCTTGAGTCCAGCTTGAGGTTGTTGGCGAGCTCCGTGATCATCATGTGGTTGGCGTTGATTCCTCGTTCCACCATACCTTGGCACTTGAAAACTTGCTGCTCCATTGCTTCGAGTCTTGTCTCCACGCTTCCCGTCCTCCTTGGCCCCTCAACATCGCGGATGTGCAGCACCCCCTCATGCAACTCCATGGTTTGAGGATGATGCAGCACCTCCGTGAGGTAGGGGTTGATGACCTTCTTGAAGAACTTGTCCTTGGGGGTGTTGGAAGACGCCATGATGATCTAGATCTGTCAAAAACAACAGCTCGAAACAAAAACAGAAGATTTTTGCGTGATACGGTGGTCACAACCTTCGGATGAATATATAATGAATTTTTACTGACCAAAAGGAGTAACATACAAGAAATCGGAGTCCGGGAGGCACCCGAGGTGCCCACGAGGCAGGGGGTGCGCCCAGAGGAAGGGGGCGCGCCCTCCACCCTCGTGGACGGCTCGTGTCTCTTTCGGACTGCCACTTATTTTTCTATTCTTCTAAATATTCCAAAACGGTGAAAAATTGCCATTAGAACTGTTTTGGAGTCGGTTTACTTACCGTACCACATACCTCTTCCTTTTCGGGGTCTAAATCATTCTGGAAAGTGTCCCTTATGTATTCCTCCGAGGTTACGGTTTCAATAACATTGGTTTCAATATTTATAGATATATAACGTTTGATTCTTTGACCGTTCACCACCTTCGGATTTGTGCCTTCGAAGTTGTTGATTTTTATGGCACCGGAACGATAGACCTCCTCGATAACGTAAGGACCTTCCCATTTAGAGAGAAGTTTCCTGCAAAAAATATTAAACGAGAGTTGTATAGCAAGACATAATCACCTACGTTAAACTCACGCTTTTGTATCCTTTTGTCATGCCATCTTTTAAATTTTTCTTTAAACAGCTTGGCATTCTCATAGGCCTAGGTTCACCATTCATCAAGAGAGCTAATATGAAATAACCTCTTCTCACCGGCAAGTTTGAAATCATAATTGAGCTCTTTAATATCCCAATATGCCTTATGTTCTAGCTCAAGAGGTAAGTGACAAGCTTTTCCATAAACCATCTTATATGGAGACATACCCATAGGGTTTTTGTATGCAATTCTATAGGCCCATAATGCATCATCAAGTTTCTTGGACCAATTCTTTCTATACCTATTAACTGTCTTTTGCAAAATTAATTTCAGCTCTCTATTACTTAATTCTACTTGACCACTAGTGTGTGGGTGATAAGGGGGTGCAATTCTATGATTAACATCATACTTAGAAAGCATTTTACGAAAAGCACCATGAATAAAGTATGAACCACCATCAGTCATTAGGTATCTAGGGACCCCAAACCTTGGGAAAATAACTTCTTTAAGGATCTTAATAGAGGTGTTGTGATCAGCACTACTAGTTGGAATAGCTTCTACCCACTTAGTAACGTAATCAACAGCAACTAAAATATGTGTGTACCCATTAGAGGAAGGAAACGGTCCCATATAATCAAAGCCCCAAACAACAAATGGTTCAATAACAAGTGAATAATTCATAGGCATTTCTTGATGTCTACTAATATTACCAATTCTTTGACATTCATCACAAGATAAGACAAACTTACGAGCATCCTTGAAGAGAGTAGGCCAATAAAAACCAGATTGCAATACCTTATGTGCAGTTCTATCTCCAGCATGGTGTCCTCCATAAGCTTTGGAGTGGCACTTGCGTAGGATTTGTTCATGTTCATGCTCAGGTACATAACGTCTAATAATACCATCTACTCCTTCTTTATAAAGATGTGGGTCATCCCAGAAGTAATGTCTCAAATCATAGAAGAACTTTTTCTTTTGCTGGTATGTGAAGCTAGGAGGTATAAACTTAGCAATAATGTAATTAGCATAATCAGCATACCATGGAGCAGTACGAGAAGTATTTATGACAGCTAATTGTTCATCAAGAAATCTATCATCAATAGGTTGTGGGTCATCAAGTATATTCTCTAGCCTAGACAAGTTATCTGCAACGGGGTTCTCGGCTCCTTTTCTATCAATAATATGCAAGTCAAACTCTTGCAGCAGGAGAACCCATCTAATAAGTCTAGGTTTAGATCTTTATTTTCCATAAGGTATTTGATAGCAGCATGATCAGCATGAATAGTTACTTTAGAATCAACAATATAAGGCCTAAACTTATAACAGGCAAATACAACTGCTAAAAATTCTTTCTCAGTAGTAGCATAATTTCTCTGGGCACTGTCTAGAGTTTTACTAGCATATTGGATAACATTCCATTTCTTATCAACTCTTTGCCCTAGAACAGCACTTACAGCATAATCACTAGCATCGCACATAATCTCAAAGGGTAAATTCCAGTCAGGAGGCTGGACAATAGGTGCAGAGATCAATGCTTTCTTAAGTATTTCAAATGCTTCTAGACAATCATCATCAAAGACAAAAGGAATATCTTTTTGTAAGAGATTAGTCAGAGGACTGGAGATTTTGGAGAAGTCCTTAATGAACCTCTTATAAAACTCGGCATGATCAAGGAAACTTCGTATACCTTTGATGTCCTTAGGACATGGCATTTTTCAATAGCATCAACTTTAGCTTTGTCAACTTCAATACCTCTTTCAGAAATTTTATGTCCCAAGACAATGCCTTCATTAACCATGAAGTGGCATTTCTCCCAATTCAAGACAAGATTAGTGCCTTCACATCTCTGCAAAACTCGGTCAAGGTTGCTCAAACAATCATCAAAAGAAGTTCCGTAAACGAAGAAATCATCCATGAAAACTTCAACAATCTTTGCACAAAAATCAGAGAATATAGCCATCATGCATCTTTGAAAGGTGGCCGGTGCATTACATAAACCAAAAGGCATACGTCTATAAGCAAAGGTACCGAAAGGACAAGTAAAAGTGGTCTTTTCTTGATCCCCTTTTGACACAGGTATTTGAGAGAAACCAGAATAGCCGTCTTGAAAGCAAAAATGAGTATGTTTGGATAACCTTTCTAGCATTTGATCAATAAAAGGCAAAGGGTAATGATCTTTCTTGGTAGCTTTATTTAATTTGCGGAAATCAATTACCATCCTATAACATGTAAAAATTCTTTGTGGGATCAATTCATCTTTATCATTAGGAACTACAGTCATACCTCCCTTCTTAGGGACACAATGGACAGGACTTACCCACTGGCTATCAGCAACCGGATAGATAATACCTGCCTCTAGAAGCTTTAGTATTTCCTTCCTTACCACTTCTTTCATCTTAGGATTTAATCATCGTTGATGATCAATAACCGGTTTAGCGTCCTGTTCCTATTTTATCTTGTGTTGGCATAAAGTGGGACTAATTCCCTTAAGATCATCCAGAGTGTATCCAATAGCAGCACGGGGCTTCTTCAAGGTTTTCAATAATTTCTCTTCTTCCTGCTCCGAAAGGTTAGCACTGATAATAACAGCATATATCTTTTTTTCATCAAGATAAACATACTTAAGATTATCGGGTAAAGGTTTGAGTTCAAATACGGGATCACCCTTGGGTGGAGGAGGATCCCCAAGAATTTCAACAGGCAAGTTATTTTTCAATACGGGTCCCTGCTTAAAGAATATTTCATCTATTTCCCTCTCTCATTCATATACATATCATTTTCATGGTCTAGCAGATATTGTTCTAAAGGATCGTTGGGAGGCACAGCAATAGAAGCAAGACCAATAATTTCATCCTTACTAGGTAATTATTTATCATGGGGTTGTCTATGAAATTTAGCAAAGTTAAAATCATGAGACATATCCCCTAAACCAAGAGTAACAATATCTTTCACGCAGTCTATCTTAGCATTAACAGTATTCAAGAAGGGTCTACCAAATATAATGGGGCAAAAATCATCTTGTGGGGAACTAAGAATAACAAAATCAGCAGGGTATTTAACTTACCCACACAAAACTTCAACATCTCTAACAATCCCAACTGGTGAAATAGTGTCTCTGTTAGCAAGCTTAATAGTAACATCAATCCCTTCTAACTCAACAGGTGCAATATCATGCATAATTTCTTGATATAGGGAATGAGGAATTATACTTGCACTAGCACCTACGTCACATAAACCATGATAGCAATGATCTCCTATTTTGACATAAATAACAGCCAAGCCTACAACAGGTCTATGTTTATTCCAAGCATCGGGTTTGGCTATTCTAGCAGCTTCCTCTTGGGGGTAAATAACATGTCCATCTAAATTTTCAACCAAGAGATCTTTAACCATAGCAACACTAGGTTCAATTTTAATTTGCTCAGAGGGTGTAGGTGTTCTAGTACTACTCTTACGAACCACAGTTGAAGCTTTAGCATGACCCTTAATTCTAACAGGGAAAGGTGGTTTCTCAATATAAGCAGTAGGAACAATAGGATCAACATTATAAGTGATAGTCTTTTCTTCAACTTTAACAGGTTCAACTACTTTTACTTCAATGGGAGGATGGTATTTGAACCACTTCTCCTTGGGAAGATCAACATGAGTAGCAAATGATTCACAGAAAGAAGCTACTATCTCAGAGTCAAGTCCATATTTAGTGCTAAACTCACGGAAAACATCGGTATCCATAAAAGCTTTAACACAATCAAACTTAGGGGTCATACCTGACTCCTTACCTTCGTCGAGATCCCAATCTTCAGAGTTGCGTTTAATACTTTCCAATAAATCCCATTTGAATTCAACAGTCTTTATCATAAAATAGCCAGAACAAGAATTATCGAGCATGGTGCGATTATTGAGAGAAAACCGAGCATAAAAATTTTGAATGATCATTTTTCTTGAGAGCTCATGATTGGGGCATGAATATAACATTGACTTAAGCCTCCCCCAAGCTTGAGCGATGCTTTCTCCTTCACGAGGACAAAACTTATATATATATAATTACAATCACGATGAACCTGATGCATAGGGTAGAACTTCTGATGAAATTCCAACTTCAGCCGATTATAGTTCCATGATCCAATATCACCGCATAGCCTACACCATGTCAATGTGTCTCCCTTCAAAGATAAATGGGAAGACCTTCTTCTTGATAACATCCTCGGGCATACCTGCAAGCTTAAATTATCCACAAACTTCATCCACATAGATTAGGTGTAAATCGGGATGTAGTGTTCCGTCTCCTCTAAAAGGATTATCTAGCAGTTTCTCTATCATACCCGAAGGAATTGAAAAGCAAATATTTTCAGTAGGTGTGGTAGGTTGAGGAGAAACTCTTTGCTCTTCTGGGCGGGGTGAAGATACCCCGAACAAGCCCCTCAAAGAATAATGAGCCATAGTAACAAGTGACAGTAAATTTCAGCACACTATATAAATTTTTCTTACCAACGGCGCTTCATTCCCCGACAACAGTGCCAGAAAAGAGTCTTGATGACCCACAAGTGTAGGGGATCTATCATAGTCCTTTCGATAAGTAAGACTGTCGAACCCAACGAGGAGTAGAAGGAAATGATAGGTAGTTTTCAGTAAGGTATTTTCTGCAAGCACTGGAATTATCGGTAACAGATAGTTTTCTGATAGGGTAATTGGTAGCATGTGACAAAAGGTAAAAGTAAATAAGGTGCAGCAAGATGGCCCAATCCTTTTTGTAGCAAAGGACAAGCCTGGACAAACTCTTATATGAAGGAAAATGCTCCCGAGGACACATGGGAATTATCGTCAAGCTAGTTTTCATCACGATCATCTGATTCACGTTCAGTACTTTGATAATTTGGTATGTGGCTGGACTGGTGCTTGGGTGCTGTCCTTACTTGGACAAGCCTCCCACTTATGATTAACCTCTATTGCAAGCATCCACAACTACAAAAGAAGTATTAAGGTAAACCTAACCATAGCATGAAACAAGTGGATCCAGATCAGCCCCTTACGAAGCAACGCATAAACTAGGGTTTAAGCTTCTGTCACTCTAGCAACCCATCATCTACTTATTACTTCCCAATGCCTACCTCTAGGCCCAAATAATGCTGAAGTGTCATGTAGTCGACGTTCACATGACACCACTAGAGGAGAGACAACATACATCTCATCAAAATATCAAACGAATACCAAATTCACATGACTACTTATAGCAAGACTTATCCCATGTCCTCAGGAACAAAAGTAACTACTCACAAGACATAATATTGTTCATGATCAGAGGGGTATTAATATGCATAATGGATCTGAACATATGATCTTCCACCAAGTAAACCAACTAGCATCAACTACAAGGAGTAATCAACACTACTAGCAGCCCACAGGTACCAATCTGAGGTTTGGATAAAAGATTGGATACAAGATATGAACTAGGGTTTGAGAGGAGATGGTGTTGGTGAAGATGTTGATGAAGATAACCCTCCCCAAGATGGGAGAGTTGTTGGTGATGATGGCGGTGACGATTTCCCCCTCCCGGAGGGAAGTATCCCCGATGGCACAGCTCTGTCGAAGCCCTAGATTGGTTTCCGCCAAGGTTCCGCCTTGAGACAGCGGCGTCTGGTCCGGAAAGCCTCCTTATGATTTTTTTTTCAGGTCAAAACACTTCATATAGGAGAAGATGGGCATCGGGGGGCATTTGGTGGCCCACGAGACAGGGAGGCGCGCCCAGAGAGGGCGCGCCCCCCACCCTCGTGGACAGGTGGTGGCCCCCTTGATGAATCTCTTTCGCCAGATATTTTTTATATTTTCTGAAACGGTGTCCCGTGGAGTTTTGGAGCTTTTTAAGTTGTGCAAAATAGGTTTCTAGTGTTTGCTCCATTTCCAACCCAGAATTCCAGCTGCCGGCATTCTCCCTCTTCATGTAAACCTTGTAAAATAAGAGAGAAAGGCATAAGTATTGTAACATAATGTGTAATAACAGCCCATAGTGCAATAAATATCAACATAAAAGCATGATGCAAAATGGACGTATCAGTAGGTGAAGAGTCGGCCTCATCATTTGCTTTGGCGCCGATGGAGTGACCATTATCATCAGTGTTCAAGATGGACTTGGCGACAAATGTCGAGGCTAGAGCTAGGCTAGCCATGCCAGAATCAGATTCCTCCTCAGATTCCACCTTTGCCTCCTCAGAAGTAGACTCCTCCTCTGAATCCATTTCCTTCCCAATGAATGCACAAGCCTTGCCAGATGAGCTCTTCCTGTAAGATGAAGAATTCGATGAAGACTTGGAAGAGAACTTTGAGGATTTCCTCTTCTTTTTGTCATCATAGTCATATTCCTTTCTCTTCTTTTTTTTCTTGGTGTCGTTGCCCCACTGAGGACATTCAAAAATGTAGTGGCCGAGCTTTTTGTACTTGTGGCATGTTCTCTTCTTGTAATCACGAGAGGAAGCCTCATCATTTGTTGAGCTAGATCTTGAAGACTTTCCGAAGTTTTTATTCCTTGAGAACCTTTGAAACTTCTTCACAAGCATAGCTAGTTCTCTGCCAATGTCTTCAGGATCATCAAAGCAGCTGTCAGTCTTCTTCAGACAAGGACACAGCTTTAGCCTTCAAGGCTCTGGATCGACCATAGTTGGGGCCATAGATATCTCTCTTCTCATATAGCTGGAACTCATGTGTGTTGAGCCTCTCAAGTATGTCAGACGGATCAAGACGTTTGAAGTCAGGACGTTCTTGAATCATCAATGCCAAGGTCTCAAACAAACTGTCAAGAGATCTCAATAGCTTCTTCACAACTTCATGCTTAGTGATTTCAGTGGCGCCAAGAGCATGAAGCTCATTTGTGATATCAGTGAGGCGATCAAATGTAAGCTGGACATTCTCATTGTCATTTCTCTTGAAGCGATTGAACAGATTGCGAAGAAAGTTAATCCTTGAGTCTCTCTGTGTCGAGATGCCTTCATTGACCTTGGGTAGCCAGTTCCACACTTGCTTTGCTGACTCCAGGGCACTCACACGTCCATACTGTCCTTTGGTTAGATGACCACAGATGATGTTCCTGGTGGTTGAGTCCAGTTGAGCAAATTTCTTGACATCAGCCGGGGTGACACCTTCACCAGCCTTGGGAACACTAGTCTTGATGACATACCAGAGATCGTTGTCGATAGCTTCAAGATGCATGCGCATCTTATTCTTCCAGTAGGGGTAATCAGTCCCATCGAAGACCGGACACGCAGCAGAGACTTTGATTATCCCTGCAGTCGACATAACTAAAACTCCAGGTGGTTAAACCGAATCACACAGAACAAGGGAGCACCTTGCTCTCATACCAATTGAAAGTGCAAGTTATCAACTAGAGGGGGGTGAATAGGCGATTTTTACGAAAGTCTTCAAAACACGATTTCTTTTGAAGACAGGCCGATGAAATGAACCTATATGATTAGCAGTGGATGATAAACGTTTCCAGGCACACAATAGTAAAGTAAGCATCATGAAGATAACACAAATACTATTGATAGCAAGGTAACACGGATCGAGATGGAAGATATAAACGAAGCTAAACAAGGGACAGTCTTCACACAGAGAAGTCAAACTGATCAGACAAACAAGCAATAACTTCACGAAGATAGACTGGAATGTAAATGACATGGAAGATGGAACCGGTAGTTTGTAGACGCAGGGGATTTGGTAGACCAGTTCCGGTTGCTATGACAACTGTTCATCTGGTTAGGGAGGCTGAGATTGAACTCTGAAGACTGTGTCTTCACCTTATTCCCCTTGAGCTAAGGACATCCAGTCCTCGCCCAATCACTCTGGTAAGTCTTCAAGGTAGACTTCCGAACCTTCACAGACTTTGTTCACCGGCGATCCACAATCACTCTTGGACGCTCAGAACGTGACGCCTAACCGGTGTAGTGGGTTGCTCTCAAACGACAAAAGCCGTGCACTGACTCTGAGCAGCCACCAATTTATGGTGTAGGGGGTGGGCTGCTTATAGCCATGAGGCAACCCGACATGATATGTTCGAAATGACCCTTGGTCACTAAGGAACTGACACGTGTCCAACGGTCGGATTATAAACACACGTGGCAACTTTGCTTGAGTTCCAAGTAAAGTTGACTTATCGAGCTCTGGATAAGATTTGCTCTCATTTGTCTTCGCTCGAAGACATAGGTGTTTTGGTTGAGCATCACTTCAGTCATTTGACTATGTTCACTTGGACCCCACTTAACAATACGGTGGTTCCTATGACTCAAGAAAGAATAAAAAGAACTACGAAAGAAACTATGTCTTCGCATTCTATAGTCTTCAATAAATGTCTTCATAAGTCATTATCTTCACGTGAATATCTTCACGCGCCACCACTGTCTTCAATGTCTTCACACATTTTTGGGGGTCATCTCTGGAAATTAAACCGAATCAGTGAGGGACTATTACATGTCTTATCCTGCAATTCTCACAAACACGTTAGTCCCTCAACCACGTTTGTCGTCAATACTCCAAAACCAACTAGGGGGCACTAGATGCACTTACACGTGCGAACAGCCTCAATGTTCTGCGAGTTAGATTGTCATGAGGACGCTGGTGCTCTGCGTCGGCAGGGCCCGACCCCACGCATACCTCGACCGTTGTTGGGGCGTCTGGATCACCAGGATGAGACCAAGGGGCAAGGGGCTACAAGGCTGGTTAGGCCCCTGAGTCATGATGCTCGGGGCCCCCCCTTGATGTATGAGTCACCCTCATGACTTGCATACCCTTACCCGTCAGCCTTTGCCTGGGAGGGGCGCGCGAAGACCGGGTACAAGGACCTGGTGAGGCAGCATACGCCAGGTCAAACCTGAGCGCATCCATGTGTCCGGCCCACGTGCGCTCATCTCACGGAGAGGCTGATCGGTCGGCCGAGAGGCCATCCTGAGGTTGGTGCAGCCCAGAGGCGCCCTCAGTTGTTTATCCCAGCATGGAGCATGGGGCTACCACTTGGCGTGGGCATAGTTGCTCCTCGACCGTGTCGTCCACCAGGGCGGAGCATGGGGCTTCCATTGGATGCATGAGTGGGAGGTCCCTCTTGGGGATTACTCCGGGTGTGTACAACACATCATGAGGAGGTGTATATGGGCACCCGTGAGCCAGCGCGGGACTCACGAGGCCCGACCTCAAGGCGGGTTGCGCCTGATCTTCTAGCGCTTTGTGTAACTGTCGTAACCTATGCCGAAATGAACCTCCAGAGGCCGTTACATGAGAAGGCCGAGCACCAAGGAACTCAGGAGATGACGTGAACGGGGCTGACCCGCCAAAAAAAGCTCGGTCGCTTGGGTTTATCGACGCTATAGGGACGGACCCGAGCACAAACGACGTGCTTAGGCTTCTTAATACAACAAACCATGGGAGGATCCCCGGCGCATGGTTCTCGCGGAGGCGTCCCATATAGCAAAAAAGGAACCGGATTGTGCGCCCTGACTCATCCCAGTCAGGGCGCACCGACACACTAGGTGGCTGTCGAGGGGATGAGCCCCGGGAAGGCAACAGAGCCCAGATTTTTTTTTAAACAATGGGGCCGGCTTCGCCCTTCAAGATGGCGTGCTCTAAGCCTAGTTCCGCAACATGCCCAAGACTCCAATCCGGTCAAGGCTCCGACCCGGCCAAGACCGCGACCCGACCAAGACTCCAACCCGGCAACAAGTCAGTGCCCGTCAACTCCAAGCGTACGGCATGACAGACCCCCACGATGGACCGCGCGTGGCCACAGTGCCCCACCTACTCCTGCTGACCAGGCGCAATGATGGCTACAGTGTGCATCCATCCTGTCAGCGGGTACAGATGACGACGAGGCGTCTTGGCACTGTAGCTGATCAGGCTTGCCCACTTCGCGGCGTACGGCATTCCGAGGCACAGTGTTTCCCGAAGAACCCAGCGGGCCCCAGCGCCGGCTTCCAGTCACTGACAACCCGGCCCCACGGCCTTATAGCTTTACCATTGTACCCCTGTGGGTTGACCTATAAAAGCCCCCAGAAGGCCGCCATCTACAGGGGCAATAGACACACACACACACACACACACACACACACACACACACACACACACACACACACACACACACACACACACACACAAGAGAGTTCATTCATTCACACACACCCATACCAATCCACCGGATAAGAAGCAGCCTAAGACTTGGCATGTCTTCCTTCCTCCTCCGAACAGCTCAAGCAACGTTGTACCGCTACGTGCACTCATACATAAAACACTAGGCAGGACTAGGGGTGTTATTTCTCTGGAGAGCCCCGAACCTAGGTATGTCTTGCGTTCCACACTCGCTCATGCCAACCCCGCTTCTGGAGCCCACTGGTGCCCTCTGAAGGAAATATGCCCTAGAGGCAATAATAAAGATGTTATTTGTATTTCCTTATATCATGACAAATGTCTTTTATTCATGCTAGAATTGTATTAACCGGAAACTTAGTACATGTGTGAGTACATAGACAAAACAGTATGTCCCTAGTATGCCTCTACTAGACTAGCTTATTGATCAAAGATGGTTATGTTTCCTAGCCATAGATATGAGTTTTCATTTGATCAACGAGATCACATCATTAGGAGAATGATGTGATGGACAAGACCCATCCGTTAGCTTAGTACTATGATCGTTTAGTTTTACTGATATTGCTTTCTTCATGACTTATACATGTTCCTATGACTATGAGATTATGCAACTCCCGTATACCGGAGGAACACCTTGTGTGCTATCAAACGTCACAACGTAAATGGGTGATTATAAAGATGCTCTACAGGTGTCTCCGAAAGGTGTTCGTGGTGTTGGCATAGATCAAGAATAGGATTTGTCACTCCGAGTGTCGGAGAGGTATCTCTGGGCCCTCTTGGTAATACACATCATAATAAGCCTTGCAAACAAATGACTAATGAGTTAGTCACCGGATGATGTATTACGGAACGAGTAAAGAGACTTGCCGGTAACGATATTGAACTAGGTATTGAGATACCGACGATCGAATCTCGGGCAAGTAACATATCGATGACAAAAGGAACAACGTATGTTGTTATGCGGTTTGACTGATAAAGATCTTCGTAGAATATGTAGGAGCCAATATAAGCATCCAGGTTCCGCTATTGGTTATTGACCGGAGATGATTCTCGGTCATGTCTACATAGTTCTCGAACCCGTAGGGTCCGCACGCTTAACGTTTGATGACGATCGGTATTATGAGTTTATGAGTTTCAATGTACCAAAGGTAGTTCGGAGTCCCGGATGAGATCACGGACATGACGAGGAGTCTCGGAATGTCCGATACGTAAAGATTGATATATTGGACTACCATATTGGATACCGGAAGTGTTCTGGAAAAGTTTCGGATTTAACCGGAGTGCCGGAGGGGTTACCGGAACCCTGCTACTTCTCGAGCTTGCGTTGTATTCCCTCGGATAGGAAAGGGAGATGCAGCACAGTAGTGTAAGTATTTCCCTCAGTTTTTGAGAACCAAGATATCAATCCAGTAGGAGACCACGCGCGAGTCCCTCGCACCTGCACAAACAAATAAGAACTTCGCATGCAACGCGATAAGGGGTTGTCAATCCCTTTACGGTCACTTACGAATGTGAGATCTGATAGAGATGATAGTTTGATATTTTTGGTATTTTTTATTATAAGAACAGAAAGTAAAAGCGGAAAAAGTAAAGTAGGTGTAGATTGATATGTTGAGAATAGACCCGAGGGCCATAGTGTTCTCTAGTGGCTTCTCTCATGATAGCGATATTCTACGGCGGGTAAACAAATTACCGTCGAGCAATTGATAGAAAAGCGAATAATTATGAGACTATCTAGGGATGATCATTATATATAGGCATCACGTCCGAGACAAGTAGACCAAAACGATTCTGCATCTACTACTATTACTCCACACATCGACCGTTATCCAGCATGCATCTAGTGTATTGAGTTCATAAGAACAGAGTAACGCCTTAAGCAAGATGACATGAAGTAGAGGGATAAACTCAAGCAATATGATATAAACCCCATCTTTTTATCCTCGATGGCAACAATACAATACGTGCCTTTCTGCCCCTACTGTCACTAGAAAAGGACACCGCAAGATTGAACCCAAAGCGAAACACTTCTCCCATTGCAAGAACTGTAGATCTTGTAGGCCAAACCAAACCAATAATTCGAAGAGACTTGCAAGGATATTATAATCATACATAAAGAGTTCAGAGAAGAACCAAATATTTGTCATAGATAATCTTGATCATAAACCCACAATTCATCGGATCTCGACAAACACACCGCAAAAAGATATTACATCGAATAGATCTCCTCGAAGACCGAGGAGAACTTTGTATTGAGATCCAAAGAGAGAGAAGAATCAATCTAGATACTAGCTATGGACCCCGAAGGTCTATGGTAAACTACTCACAATTCATGGTGAGACGATGATGATGATGTAGAAGCACTCCGTGGTAGATCCCCCCTCCAGCGGAGCTCCGGAACAGGCTCCAAGATTGGATCTCACGGGAACAGAAGATTACGGCGGTGGAACTAGGGTTTTTTCTCTTCTTCTGATGGTTTTGGGGTACGTAGGTATATATAGGAGGAAGGAGGACACCGGGGGCCATACGTGGGACCCATGAGGCAGGGGGCGCGCCCCCCACCCTCGTGGGCACCTCATAGACCCTACTCTGTGGTTCTCAAGTCTCCCGTGCGTGATTTTCTCCAAAAATATCTCTCCCGAAGGTTTCATTCCGTTTGGACTCCGTTTGATATTCCTTTTCTGCAAAACCCTGAAACAGGCAAAAAACAGCAATCTGGACTGGGCCTTTGGGTTAGTAGGTTAGTCCCAAAAATAATATAAAAGTGTATGACAAAGCCCATTAAACATCCAAAACATCATAAATAATAGCATGGAACAATCAAAAATTATAGATACGTTGGAGACGTATCAAGCATCCCCAAGCTTAATTCCTACTCGTCCTCGAGTAGGTAAATGATAAAAAACAGAATTTTTGATGTGGAATGCTAACAAACATAACTTTTCAATGTAATTCTCTTAATTGTGGCATGAATGTTTAGATCTGTAAGATTCAAGACAAAGGTCTATATTGACATAAGAAATAGTAATACTTCAAGCATACTAACAAAGCAATCATGTCTTCTCAAAATACTATGGCTAAAGAAAGTTTTCCCTACAAAATCATATAGTCTAGCTATGCTCCCTCTTCATCACACAAAATATTCATATCATGCACAACCTCGATTTCAGCCAAGCACTTGTTTTCATACTCTATTCTTTCAAACCTTTCAACTTTCACGCAATACATGAGCGTGAGCCATGGACATAGCACTATGTGGAATAGAGAGGTGGTTGTGGAGAAGGCAAAAAGGAGGGAGATAGTCTCACATCAACTAGGCGTATCAACGGGCTATGGAGATGCCCATCAATAGATATCAATGTGAGTGAGTAGGGATTGTCATGCAACGGACGCACTAGAGCTAAATATGTATGAAAGCTCAACAAAAGAAACTAGTGGGTGTGCATCCAACTTGCTTGCTCACGAAGACAAGGGCATTTGAGGAAGCCCGTCGTTGGAATATACAAGCCAAGTTCTATAATGAAAATTCCCACTAGTATAAGAAATTGACTAAACATGAGACTCTCTATCATGAAGAACATGGCGCTACTTTGAAGCACAAATTTGGGAAAAGATAGTAGCAATTGTCCCTTTTTATTTTCTTTTTTTTCTTTTTTTGGGCCTTTCTTTTTTTCTTTGGCCTTTCTTCTTTTTTCTTCTTTTTTTTGTGGAGGGTCTTTATTGATTTAGCCTTTCCTCACATGGGACAATGCTCTAACAATGATGATCATCAACTTTCATTGAATTACAACTCGATATTACAACTCGATACTAGAACAAGTATGACTCTATATGAATGCCTCCGTTGTGTACCGGGATGTGCAATGAATCAAGAGTGACATGTATGAAAAATTATGCATGGTGTCCTAGCCACTAATACGATGTCAACTACATGATCATGCATGGCAATATGAAAATATGATGTCTGTCATATGAATGTAACGGTGGAAAGTCGCATGGCAATATATCTCGGAATGGCTATGGAAATGCCATGATAGGTAGGTATGGTGGCTGTTTTGAGGAAGGGTATATAGTGGGTGTATGGTACCGGCGAAAGTTGCGCGGTACAAGAGAGGCTAGCAATGGTGGAAGGGTGGGAGTGCGTATAATCCATGGACTCAACATTAGTCATAAAGAACTCATATACTTATTGCAAAAATCTACGAGTCATCAAAACAAAGCAATTAACGCATGCTCCTAGGGGGGGAGGTTGGTAGGAGTTAACCATCGCGCGCCCCCGACCTCCACACAAAGGTCGACACTTTACGAATACCTCATGCTCTAACTTCGTCACATAGCGGTTCACCATACGTGCATGCTACGGAATCACTAACCTTAACACAAGAATTTCTCAATTTCATAATAAATCCACTAGCATGACTCTAATATCACTATCCTCATATCTCAAAACAATTATCAAGCATCCAACTTCTCATCATATTCAATGCACTTAGCGTGAAAGTTTTTACTACATTGATATTGGATGTCTATCATGTGAAGACTAGTTTTATAGCCTAAGCACATTACCATGCTGTTTTAATAGACTCTCAAATGGATATAACTGAAGCATGAGAGATCAACAATTTCTTCAAAATATTATCACCACCGTGCTCTAAAAAATATAAGTGAAGCACTAGAGCAAAACTATTCAACTCAAAAGATATAAGTGAAGCACATAGAGTGTTCTATCAATTCCTAGGCAATATTAAACTCTCTCAAATAGGTGTGTCCAGCAAGGATAATTGTGGCAAACTAACAAGCAAATACTCAAATCATACAAGACGCTCCAAGTAAAACACATATCACGTGGTGAATAAAAATATAGCTCCGAGTATAGTTACTGATAGATGAAGACGAAAGAGGGGATGCCTTCCCGGGGCATCCCCAAGCTTAGGCTTTTGGTTGTCCTTGAATTTTACTTGGGGTACCTTGGGCATCCCCAAGATTAGGCCCTTGCTACTCTTTGTTCCATAGTCCATCAAAGCAATACTCAAACTTTGAAAACATCACAACACAAAACTTAGACAAAAATCTTGTGAGCTCCGTTAGTATAAGAAAGCAAACCACTACTCAAAGGTACTGCAATGAATTCATTCTTTGTTTATATTGGTGTTAAACCTATTGTATTCCAACTTCTCTATTGTCGGGGAAACTGATCGCCCACGAACACCTATGGGACCGGAGCCCCTTTTCGGTACGGCAAGGGAGCGGAGGGAGCACGAAGAGCAGATCGAGGCGGGCACGCGGGCAGTTTACCCAGGTTCGGGACGCACGGATGCGTAAAACCCTACTCCTGCTTTGTGGTTTGTATTGAGTTCTTGGCTCGGGAGCAAGAAGAGCTACAGTGCTGGTTGCTAGCTATACCGAGCGCTGGAGTGATCGAAAATCGGAACCCCCCGCTACGTTGTGCATGGGCCTCCTTTTATAGGTCAAAGGGGTCACCGACAGGTGGCAACGTAGGTGAGGGTAAAAACGTAAAAATGGTGGTAGTTGTAACAGTGTATGTACAGTGCTTTGTACCTAACTCTGGCAGTGGGGGACAAGGGCATTGAATGCCCGTCACCGTCGCCCCAAACAGTGCAAAAAGCGTCCGTCCGGGTGTCTCCGTTCGCCACGACGGTGGCCTCGTCATCGTGGCTTGCCACCGTGTACCCCAGGCTGCACAGCCTTCCGCCACGTGCCCCTGGAAGGGCCCCAGGGCGACGCGTGGCCGGATGAGCTGGAGCGCGGGCACACAGTGGAAGCCTGCCGCGGCAAGCGCCTTGCCGCGGTCGCTACCTTGCCGCGCTCGGAAGCTTGTCGCTCTCCGGGCCTTGCCGGGGCGCGCGATGCGCCACGGCAAGTCTCCTGAAATGCCATGTTTTGGCCTTCCTGGCAAGCTCCTCTTGCCAGGGTCTTGTGCTAAAGGGGTGGTTTTGAGCCTGGAGCGGCCTTCCCGGCAAGCTCCTCTTGCCGGGGCCTTGTTTCTTTAACTTGAATACTTTGTTCTTGAATGGCTCCAAGGGAACCATAGTGGGTCTTGGCGGGCGCGTGGCAAGCCCTGCCACGGGATGCTGCTACTGCCCGTGCACAAGTCGGGATACTAAGGTACCCCTACTTTAGTACACCGACAGGAGCCCCCGGGCCTGGGCCACACATGGTGCCGAACGATGTTGGGCCAGGCCCAAAACAGTGCACGGGCACACGCGGCCCACGGCGCGCCGCATCCCACTCCGTATCCGCCGCATCCCTCCCTAACGGCACGCGTCGATTGCGGCGTCGTGGGAGAGATCGTGGCCTGTTTCTTTAATGGGGAAAATGCGGAACGTCCCTCCCCCCTCCCCCTTAAAAGCAGGGGAAACAGGGGCAGTTCCTCCTATTCGCTCATTGCGTCTTCAACCTCCAGAAACCCCCGCTGCTCTCCTCCTCCCCAAAGGTCGAAAGAGAGCTGTGCTCCACCCTTCCTCCGCCGCCGCCAGTCTCTCCAGCGCCGTCGACTCTCCTCGCCATCCCCGCCATGGCCCCGAAGGGCGACAAGGCAAAAGCCGCGAAGACCGACCGGGCGCAGAAACTAGCGGCAATGCAGAAGAAGATGGTGGTCTTCCCGCCGAGGCTCGGCGCGAGGGAGCTAAAGGACAAGTTCTACCTCTTCTGGTCGAGGGAGACGAAAGCTCACCTGCGCACCAGGGTACTCCCCGCCGAAGCCTGCGACATGTTTCCGGGAGGGTATGCCTATTTTGCCCTGTTCTTCCATTGCGGACTCTGCCCTCCATACTCTGAATTCTTCTGCGACGTTATGAACACCTACGGGTTTCATCTTCTTGATTTCACCCCGAACGCAGTCTTGACCATGGCCATTTTCGCACATCTGTGCGAGAACTTTGTCGGAGTGTACCCCAACGTAGCCCTCTTCCGCCATTATTTTATACCTCGGGTAGAGTCTGGGTCCCCTCTGTCTGGTGGGATCTCTTGGATCTTCAGGCTTCGTAAGAAAGAGGCATACTTGACTGGGGAACTCCGCGGCAAGTGGGACGAGTGGAGGGCCAACTGGTGCTGGATCATGGAGGATGCCCCGGAGCAGTTCACCTCCCCGCGCCGAACTGCAATAGTGCGTGGCAACGATTGGAGTGACCTGGCCCCCGAGGACGAGAAGCTGAAGATAGCCATCACTAGGATCCTTCGCCTCCGGCAAGCCAAACTCACTGTAGGGGTTGTCGGAGCAGATTTCCTTCGCCGCCGCATTGCTCCCTTGCAGGAGAGGAAGAGGCCTGCTTGGGATTTCGGCAACGCGGCAGACTATATGAGGCTGCGCCCAGGCCTCAACTATAATTTCACTGTCCTGGAGCTCAAAGGGATGCTCCGTGAGCTGTTCAAGCACGACGCCAAGCACCCGGAGTGGTTTGCATTGCTGCGGGGGGTAGTTCCACTATGCAACAATTCGTCGCTTAGTGCTATCCGCGCGGCGATGCCATTGTGCGACTCCCATGGAATCGACCCCACTTGGCTGGCGCCTTCTGACGAAGCCATGCAAACATTCTTCGATAACTTTGTAGAGCTGCCCATCGATCCCGACGAGAAGAAGGGCCTCACCCGCGACACCACCGACCGGGAGATGGCGTATATTGCCACCAGGTTGGAGGAGGCAGCTGCAGCCGAGGCCGCGGGCGAGTTTGGGTATACCATGGAGGAGGCAGACGCAGCGGAGGCAGTGAGTCGGGCCGAGGAGGAAAAGATCCTCAAACTGTTGAAGCCCGCCGGGCAACCTGCCGAGACGAGCGAGGCTGCCGGGCAGGGCACAGAGTCGAGTGAGCCCGCCGAGGAGGACGCTGAATCAAGCGATTCTGCCGAAGACTCGGGCGGGTCTCTGAATCTTGGTTCTTCTTCTTCGTCCTCAGGGAGTTCACCGCCGCCGGCAAGCCCTCCGCCTCAACCAAAGAAGCGTCTCCGCAAGGCTGCAGACGCGGCGAGGCAGCCGGCGGGCCAGCAGCCGTAGCGCCGCTCGACGCGCGCTACCACGACGAGCAAAGCCGTCAAGGGGGCGCCTCGCGCCTCCGCAGCGGCTGGAGGGGGATCTTCCCGCACGGGCTCCACCGCTCCTTCCGCCCCTCGGGCCTCGGCGACAACCGGAGCGGGATCTTCTCAGACCACTGCTCCAGCGCCCGCCAAGCGCCCGAGGGAGGCTACCCCTCCAGCTCCTCGCGCCGGGGCGCGCGAGGCGGATTTCGACTTCTTCGTCCTCAGTTCCGATGAGGAGGAGGAAGAGTAAGTAAAGCAACTCTTGTTTTCTTCAATTTGTTGTTCTTGTCTTGAATCTTCTTTGTCTGATTCTGTTTGATGTCTGTCTTCCAGGACCCTGGCCCAAAGGGTGGCGAAGAGGGCCAAGATCCCGGTGGTCGACCTCGAGGACGAGCCCGTCGCAGCAGCGGGGGATGCGCCAGTGACGAGCTTGCCGGACCAGCCGGCTGCCCCGCAGAGCAGCCCCCAGCGCAGCCCCCAACGTAAGTCTTCTGTTTACTTCTTCGCTTGTCGGGCGCGCGTGGGCTTCTTATCTTTATTAACGTTTTGCTTGTTTGTTGGCTTGTACAGAAGCGGAGCCGCAGCCTCAGGAGCGGCAAGAGACTGCCCCCGACGAGCCGCTCGTCTCAACCTCCCCACCAAGGAGGAGCTCCCCGGTGAGGGAGGATACTCCGCCAAGGGCGGGTACTCCGCCAAGGGCGAGTACCCCGCCAAGGGCGATCACCCCGCCAAGGGTGGGCACTCCGCCAAGGGAAGGCGCTAGCGGCCCTCCGCCGGCGGAGGCTACTACCACGCCGCCGAGGGAGAACTCCCCGGCAAGGAACCCCGTCGAAGAAGAGGCACGCGCAGGTAACCCTTGTGCTTTTCCTCTTTTGATTTCTTCTTTTTGGATATTTGCTTGATCATTCTTCTTTCTTTTTCTTGCCTTCAGACTCGTCCGCTCCAGAGCCTATGGAGACGGAGGCCACCACCGAGCAGGCCGCGCGCGACAACACTGGTGGCGCCGCGGCCACCGAGGAGGCGATCGGCACCGAGGAGTCCGCCGTCGAAGAGGCAACCAGGGACACCGACGCGGCAGCCGAGGAGGGGACCGGCGGTCGCACTGACGGCCCTGAGGCCGCAGGAGCGTTTGACGCTGCGCCGACCGCCGACCGTGCCGCTGCCGCGGCCGGAACTGGCGCCTACTTGGAGGCCGGAAACGGGGTCTTCATCCAACTTCCGTGGGCTTCTTCGTCAAGGGCGCCCGCGGAGGGGGAGGTCTTCGATGGGGAAGTCCTCGCCTCCACGGGGTTGAAATTCGTCGACGCGCCCGGCAGCAGTAGCGAGCCCGAGGAGGAGCAGCTTCTGCGCCGGCTTCTGGCCCTGTACCATGCCAGGCAGGCCAAGCTGGAGTCCCGAGAGGCTCTGGCTGCCAAGGCGGGCGTCGACTTGGAGAAGCGCGCCGAAGAGCTCCGGGCCGCCAACCAGGCGGCCCTCCGGTCCTTGGCGGAGGAGCGGGAGGAGCTCGCCGAGGCGCTCTAGGCGTTTGTCCTTGAAAAGGCCGAAGCAGAGGAGCAGCAACGGCTCGCCGCCAAAGATCTATCTCGGCGGGAAGGAGAGCTGAGGCAGCGGAAGGTCGACCTCGATAGCCATGAGGATGACCTTACTGCGCGCGAGCAATCCCTTGGCGGGGCTCTGCAGGAAGCGAGGGATGCCGCTGCAGCTGCAGAGACCGCCAAGAGAGACTTGGAGGCGAGGGTGGCACAGTTGGAGATCAACTTGAGGACGAGCGAGGAGAAGGTTGCCGCGCTCACATTGGAGAGGGAGAAAGATGCCCATAGCCACTCGGAGCTGCAGGTCCGTCTCTCCGACAAGGGAAAGGAGCTCGCCATCGCCAAGGATTCTGTCGCAGACTTGGAATTGAAGCTGTCCACCCTCACTGCATCACTTGACAGCGCCAGGAACCGGGAGACGAAGCTGAAGGAGGACCTCCGGGCTGAGAGGGCACTGCTGGACAGCGCCGCCCTCACGCAAAACAACTTCAGGCAGACGGTGGAGCAGTGGACCGAGGAGCTCGACGCCGCCGCCGCTGACATCGACAGGGAGATGGCGGGGCTGGGGACGGAGCATCTCGGGTACTCCCCCGACGCGAACCTCCCTCACAGTGCCAAGCTGAGCTTATTCTTCAGGGGAGTGGCGCCGGCCCTTGAGCAGCTCCGGGAGAGGATCCCCACGCAGCTGGCAAACGAGGCGCGCAGGCTTTGCACGGGAGTTGTGGAGAGAGTGCTGACGAAGATAGTCTACCGCAACCCCGGGCTCAACCTCAACAACGTCCTCAGGACCTTGTCGCCCGACGCCGACCAGGAGGCGCTGAAGGCTCTTGTCGCCCCCATCGTGGCCAAGGTGGGCAAGATCAAGAGGGTTGATGGAGACCGTGCAGACTAGGCTGTTTTCTTCCATTGAATCCCTTGAAATCCAAAGTAGTGGGTTCATCACTATGCAAAGTTTTAATCTCTTCACTCCCACTTTTAACAATTTTAGCATCAAGATCTAAAAACTCCGAATCATTGGGACACCTTAAAGTAGAATCATCTCCAATCCTATCTTCATCAAGATTTATACTAGAAAACAAGGAACTAATAGGAGACACATCAATAACTTTCAGATCTTCATCTTTATTTTCATGATAACTAGAAGAACACGCTTTAATATAATTCTCTCTTTTAGCACGCATCCTAGCGGTTCTTTCTTTGCATTCATCAATGGAAATTCTCATGGCTTTGAGATACTCATTGATATCATGCTTAGGTGGGATAGAACTAAGTTTCAAAGAATCAATATCAAGAGTAATTATATCCACACTTCTAGCCAACTCATCAATCTTAAGCAATTTTTCTTCAAGCATAGCATTGAAATTCTTTTGCGAAATCATAAACTCCTTAACACTAGTTTCAAATTCAGAAGGCATCTTTCCATAAGAGTTGTTGTAGGAATTACCATAATTATTAGAGTAATTACTAGGAAAAGCCTAGGATTAAAGTTCCCTCTATAAGCATTGTTACCAAAATTATTCCTACCAACAAAATTCACATCCAAAGATTCATTGTTATTTTCAATCAAAGTGGACAAAGGCATATCATTAGGATCAGAAGAAGCATTCTTAGCAGCAAATAATTTCATAAGTTCATCCATCTTTCCACTCAAAACACTAATTTCTTCAATAGCATGCACTTTTTTACTAGTAGATCTTTCGGTGTGCCATTGAGAATAATTAACCATAATATTATCTAGGAGTTTGGTAGCTTCTCCTAAGGTGGTTTCCATGAAAGTGCCTCCTGTGGCCGAGTCTAAAAGATTTCTAGAAGCAAAATTCAAGCCAGCATAAAGTTCTGAATAATCATCCATAGATTCAAACCATGTGTAGGGCAATTACGTATCATTAATTTCATTCTCTCCCAAACTTGTGCAACATGCTCATGATCTAGTTGTTTAAAATTCATAATATCGTTTCTAGATGATCTTAGCAGGAGGGAAATACTTAGAGATAAGAGCATCTTTGCACTTATTCCACGAATCAATACTATTTCTAGGCAAAGAGGAAAACCAAGTTTTAGCACGATCTCTAAGTGAAAACGGAAATAACTTCAATTTAACAATATCGTTATCCGTATCCCTTTTCTTTTGCATATCACACAATTCAACAAAGTTGTTTAGATGGGTAGCGGCATCTTCACTAGGAAGGCCGGAGAATTGATCTTTCATGACAAGATTCAACAAAGCAGCATTGATCTCACAAGATTCAGCATCGGTAATAGGAGCAATCGGAGTGCTAATAAAATCATTATTGTTGGTATTGGAGAAGTCACACAATTTGGTATTGTTCTGAGCCATAGTGACGAACAAGCAATCCAACACACACAAGCAAACAAGAAGCAAGCGAACGATAAACACACGGCACAAGAATGGGCAAATAAAACGGCAAGGGTGAAGTGGGGGAGAGGAAAACGAGAGGCAAAAAATGTAATGCGAAGGATAAGGGTTTGTCATAGGTACTTGGTATATGATAGAAACCCCATCTTTTTATCCTCGATGGCAACAATACAATACGTGCCTTTCTGCCCCTACTGTCACTGGAAAAGGACACCGCAAGATTGAACCCAAAGCGAAACACTTCTCCCATTGCAAGAACTATAGATCTTGTAGGCCAAACCAAACCAATAATTCGAAGAGACTTGCAAGGATATTATAATCATACATAAAGAGTTCAGAGAAGAACCAAATATTTGTCATAGATAATCTTGATCATAAACCCACAATTCATCGGATCTCAACAAACACACCGCAAAAAGATATTACATCGAATAGATCGCCTCGAAGACCGAGGAGAACTTTGTATTGAGATCCAAAGAGAGAGAAGAATCAATCGAGATACTAGCTATGGACCCGAAGGTCTATGGTAAACTACTCACAATTCATGGTGAGCCGATGATGATGATGTAGAAGCACTCCGTGGTAGATCCCCCCTCCAGCGGAGCTCCGGAACAGGCTCCAAGATTGGATCTCACGGGAACAGAAGATTACGGCGGTGGAACTAGGGTTTTTTCTCTTCTTCTGATGGTTTTGGGGTACGTAGGTATATATAGGAGGAAGGAGGACACCGGGGGCCATACGTGGGACCCACGAGGCAGGGGGCGCGCCCCCCACCCACGTGGGCACCTCGTTGACCCTACTCAGTGGTTCTCACGTCTCCCGTGCGTGATTTTATCCAAAAATATCTCTCCCGAAGGTTTCATTCCGTTTGGACTCCGTTTGATATTCCTTTTCTGCAAAACCCTGAAACAGGCAAAAAACAGCAATCTGGACTGGGCCTTTGGGTTAGTAGGTTAGTCCCAAAAATAATATAAAAGTGTATGACAAAGCCCATTAAACATCCAAAACATCATAAATAATAGCATGGAACAATCAAAAATTATAGATACGTTGGAGACGTATCAAACCCCCCAGGGGAGTATGGGCCATAGTGGGCCATTGAGGGAATAGAGAGAGGCAGCCCATAGGGCTGGCCGCACCCTCCCCCTAGGAATCCTAGTTCGACTAGGAAAGGGGGGAGGCGCCCCTCTTCTTCCTGCTTCTCTTCCCCTTCCTTTCCTACTCCTAGTAGGAATAGGAAAGGGGATTCCTATTCCTACTAGGAGTGGGAATCCTACTCCCTTGGCGCGCCCTAAGCCTGGCCGCACCTCCCCCCTTGCTCCTTTATATACGGGGACAGGGGGCACCCAAAGACACAGAAGAAACATTGTTCTAGCCGTGTGCGGTGCCCCCCTCCACAGAAACACACCTCGTTCATACCGTTGCAGTGCTTAAGCGAAGCCCTGCACCGGTAACTTCATCATATCCGTCACCACGCCGTCGTGCTGACGAAACTCTCCCGTGAAGCTCAACTGGATCAAGAGCTCGTGGGACGTCATCAAGCTGAACATGTGCTGAACGCGGAGGTGTCAAACGTTCGGTGCTTGATCGGTTGGATCGCGAAGAAGTTCGACTACATCAACCGCGTCACTACACGCTTCCGCCTTCGGTCTACTAGGGTACGTAGACACACTCTCCCCTCTCGTTGCTATGCATCTGGTAGATAGATCTTGCGTGATCTTAGGAAATTTTTGAAATACTACGTTACCCAACACCCTCGAGGTTGTCCCTGTCTTTAGCCATCCCTTGTCATCTGCCGTGCGCCCGCCACAACAGTTGGCACCCATCATGGGGCAGTCCAAGGTCCCAGACGGGGCCTTTCATCGTTCCCGACGAGTGTGTCGCGCGCTGCACGTCCCTCGAGCTCGGCGCGCTCCTGGCTGATGTCATCAACTCCCTCTCCACCTCCTTCGCAGCGCTGCGCATCTTTGACGCGCCCGCGGCCGATGAGTCCCAGCGAGGTGCTCGACGTCTTCGACTCCCCATTCCCCCTCGGCGATGGAGATTTCGCCGGGGAGGGACATTGCTGCATACGGGTGGAGGTGTTCGTCACTGGCTCTACTTCCACCTCGTCCAGCACCGCCAAGCAGGTCGCCGCAGCCAAGGTCACCGCGGAGCGTGCCGATCCACCCGACCCGTTGTACGCCACGCTATAGAACCTCCGCATCCCCGTCACCAATGATGCCGATGCTACCCAGGTAAGGGCACGACTCGACGAGGAGCGTGTGCGCCTGCTGGACCAGGGCACGTCGCTCGCTGGTATGCAGCGCCAGCTGGAATCCGCTCAGCGCGAGCGCAACGCTGCGTACGGCTTCACACCGGCCGTAGCCGAACCCAGCCGGGTTGCCAAAGTACGTTCCAGAGGAGGATCCCTCGGGCACGCACTAGGTGTGACCCCC
>LR738715.1:118208643-118238283 GCA_902687465.1 Secale cereale
CCCCCCCCCCCGGGGGCCGCGCCGGGGGGGCGCCTGGGCCCCCCGAAGCCCGTCCGGTGCCCCCCTTTGGCATATATTTAGAGGGACCTCCGAAACCCTCAGAACAGGAACTCTTTTCGCGATCCCATCTCTGTTCCGCCGCCGCCGCCGCTCCCAAGATCGGGAGCACCAGGAGAACTCTTCCCGGCACCCTGCCGGAGGGGAGGATCACCACCGGGAGCTTCTCCACCACCATGGACGCCTCCCGGATGACTCGTGAGTAGTCTCCCTTGGACCATGAGTCCATGACCAGTAGCTATGTGATGTTCTCCTCCCGTTCTTGTGCTTCACTAATTAGTCCTCGTGAGCTGCCCTACATGATCGAGGCACCTATGTAATCCTTATGCTGTTGCTATGTTGAGTTTGCTGGGATCCGATGGATTATGAGATTATGTTCAGATTGATCTTGAGTAATATATTTGATTCACCTCTTTTATATTTTAGTTCATAAGTAATTCTTGCATGTTCTCCGTTGTTATTTATTGCTTTGGCCGAGTAATAGGTAGTGACTCCAAGAGGGAACGTTATGCTCGATTGTGGGTTCATGCCCCTCGATGACTAGCTTGAGTGACAGAAACATGAGTCTAGGGGATGTGCTGTTGCCACAAGGGGGAAAACAACGGTGCTTGTGCCCGCGGGTGCAAGGATTGTTTACTTTAGGCAAAGTTATTTTAATGCAGTTGTCTGTTGCATTGAGTTTACACTATGGGTGGGACTCGCAACTTAATACCAGCGAGATGTTCTGGATAGATATCTCAAGGTGGATGATTAGTAGTAGATATTGATGGATTTCGTTCTACTTACTTTGGCGTACCGCCCATGCTTAGAACCTCAACCTCTCTTGCAATGTAGTCAGCATTGGTTTGCGTTCGTGGTCCTGTCAATTGCCCAGCTGTAATTTGTTTACCTCACATAGCTGTTTTATCGTCTTTTGGGAGAGAGACATCACTAGTGAACATCATGAGACTCCGGTCCATATTACCATCATTGATCACATCCACTAGTTACTTTTCGCTATTTACCTACTATTGCAAAAACATTATCTATCACTACTATCATATTGCTTTTAACCCTTTGTGAACTACAAGGCCGGAGGGATTGACAACCTCTCTGTACTCGTTGGGAGCAAAGTTATTTGTATCTGTGTGCAGGTCCACGTTGATTGCTAATTGCGCCGTTAGCAGTTGACACCTACTTGTTGAACCTAGGAGTCTCTGGGGATTCGATCCTTGGCATCTTTGCTAGGGGAAAACACTTCTACTTACTGCATCTTACACCTTCCACTTGGGGTAACCAACGAGGGGTTCGAGGCCCATCAAGGAGTATTTTCTGGCGCCGTTGCCGGGGACTCCACTCTTCAGGATAGGGGAGTTGCATGCTATCTTTTACCTTTGCTTTTTAGTCTTGTTAGTTTACCTTTCATTTTTGTTTTAGTTCCTTTTATCGAAAATCACAAAAATATTTATCTTGCTTGCTTGCTACTATGGGTTCCACCGAGAACACCAAGTTGTGTGACTTTACTAGTCACAACAACGATGACTTTATCAGCACACCTATCACTACACCTGCCACTTCAGCACCTTCATATGAAATTAAACCTGCTTTACTGAACTTAGTCATGAGAGAACAATTCTCCGGTGCTGGAGATGATGCTGCTTTACACTTGAACAACTTTGTAGAACTTTGTGATATGCAAAAGTACCAAGAAATAGATGGTAATATTGTTAAGCTTAAGCTTTTTCCTTTCTCCTTGAGAGGAGGAGCTAAAATTTGGTTTCAGTCTTTGCCTAGAAATAGCATAGATTCATGGGACAAGCGCAAAGATGCTTTTATTGGAAAATACTATCCACCTGCTAAAATTATCCAACTTAGAAGTAACATCATGAATTTTAAACAATTGGATAATGAACACGTTGCCCAAGCTTGGGAACGTATGAAGTCTCCTATCAAGAACTGCCCTACTCACGGTTTGACTACTTGGATGGTTATCCAAACTTTTTATGCAGGCTTGAACTTTACCTCGCGGAACTTGTTAGACTCAGCCGCGGGAGGAACCTTTATGTCAACTACACTTGGTGCTGCCACAAAGCTTCTCGATGAGATGATGACCAACTATTCCCAATGGCACACCGAACGCGCTCCAACAGGTAGGAAGGTAAACTCTGTCGAGGAGATTTCCTCCCTTAATGAAAAAGTTGACTTGATCATGTCTCTACTTTCGAAGCAATCTACTGTTGATCCTCGTGATGTTCCTTTAAATTCTTTGATTGCTCAAGAACAAGTAGATGTGAACTTTATCTCTAGAAACAATTTTAACAACAATGCTTATAGGAGTAACTTTGGTAACAATTCTAGACCGTTCCCCTCTAACTCTTATGGGAACAATTATGCTTATCCTAGTACCAAGAACTCCAATACTGAACTAGAGACCATGCTTAGAGATTTCATCACTACCCAAAAAGCCTTTAATAAGAATGTAGAAGAGAAACTACATAAACTAGATGATCTTTCTTTTAAGGTAGACCACTTAGCCAATGAGGTAAAATTACTAAAAACTGAAACTTCTCCTCTTAAGGAGAGGGAAGTCATCCCTATTAATGCTACTCAAGTAAAAATTAATGAAAATATTAGGATGATGGCTAAGCTAAAAGAAAGATGGGCTAGAGAAAGGGAGGAAGAAGAGAATTAAGAGCCTTCCTACCCACCACACTGTTGCTACTATCCAAGTTATTGAGGATGTTCACACTCTTAGCACCCAATGTACTCCTGGTCCCAATGGACCTATTAATGATGATGCTATGACCTTAGAAGCTACCAAACAGGTGAACCTTAAGGACACCACTACCACTTTACTTGATGCTCGTGACCTTGATTTTGATAATTGCACTCTTACAGAAGTTATTGATTTCCTTCACAAGATGTCTAGAGACCCCCGCACTAGCACGCTTAACCTTGCCTTCACAGAGCATATCACTAATGCTCTCATCAAAGCTAGGGAGGAGAAACTTAGAGTAGAAGCCTCCATACCTAGAAAGCTAGAAGATGGTTGGGATCCTATGATAAAAATTTATTTGAATGACTTCTCTTGTTATGCATTATGTGATGTTGGTGCTAGTACCTCTGTTATGCCCAAAAGGATATATGATATGCTTAAATTGAAACCTTATGATTCTTGTTCTTTTGGTGTTCGTCTCGTTGATTCTTCCATAAAGAAACCTTTGGGGAGGATCGACGATGTTCTTATTGTTGTCAATGATAATTATGTGCCCGTTGATTTCACTATTATGGATATTGAATGTGATCCTTCATGTCCAATTATTTTGGGACGCCCCTTTTTGCGCACCGTTGGTGCTGTCATTGACATGAAAGAGGGTAATATAAAATTTCAGTTTCCTCTCAAGAAAGGGATGGAACACTTCCCTCGAAAGAAGATCAAGTTACCTTTTGAGTCCGTTGTACGGGCTAGCTATTCTTTTACTCTTGATAAAACTTGATCTATGCATTATGCCTAGCTTAAAGGCATAAAAGAAAGCGCTTTTGGGAGGTAGCCCACATGAATAAAAAAATTTCTTTTGTTGTGTCTTGATGTTGTTTACTGCTGTAGCATCATCATTGTATCTTTGCTTTTCAAATTTGTGCCAGGTATAGCCTCCGATTGCTAGAAAGTTCAAAAGTTGTGAGGTGCTGTCCAGGAAACAGATTATGTCCTTGGATAGAAAAACTCGTATAAAATCACCAGATCATCTTTTTGGTCTGAATTTTTTCGACAGCGTTCTCTATATAATTGTCTTTCGTGCGTCAGTTCTGATTTTTTTGATTTGCGTTGCAGAAGTATCCCGAACAGACCAATTACTGCCTGCTGTTCTGTTTTTCACAGATTCTGTCCTGTTTTGCCTTACCTTCACTTTGCAAATTAAGAAGTTGCTTTTTCTTTGCAAAAACCTTTTGGAAATCTTGAGAAACAGTAGAACTTCAAGAATATCCTTATTTCCAGCAAGGTATAATTATTTTATTAAGGGTACTAACCTCGCTAATCAGATTATGATGAGTTATGTATGAAGGGAGTTTTCAAGTGTGCGAGGGAAGATGATAAAAAGATCCAGGAGTGTCAAGCGCTCAAGCTTGGGGATGCCCCCGTGCACCCCCAAGAAATATTCAAGGAGACTCAAGCGTCTAAGCTTGGGGATGCCCTCGTGCATCCCCTTCTTCATCAACACTATCAGTTCGTCTTTCGTTTCGCTACATTTTTATCACTTCATGTGTTATGTGCTATGCTTGGAGCGTCTTGCTTTTAGTTTTCTTTTTAGTTTTTCATAACGAGTCGGAACCCATCATTCCTTTATGTGGGAGAGAAACACACTCCACCTCTACCTAGAACATTACATAGAATTTTCATGTCTATCTATGATGTGTGTGTTCTTTGTCTTTTAATAGCTACTATCATACTCTGCTCTTAGTATTCATGCTTATACTTTCCAAGAGCTTTTATTTAGTTGGTTGCTTGAACTCTCTTTAATTACCATGCTCACCTTATTAATAGAGTTTGCTTCCGTTGCATGGGTTAATGTGTCTATGATAAAAATGCTACTTTCATGATGGTGCTTAGTAGTTCAGGTTTTCTTATGGTTAATCTCAAATAGCTGGGGGGTTCCCAATGTGTTATTGGAGTACCAACTTGGTTTGTTTGCCTATGATATGGTATGGTTTAGTAATATCTTCCTTCGAGAATTTATTTTGATTGACTTGGCGTATGCTCACGCATATTCAAGACTGTAAAGAAAGTCTGTCAAGCCTTGATGATCTTTTGTTTCTAAGTAGCGATATAACTACCATGCCTAATTCAATATTGCTTTGTCGCTCTGCATGATTATGACCATCATTGCTCTCTTATTTGGTCACTCCCAGTCTTTTTCTAACCTCCACCTGCACTAAGCAAACTAACCATGCAATACATAGCTCATGGGAAAGTAGCCTAAAAACTATTGTGGTAAAGAATATGTTGCTTATGTATCTTATTTCTTATAAGCTGCTTGCTGAGCGGTAACCATGTTTCTGGGGACGCCATCAACTGTCACACTTTTGTTGAATATCATGTGAGTTGCTATGCATGTTTGTCTTGTCTGAAGTAAGGGTGATTTACCGTGGGTTGAATTAATATGCATATTGTTAGAGAAGAACATTGGGCCGCCAACCAAAGCCATGCATCATGGTGGAAGTTTTAGCTTGGACCTTAATCCTCAATCTCTTATGAGAATATGCTTATGCATTAAAGAGGAGTCCATCATCTATTGTCTATGTTGTCCCGGTATGGATGTCCTCAAGTTGAGATCTATCAAAAACGAGAAATCAAATGCGATTTATCTCCTTGGACCTTTGTACAGGTGGCATAGAGGTACCCCTTTGTGACACTTGGTTAAAACATATGTAATGCAATGATAACCCATGGGGATCCAAGCTAATTAGGACAAGGAGCGATCACTATTGGTATTCGATGCATGAGGCTTGCAACTTATAGGATGTTTTATGCATGACACATATGAAGTACTACTACCGTTGACACAATTGCTTCCATGTTTTCAAAATAAAAAGCTTTAGCACTTAACCTTTCTTTTACCTTTATGTTGAAGCACCAACTACTGAGAGCATGATTGTCATTCTGAGTGTAATGTGCATTGTCCCAAAGTAGCATTGTCTTTTGCATGATTGTGATATCGTTTATTCTGAAATGATTGTATCTAGTCATCACTTAAACCTTGAAGGTGCCCTTGCATTTATGTTTTGCATCACTAAAGGGGGCAAGCTAGATATCACTTTATCATATTTGCACATCATGTTCATTGCAAATCTTTTTGATGTTTCAATTTCATGTTGTAAAACTTTCAGTCATTTGTGATTTTCTCTTGAGGCAACTTAATTACTTTAGAATCATTGTCTCAGTAAGCTTTTGTCATATGACTATGAGAAAGTCCTATATGGTTAATAGCATGTCACCACAGAAATTATTCTTGTTATCATTTACCTACTCGAGGACGAGCAGGAATTAAGCTTGGGGATGTTGATACGTCCAAAACGTATCTATAATTTCTGCTTGCTCCATGCCACTTTTGGGTGATATTGCTATGATATTCATACACTTCCATACACTTTTGATCATATTTGGACTAACTTACTAATCCAGTGCACCCCAGTGCCAGTTTCTATTTTCGGCTGTTTTTGTATTTCAGGTTTTCACGTTTCGAGAACTGCCCAGAAAAATCCAGAAAAAATATATAAAAAATCAGCGATCCGGAAACAACACTGCGTCCGAAGGGCAGCCTGGGGGGGGCACAGGGGCTCCAGGCGCCCTGTGGGCGCCCCCCCCCTGGGCCGCGCCGGGGGGCGCCTGGGCCCCCCGAACCCCGTCCGGTGCCCCCCTTTGGCATATATTTAGAGGGACCTCCGAAACCCTCAGAACAGGAACTCTTTTCGCGATCCCATCTCTGTTCCGCCGCCGCCGCCGCTCCCAAGATCGGGAGCACCAGGAGAACTCTTCCCGGCACCCTGCCGGAGGGGAGGATCACCACCGGGAGCTTCTCCACCACCATGGACGCCTCCCGGATGACTCGTGAGTAGTCTCCCTTGGACCATGAGTCCATGACCAGTAGCTATGTGATGTTCTCCTCCTGTTCTTGTGCTTCACTAATTAGTCCTCGTGAGCTGCCCTACATGATCGAGGCACCTATGTAATCCTTATGTTGTTGCTATGTTGAGTTTGCTGGGATCCGATGGATTATGAGATTATGTTCAGATTGATCTTGAGTAATATATTTGATTCACCTCTTTTATATTTTAGTTCATAAGTAATTCTTGCATGTTCTCCGTTGTTATTTATTGCTTTGGCCGAGTAATAGGTAGTGACTCCAAGAGGGAACGTTATGCTCGATTGTGGGTTGATGCCCCTCGATGACTAGCTTGAGTGACAGAAACATGAGTCTAGGGGATGTGCTGTTGCCACAAGGGGGAAAACAACGGTGCTTGTGCCCGCGGGTGCAAGGATTGTTTACTTTACGCAAAGTTCTTTTAATGCAGTTGTCTGTTGCATTGAGTTTACACTATGGGTGGGACTCGCAACTTAATACCAGCGAGATGTTCTGGATAGATATCTCAAGGTGGATGATTAGTGAGTAGTCTCCCTTGGACCATGAGTCCATGACCAGTAGCTATGTGATGTTCTCCTCCCGTTCTTGTGCTTCACTAATTAGTCCTCGTGAGCTGCCCTACATGATCGAGGCACCTATGTAATCCTTATGCTGTTGCTATGTTGAGTTTGCTGGGATCCGATGGATTATGAGATTATGTTCAGATTGATCTTGAGTAATATATTCGATTCACCTCTTTTATATTTTAGTTCATAAGTAATTCTTGCATGTTCTCCGTTGTTATTTATTGCTTTGGCCGAGTAATAGGTAGTGACTCCAAGAGGGAACGTTATGCTCGATTGTGGGTTCATGCCCCTCGATGACTAGCTTGAGTGACAGAAACATGAGTCTAGGGGATGTGCTGTTGCCACAAGGGGGAAAACAACGGTGCTTGTGCCCGCGGGTGCAAGGATTGTTTACTTTACGCAAAGTTCTTTTAATGCAGTTGTCTGTTGCATTGAGTTTACACTATGGGTGGGACTCGCAACTTAATACCAGCGAGATGTTCTGGATAGATATCTCAAGGTGGATGATTAGTAGTAGATATTGATGGATTTCGGTCTACTTACTTTGGCGTACCGCCCATGCTTAGAACCTCAACCTTTCTTGCAATGTAGTCAGCATTGGTTTGCGTTCGTGGTCCTGTCAATTGCCTAGCTGTAATTTGTTTACCTCACATAGCTGTTTAATCGTCTTTTGGGAGAGAGACATCACTAGTGAACATCATGAGACTCCGGTCCATATTACCATCATTGATCACATCCACTAGTTACTTTTCGCTATTTACCTACTATTGCAAAAATATTATCTATCACTACTATCATATTGCTTTTAACCCTTTGTGAACTACAAGGCCGGAGGGATTGACAACCTCTCTGTACTCGTTGGGAGCAAAGTTATTTGTATCTGTGTGCAGGTCCACGTTGATTGCTAATTGCGCCGTTAGCAGTTGACACCTACTTGTTGAACCTAGGAGTCTCTGGGGATTCGATCCTTGGCATCTTTGCTAGGGGAAAACACTTCTACTTACTGCATCTTACACCTTCCACTTGGGGTAACCAACGAGGGGTTCGAGGCCCATCACCCACCCAGCTCGCCATGGGCGTTCACGGGCCGGATGAGACCGGTCGCCAGTACCCCGCTCGCTGGACCGAGCTCCGCAACAGTTGCGAGGGAGTCCATGAAGTCCAGGGCATCCAGTACTACACGAGCGGATGCCGGGACGGCACCCAGCTCAAGCACAAGCTCCTGTGGATGGAGCACACGACCCTGGCCAAGCTCATGGAGAGGGCAGACAAGTACGCCAATGTTGACTCCGTCATGAAGGTCCTAGTCGAGCTGGACGTTGCCGGCAAGGCGATGCCGGCATCGGCTGCCAAGCCGGCAGGCGAGAGCAGCCGCCAGCAGAACCATCAGCGGAACAACAAACGCATGGCGGAGCAGCCGGCTCCCCGCTACGACAACCGCCAAGTCGCCATGGCCGAGCAAGTACCGCACGACGACCAAGGCGGGAGCCGGCGCCAGCGCACCGGCAAGACCGCCTGGCAACCCGCCATGAGCTTCGAGCAGATGCTCGATGCCCCCTGCAAGCATCACAGCAGCGCAAAGCCATCCACGCATACGCTCCATCAATGTGCCATCACCAAGCGCATCATGAGGGGCGACATCTCGCCGCCTCCGGCTCCGCCTCCGGCTCCGCCTCCTCCTCCGTCGCCTTCGGAAAATGGCGCGATGCGCGGCAAAGTCTTCCCCAACCAGAACGCACGCTATGTCGTCTTCACTAGCCTCGGCGATGACAAGTGCAGCAAGCGCCTGCTCCACCAGGAGGTAAACACCGTTGTCCCGGCCAAGCCAGACTACATGCACTGGCCGGATTGTCCAGTCACCTAGAGCCAGGAGGACCACCTGACCGTCATGCAAAACCCCGGTGGCTATGCCCTCGTCCTCGACCCCACCATAGTCATGACCTGGCGCACCTGCAAGTTCACCCGGGTTCTCATCGATGGCGGCACCAGCATCAACATCCTCTACCGCGACACCATGACCAAGCTTAGCCTCGAGGCCAAGGATTTGGAGCCGACCCGGACGGTGTTCCACGGCATTATGCACGGTCTCTCCTGCTCCCCCATCGGCCGGATCCAGCTCGACGTCCTCTTCGGCTCAAGCGAGCATTTCCGACACGAGCCCATCTAGTTCGAGGTGGTGGACCTGACCAGCGCATACCACGCGTTGCTGGGCTGGCCTGCACTTGCTAATTCATGGCGGTCCCCCACTATGCCTACCTGAAAATGAAGATGTTGGGTCCCAAGGGTCTCATCATCATCACGGGCGACTACCGCAAGTCCCTGGAGTGCGCTCAAGCCGGCTCCAGGCTAGCCGAGTCGCTGGTCATAGCCGAGGAGCGGCGCCAGCTCGAGCGGATCGTCGCGCTGGCCAACGAGACGCCATCCGCGCCGGTTTTCGCCAAGGAGTCGGATGGAGAGGCTTCATTCCAGCCGTCCAAGGAGACCAAGAAGATCAAGCTGAACCCGGAAGACCCCAGCTGTAGCAAGTACGTTGTCGTGGGCGCCCGCCTTGACAACATGTAGAAAGGCGAATTCGTAGACTTCCTCCATGAGAATCGTGATATCTTTGCATGGACCCCAAAGGACATGCAGGGAATAGTGAGGAGGTACATGATACGTCCAAAACGTATCTATAATTTCTGCTTGCTCCATGCCTCTTTTGTGTGATATTGCTATGATATTTATGCACTTCCATACACTTTTGATCATATTTGGACTAACCTATTAACTCAGTGCACCCCAGTGCCAGTTTCTGTTTTCTGCTGTTTTTGTATTTCAGGTTTTCCCATTACTTAAATTGCCAGAAAAATTCTGGGAAAAATATATAAAAAATCAGCGCTCCAGAAGCTTCCATGCGACCGAAGTAGGGCCAGAGAGGGGCCACGGGGGCTCCAGGCGCCCTGAGGGGGCGGCCCCCCTCCTGGCCGCCGCGCTAGGCCGCCTGGGCCCCCCTTACCTCCGCTGGTGACCCCCTTCGGCATATATTTAACACCCGTCGCGGAAACCCTGATTCCGGAACCCTTTTCTCCAGAAGCTATTCCAATCTCCGCCGCCATCGCCACCAAGTTTCGGGGGACCAGAATTCCTGTGTCGGCATCCTGCCGGGACGGGGAAGTGCCCCCGGATTCATCTCCATCGACGTTACTTCCTCCCTCCATGATGCGGGAGTAGTTCCTCCTCGGGGCTGAGGTTTCTACCAGTAGCTATGTGGTCAATTCTCTCTCCCATGATGTGATCTCCGTTGTGATCATAGGCTATGTTAATCTAGGGTGATCCCATGATATTTCCCCTTCCTCTATGTATTGGATTGATGTACTCACTTGTCTTTATCTAGTATAATCCCCGAGACCAAGGTGACAGCGGTCTATTGGACATGGATTAGAAGAATATTTTCATGAGTGATTTCCTCTTTTGTGTGTTGATTGAAGATTGAGAGTCTCTTGGTGCTTGTCTTTGACTATCCTTGAGATATGTTGTGGTGATTGTGGTACTCCCTTTGGATGGCCGCGGTGACATTGGGAAATCCATAGATTGAGAACTACGAACTTTGAGGTGTGCTTTTGTAGCCCTACATAATTCTCGTCCTCTCTTGACCACAAAGGAATGACCTCCGAGTGCGTCCCCCTTGCATGTTTTATGGGAAATATCATGTGATTCGATTATGTTAATGTTGTTGGGAGTTGCCACTAGTGAAAGTATAAAGCCTAGGCCTTGTTTCCACCATTGCAATACCATTTGTGCTCACGTTTACCACTTGTTTGCTTGCTGCACTTTTTATTACAGAATTATATTACTTTGCTTTACCACTCCTATCATCCATATTTTACCATCTCTTCGCCGAACTAGTGCACCTATACAAATCCTAGTTGTATTAGGTGTGTTGGGGACACAAGAGACTTCTTGTATCTTAGTTGCAGGGTTGCTTGAGAGAGACCACCTTCGACCTCTACTTCCCTGAGTTCGATAAACCTTAGGTCATCCACTTGAGGGAAATTGCTGCTGTCCTACAAACCTCTGCGCTTGGAGGCCCAACATAGTCTACAAAAATAGAAGCGTGTGTAGACATCAAGCTATTTCTGGCACCGTTGCCGGGGAAGTGAGGTAAGTGAAGGTACCTTCTCTAGATCTTGCAATTAAATCTTTTTGTTTCTTGTTTTTATTTCACTAGTTATGTTTATGGAAAACCGCAATCTTAGTTCGCTGCTTGGGGAAGGCCGCTTTACCACACCCGTGGTAGAGAAGTCTCCTCCACCTACTGAATGTATCCCGTTCAAAATACCACTTGGGATAATTGAAATAATTAGGAATGATTGTTATGATGGGACAGTCAATCCTAGTATTCATTTGTTGAAACTTACAGAACTTTGTGAGTTGTTTAAGATTTCAGGTTTGACAAGAGATGGAGTCATGAGGAAATTATTTGCCTTGTCACTGAAAGGAAAAGCATTCGAATGGTATAGGCTACTAGATGACTCTCACCTGCTGGATTGGGAAGAGATCCAGTCTCTCTTTTACTCCAAGTTTTTATCCTCTTCATGAAGTCCATGAGAATAGGAATTATGTTTATAATTTCTATCCTCATGACGGAGAGAGCACAGCTCAAGCTTGGGGGAGACTGAAAACGTTAATGATAAAATGTCCTAACCATGGGCTCCCCAAAGATATGATTATTACTAATTTCTATGCGAGGCTCTCTCGACAGGATAAAGATTTGCTCGATGCTTCCTCTATGGGTTCTTTCACAAATAAAAAGATTGATGCTAAATGGGAATTCCTTGAAAGAATTCAACGCAACACTGAAGACTGGGAGATCGATAAAGGTAAAGAGTCAGGTATAATTTATGAGTATGATTGCATTAAGTCCTTTGTTGAAACTACAAGTTTTAATAAGTTTAGTGCTAAGTTTGGGCTTGATTCTCAACTCCTTGTTGATTTCCTCAAATCTTTTGCTTCACATCTTAATATGCCTAAGGAGGATTGGATCAAGCATCATAAACCTTTTAAAGAGATTTGCAAAGAAAATGAAATTGTTCATGATGATTGCAACATGCATGATCTAATTCCTAAAAATGAAGTTTTATATAAGCATGTCAATTTTTGTGGAGTGGATAGACCTTGTGAAAGGCCTATGATTGAAGAAGAGAAGTATTGTAAGCAACATAAGCATGAAAGAACAATCACTTGGGTCAGAGATTTAAATGAAATTGCTAGAGAATTGTGTGACCTTTATCCTTTTACTTGTGAACTTTGCTGTATAGAGGGTCACTTTAATTTTCAATGCATGCACTTTCAAAACATAACTTTTAACCAGTTGTGTGATAACATGATCACCTCTGATCTTTATGATGAGCTTATGTTATTTTTGATGTGTGAAGAGTTATCAGAAAAGACTTCTTGGCTAGTTAATGCCATAGGAATAAAAAACACTTTGCAAAATTGCCATCTCTATTGTGTTGTTAATTGCCATGAAAATGATTACATAAGTAAGATTAGAAAGGAGGGAACTTTACCAAAGTATAAAAATGTCTCTTATATTTCTGCTAATAAAAAGGAGAGTTTCTCCCAAGTTTCCCCTATTGTTTCTAATGATAAACCAGGATATGTGGAGAAGCTTCATCTCCAACCACTCCCTCCTAAGATGAAGAAGAAGAAAAAGAAGAGGAGGAGGAAGAGGAGCAAGAAGGAAGAAGAATGGGTATCAACCTGGCCTGAGCATATTCCTCCCATCAAGTTTTATCCTAACGGTTGTAAGTTTAAAGAAGAAGGTGAAGTTTATTGCCTTAATTATCATCTTGATGATACGTCCGTAGTACTATTGAAGATGATTTTGATTATGATATTCATGTTACTTATTGTGATTGGGAAAATGATGATAATGCTACTTATGATCTTGAAAATCTTTTTGGTACCAACTCTGAAAGTGATGATATGGAAAGCTCTAAGCTTGGGGATGATAGGATTGCAAATCCTTTACCCACTAGTGATGTGATAATTGATAATTCTTTTGCTAGTAAGAATAAAGACAACATGTTTACAAATATAGTTGCTAGCAATGATAATGCTCTTATCTACTATGATGATGTTATAACTCCAATCTATAGTGATTATAAAGGTACCTATGACATAAGGAGAAATTATCCTTATGAAACTTGTCATAATCATGGAGGGAATTCTCCCTTGTTGAACACCATCTTCCTAATACACAATTAATCTATAGTGTTCAAGTTGTTTATGATAGTCCTACTCCCACTATTACCAATGAGAAAGATTATGCTTATGTGGAGAGTAAGAGTACCTTTTTGCATGTGGATCATGGTAACAATGCTTTATGTGATGCTTATATTGTTGAGTTTATTCGTGATCCCACTGAAAATTATTATGAGAAGGGAACATATGCTTATAGATATTTCAATAATGTCAAGTTCCCTCTCTTTATGTTGAAGGTTTTGAAGTTGCACTTGTTTTGTCTTCCTATGCTTATTGCTTTGTGCTTCAATGAATTATTCTATTGCAATATTCCTATGCATAGGAAGCACGTTAGGCTTAAATGTGTTTGGCATTTGCTTCTTGATGCTCTCTTTTGTTCTTCAGCTCTTATTCCTACGAGAGCATCATTAAAGTCTTAAGCCTATCTTTATGGCTATAAAGAAAGAGCTCTAGGGAGACAACCCTTGTTATCTTTGCTTTCAGTTTGTTCTTTAAGTTTTTAGTGGTCTTGATGTTTGTTACTACTCTAGCAACATCATTGTATCTTTATTTTTCAGCTTTGTGCCAAGTTTAGCCTCCGATTGCAAGAAAGTTCAAAAGTTGTGACGTGCTGTCCAGGAAACAGATTCTGTCCTTGGACAGAAAAATTCGTATAAAATCACCAGATCATCTTTTTGGTCTGAATTTTTTCGACAGCGTGCTCTATACAATTGGCTTTCGGGCGTCTGTTCTGAGTTTTTTGATTTGAGTTGCAGAAGTGCCCCGAAAAAATTATTTACTACCTGCTGGTCTGTTTTTCACAGATTCTGTCCTGATTTGCCTTTTCTTCGTTTTGCAAACCTTGAGCTTGCTTTCTCTTTGCAAAAAACTTTTGGCAATCTTGAGAAACAGTAGACCTTCAAGATTATCTTTATTTCCAGCAAGGAAAAATTATTTTATTATGGGTACTAACCTCGCTAATCAGATTATGATGAGTTATGTATGAAGGGAGTTTTCAAGTGTGCGAGGGAAGATGATAAAAAGATTCAGGAGTGTCAAACGCTCAAGCTTGGGGATGCCCCCGTGCACCCCCAAGAAATATTCAAGAAGACTCAAGCGTCTAAGCTTGGGGATGCCCCCGTGCATCCCTTTCTCCGTCAACAATTATCAGTTCGTCTTTCATTCCACTATATTTTAATCACTTCATGTGTTATGTGCTATGCTTGGAGCGTCTTGCTTTTAGTTTCCTTTTTAGTTTTCTTTAGCTTTGCTTGTTGTTCATAACGAGTTGGAACTCAGCTTTCTTTGTGTGGGAGAGAAACACCCTCCACTTCAACCTAGAACACAACATAGGATTTTCATGTTTATCTTTGCTGTGTATGTTCTTTGTCTTTCTATAGCTACTGTCATGTTTAGCTCTTAGTTTTCATGCTTTTCTTCTTAAAGAGCTTTTGTTTAGTTGATTGCTGAACTCTCTTGAGTTTTCATGTTTATCTTGTTAAGAGAGTTTGTCTGTTGCACTGGTTGATATGTCTATGATAAAAATGCTATGTGCATAATGGTGCTTAGTAGTTCAAGTTTTCTTATGGTTAGTCTCAAATAGCTGGGGGTTCTTAATGTGTTATTGAAGTACCAACATGATTTGTTTGCCTATGATGTGGTATGGTTTAGTGATATCTTCCTCCAAGAATTTATTTTGATTGACTTGGCATATGCTCACGCATATTTAAGACTGTAAAGAAAGTCTATCAAGCCTTGACGATCTTTAATTTCTGAGTAGCGATATAACTTCCATGCCCGATTCAATGTTGCTTTGTCGCTCTGCATGATTATGACCGTCATTGCTCTCTTAGTTGGTCGCTCCCAGTCTTTTGCTAACCTTCGCCTGTACTAAGCGGGCTGACTGCTTGTGCATCCAAAATCCTTTAAACCAGTTATGCCATATGAGTCCACCATACCTTCCTATACATGGTATTTACTTGCCATTCCTAACGAAGACTTTCGTGTACCATCTCAAAATTATTCAAAAGCATTTCTCTTTTGTGCCTCTGTTTTAGCTCATGAGGAAGTAGTAGTTAATTCATGATCTTTTTAAGTTGGACAAGTTTCACCCTGGGATTGCATGTCTAATCTGCAAACCCCTAATACAAGAAGGAACTGGCAATGAGTGCGCCCGGCTCATAAAAAAATATACAACAAACAAACCCTCCTTCACGCTTTGTTCATGAGAAATCAGAAAACTTTGGCAGTGATAAACAAAGGAGATTAAGGGGATGTGATCATCCCCGTGCGGGAGCCATTTCTCGAAACTTGTCCAGCTCGAGAAGTAATTGAGTTATCTACTAGCATTCTTTGACGAAATATGCATATCCCAAAAATAATTTTTACCTCTGTTTTTAAAAACCAAGAGCTCTGGTACATGTTTAGTCTTTGTTTCCGACCACAGATTTTCAACCTTGCCATCAAAAGCCACGGTTCGAGAGTCTCCATCTTCTTTCTTCAAAGCACCAACTATTGAGAGCATGATTGTCATCTGAGTGTAATGTGCATTGTCCCAAAGTACCATTGTCTTCTGCATGATTATGATATCGTTTATTCTGAAATCATTGTATCTAGTCGTCACTTAAACTTCGGAGGTGCTCCTGCATTTATGTTTTGCTTCACTAAAGGGGGCAAGCGAGGTATCACTTTGTCATGTTTGCACAGCATGTTCACTACAAATCTATTGAGTGTTTCAGTATCATATTGTAAAACTTTCAGTTCTTTGTGATATTCTCATGAGGCAACTTAATTACTACAGATTCATTATCTCAGTAAGCATTTGTCATGTGACTGTGAAAAGTTCTTATATGGTTAATAGCATGTCACCACAAAAATTATGCTTGTTATCATTTACCTACTCGAGGACGAGCAGGAATTAAGCTTGGGGATGTTGATACGTCCAAAACGTATCTATAATTTCTGCTTGCTCCATGCCTCTTTTGTGTGATATTGCTATGATATTTATGCACTTCCATACACTTTTGATCATATTTGGACTAACCTATTAACTCAGTGCACCCCAGTGCTAGTTTCTGTTTTCTGCTGTTTTTGTATTTCAGGTTTTCCCATTACTTAAATTGCCAGAAAAACTTCGAGAAAAATATATAAAAAATCAGCGCTCCAGAAGCTTCCATGCGGCCGAAGTAGGGCCAGAGGGGAGCCACAGGGGCTCCAGGCGCCCTGAGGGGGCGGCCCCCCTCCTGGCCGCCGCGCCGGGCCGCCTGGGCCCCCCTTACCTCCGCTGGTGACCCCCTTTGGCATATATTTAACACCCATCGCGGAAACCCTGATTCCGGAACCCTTTTCTCCAGAAGCTATTCCGATCTCCGCCGCCATCGCCACCAAGTTTCGGGGGACCAGAATTCTTGTGCCGGCATCCTGCCGGGACGGGGAAGTGCCCCCGGATTCATCTCCATCGACGTTGCTTCCTCCCTCCATGATGTGGGTGTAGTTCCTCCTCGGGGCTGAGGTTTCTACCAGTAGCTATGTGGTCAATTCTCTCTCCCATGATGTGATCTTCGTTGTGATCATAGGATATGTTAATCTAGGGTGATCCCATGATATTTCCCCTTCCGCTATGTATTGGATTGATGTACTCACTTGTCTTTATCTAGTATAATCCCCGAGACCAAGGTGACAGCAGTCTATTGGACATGGATTAGAAGAATATTTTCATGAGTGATTTCCTCTTTTGTGTGTTGATTGAAGATTGAGAGTCTCTTGGTGCTTGTCTTTGACTATCCTTGAGATATGTTGTGGTGATTGTGGTACTCCCTTTGGATGGCCGCGGTGACATTGGGAAATCCATAGATTGAGAACTACGAACTTTGAGGTGTGCTTTTGTAGCCCTACATAATTCTCGTCCTCTCTTGACCACAAAGGAATGACCTCCGAGTGCGTCCCCCTTGCATGTTTTATGGGAAATATCATGTGATTCGATTATGTTAATGTTGTTGGGAGTTGCCACTAGTGAAAGTATGAAGCCTAGGCCTTGTTTCCACCATTGCAATACCATTTGTGCTCACGTTTACCACTTGTTTGCTTGTTGCACTTTTTATTACAGATTTATATTACTTTGCTTTACCACTCCTATCATCCATATTTTACCATCTCTTCGCCGAACTAGTGCACCTATACAAATCCTAGTTGTATTAGGTGTGTTGGGGACACAAGAGACTTCTTGTATCTTAGTTGCAGGGTTGCTTGAGAGAGACCACCTTCGACCTCTACTTCCCTAAGTTCGATAAACCTTAGGTCATCCACTTGAGGGAAATTGCTGCTGTCCTACAAACCTCTGCACTTGGAGGCCCAACATAGTCTACAAGAATAGAAGCGTGTGTAGACATCAGTACGCCAAGCACAAACTTCATGTCCGAAAGGACACCAAGCTTGTCCGTCAACCCCATATTGCTTTTCAGAAGAGAAGAGAAACCATCGGTGAAGAGGTCGCAAAGCTCCTCGCGGTCGGCTTCATCATGGAAGTGTATCACCCCGAGTGGCTGGCCAACCCAGTCCTTGTCCTGAAGAAGAACAACACCTGGCGCATGTGCATAGACTACATCAGCCTGAACAAGGCTTGCCCCAAGGATCCTTTCACCCTCCCGCGGATCGATCAAGTCATCGACTCCACCGCCGGCTGCGAGCTCGTGTCTTTCTTGGACGCTTACTCCGGCTACCACCAGATCAAGATAGACCCTGGTGACGCCCTGAAGACGTCCTTCATCACACCCTTTGGGGTGTACTGCTACATCACCATGTCGTTCGACTTGAAGAATGCTGGTGCCACCTTCCAACGATGCATGCAGAAATGCCTATTGCCACAACTCGGCTGCAACATCCACGTCTATGTGGACGACATCGTGGTGAAGACCAAGCAGCACCTCACGTTCCTCGACGACCTGAAAGATACCTTTGCCAACCTGTGCGAGTACCAGATCAAGCTCAACCCGGAGAAGTGAGTCTTCGGCGTGCCATCCGGAAATCTGCTCGGCTTCCTCGTCTCGGAACGCGGCATTGAGGCGAACCCGGAGAAGATCAAGGCCATCGAACGCATGTGCAAGCCGGACCGGCTGCGCGATGTCTAGAAGTTCATCAATTGCTTGGCCTCGGTCAGCCGGTTTCTCAGCCGGCTGGGCGAGAGGGCCCTACCCCTATATCAGCTAATGAAGAAGACGATTTCGTTCGAGTGGAACGACCAGGCGGATGAAGCATTCCGGGATCTCAAATGCATGCTCTCCACCTCACCCGTCCTGGCCTCCCCGGCCAACAAGGAGCCGATGTTGCTATACATCGCAGCTACCATGCGGTCGGTCAGCACGGTGCTGGTGGTTGAGCTGCCGAAGGAGGGCAAGATCCAGTCCATCCAGCACCCAATATACTACCTGAGTGAGGTGCTTTCAACCTCCAAGGAAAACTGTCCGCATTACCAGAAGATGTGCTACGTGTGTACTTCACCGCTAAGAAGCTGACGCAATACTTTCAAGAGCATGAGGTCACCATAGTCAGCACAGCCCCCATCGGCAGAATCATGGACTGTCGGGATGCCTCCGGCCGGGTTGCTAAGTGGGCCATCGAGCTGGCCGGCCACTCCATCCTCTACGAACCCCGCACCGCAATCAAGTCTCAAGCGTTGGCGGATTTCCTCGTCGACTGGATGGAAACCCAGTACCTGCCACCACCTCCGGACTCGACACACTGGCGCATGCACTTCGACGGCTCCGAAATGCATTCCGGCTTAGGAGCCGGCATCGTGATTTCTTCCCCGAAGGGCAACCGGCTCCGCTACACGCTCCAAATCCACTTCGCCGCCTCCAACAAAGGTGCATAGTATGAAGCCCTTGTACACGGCCTTCGGCTTGCCAAGGAACTCGGCATCTGTCGCATCCTATGCTTCGGTGACTCAGACCTGGTGTTCTAGTAGAGCTCCAGCGAGTGGGACGTCCGAGACACCAACATGGCAAGCTACCACTTCTTGGTCCAGCAGCTATCCGGCACCTTCGATGGCCGCGAGTTCCTCCACGTCCCGTGTGCAGGGAACGAGGCCGCCGACACGCTAGCCAAGATTGGTGCTTCCCGGGAAGCCATTCTGTCCGGTGTCTCCCTCGAGTGCCTACGCAAGCCATCTATCAAGCCATCTCCGGACTCCGAGTCAATCTTCGTCCCCGACAACCCTGCGGCGCCCCTCCCGGTCCCGAGGACTGCTGAACCGGCCCAGGGACTGCTGAGCTCATCCCGGCGGCCGTCATCTGACCCGGGGGTTGCCGCCTCCGGCTCGGGGGCTGCTACCCGCCTCATCGTGGGCCCAGCCAATCCTCGCCTTCCTAGAAGACGAAACCCTTCCCATGGATGAGACCGAGGCCCGGCAAGTGTAACGTCGGCGTCCGCCTACAGCATCGTTGACCATGAGCTCATCAAGCGCAGCGCGACGAGCGTCTTCCAGTGCTGCGTCGAGCAGGACAAGGGTGTGGAGATCTTCCTCGACATACACCAGGGAGAGTGCGCGCACCATGCCGCCTCCAGATCCATGGTGGCCAAGGCTTTCCGCCATGGTTTCTACTGGCCCACGGCCCTAAAGGACGCCGAGTCACTCGTCCTCAAGTGCGGGGGATGCCAGCGCTTCAGCCAGCGAAGCCACCAGACGGTTCCAGCCCTACAAACCATCCCGATCACCTGGCCCTTTGCAGTCTGGGGGCTCGACATGGTCGGACCCTTCAAGACGGCACGGGGTGGCATGACACAACTGCTGGTGGCGGTGGACAAGTTCACCAAGTGGATCGAGGCAAGGCTTGTCAAGAAGCTGGACGGGCCAACAGCCTTCCGGTTCATCAAAGACATCATGGTGCGCTACGGCGTCCCGCACGGCATCATCACTCACAATGGCACCACCTTTGCCAAGGGCGCTCTCGCACAATACTGCTCCATCTCCAGCATCCGGCTTGACTTGGCGTCTGTAGCCCATCCGCAGTCCAACGGCTAGGTCGAGCGGGCCAACGGCCTCATTCTTTCTGGTGTCAAGACGCGTGTCATCGAACCTCTCATCCGCTCACATGGTAGCTGGCTTGACGAGCTGCCAGCCGTCCTGTGGAGCCTTCGAACAACGCCAAACCGGTTGATGCTACCTCTTGAGCTTGTGTTGTTTTTCCCTTGAAGCAGAAAGGGTGATGCAGCACAGTAGCATAAGTATTTCCCTCAGTTTTTTAGAACCAAGGTATCAATCTAGTAGGAGACTACGCGCGAGTCCCTCGTACCTACACAAACAAATAAGAACCTTGCAACCAACGCAATAAAGGGGTTGTCAATCCCTTCTCGACCACTAGCAAAAGTGAGATCTGATAAAGATAATAAGATAAATATTTTTGGTATTTTTGTTATATGGATTTAAAGTAAAGATTGCAAAATAAAAGTAAAGTAAAGATAAAGAGTTGATGGAAGATTTATATGATGGAAGATAGACCAGGGGGCCATAGGTTTCACTAGTGGCTTCTCTCAAGATAGCAGATTTCTATGGTGGGTGAACAAATTACTGTCGAGCAATTGATAGAAAAGCACATAGTTATGAGAATATCTAGGCATGATCATTGTATATAGGCATCACGTCCGTGACAAGTAGACCGAAATGATTATGCATCTACTACTATTACTCCACACATCGACCGCTGTCCAGCATGCATCTAGAGTATTAAGTTCATAAGAACGGAGTAATGCTTTAAGCAAGATGACATGATGTAGAGGGATAAACTCATGCAATATGATATAAACCCCATCTTTTTATCCTCGATTTCAACAATACAATACGTGCCTTGTTGCCCCTGCTGTCACTGGAAAAGGACACTACAAGATTGAACCCAAAGCTAAGCACTTCTCCCATTGCAAGAAAGATCACTCTAGTAGGCCAAACCAAACTGATAATTCGAAGAGACTTGCAAAGATATTTAAATCATGCATAAAAGATTTCAGAGAAGAATCAAATACTGTTCATAGATAATCTTGATCATAAACCCACAATTCATCGGATCTCGACAAACACACCGCAAAAAGAATTACATCGAATAGATCTCCAAGAAGATCGAGGAGAACTTTGTATTGAGATCCAAAGAGAGAGAAGAAGCCATCTAGCTAATAACTATGGACCCGAAGGTCTGTGGTAAACTACTCACAACTCATCGGAGAGGCTATGGTGTTGATGTAGAAGCCCTCCGTGATCGATTCCCCCTCCGGTGGAGCTCCAGAACAGGCCCCAAGATGGGATCTCACGGGTACAGAAGGTTGCGGCGGTGGAATTAGGGTTTCGTGGTGCTCTCGGATGTTTTCAGGGTATATGAGTATATATAGGAGGAAGAGGCACGTTGGTGGAGCAACGGGGCCACGAGGGTGGGGGCGCTCCTACCCCCCTGGGCGCGCCCCCTGCCTCGTGTCCACCCCGTGGCTTCCCTGGCATGTACTCCGAGTCTTCTGTGTTTTATTTGTTCCAAAAACGATCCTCCCAAAGGTTTCATTCCATTTGGACTCTGTTTGATATTTCTTTTCTGCGAAACACTGAAATAGGCAAAAAAAGAGCAATTTGCACTGGGCCTTGGGTTAGTAGGTTAGTCCCAAAAATAATATAAAAGTGTATAATAAAGCTAAACATCCAAAACAAATAATATAATAGCATGGAACAATAAAAAATTATAGATATGTTGGAGACGTATCAAGCATCCCCAAGCTTAATTCCTGCTCGTCCTCGAGTTGGTAAATGATAAAAACAGAATTTTTGATGTGGAATGCTACCCAACATAATTCTTAATGTAATTTTCTTTATTGTGGCATGAATGTTCAGATTCGAAAGATTCAAGACAAAAGTTTAATGTTAACATAAGAATAGTAATACTTCAAGCATACTAAAAAAGCAATTATGTCTTCTCAAAATAACATGGCCAAAGAAAGTTATCCCTACAAAATCATATAGTCTGGCTATGCTCCCTCTTCATCACACAAAATATTTAAATCATGCACAACCCCGGTTTCAGCCAAGCAATTGTTTCATGCTTCAATTTTTTTCAAACTTTTCAACTTTCACGCAATACATGAGCGTGAGCCATGGATATAGCACTATAGGTGGAATAGAGTGGTGGTTGTGGATAAGACAAAAGGGGGGAAGATAGTCTCAAATCAACTAGGTGTATCAATGGACTATGGAGATGCCCATCAATAGATATCAATGTGAGTGAGTAGGTATTGCCATGCAATGGATGCACTAGAGGTATAAGTGTATGAAAGCTCAACAGAAGAAACTAAGTGGGTGTGTATCCAACTTGCTTGCTCATGAAGACCTAGGGAATTTTGAAGAGGCCCGGCATTGGAATATACAAGCCAAGTTCTATAATGAAAATTCCCACTAGTATATGAAAGTGACAAAACAAGAGACTCTCTATCATGAAGATCATGGTGCTACTTTGAAGCACGAGTGTGGAAAAAGGATAGTAGCATTGCCCCTTCTCTCGTTTTCTCACATTTTTTTCTCTTTTTTTCTTCCTTTTTTTATTTTTTTTATTTTGGGCCTTTCCTCTTTTTTTATGGCCTCTTTTTTCTTCCCTTTTTTTCTTTCGTACGAAGTCTCATCCTGACTAGTGGGGGAATCATAGTCTCCATCATCCTTTCCTCACTGGGACAGTGCTCTAGTAATGAAGATCATCACACTTTTATTTACTTACAACTCGAAGCTAGAACAAAATATGACTCTATGTGAATGCCTCCGGCGGTGTACCGGGATGTGCAATGAATCAAGAGTGACATGTATGAAAAATTATGCATGGTGGCCTTGCCACAAATACGATGTCAACTACATGATCATGCATGGCAATATGACAATGATGAAGTGTGTCATAATAAACGGAACGGTGGAAAGTTGCATGGCAATATATCTCGAAATGGCTATGGAAATGCCATAATAGGTAGGTATGGTGGCTGTTTTTAGGAAGGTATATGGTGGGTGTATGGTACCGGTGAAAGTTGCGTGGTACAAGAGAGGCTAGCAATAGTGGAAGGGTGAGAGTGCGTATAATCCATGGACTCAACATTAGTCATAAAGAACTCATATACTTATTGCAAAAATCTACAAGTCATTAAAACAAAGTATTCAACGCATGCTCCTAGGGGAAGGGTTAGTAGGAGTTATCCATCGCGTGATCCCGACCTCCACACAAAGGTTGACAATCAATAAATAAAACATGCTCCAACTTCATCACATAACGGTTCACCATACGTGCATGCTACGGGAATCACAAACTTTAACACAAGTGTCTCTTGAATTCACAATTACTCCACTATCATGACTCTAATATCACCATCCTCATATCTCAAAACAATCATCAAGTATCAAACTTCTCATAATATTCAATGCACTTTATATGAAAGTTTTTATTAGACCCATCTTGGATGCCTATCATATTAGGACCAATTTTATAACCAAAGCAAATTACCATGATGTTCTAAAATAATCTCAAAAGAATATAAGTGAAGCATGAGAGATCAATAATTTCTATAAAATAAAACCACCACCGTGCTCTAAAAAGATATAAGTGAAGCACTAGAGCAAAACTATCTAGCTCAAAAGATATAAGTGAAGCACACAGAGTATTCTAATAAGTTCCGATTCATGTGTATCTCTCTCAAAAGGTGTGTACAGCAAGGATGATTGTGGTAAACCAAAAATCAAAGACTCAAATCATACATGACGCTCCAAGCAAAACACATATCATGTGGTGAATAAAAATATAGTCTCAAGTAAAGTTACCGATAGACGAAGACGAAAGAGGGGATGCCTTCCCGGGGCATCCCCAAGCTGAGGCATTTGGTTGTCCTTAAATTTTACCTTGGGGTGCCTTGGGCATCCCCAAGTTTAGGCTCTTGCCACTCTTTGTTCCATAGTCCATCAAATCCTTACCCAAAAACTTGAAAACTTCACAACACAAAACTTAGCAAAAATCTTGTGAGCTCCGTTAGTATAAGAAAACAAACCACCACTTTAAGGTACTGTAATGAACTCATTATTTATTTATATTGGTGTTAAACCTACTGTATTCCAACTTCTCTATGATTCAAACCCCCCGATACTACTCATAGATTCATCAAAATAAGCAAACAACACACGAAAAACAGAATCTGTCAAAAACAGAACAGTCTGTAGCAATCTGTAACTTTCAAATACTTCTGTAACTCTAATTTTTTAAAATAAATTGGTGGACGTGAGTAATTTGTCTATTAATCATCTGCAAAAAGAATCAACTTAAAAGCACTCTCTAGTAAAATATGGCAGCAAATCTCATGAGCGCAAAAGTTTCTGTTTTTTACAGCAAGATCACAAAAACTTCACCCATGTCTTCCCAAAGGTTCTACTTGGCACAAACACTAACTAAAACACAAAACCACGTCTAACCAGTATCTAGATGAATTATTTATTACTAAACAGAAGTAAAAGCAAAGAAAATAAAATTGGGTTGGCTCCCAACAAGCGCTATCGTTTAATGCCCCTAGCTAGGCATGATGCAAGAATAGATCTTGGTATTGCCATCTTTGGTAGGCAATTCTTCAATTGAACACTTATAATTCTTAGGAGTTCTTTCCTTCCTATTAATAATCAAACTTCTAGGCAAGAAATCAAGAAATTCGTTTGTAGCAAAAGGTTCCCTTATGATAGTGAGAAAGTTGGGGTGAACACTTATTGATTTGAGATCCGTAGTTTCCGTACTAGAAGATTCACCCTTATTTTTAGGAACTTACATAAACTTGGCCATTTTAGTGGTAGAGGGGTTCGAAATATTTCTCACAGCAGAAAAAGCAGACCCTACATTGGTGATAATATCCTCAAGTTTATCATTCTAGTGAAATCTTGATCTATTCTCTCTTTAATTATGGGTTCTTTTTCTTTAAAAATCAGAATAACTCCTACCTTAGATCCATATTGGGTAATTTGGTTATGGATCTTTTTATCCAAACTCTCAACCAACTCTACAGTGCCAACTTTATTTTCAATAATTTTAAGCCTTTGCATTACGTGCTCTAAAGTTAAGATTGTTCCATTAACCAAAAGAGATGATGGGCCAAACAAATCTATCATAGCATTATAAGAATCAAAAGTATGGCTACCCAAGAAATTCCCTCCGGTAATGGTATCAAGAATATATCTATTCCAAGGAGTGATGCCTACATAAAAATTGTGAAGAAGCACGGAAGTGGAAAGCTTCCTAGTAGATCTATTCTGAGCATTGCAAATTCTATACCAAGCATCTTTCAGATTTTCTTCCTCCCTTTGTTTAAAATTAAGAACTTCACTCTCGGGAGTATTAATAATGATAGAAGGGCTAGCATGACGGCAAAGCAAACAATAAAACACATGGAGCAAATAAGAGGGCGAATAAAATGGCAAAGGTGAAGTGGGGGAGAGGAAAACGAGAGGCAAATGGCAAATAATGTAATGCGAGGGATAAGAGTTTGTGATGGGTACTTGGAATGTGACTTGTACGTAGATCTCCCCGGCAACGGCGCCAGAAATTCTTCTTGCTACCTCTCGAGCTTGCGTTGTTTTTTCCTTAAAGAGGAAAGGGTGATGCAGCACAGTAGCATAAGTATTTCCCTCGGTTTTTGATAACCAAGGTATCAATCCAGTAGGAGACTACGCGTGAGTCCCTCATACCTACACAAACAAATAAGAACCTTGCAACCAACGCGATAAAGGGGTTGTCAATCCCTTCTCGGTCACTTGCAAAAATGAGATCTGATAGAGATAATAAGATAAATATTTTTTGTATTTTTGTTATATAGATTGAAAGTAAAGATTGCAAAATAAAAGTAAAGTAAAGATAAATAGTTGATGGAAGATTTATATGATGGAAGATAGACCCGGGGGCCATAGGTTTCACTAGTGGCTTCTCTCAAGATAGCAGATTTCTACGGTGGGTGAACAAATTATTGTCGAGCAATTCATAGAAAAGCGCATAGTTATGAGAATATCTAGGCATGATCATTGTATATAGGCATCACGTCCGTGACAAGTAGACCGAAACGATTCTGCATCTACTACCATTACTCCACACATAGACCGCTATCCAGCATACATCTAGAGTATTAATTTCATAAGAACAGAGTAACGCTTTAAGCAAGATGACATGATGTAAAGGGATAAACTCATGCAATATGATATAAACCCCATCTTTTTATCCTCGATGGCAACAATACAATACGTGCCTTGCTGCCCCTGCTATCACTGGGAAAGGACACCGCAAAATTGAACCCAAAGCTAAGCACTTCTCGCATTGCAAGAAAGAACAATCTAGTAGGACAAACCAAACTGATAATTCGAAGAGACTTGCAAAGATATTTAAATCATGCATAAAATATTTCATAGAAGAATCAAATATTTTTCATAGATAATCTTGATCATAAACCCACAATTCATCGGATCTCGACAAACACACCGCAAAAAGAATTACATCGAATAGATCTCCAAGAAGATCGAGGAGAACTTTGTATTGAGATCCAAAGAGAGAGAAGAAGCCATCTAGCTAATAACTATGGACCCGAAGGTCTGTGGTAAACTACTCACAACTCATCGGAGAGGCTACGGTGTTGATGTAGAAGCCCTCCGTGATCGATTCCCCCTCCGGTGGAGCTCCAGAACAGGCCCCAAGATGGAATCTCATGGGTACAGAAGGTTCCAGCGGTGGAATTAGGGTTTCGTGGTGCTCTCGGATGTTTTCAGGGTATATGAGTATATATAGGAGGAAGAGGCACGTCGGTGGAGCAACGGGGGGCCCACGAGGGTGGGGGCACGCCTACCCCAACTAGGCGCGCCCCCTTGCCTCGTGGACACCCCGTGGCTTCCCTGGCGTGTACTCCAAGTCTTATGTGTTGTATTTGTTCCAAAAACTATCCTCCCGAAGGTTTCATTCCATTTCGACTCCGTTTGATATTCCTTTTCTGCGAAACACTGAAATAGGCAAAAAAACAGCAATTTGCACTGGGCCTTGGGTTAGTAGGTTAGTCCCAAAAATAATATAAAAGTGTATAATAAAGCCCATTAAACATCCAAAATAGATAATATAATAGCATGAAACAATAAAAAAATTATAGATACGTTGGAGACGTATCAGTCGACCGCCTTCACCCCATTCTTTCTCGTCTATGGCGCTGAGGTCGTCATCCCGACCGACGTCGAGTTCGACTCACCACGAGTCACAATATTCACCTAAGCATAAGCCAAGGAAGCACGCGAAGACGGCGTCGACCTTATCAAAGAATCACACCTCCTAGTGCTTAGCCGATCCACCATCTATCTGCAAGGTCTGAGGCACTACCACAACAAGAAGATCAAGCCCCTCATGTTCCGTGAGGGAGACCTCGTCCTCCGACTTATCCAGCAGCAAGCCGGGTAGCACAAGTTGGCTCCTCCAAGGGAGGGCCCCTCCATCATCAGCAAGGCCTTGCGCGACTACAACGCTTACTACCTCATCGACGCTCGCAAGGCAAACAAGCATAACAGAGACACCGCCGGCGAAAAAACAAGCCGGCCTTGGAACGCAGAACTCCTCTGCTTGTTTTACAGTTAGTTGTATGCACGTATGTATCACTACCCTTTTGTAATCATATGAGAAAACTATGGGATCCCTGAACGACGCATTCTCTGGCGCCCGGTATTGTGCACCACTCCGGGTGCCGCAACCGTGTCGTGGTGGATGTCGCCGGCTCATCACAGGACGGATCCATTTTCGATCTGACGTCCATTGGCACCCAACAGGTTTCGGGCTCCGACGAGGAAGGGTAGGGCAATGGGAGATGGCGGTGCCTCGAATTCTGTGAGCCGTCTCGTGTCCCATGTCCTACTCTACCTTGCCGACGACCGGGCCAACACTCTAGGGAGTGCGGCCGGCTGCCAGACATGGCCACGGCGACCGGACAAGTTTCGCTTAAAGATCTCTATGTTGCATGTAATAATATGGATTTAAGATTTCTAATTTGAGGTATCCGGATGTGGATTGCATTATTTAAGGCATGATTGATCAGTGTCCGCGGACGTGCCCGTGTGCGTCCGTGGGTATTTGGGGGGCTGAATTTTCCCATCACGGTTGTAGATGCTATAAGTTACTACTACTGCTGTTGTTACACTTGTTAAGAAAATAATTACTATCACTATCAAATTACTGTGCTACTAATAAATTGTTGCAAGAGTTTGCTTCTCAGGTGTGATTGAATTGATAACTCAACTTCTAAGTCTTATAAATATTCTTTGTCTCCCATTGTGTCGAATCAATAAATTAGGTGAAATACTACCCTGAGAGACTATTGTGACACCCTATACTTGTGTGTCATCAAGACTATTCTCTTGCGCCATTGCCGGGGAGTATGACTCTATTTATTTAAGTTCAATTGCGAGTTCAATATCTACTACAGTTTATATTCACTATAACGAATCTGAGAGACTCTAAGACCAACATCATGCCCTCTAAGACGAGGAGAGGTAAGGAACTTCCAACTCGGTCTAGACTTGATTCACCTACTATTTTAAGTTAACTTGTGACACCATCACCTGCTATTCAATCTGATATGTCACAAGTAATTGACACTACTTCTGCTATTGATGATACTCATGATGATGCTTCCACTATGTTTGATAAACCAGTGCCATTCCTGAATTACTTGATGCTCATATTGCTAAACATGTGTCTTACCACCTAAACACCACGGAAGAGTTCGACCCCATGCTTTATTTATGTCTTAGTGAATGCCGATTCGACAATAAAAGTATATTGATTCTTTCCCAATAAATGAAGACTTTTCCTGTAAATACTGCGCACTTGATTCCACCCAATCGACTTTCCCTCCTATGCTATGAGTTCCAGTATCGATAAGAATTCAAGTTCCACGCAAAGGGGTTATAGATATTGTTGTGCGAACAATGGATGCTGGATATCTTACACGTAGACTTGTTGAAGTAGTTCAACATATTATTGTGCGTGGGAAGGGCGACGGAGGGGGAGAGAGGTGGATGGGCTTGGGCCAGCGACGCAGAGATGAAGAAGGTGGATGCAGCTAGGGTTATGGGACGTCGACCGACTTAAATCGTCGTATTTGTCCTTAGGCGATGAGCCGGAGCG
>LR738715.1:118245449-118333057 GCA_902687465.1 Secale cereale
AGGGAGAAGGAGGAAAGGAAGAAGCGGGAGGAGGAAGAGAAGAGGAGACGGGAGGAGGAAGAGAGGGAGAGGAAGCAGAGGGAGGAGGAAGAAGCAGCGAGGAGGGAGCAAGAAGAGGAGGAAGAACGGAGGAGGAGGGAGGAGGAAGAAGGTGGCGGAGGCCAAGGCGGAGGAGGAGGTGATGATCCGAGGGAGGAGGAAGAACGGAGGAGGAGGGAGGAGGAAGAAGGTGGCGGAGGCCAAGGAGGACGAGGAGGAGATGATCCGAGGGAGGAAGAGGAACGGAGGCGGAGGAGAGAGGAGGAGGAAGGAGGCCGTGGCGGGAGAGGCGGAGATGACCCGTGGGACGAGGAGGAAGGCGACTGGGGAGACCGCGCGGCCAAGAACCTGAAGAAGCGCTACCGTGGTCGCAAGGGCGCCGTGTTCCAGAGCGCCTGAACAAGAACTGTTCCAGTCACCTTGCACACTCTCTGCTCTACCCTTTCTCCGCGTACCGCTCTACGAATAATGGTGGCGATCCTAGTCGTGTGGTTCTGTTCAGTCTAGTGTACTTAGTTTTGTTCGTCCCGTCGTTGCCACAATGCCCACTGTCTTGCTGTAGCCGGTGTATAGAAGAGCTTGTGCATTATGCCTGCGTATAAATAAAGGGGCTGTTTATCACTATGCATTGGGTGCTGACCATGGTTTTTAATCCACAATGCCACTGGATTTAAGGGACGGTTGGAGAAGAAAGGAAGCCGTGGAAGGAGACAAGAAAGTTGAGGAAGAAAGAAAGGACATGCATTGGATCTTACCCAGAAAATTGTCTTCAGGCAACTTAGACCGTCCCTTTCTAATTACTCCCGTGAAGAAATAGTTCTTGCGGCTGACGTAGACCGCTTCTGTTAAAGCGGTCAAATCAGCTGTAGTCGCGATGGACACCATTGGCTTTTTAAGAACTTGTGACAGACTCAATCTAATCTAGCCACATGTTAATCGACAAATCAGATATGAAGAAATGAGATCAAGCAAGCCAGTGATGCTTTCATCAAATTACGAATAGATATTCATGTTCTGCCACCAAACGTCATATCAAATTACGAATAGATATTCATGTTCTGCCACCAAACGTCATACTGCAGAACCAGCCCTAGCCTGAAATCTATTTGCGTTGCGCGCGTGTAAAACCAATAATACCCACTGAAAACCAGAGCTCAATGCATTTTCCACACGAATTTCACATGACATGATCGTCCAGCAGAATTGGTTCCGAAAGTACCCGTTGTACTTTCAACGGCAAAACATCTGTACAAAATGTGTATCCAGCAAGTTGATCGAAGTTATCACAGGTACCATCGAAACGACCAGGTGGACAAATTCCCTCAGACAGGTATCGCGATCCCCTTGCTCGACATGCTGTCAAGGATGTCGTTCAACGCTTGGCACAGCCCAGCAATCTGCAGGTGGCAAAGTTGTGCAATCCAGGTTTAGAAAATCGATGGGTATATTCTCTACATGGCGGTTGTAATCACATAGCAAGTGCTTGTGCAGAAGAGTTTGTTGTATAGAGCATGAAGGTAAGTGCAAGTGTGCAATAATTCAAAGTCTAGATAAGAAAAGGTTAATGCTAAGAAGTGCAATGCTGCACTACACTAACCTGTTGGTCCCACTGCTGCAGCCCTTCGGTGTCATCCTCAAAGTGTATCACAGCTTCAACCTGTGGAACAAGGATGTATGCATGAATTTCAGACTGATAACACACAGATGTGCTCGAGTAATTCTATTCCAGAATTCCATGATCTAATAGCAGGTAGTGAATGCCAAGAAAGAGAGCTCACAAAAATACCTGATCAATTGAACCCCGCATTCTATCTTCACAGATCATTCGACATGCTATCTTCTCAGCCTGCCAGTACAGAAGTCAATGGTAAGAAGGCTCGAAACCGAAATAAGTTCAGAACTCTGCACTCTGTATTTGTATAGCGTAGAAACCAAAATAAGAACAAGGAGCTGAGCCTGACAAGTTTCCATGTTTTGGTTGTAAAATTAATATGTTCCGTTATTGCTTTACACAGCATTGCAAGTTCCCTTTCACAAAGCCACAAGCAATATGGCAAAATATTGCAGAGTCTAAGTTGCTGGTAGAGTTCAGGGAAATGAAAGAACCAACACATGCACATAGAATTTACCTTTCTAGGGTCAATGCCCAACAATGTTCCAAGCTCCTCAAAGCTGCAGAAATGAATTGATGGTCTGTTAGGTTGAATATAAACCAATAATGAATGAACAACAATATGAATGAATACTGACCTGATATTGGTGTAAAGTTTACTGGCACTAAGGAGATTATGCTCGATCATCGCCCGGTCAAGCACGGTAGACTTGTCTGGCAGAAGAGCTTTCTGTTGAACAGTGTGGAGAAACCCCAGTCAAGAATTACCATAAATGTGAACTTATCTTGAACAAGGTACAGATGACTAAAAGTTTCCTTACTTGATGCGGCTTCAGCTCCTCTGCAAATGCATCAATTTCTGGTTTCCTCAAAATCCTTTCAAGAAAAACCTGAACATTTGGAAAAAGTGGAAACCCCGTCAATAAAGAGAACTTGTATTCCAAATATGCCAGGGGAATATATCAATGTCAGATACCTTCTGCAGTATTGGGTATATCTTGAGCTTCGAACATCTTTCATCCTGGAAGGGGCAAATCATGATAACAGCATGCCATAAGTCATAGTTTAGGAGTCATCATGATAAGATACACTGAAAAACATTTATTTTTTGCAGATTACTAAGGTAACTATAATGTTTGTTTCAGGCAGCATAGCTGAAAGACCAAAAGACTCCCATTCAGAAAAAATAAGATGTATAGTTAGCCTGCTATTGGACAGTTTAAAACTTGTGGTAGAAGATGTTCAAACTAACAAAATACTCCCTCCGTTCCAAAACAAGTGTTGTGTTTTAATTCTACCATGTGTTGTGGTTTTAGTTCAAATTTCCAAAACAAGTGTCGTGTTTTGATTCTAACAATTTTGAACTAAAAACACAACACTTGTTTTGGAACGGAGGGAGTATTTGCCCCAAAAGACTAGATATTATTGGTTCACAAAATCATGATATTAGTAGGTTGGTACCAAATTGGAAAAAGTCATAAAACAGCATGTATTTGGATCTTGGGTGAGCTTAGCAAACACTTGTTTAACGACGCTGGGTTGTTTTGGAACAGAGGGAGTAATTGCCCCAAAAGACTAGATATTATTGGTTCACAGAATAATGATATTAGTAAGTTGGTACCAAATTGGAAAATGTCATAAAACAGCATGTGTTTGGACGATATGATGAGTGGCAAATAAAAATTGTTACCAACCAAAGAGAAAATAGAGACTAAAGGAGGCATCACAAGCCCACTACGACAGTAAGGCAAAGCCAAAGCTCATCTAAGTTAAAAACTTAACCAGAAAGTCTAAAACCCTAAATAAGTGACACAGCTCCAACTCTTGACATTTCTCGGTAAACTGCAGGTGTAGGGATCGAAGCCTGGTGCATCTATACTTCTGGGGTATTAATACCATAAGGGCAAAAATGACCACCAAACTCCTGATCCTCCGACATCATATTTTCTTGTGCTTTGCAAGGACAGCTCCAGCAACATGTATTTGGATTATGGAGGGAGTACTCCCTCCAATCCCGTGAATAAGGTGCACGCGCATTTCGACAATCAAGTTTGACGAACAAAATGTGGGCTATGTGCGGCAAAAGAACCTTGAATTTGTATTTGAAAAAAAATGTTATAATTGCTTAGTCACATAACATTGAGATGAGCTGTAAAAGCCAATACCTTGTACAATGTAGCAAGAACACGAGAGCGTTGTGGGCCAGCACCAGCCAATATTGTGCATGTTACAGCAGCACTAAGAGCTTGCTCAAGAGCATTTTCATCAATCTCTCTGAGAAAATACAGAAACAATGTTCCATCAAGATTTTTGAGAATAAAATATGGAAGCAATATGCCAATATCAGTTCCAAACATGACTTGCCAATAACCACTGGAGTATTTAAATATTGAGTATCAAGTAGGGTAATTTATTACATACAATGAGCAATATATTGAAATATTTGCAAGGGTGTAAAATAGAAATTAGGCACCACTACACCGGCAAGGCAACAAAGGACCATAAAAGACAGAAAAGTAAAAGGGGGTGAATTGCAGAAGAGAAAAATAAATCTACAACTGAATGGAGTAAGCCTTACTCATCCCCAATTTGGCGTTGCTCAATCTGAGAGATACCATAGTATCGAAGTGCAGCTTCCAAGAATTTACGCTTTAGATCCAAAATTCTCGCATAGCAGACCTATAATAAGAGATATAAGGGAACTAAATTTTTGTCCTTAGTTGTAGACAGATAGATTGTTCAACTGTTTGTGAACCAACAAACCTTGTATTGCAAGTTCAGAACTTCCTGGTTGCTGTTTGTGACCAAAAACGAGGCTTTGTTGATAAAAGCTTCAGCATTCACTGCATCATCATCCTACAAAATGAAGAACTACATTAGTCCACTTGACAATGCAATGACGGCAAAGTCTAAAAAGAACTAACCTCCAAATAGAGTCGTGCAATCTGGACACACTTGGATAATTTGTTTGTGTCATCAAGCATCCTGGTTTTGTAGAAGATGGTCAGATTTCCCGGACATAGAAAAATCTATGGACATGTAAAGAGAGACAAAAGCTTGTTTCTACCTGATTCCTGAGTCCAAGTCAATGCCACTAAGCATTTGTGCTGCTCTCGACCATTGTTGTTCAGATTCATACAGTTCTGCAAGCTTCTCTCTAATCACTACTACCTGCATATAGATAGATAGCACAGTTATAGATTAAGAATGTTGCAACACTTCTCGACATAATAACAAGGTCAATCACAAAGTCAACAAAGATGATTTAATGACCAGTTACAAAGCCCACAGAAACAGTAATTATGTAAGTTATTTGTATGTAGTAGAGAAACAAATCTAGAGAATCACATTCTCTATGTGATTTGCATGAAGACACTGGAATAGCAATACATGTCACATAAAATTCACTGAATAATTCTTTCACAAGATGACAACCATGATTCTGTCATTCTTTGTACATTTTTTCTGCACAGGTATATATATTAACCAGCTTTGATCTATACAATCTGTCAATACTAGGCATTTTGTAAAATGAACACACTTATTCCATCTTGGTTTACTTTGATGGTACTCCCTAGTGATCTAAACGCTCTTATATTTCTTTACAGAGGGAGTACCTACTAACTAGAAATATGAATAGCTAAAGACCTTCGACATAATTGCAATAAATAGAAATCATACTGCTACTTAACTGTTAATTTTAGTGACTGTTTTCAGCAGCTTAACAAATTTTAAAAAACCCACGAGAAATTATAAAGTACAACTTACAACAAGAACCCGCAAACAGTAACACTGAAGATATATTTAGATTTCTCAAATGTGATGGATAAGAGGGACATGATGCAAGAATCTATCCATAGGCATTTAGGTTCTACAATGCAACCCATATGAGACTGGAACAAATGGCAGAAGTAATTTTCCTATATTGCATTATTTTCTCTACTAGCAGACAAGATTATAAAGTATTCTAAGACTATAGCTCGTGAGCAATATTTTCCTGTTCCTACCTAGTATTGAACTATCACACGTATAATCAAAATAATAAGTTAACCGTGTGGGGTAATAAGCTTAAGGAAATGGCTCAAATGGCTAATATGTGACTTCTAATGATTGGCTAACAAATCAATAGGTCCTCTTAATGGATATAACAGACTAACAAGGTTTGCAATAGCGGTGTGGTTGAGTGTCTGACTGGCATAACTTAACAATAGCTCTATTTCCCCTGGAAAGTATGCCAAACTGAAATCTAAATGGCAGAGAGCATCAACAAAAAATGCATAACATTATCCACAATACTTGCCCTTGCACAGAGGATCTTAGCTGAGACTGCATAAATGAGACAACAGGATGGCATCATTATTATGCACTACATATTCCCTTGGAGAAAAATCAGCCAGAGCCCAAATTGGCCACTCCAAAGCAAATCTCACAAGAATAGAAAATCCCATTACAGCAGCAGCTCCATACAAGCTAGTAATCAGTAGGTAAGTCCAAGATATTCAAGGTAGGTGTGGCCAACTGCCAAATAGAAGTGTTTTGATAGCAATTTCCCCCAATTATATCATGGCATTGCATAGCAGCTCCACAGACTGTGGAGTACAACATAGCCCAACTAGTACAGAGCAATCTGGTACTTAAAATTAGCCTGCTAGGAACCGAAGGGTGCCTACCTGCTCCTCGAAGGAGACCACACGAGGCTGGATCTGCGTGAGCGCGTAGTGGGCGACCTCCTTCTGAGAGTCCGGCTCCAGCTTCCCCAGCTCCTGCGCGAACGTCTGCAGCAGCTGCCGCGACACCACGAGCGGCACCTCATCCGACACCACTGCGCTCGCGACAATCCCGGCCATTAGGCCCAGAACAAAAATCAAATACCCGGAAATCTAGGGCTAGGGTTTGAGTGAAGCGCGTTACTGTGGTTGAGGAAGCGCTTGGCCTGGGGGATGTCCGGCGGGGAAGACGAGATGACGGAGGCGAGGATGTGGCGATACTGCTCGATCTTCTGGCGCTGGTCGGCGATCGCCGCCGCGCTCGCGAGGGCGCTGTCCATGGCTTCCTCCGCCTGGGCTACCGCGGACAGCCGCAGGGGTTGGGGGTCGTCGCCGGCGTCGGAGATGGAGCGGCCTAGGGTTTTGGCGTTTGATCTGCGGAGAAGATCAGGGGAAAATCTATGACTGGGTTTTGCACATGAACTGGGTCGGATATATTCTGCTGGGGAATAGGACGATGGGCTACCTTGTGTGTTTTCTAGTGGTGGGCTGGCCTTTTTTAGTGTGGGCCGCCTTGTTATTTGGACCTAAAATTTTGGTTTCGTCTTGGGACTCTATAGGCCGACTCAGCCATCAGATCTATTTTTATTTTATTTTCTTTCACTCGTTCTTCAGTTTTTTTTTTTTTTGTAACACAGGAATGAAACGAGGGCAACTCTAGGTGTGTTTGGATCTGAAGCAAGCATGACTCTAGCCTCGCCCAGACAGAATGGATATTTGGTGGAGTAGAAAAACGCTAGCTTTGCCTAGCAAACTAGCCTGCATGAGCTAGGAAATCCACGCCCAGACAAGAGAGCCGATTTGGCTCGCCTCCATCGGCAAGAATTGAGCACAAGCCTATTAAGCAAGTAAATGTCGCTGTGATAGTGATTTAGTGAAGGCTAAGCAAATAAGCCAAACAGGTAGCCATGCTCGTATGAGCTATGGTTCGGATGAGCTAGAATCCTATTTGCCTGGCTGGGCATGTTTAGCTAAAGAACCAAACACACCCTCTATGTCTATTGCCTTTGGTGGGCAAGGCGTGTTCCTACTTGGTGCTTCCTTAAGGCGCCAGGCTATGTCTCGTCCGTACCGATTCCAATAGAAATCACCTACGGCGGGTGCGAGCAGGCCGGCCACACTGTAGCACGGCGCGAGTTTGTTTTTCTTTCAAGTTTTTTCTTAGTGTTTGTAACCCAGTTTTTCTTAGGTTTTCTTTGGGTTATTTTGGTTTTTGGTTTTATTTTTTCCTTTTCTTTCCGGTCTTCTTTTTTTGTTTTCTTCCTTTTTTCATTTGTTTCTTTTTAAACCACTTTCCCTTGTTACTTTCTTGGTTATTTGTTTCTTTCTTTGGTTCTCATCGATTTTCTCTTGTTTTCTTCAATTTTTTCATTTTTTTTTTCTTTCTTTCAACATAAGTTTACATTTTTCATACGAATTTTATATTTTCTATATACATTAAAACTATTTTTAACACGTGTTCAATATTTTCAAATACATTATTCACAACTTTTTCAATATATGTTTTGATCTCCATATTAATTTATACGCGTTGCACATATTAAACTTTTTCTATAAATGTTTCTCATTTTTAAATACATGTTTACGCTCTATTTGGATGTAAATATTGAAGAGCGTTGCATCGAATGCCAAATATCACAGGGCATTGGTATTGAGCTTCAATGCCAATATTAATGTTTTAACATTTTTAAAATTATATGTTCAAGATATCCAATACTTGTTGAAAACATTTGTCTAACGATAAAAATATTTTTTCTAAACTCTACAGACTTTTTTACATTATAAAATCACTTTTTTTAAGTCACGCACACATTTTTTAACTTGTGAAGATTTTTTTAAATGAAAAGTACATTTTTAATGTGTGAATCATTTTTTAACTAAATGCACATGTTACGATCTATAAACACTTTTAAAATCGAACGACCATTTGTTTGAACCATGTGACATTTTCAGATGTCAAAAAAAAATTACACATGATTAACATTTTTTCAGATCTTTAAGGAAAATGTTATTTGTAATAGTATATATTTCGAATATAAACAAAAGTAAAAAAACGTGCATAATAAAGGCAGGAAAAACAAAACAAAAATGTAAAATGACACCAGCAGGAGGCTCTGTGCAGGCGGGTCGTGATAGAACACGCAACGGGCAGCACATGGCTGCTCCCAGTTTCTTTTTCTTTTTTTTTGAGTCTAAACACACTTTACTTTATTGAATAATGTTCATATGGATACAATTCAAATCTGAGGGGTTTAAAAGCCACAGGTGGCGCCCCGGATCCAGACCAAAAGCATGCTTAGCAAGGCTATGTGCCTCTTGATTGGTTTCCCGTCCTTCAAAGATGACGGAACATTGGTGGAAAAGCTCCAATGTATCTCTAATTTCTCTCACAATAGTTGCATACATCCCACCAGTGCCTAGCTTGATATCCTGCACCACCCCTTTAGAATCCGAAGCAACTATAACATGGGATAACGAGAGATCTTGGGCGAGCGCAAGGGCTTCCCGACAAGCTAGTGCTTCGAGCGTAGCCGGGTCAGTAAGGCCGGCACATCTGATAACAGACGCGCCCAAGAAGTTGCCTTCTCCATCTCTGCACACTGCACTGTAAGAGCCTTCATCATTTGCTCTATTGACAGCCCCATCAACATGTATTTTTGCGAAGTTCTCCGGAGGCCTTAACCATCTGGGCTTGCTCATACTGGATCGGGTTGCTGGAGTATGTTTCACCTGAATTGGCTTGCAGTCATTGAGCTCTCGAATATACTTCATGATGAATTGGTGGGTTGACAGCGAACTCTGGAAAATATGCTCGTGCAAAGCTTGTCGTCGAGAAAACCAGAGAGCCCAGAGGGTAACTAGGACTTGTGTAAATTCCCCCGCCGGTAGCGAGTCCAGGAGGGAGAAGATCCACCGCTTCGCATCTGGCTCAGTTGTTTCAGTTAGGACCTGGAAGATCTCCGGCGTTTGCAAAGCCCACACAGAACGAGCAACATGGCAATGAAGAAGGGAATGTTGCCAAGAGTCTGTGGCACCGCACAGCCCGCAGGTATCCACTGTCGACATGTTTCGATGATGTACCACGTCCGCTGTAGGGATCGACTGTTGGGCAAGTCTCCAGAGGAAAATTTTGACCTTTGAAGGTACATCTACTTTCCATAACTTGGACCACGACTTTTGTTCACCTTCGGAGTTGGAAGAATCTGGACGCCCTTCCAGCCAAGCTTCGCGACTATGTTTTGTGGTAACTAGCATACGATACGCCGATAGAACACGCAACGGGCAGCACATGGCTGCTCCCAGTTTTTTTTTTTTGAGTCTAAACACACTTTACTTTATTGAATAATGTTCATAGGGATACAATTCAAATCTGGGGGGTTTAAAAGCCACAGGTGGCGCCCCGGATCCAGACCAAAAGCATGCTTAGCAAGGCTATGTGCCTCTTGATTGGTTTCCCGTCCTTCAAAGATGACGGAACATTGGTGGAAAAGCTCCAATGTCTCTCTAATTTCTCTCACAATAGTTGCATACATCCCACCAGTGCCTAGCTTGATATCCTGCACCACCCCTTTAGAATCCGAAGCAACTATAACATGGGATAACGAGAGATCTTGGGCGAGCGCAAGGGCTTCCCGACAAGCTAGTGCTTCGAGCGTAGTCGTGTTAGTAAGGCCGGCACATCTGATAACAGACGCGCCCAAGAAGTTGCCTTCTCCATCTCTGCACACTGCACTGTAAGAGCCTTCATCATTTGCTCTATTGACAGCCCCATCAACACGTATTTTTGCGAAGTTCTCCGGAGGCCTTAACCATCTGGGCTTGCTCATACTGGATCGGGTTGCTGGAGTATGTTTCACCTGAATTGGCTTGCAGTCATTGAGCTCTCGAATATACTTCATGATGAATTGGTGGGTTGACAGCGGACTCTGGAAAATATGCTTGTGCAAAGCTTGTCGTCGAGAAAACCAGAGAGCCCAGAGGGTAACTAGGACTTGTGTAAATTCCCCCGTCGGTAGCGAGTCCAGGAGGGAGAAGATCCACCGCTTCGCATCTGGCTCAGTTGTTTCAGTTAGGACCTGGAAGATCTCCGGCGTTTGCAAAGCCCACACAGAACGAGCAACATGGCAATGAAGAAGGGAATGTTGCCAAGAGTCTGTGGCACCGCACAGCCCGCAGGTATCCACTGTCGACATGTTTCGATGATGTAGCACGTCCGCTGTAGGAATCGACTGTTGGGCAAGTCTCCAGAGGAAAATTTTGACCTTTGAAGGTACATCTACTTTCCATAACTTGGACCACGACTTTTGTTCACCTTCGGAGTTGGAAGAATCTGGACGCCCTTCCAGCCAAGCTTCGCGACTATGTTTTGTGGTAACTAGCATACGATACGCCGATCGGACTGAAAAAACTCCATTTTTCTCGTGGGCCCAGGACCAGAAATCATCAATATGTTTGGTACATAGAGGAATAGATAAGATGGCTGCTGCGTCCGTTGGCAGAAAAACTTGATTGATGCTCTGTCTGTCCCATGACGCATCCGGCAGTATCAATTCGCCAACAAGCAACGGTGGGTTAGGGACCCTGCTCGTGATCGGTCTCATGTTGTGGGCACGCGGCAGCCAGTTATGATGCCATATCTCCGTAGTCTGGCCATCACCGATCCGACGTATAAGGCCTTGTGACAATGTGTCCCTCCCATCCAATATGGCTCTCCAAACTTGTGAGGGAGAGGGTCCAAGTTCGGCGTGAAGCAAATCTGTTGTTGGGAAATATTTGGCCTTCAGGATCCTTGCACTTAGGGTACTTGGTTCTGAAAAAACACGCCACGCCTGTCGTGCAAGAAGGGCAAGATTAAACAGTTCGATATCTCGAAAGCCAAGACCCCCACACTGCTTAGGCCTCGTCATGGTACTCCAAGAAACCCAGTGCGCCTTCCTCTTGCCATCCTTACTGCCCCACCAAAATTTCCTAATGAGAGAGTTCAAGTGCTCGCAAAGTCCCCGAGGGAGTTTGAAGCAAGACATTGAGTAAACCGGAACGGCCTGGGCCACTGATTTAATGAGGACTTCTTTCCCCCCCATGGAGAGAATTTTTTCAAGCCAACCTTTCACTTTATTCCATACTCTATCCTTCAGAAATTTGAATGTTCCATTCTTGTTGTTTCCCACATCAGAGGGCATTCCCAAATATCTTTCTGATAGAGACTCATTGGTTATATTGAGTACTTGTTTTACTTCGGTTCTGAGATTGTTCGGGCATCCCTTACTGAAGAAAACCGAAGATTTTGAGAGGTTGATTTTCTGACCCGAGGCATGGCAATAAGAGTCTAACAAGGAGGACAACTCATTTGCTCCGTCAACACTGGCCTTAACAAACAGCAGGCTATCATCTGCGAAAAGCAAGTGGCTTACCGGCGGTGCCGATGGAGCTACTCGAATACCACTGAGGTGCGATGATTCAATTGTAGATTTGAAGAGGCACGAAAGGCCCTCCGCTGCAAGCAAGAACAGGTATGGAGAAATTGGGTCCCCCTGTCGGATCCCTCTGGATGGCAAGAATTCTTCAAGTTTGCTGCCATTGAATAAAACTGAGAATTTGACCGAACTCACCATTCTCATGATCAGAGCCACCCAAGAAGGAGCAAACCCCATCTTCAGCATTATAGCCTCCAGGTAGCTCCACTCGACTCTGTCGTAGGCTTTCATCATGTCTAACTTGACCGCACAAAACGGTTTCGTTGTGCCTTATTCCTTTTCATGAAGTGCAAACATTCATACGCCGTTATGATATTGTCGGTGATCAATCTTCCTGGAACAAAGGCAGATTGCTCCTCGGAGATAATATCAGGAAGAATGATCTTAAGCCTATTGGACAAAACCTTTGAAGCAATCTTGTAAAGAACATTACAAAGACTTATGGGGCGGAATTGCGTGAGCTGTGTAGGGTCTTTTACCTTTGGGGTGAGAACTAAGATAGTTTCATTAATTACCTCCGGGCTCTCCTCTCCCCGAAGGATGCGAAGAACCACATCTGTCACCTCATTACCACATAAAGCCCAATGCCTTTGGAAAAAATGCGCAGGATATCCATCTGGTCCCGGTGCCTTCGTAGGATACATTTGAAACAGGGCCGTCTTGACCTCCTCAGCTGTGTAAGGAGCGGTCAGATTTTCATTCATCTCGCTTGTAACCTTACACGGGACAGTATTCAGAACCTCATTCATCCCCGACGTGCCCTCAGAGGCGAAAAGGCTTTTGTAGAAAGAATTAACCAAGTTGGCCATCTCAGGCACATCCTGCGTCGTCGAACCATCATCACGTTGGAGGATTTTAATTTGGTTCTTCCATCGACGCATGCTGGCTCGACGTTGAAAGTACTTTGTGTTCTTATCGCCGTCCGTAAGCCAGTCCACCCGGGATCTTTGGCGAAGCAAAATCTCTTCCATGTGGTAGAGCTCGACGAGTCGATCCGCCGTCTTGACCTCTGCATGCGACGGCGCGATTCTCTGAGGGTCATTCTAGAAAGTTGCAAGAGCTTTTTTCAGTTTCTTAATTTCTCTAGTCACTTGCCCAATTGTGGCGCTACTCCATTGGGTCAGAGAAACGGACAAGTCTGCAAGCTTCTTGTTCAAATCAGCCACAGTGTTCGCCCCTGGTTCGTGCGCCCACAGCCTATCCAGAGCAGCTTTATAATCAGCGTGCCTTTCCCAATACAGTTCGTATCGGAACATCTTTCTCCCCTGGCTAGAACTAGGGCTAGGTTCTAGCTGCAGCCGGAGGGGACAGTGGTCAGAAGAGGCTGCATGTTCATGAAATAAAGTGGCGTGGGGGTACATAGCAACCCAATCACTGTTCGCCATAGCACGATCAAGACGCACTCGGCAGTAAGTGCCGCCCGCTGTCTTTTTCTCAAAAGTCCAGGGTCGCCCTTGGTAACCCAGATCATCAAGCGCGCAAACGTCCATTGCCTCCCTGAAGCCAGCGATCTGGGTGGCACGCCTTTGCCCTGACCCAACATGTTCGTGGGAATGTAAGACCTCATTGAAGTCTCCTAAACACAGCCATGGCAGAGGGCTAGCTGAGACCAAAGATTTTAGCGTGTCCCAAGTTTTATACCGTTCTCCAACCTGGGCTTCCCCATAAACGCAAGTGAGACGCCAATCCGTATTGTTTGGGGAGCTAACAGTAGCGTCAATATGATACTCCGAGTAACCAAAAACATTTATATTTATTCCATCGTTCCAAAAAAGGCCGAGACCACCGCTGCGACCAGTGCTACCAACTGCATAAGCATGAGAAAAACCTAATGTATCAGCAAGACTTTCGACCTGTGCCTTTGAAATTTGTGTCTCGACTATGCACAACACGGTCGGGGCAAATTGCTTCGCTAGATCGCGAAGCTCCCGAATTGTCGCGGCTTTGCCCGCACCACGACAATTCCAACAAAGCATATTCATTGCGCCCGGCGATCCTCCTCGCGGGAGGTCGCCGATTTTGCGTCATTTGTTTTTTCTGAAATACCACTTTTCTTCAAGCTGCTCTTGTCTTGGTTGGCTCTAAGCCGTTTCTGCTCCTGTCTGGAAGAGGGGCTCGCTGGCACAACAACCAGAGGCAGAGCAAGGGAGCTATTGGATGCAGGCGGAGTGATTTTTTGGCTGTTCACATGTAGATCATCAGCTGGCATACGCTTCCTGTTCCCGTCCGCTTCTATCATCACGGAATCCATATCATCATCTGTAAACTGCTCTGAGTGTTCCTGACCTGTATTTGGCGGATTCATTCCGCGTCCTCCCCGGCCGCCTCGACGGCCTCCACGTCGTCCCTTGCTGCGCCCAGCTCCAGGGCCGGCTCCGACCCGCATACTCCATGTTGCCCTTAGGTCCTTGAAGTACATCGCCGAGGGAGGATGTATCACGTCTCCGTGCTCCTTGAAAACGTGTCCCAGATGACCACAAACAGCGCACCAGTCCGGGAGTCGCTCATACTTCACCCGATAAATCTGTCGCTTGCCATCGCGTATCATAGACACCGCGTTCTTGAGCGGCTTGTGGACATTGATTCTGACCCAGACACGGTAGAAATTACCCGCGAAGTCAAGTGTTGCAGTTTCGGTGAACAAAACCTCCCCCACCTTAGCTGCTAGAGGCCCGACCAGATGAGCATAGAGGTCTGGAACATCATGGATCTGAATCCATATATTGAGATTGTCAAGGTTTACCTCTGTTGGCTTTGTGACCCCATCATAAGGCTCAATAACCACTGCGTTTCCCCTAAAATTCCAAGGCCCTTCCTGCATGACCCGTTCCCAATCTCCTAGACAGAAGAATTGCATCGTGTAGAGGTTGTCCTCGAGAGGTCGGAACTTAACATCATGCGCAAGATCCCAGGCTGACCTCATGTTCTTGAAGAACCAGTATTGGCTGTATGGTTTATCAACATGAACCCTAGCCACTGCCATCCACCTGGTAGCTTCTGGCGGCGCCGCTTTCTCGTCGAAAACAACATCGTCCAGGTCCTCCTCCCTGACCCTAGTTCTGCCATCATCTTTTCCATCTCTGTCGCGGAACTTGAACCAGATGCTTCATCAGCATTCGCTCCCATTGCCGCAAACAAAAAACCTAAACCCTAGCCCGAAGAAAAAGTCAGATCGGGCATTGTGGACGAACCCTAGCTCTCTTCTCGCTACCAGGACAACGATCAAGGCCGGGAAGTGATGCAGAGATCACCCCTTAGTCAGCCCGAACCATTAGACGAGGAGCGATCGGAGGAGGGAAGGTAAGGTCTCGACGGCGGCGACAGATCGCCCCCGGGAGAAGAAAAACCCTAGCTTGGAGGGCGTTTGACTAAAAAAAATGGCTGCTCCCAGTTAAAGACGTCCTTGTACGGGCGCACACCCACATCCAATATAAAGCCCATCTAAAGTTTCGAAACTTTCTGGTTTTTGTGCAACTCGTCGCCGGTTTTGGGAAGCTTATGACCGGCTTGACAAAACTTTTAGAAGCTATTGACCCGTTGATGTAAAAAATGTTTTGGACGTTTTTTTCTTTGTTTGTTTTTTCTCTCTTTTTTTATGTTTTTTTCTTTTGTTTTTCTGTTTATTTTTTCTTTCCTGGTTGAGTTGCGATTTTTTTCCCATCGAACGAAGGATCAAAACGGACGGTACCTACATTGGTATCTATATGTACAGAACAATAATCTGATAGGTCTTTGTCATCCAGAGGTAAGTTGTGCCAAAGTAGAAGAATGGAGGAGCACTGTAATGCCCAGTATGAGATTATACCTCCCACGTGTCGAGGCACGACTTAAAGGCATAATATCATACTAGAATGATATAAAAAATGGTATCTTTGCACAACTCATGTAAAAGAGGGATGAAAATATAAAAGAATAGTTGGCTTACACTCGTCACGTCACACAATGCATTACATAAACATTCATCATCCAATAACATCAGAGTCCGACTACGGACGAAGATCCAAATGAAAGATATCATAAATAAACAACACAAGGTCCCGATCATCCTAGTAAGAGCCCTACCGATCCTCTGGGTAAGACACGTAGTATCGCCCACGTTCTTCATCGAACTCCCAGTACAACTCTGAACCACCAGCTGTGTAGTTCTCAACGGTACCTGCATCTTGTGTTGTGTAGAATCTGTGAGCCACGGAGGACTCAGCAATCCCGTTCCCGGGTAGCAAACTATCAAAGCCTTGGGTGTGGAACAAGGCTGAAAGACAAGGTTGCAGCTGCACTAGCACTAGCTTACGTGTTTAGAGCGAGAATAGAAAGTGCCAACGATCGTCAAAGTGATCACGAAGTGATCCTATCTAAGCACGTCAAACATAACCCCACCGTGTTCACTTCCCGAACCCCTTCGGAAAGCGACTGTCACGGTTACTCACGCTGGTGGTGTATTATGAACATAGTGTCAAGTTTTCTACAACCGGATATTAACAAATTCCCTTCTGCCACATAACCGCGGACACGGCTTTCGAAAGATCAAATCCCTGCAGGGGTGTCCCAACTTAGCCCATCACAAGCTCACGATCCGCGGAGTCGCAACTCCAAGGTGGGAAGACCCGAGTATTCTCGGAATCCCGTGCTCAAGATATTCCGACTAAGGTAAAACTAATCCAGCAAGACCTCCCGGCGTGCCGACACCCTGATAGTAGCCGCGCGTATCTCGTCTCAGGCCACGATCGGATGGGACATCCTACGGGTTTTTACCAGCCCTTGAGTCTCCTCGAGGTGGCCCCGCAGCCTGCCCAGTTTGGACCGATACTCATGTGAAGCACTGGCCCAGGGTTGTTGATTAATAAAAGGATTTATAACTCCCTATGCAAGTTTTAGTTATTAGGCAAATGTAAAACCAAAGTTGGGCCTTGCTAGAAAAGCTTTATCGCTAAGCGGGTTATCGAGGGGGGCCCATAAACCCCTACCGTATTAGGGATGCAAAATCAAGGAACATAACACCGGTTTAAACGGTTCCTAGGGAGGCGGGAGTGGAACAAAACACCATGCAAAGGTTTAGCCTTCCACCCATTGCCAAATATATAGATGATTTAGTTTAACAGATTATATATTGTGATATCCCAACAAAACTTCATCATGAAGTCAGAATCTTCAAATCTTCTCCTACAACTAACAATGCTATAAGAGGGGCTGAGCGGAGCTTACGTAGTCAATCAAAGGTATGCTAGGTTGGGTAGTTAGAGAGGTTCATGGCAGCAACAGGAGGCTGATAAACAGACATAGGCATCGAGGCAACAAGCTAAAGAGCGAGACATCTAGCAATAGTCAAAGATAGTAAAGATATCTGGGTCAGGTCATCTTGCCTGTTGAATCCTCGAAGGGAACGTAACCTTGCTCCTCACACTCAACCTCGGTAGAAACCTCGTACTCCGTACTGTCACCGGGCTCTAACCAAACACAACAATGCAACAACGGAACAAAATCAATCAACATGCAGTGCTCAACCACATGATGCATGCACATGAAGCATATGAACTTGGAAGAAATGATGCATGGCCTAGGATCACAAGAGTGCAATAATATCACAACCAAACAAGATCAACCACAAACATGAAACAAGTAAAGGAACAAACTAACAAGTTTATGTAGTTTTCCAAACAAGCAACCAACAAGGTTTTTAAGAGTTGATTAATATGGCAAGGGTGCAACTAACATAACAGCAACATGCTAGCACATTTAAATGGGCTAGAAATAAATACAACAATATCCAGAAACTCCCATATTCATTTATTTGCATTTGGGACAGATTTGAAAAACTTCTGTGAAAGAGTTGTCAAACATGCTAAACAACAGCACCAAAATATTTTACACATTTTCCCACCCCAAATGCATATAAAGTTTGTTAAAATTGGAGTTGTAGATATTTAGTTATGATTTTTGCAAGTTTAAGCATATTTAAAACAAGTTTAAATTCAAACAACATTTTAAAAGGTTTTAAACATGGCAGCAAGTAGCATATTCATAATCTACATAAAATTCTAAGCACTTTTCATATAGGACACATATTCATCTGAAACATAAATATGCAGATATTAATTAAACCAGAAAAACAGAAAAGAAAAAGAAAAACAGAAAAAACAAATAAAACAAAATAGGCGCCAGGGTCTAAAACGACCCAGGCTCAGCTAGCCACGCCCACTAACAAGGGGGCCCGGCGGGGCTGAGCTGGTGATGCGGGTGCGCGCGGGGGCTGGGACAACGTTGTGAGGCTGTCAGGTGGGGCCTACCTGTCAGCCTCAGGCGAAAGGCAAAAATGGGCGAATTTCCACTGCGCCCGCGAGGGATCGAACCCACGCCCTTTCGCTGAATCTGACGGAGACAAACCACTGCGCTACTGAATCGAACTCGACAGATAGTCGGTAGTGAGTCTGAAGAATAAACATCAACAGGCAGAACAGGGGTGGCATTGGCCCTCGTCGGAGCTGCTCGTCGGAGCCGCTCCGGCGACCAAACGGCACGGCGGAGGGGTGCGAGAGGCTCCTGGAAGAGTCCCGCATCAAACCAGCCTACTAACAGCGCCTACGGGGCTCTACAGCACCGGCGGCGAGCAACTACAGCACGGCGGCGATGGAGCGACGGCGAGGCGAAGCACAGCTCTAGGCGGCACGGCGACAATACAGGAAGAACCTACGCAACTAGACGAAGCGAACGGGCAGCACGACATGAGCTAGAGGGGTCGGAACACTCGCCGGCAACGAGGTCCGACGGCGATGAGCTCGGGCGCTCGGCGAACTAGGGCCTAGAGTACGCGCAGAAAGGGGAAAAGGGCTCGGGGAGAGAGAGGAGCTCACCACGAGCACGACGGAGTGCTCGGCTGGCCCAGTCGTGGACGGAGTCGATGACGACGCGCCTCAAACACCTACGGCCACCGTAGAGGAAGGAGAGGAAGAAGAGCTCGACGAAGAGGCGATCGGGTCCGCGTAGTTGACGTAGACGACGGAGTCGACATCGAGGAAGCAGGTAGACAGCTTTGGCGAGGCTGAAGACGACGCGGGGCTCGCCGGTGACGAGAGGCTGCTCTCAGATGCGCTCGGGTGGCGATGGGGGCAGCGGATCTGGAGGATCTCAGCTCTCCAGACGGCGAGAGGGGGAAGAGGAAACCTAGGGAGGAAGAGAGGACACGCTTTGGGTTTAAAAGGGGGGCTCGCCGCACGGCCTCGACGTCCGTGAACTGGCGGCGCGACGGTGAGCGCGGGCGTGCTCTGCTTTTCTGACGGAGGAAGACGGAGACGCGGCCCTGTGCCACAGACAGGTGGGGCCAGGCACTCGGAAAGGCCACGACGCGACGGCGCGACTGTTGGCTGGGCCTGCGGGTTGAAATGGGCTGCGCTGCGGGTGGAGAGGAGATGGGCCTGGGGAGAGAGAGAGAAGGAGGAGGGCCTAGTTGCACTGTAGGCTGCTGCTTTCTCCTTTTTCTTTATTTTTTCAGGCAGATAAAGAAAAAGAAAAGCACAGAAATAAAGAAGAAGAGTTAGGGGAAAAGAAAAATACCCCCAAGCTCAGTGAATTATGCCCTATTTAAATAGATTGACTTGGACATTTTTAGAGGCAGAAAAATAAAAGGAGTTTGAATATGGTTCAAACTCTTGATATTTTAAAACCCAACCAAATCATTTTCAAATAGGTTGATATTTGGTGGAGAGGTTGCTCACATGGTGCAAGATTTAAAGGAGGAGAAAGAAACACTATGGCACTTGGCTAGGTGGCTTGCACAATAGAGCAAAGAAAAGCCAGAAAGAAAAGAAAGGAGAAGAATAAGAAGAAGAAGAAAAAGAAGAAGGGAGAAGAGGGGTAGGGTTTAGCTAGGCTTAGCTTAACCTCACACACAACAATATCACAAGGTCTCACACATGCACAAAATAAAGTAAACTATGATGCCATGATGATATGATGATGAGCAAAGCAAGAATGCAAAATAATAAAAGATATGGTAATGCAAGAAAATAAAAGACAAGAACCCCCAAGGATAATGACAAGGATCAAAAGCGGAAGTTTTATTGCCATTAATGGAAAGTGTTACATATGGGGCATTACAAGCACCCTCACAACGTGGAAATGCAATTACACGAGAGAGGGAGAGAGGTGGAGGCAGGGAGGGAGAGGGACGCAGCCACATATAGAACTTTGATATGTTTGGAGGTTGTCCCTTGCCTTTTCTTATATAGGTCCGGGGGAGGGTGACCGACTTGGAGAGGGGGCTACCCCAAGGGGTTTGCCCCTCCTCCATACACTAGTTGAACCACGGGCTTGCTCCCAAGCAAAAGGGGAGTCGCCCCACTAATGGGCCATGTAGCCCAACTAGGGCTGCCCCACTTGGCCCATGCCAAGTGGCAACCCCATATCACCCTTCGAAATTATCTGGGAGGTTTCTGGTACTTCTAAAACCTCCTTGGACCCTCTAGAGGTTTTCCAGGGTTGGCCGGAACATTTATAGTTATCCGATTTTTTTTAATTTTCTCCATATACTTTTAGTACTCAACAGATTGATGACCCTAAGTGTGTGACACCGTGGGTTCGGTAAAATGTAGACATGACACGAAGCTCCATCCGATCAATGATCAATAGTGGAAATGTGGACATCCATATTGACCCCTACACCCGCATGAATTATTGTCAAGTGAATTTATTATTCTCATGTGCTATTCCTTTTGCTTCGTGATACTTTATAAAATATGAGGTGACACTTATCGATATTCACATGAAGAAACACTTTATCACTATATGAAGTTATCTTCATTGCTGGTTTTGTTCCATTTTCTCGTTCCAATATTTCAGCATCCCGTGAACATGTCATGTTGTGTTTTCCAAAAAATGATGGATGTCGTAACACCGAGAGGGCCCTAAGAATATTTCTCCATCTCCGGCGGAGCAAATTCTAGTTTTGAGCTATCAAGTCCCTTGTCATATATTTCAAATGTACCCGAAAGTTGTTGTTATGATCATCCTGCTATGGGTAATGTTTGACGAACCCCCAAAGCACATCATTCGGTATGAAACTACTTGATACCCTCGCAGTCTAAGAAATCATGCATACGTTAACATCTGCGTGGTTATACTAATAACTTTGCGACGATATGAGCTCATAGTATTGGGTCTGTTTAACACAGTTGTGTACCATTGAAAGAATGTACCTTCGAGTTAAAATATGTACAAACATTTAAAAGAATATGTTTGTGACATTTTTTATTTAAAACTTAAAAATGAAAAAAATGTTTCATATCTTATAAAATGTTTTGTACCCCCTCCGTCCCAACATAAGTGTCTTAATAGACACCTATTTTTGGATGGAGGGAGCATCATTGAAAACCAATATTTCAAAAATACTTTTGACATATTTGAAAAAAATTGAAACATGTACTTGAAAAAAATGGTAATTGTGTGTTTACAAAATGTTGAACATATATATAAAAAAATAGATGTATAATAAAAATGTTCAATATGTATGAAAAAAGTAGACATAAAAAAGTATTTGAAAAGTAGTTAATAATATATCTCAAAAAAGTTAAATGTGTCTAAGAAATACTCCTATTTATACAGAAAATGTACAATGTGTAAGTTTTTTTAGAAATGTGTTGAAAATCAAAGAAACTGGTGAAAACCGAAGAAAGAAAAAAAGGAGAATAAAAAGGAAATTAAAAACACAAAGAAAACCATCGAAACCAAAGGAATCTCGAAGAAGCTTATGCAAAACAATGAATATCCATATAAAAATCACAGAAAAAACTCGTGCGCCACTAAAGTATTATGCCAGGTTGCCAGCCCAGTAGCGCTCAGCTATCGGCAAGACCAATTAGTAGGACTCCCGCGGGCGAGAAAAATAGAATTTGCGCCCACCTATAACGAGGTGGAAAGCCGATAGTGGGCTAAGCCAGTACCCATTTGGTTTACTTTTCATATTATGTTTTAATTATATTCTAAAAATAATAATAAATACATATATTATGAAATTTACAAGTTAATAAGTTTTTTATAAGTATTCATTGCACATTTCAAAAAATGTCCATACAGTATAAAAATATGTTTGCTCAACTTTTTGATTTTTTGTAATATTATAAATATTCGTGTGAGATTTGAAAAATATTCATACTTTGTAAAATGTAGATAGTGTTTATTAAAAATTATATGATATAAAATGAGTGTTTCAGATTTAAAAATGTTTTGTACCAATCAAAAAGATTTATGTTACATATAAAAAATATTCACACATTTCAAAATTTTGTTTTGAGATTTTTAAATTATAATTTTTAAATTGCCTAGTTTAGAAAATAGAAACTTTCATATCATTCGTAAAAATGTTCTAACATGTGTAATTGAAAATGTTTAACATGTATTCGGGAAAAAAAATCCAAAATGCGTATTTGAAGAAATGTTAAGCATATATTTGCAACATGTTAAAAGCGTATAGAAACTGTTGGTGATGTATACGAAGAGTGTACAATGTATATGAAAACAATTAGACATGTATTAAAAAACTAAAAAGGGTGAAAACTTAATAAAGAAATAAACAAAACCGATAAAAAAGGAGTAAAATGAAAAAAAAATTAAGGTCATCCTATAGACCACGGACCATTCTTATTCCTATTTCTTTCAACCTTGATCAATGTTTTTCTTTACAATTCCTTGTTTTTTACTTTTCGTTGCAATCAATTCTTCCGTACACACTTGCATTTAATCCTTGTACTAGAAGTACTAGGGAGGCTGACAACCCCCCTAGGCCAATGCATTTTTGTATTTTGTGTGTGCAGGTACTTATCATTGGTTATATTGGAAACCTCCTATTGATTTGATAAACCTTAAGGTCATCGAGTTGAGAAAAAATGTTACTTCCTATAAACCCTTCAATTAAGGGCCCAACACCTTCCTAGTTCCGAGGAAGCACCCGTCAACAAAAACAAGGTCGTCGTTGCTGTCGGATATGAAGATCCAAGATCCTCGGTCTCATCTCCGTAATCACCTAGTAGAGCAAGACCACATTGTCACTTGCACGCCCGAGCGAAGAATCGCCATATCATGACATGGCAAGTCGATGCGACCATCCGTGTACTTGCGGATGGGATCATGGCCATTGGCATCACACTATAGAGACTACCTACCCAGTAAGAAAATCCATTGCTATTATGCATCCATGCCCTTTGCCTAAGGTAGTCCACCATAGATCTTACTTCGGAGCGCCGTCACTGAACGTCGAATCAGGCCCAATCCGCGTGGCCTCATCACAGCCGCAAAGGCCAACACAATGCTGCCAGATCAGCGCCATGTGCCCTCGAAGCAGTCGCCATCACCAGCAACCGCAATTGCCGGGCACTAGAGGCTAGACCAGTCACCCACGCCACACAGCCCAACCATCACCACCACCTCGGACGACATCGACCAGGCCTACCACCACCACGCCCCACCAACATGTAGTTGTTGGGAAACGTAGCATGCATTTTTTAAAAAAATCTTACGCTCACGCAAGATCTATCTAGGAGATGCATAGAACGAGAGGGGGAGAGTGTGTCTACGTACCCTCGTAGACCGAAAGCGGAAGCGTTTGACAACGCGGTTGATGTAGTCAAACTTCTTCTCGTTCCGACTGATACGTCTCCAATGTATCTATAATTTTTTATTGTTCCATGCTATTATATTATCTGTTTTTGGATATTTTATATGCATTAATAAGCTATTTTTTTATGATTTTTGGGACTAACCTATTAACCCAGAGCTCGGTGCCAGTTTATATTTTCCTTGTTTTTGAGTTTCGCAGAAAAGGAATATCAAACGGAGTCCAAACGGAACGAAACTTTACGAGGATTTTTCTTGGACCAGAAGACATCTAGAGGACTTGGAGTACATGCGAGGGGAGCCTTGAGGCGGCCACAAGGGTGGAGGGCGCGCCCTGGGGGGTAGGGCGCGCCACCCTACCTTGTGCCCCCCCTTGAGACCCCACTGACCTACTTCTTTCGCCTATAAATTCCCAGATATTCAAGAAACAACAGAACATCCATCGAAACCACTTTTTCGCCGCCGTAACCTTCTGTTCTCGGAGATCCCATCTGGAGGCCTTTTTCGGTACTCTGCCGGAGGGGGATTAAGCCACGGAGGGCATCTACATCAACACCATTGCCCTTCCGATGAAGTGTGAGTAGTTTACCAAAGACCAACGGGTCCACAGCTAGTAGCTATATGGCTTCTTCTCTCTCTTTGATCCTCAATGCCATGTTCTCCTCGATGTTCTTGGAGATCTATCCAATGTAATCTTGTTTTGCGGTGTGTTTGTCAAGATCCGATGAATTGTGGGTTTATGATCAGATTATCTATGAATATTATTTGAGTCTCTTCTAAATTCTTATATGCATGATTTAATATCTTAGTAATTCTCTTCGAACTATCGGTTGGGTTTGGCCAACTAGATTGGTTTTTCTTGCAATGGGAGAAATGCTTTGCTTTGGGTTTAATTTTGCGGTGTTCAATCCCAGTGACAGTAGGGGACATGACACGTATTGTATTGTTGCCATCAAGGATAACAAGATGGGGTTTTCATCATATTGCTTGAGTTAATTCCGCTACATCATGTCATCTTGCTTAATGTGTTACTCTGTTCTTATGAACTTAATACTCTAGATGCAGAATTGTTTTGGTCAATGTGTGGAGTAATAGTAGTACATGCAGGCAGGAGTCGATCTACTTGATACGGACGTGATGCCTATATTCATGATCATTACCTTAAATATCGTCATAATTATTCGCTCTTCTATCAATTGCTTGACAGTAATTTGTTCACCCATCATAATATTTTCTATCATAAGAGAAGTCTCTAGTGAAAACTATGGCCCCCGGGTCTATTTTACATCTTATAAGTTTCTGATCTACTATTTTGCAATCTTTTACTTTTCAATCTATAAACCAAAAACCCAAGATATTTACTTTACTAGTTCATCTATCTCTATCAGATCTCACTTTTACAAATAGTCGTGAAGGGATTGACAACCCCTTTATAGCGTTGGGTGCAAGTTGTTTGATTGTTTGTGTAGGTATTTGGCGATTTGTGCGTAATCTCCTACTGGATTGATATCTTGGTTGTCAACTGAGGGAAATACTTACTCTACTTTGCTGCATCACCCTTTCCTCTTCAAGGGAAAAACCAACGCAACCTCAAGAGGTAGCAGGAAGATTTCTGGCACCGTTGCCGGGGAGATCTACGCCAAGTCAAGACCTACCAAGTACCCTTAATTAAACTCTCATCTCTCGCATTTACATTATTTTCCATTCACCTCTCGTTTTCCTCTCCCCCACTTCTAAAATGATTTTCAAAATTTTTGGCCTTTCCTCTCGCCACTATCTTGTTTGCTTAAAATCGTCTTTCTATAGCTATGGCCGAATCAAAAAAGGCTAGGGGTTTTCCCCTAAGTTTTAATACTTTAGATAACCCCTCTGCCCTTGCTAAGCCCATAAACAATGATGCTACGGAAAAAACCCTCCGGGGTTAGCAAGGAAAATTTAAACAATTTTGATAAAGACGATCCCGAATTTTTTTGTTATTTGCTTGATGAATCTTTGAAAGATGCTTGGAATATACTAGTGAGAATTCAAGCTAGCCATGTGCCTCAGTATCATATAGTGATATACTTGAAAAGCTTTTATGTTGGTTTGCCTCTTTCTCTTAAACAAGTTTTGGATTCTATATTTGAAAATGATTTCCTTGGAGGAGATGCCTTTGATACTTATGAAAAGATGAAAACCATATTTGGGCACTCCAAGGATGAAAATGTTGAATCAACTATGCTTATGTGATTTTATCAAAATGAAATAATCAAAGAAATGAATATTTTAGAAGCAAATTTTCGAAGTGTGCTTAATCTTTCTTCTACTATTAATGGCCATGTGCTTTCACAAAATAGAAAGATAAATGCTCTGTACAAGAAATTCTCTCTCTTTTTACCAAAAATAATTGCATACCAAAGATGATAATACCTAGATCTATTTGCGTTTTATGCCTAGCTAAGGGCGTTAAACAATAGCGCTTGTTGGGAGGCAACCCAATTTATTTTTGCTTTTTACTTTTTTTGTTCTATTTTTCAATAAATACACATTATTACTTATGTAGTAATTGTGTTTTTGTGCTTTAATTAGTGTTTGAGCCAAGTAAGTCCTTTGGGATGGCTTATGGTGATCGTTGACTTGATTTTGCTGAAAAACAGAAACTTTTGCGCCCAGTGCAGAAAATTCAATAATTCACTAGAACGTCGAAACCTTCTGAAAGTTTCACACAAAATTTATATACAAATTCCCCACCTCATCCTATTTTTTTAGAATTTTTTAGAGTTACAAAAGTATGCGAAGTTTTTAGATTGCCACAGACTGTTCTGTTTTTGTCAGATTCTGTTTTCTATGTGTTGTTTGCTTACTTTGATGCATCTATGGCTAGTATCCGGGGGGGGGGGTATGAACCATGGAAAAGTTGGAATAAAGTAGGTATAACACCAATATAAAATTATAATAAGATTACAACAGTACCTTGAGTGCTTATTTGCTTTGTTTTACTAACGAAGCTCACAAGATTTCTGTTGAGTTTTGTGTTGTGAAGATTTCAAGTTTTGGGTGAGGGTTTGATGGACCATGGAATAAAGAGTGGAAAAAACCTAAGCTTGGGGATTCACAAGGCACTCCAAGGTAAAATTCAAGGATGACCAAGAGCCTAAGCTTGGGGATGCCCCGGGAAGGTATCCCCTCTTTCATCTTCATCCATCGGTAACTTTACTTGAGGCTATATTTTTATTCACGACATGATATGTGTTTTGCTTGGAGCATCTTGTATGATATGAGTCTTTGCTTTTTAGTTTGTCACAATCATCCTTGTTGTACACATCTTATAAGAGGGACACGCTTCAATCGTGATTTATTAGAATACTCTATGTGCTTCACTTATATCTTTTGAGCTAGGAAGTTTTGCTCTAGTGCTTCACTTATATCTTTTTAGAGCACGACGGTGGTTTTATTTTATAGAAATTGTTGAACTCTCTTGCTTCACTTATATTATTTTGAGAGTCTCTAAAACAGCATGGTACTTAGCTTGGGTTATGAATTTAGTCCTAATATGATAGACATCCAAAATAGGTATAATAAAAACTTCCATATGATAAAGGTGATCATTTTGAGATATGAGGATGGTAATATTAGAATCATGCTAGTAGTAAATTGCAGGGTAGAGAAAATAATTGTGTTAAGGTTTGTGATTCCTGTAGCATGCACGTATTGTCTCCAAAAAGTGCAACCGAAATGAAATGCTTGTGTCTTGATTGTTCACCTTTGTGTGAAGGTCGGGGGCGCGCGATGGTTAACTCCTACCAACCTCCCCCCTAGGGGCATGCGTAGTAGTACTTTGCTTCAAGGGATAACCATTTTCTTGCAATAAGTATGTGAGTTCTTTATGGCTAATGTTGAGTCCATGGATTATACACACTCTCATCCTTCCACCTTGCTAGCCACTCTAGTGCTGCGCAACTTTCAACGGTGCATAAAACCCTCCTTATACCTTCCTCAAAACAGCCATCATACCTACCTATTATGGCATTTCCATAGCCATTCCGAAATATATTGCCATGTAACTCCATCGTTCCATTTATTATGACATGCATCTTCATTGTCATATTGCTTTGCATGATCATGTAGTTGACATAGTATTTGTGGCAAGACCACCGTTCATATTTTTTATACATGTCACTCTTGGTCATTGCACATCCCAGTACACCGCCGGAGGCATTCATATAGAGTCATATCTTTGTTCTCGTATCAAGTTGTAACATTGAGTTGTAAGTAAATAAAAGTGTGATGATCATCATTATTAGAACATTGTCCCATGTGAGGTTATAAAAAATAAAAGAGGCCAATGAAGCCCAAATAAACAAAAGAGGCCAAAGAAGCCCACACAAAAAAGAGACCAAAGAGCCCCAAAAAATGAGAGAAAAAGAGAGAAGGGACAATGTTACTATCTTTTTTTCCACACTTGTGCGTCAGAGTAGCACCACAATCTTCATGATAGAGAGTCTCCTATGTTGTCACTTTCATATACTAGTGGGAATTTTTGTTATAGAACTTGGCTTGTATATTCCAACGATGTGCTTCCTCAAATGCCCTAGGTCTTCATGAACAAGCAAGTTGATGCACACCCACTAGTTTTCCTTTTGAGCTTTCATACACTTATAGCTCTAGTGCATCCGTTACATGGAAATCCCTACTCGCTCACATTGATACCAATTGATGGACATCTCCATAGTCCATTGATTTGCCGAGTTGATGTGAGACTTTCTCCCCACTTTTGTCTATTACCACTTTCTATTCCGCCCATAGTGCTATATCCATGGCTCACGCTCATATATTGTGTGAAAAGTTGAAAAGGCTGAAGCGCGTTAAAAAGTACGAACCAATTGCTTGGCTGACACCGGGGTGGGCATGATTACCTTGTGTTGAGAAGAGGGATCATAATAAGACTATATGATTTTGTAGGGATAACTTTCTTTAGCCATGTTATTTTTGAAGCTTAATGATTTACTATCTAGTATGCTTGAAGTATTATTGTTCTCATGTGAACATAAACTTTTGCTTGAAACTTACGGATCTGAACTTTCATACCACATTAAAGAAGAATTGCATTGATAAATATGTTAGGTAGCATTCCACATCAAAAATTCTGTTTTTATCATTTACCTACTCGAGGACGAGCAGGAATTAAGCTTGGGGATGCTTGATATGTCTCCAACGTATCTATAATTCTTGTTTGTTCTGTGCTATTATATTATCTATTTGGGATATTTTATATGCATTAATATGCTATTTTTATGATTTTTGGGACTAACCTATCAACCGAGAGCCCAGTGCCAGTTTCTATTTTTCCTTGTTTTCGAGTTTCATAGAAAAGGAATATCAAACGGAGTCCAAATGGAATGAAACTTTATGAGGTTTTTTTGGACATGAAGACATCCAGAGGACTTGAAGTACACGCCAGGGGAGCCTCGAGGCGGCCACGAGGGCCCTGAGGGGCAGGGCACGCCCCCTACCTTGTGGCCCCCCCAAGATCCCCCTGACCAACTTCTTTCGCCTATAAATTCCCAAATATTCCAGAAACAACAGAACATCAAACGAAACCACTTTTCCGCCACCGTAACCTTATGTTCTTGCGAGATCCCATCTGGAGGCCTTTTCCGGTACTCTACTGGAGGGGGATTCAACCACGGAGGGCATCTACATCAACACCATTGCCCTTCCGATGAAGTGTCAGTAGTTTACCAAAGACCTACGGGTCCATAGGTAGTAGCTAGATGGCTTCTTCTCTCTCTTTGATCCTCAATACCATGTTCTCCTCGATGTTCTTGGAGATCTATTCGATGTAATATTCTTTTGCGGTATGTTTGTCAAGATCCGATGAATTGTGGGTTTATCAAATTATCTATGAATATTATTTGAGTCTCTTGTGAATTCTTATATGTATGATTTAATATCTTAGTAATTCTCTTCGAACTATCGGTTTGGTTTGGCCAACTAGATTGGTTTTTCTTGCAATGGGAGAAGTGCTTTGCTTTGGGTTTAATTTTGTGGTGTTCAATCCCAGTGACAGTAGGGGACATGACACGTATTGTGTTGTTGCCATCAAGGATAACAAGATGGGGTTTTCATCATATTGCTTGAGTTAATTCCGCTACATCATGTCATCTTGCTTAATGCGTTACTCTGTTCATATGAACTTAATACTCTAGATGCAGAATCGTGTCGGTGGATGTGTGGAATAATAGTAGTACATGCAGGCAGGAGTCGGTCTACTTGATACGGACGTGATGCCTGTATTCATGATCATTGCCTTAAATATCATCATAATTATTCGCTCTTCTATCAATTGCTTGACATTAATTTGTTCACCCATCCTAATATTTTCTATCATAAGAGAAGCCTCTAGTGAAAACTATGGCCCCCGGGTCTATTTTACATCTTATAAGTTTCCGATCTACTATTTTGCAATCTTTTACTTTTCAATCTATAAACCAAAAACCCAAAAATATTTACTTTACTAGTTCATCTATCTCTATCGGATCTCACTTTTGCAAATAAAAGTGAAGGGATTGAAAACCCCTTTATAGCGTTGGGTGCAAGTTGTTTGATTGTTTGTGCAGGTATTTGATGATTTGTGCGTAATCTCCTACTGGATTGATACCTTGGTTGTCAACTGAGGGAAATACTTACTCTACTTTACTGCATCACCCTTTCCTCTTCAAGGAAAAAACCGACGCAAGCTCAAGAGGTAGCACCGACTGATCAAGCATCGAACGTATGGCACCTACGAGTTCTACACACATTCAGCTCGATGACGTCCCTCAAACTCTTGATCCAGCAAAGTGTCGAGGAAGTAGACGAGTTCAATCAGCACGACAACATGGTGACGATGATGGTGAAGTGATACGCACAGGGCTTCGCGTAAGCACTACGAGAATATGACCATGGGAGTATATGGTGGAGGGGGCGCCACACACAGCTAACAATGACTCTGGTGTGTGTTCTAGGCGCCCCCTCCCCATGTATATATAGGTTGGAGGGGAGGAGAGGTAGCCGAGGAGGCGCCCCAAGTAGGAGGAATCTATTGGGGAACGTAGCATAATTCAAAAAATTTCTACGCTTTCACCAAGATCCAACTATGGAGACATCTAGCAACGAGCAAGTAAGAGTGCATCTACATACCGTTATGTAGATCGCGTGCGGAAGCTTTCGAAGAAGCGTGGATGAAGTAGTCGTACTCTACGCGTTCTTCGTCACCGATGATCTAGCGCCGAACGGACGGCGCCTCCGCGTTCAACACACGTCCGGTGCAGCAACGTCACCTCCTTCTTGATCCAGCAAGGGGGGAGGAGAAGTCGTCAGAGATCCAGCAGCACAACGGCGTGGTGGTGGATGCAGTGGAGATCGCAGCAGGGCTTCGCTGGGCGCCCTGCGTTGGGAGTATGGAGGTGTGACGGGGGAGGGAGAGGCGCCAGGGCAAGGGTGCGGCTGCCCTCTCCCCCCCACATATATATAGGGGGCCAGGGGTGCACGAGGGCCCCTGCAGATCCAATCTGCAGGGGGGCGGCGGCCAGGGGGGAGTCCTTGCCCCCCAAGGCAAGTGGGGCGCCCCTCCCCCCTAGGGTTTCAACCCTAGGCGCATGGGGAGGTGGGCCCCTAGTGGTGCGCCAGCCCATTAGGGCTGGACACTTCCCCTTGCGGCCTAGGGGCCCCACCGGGATGGGTGGCCCCACCCGGTGGACTCCCGGGGCCCCTCCGGTGGTCCCGGGACGCTCCCGGTGACCCCCGAAGATCACCCGATGGCCGAAACCTGACTTCCTATATATCAATCTTTACCTCCGGACCATTCCGGAACTCCTCGTGACGTCCGTGATCTCATCCGGGACTCCGAACAACTTTCGGGTTTCCACGTGCATTTATCTCTACGACCCTAGCGTTACCGAACCTTAAGTGTGTAGACCCTACGGGTTCGGGAGACACGTAAACATGACCGAGACCACTCTCCGGTCAATAGCCAACATCAAGATCTGGATACCCATGTTGGTTCCCACGTGTTCCTCGATGATCTTCATCGGATGAACCACCGTGTCAAGGATTCACTCAATCCCGTATGTTATTCCCTTTGTCCATCGGTACGGTACTTGCCCGAGATTCGATCGTCGGTATTCCCGATACCTTGTTCAATCTCGTCATGGCAAGTCTCTTTACTCGATCCATAATCCATCATCCCGTGACCAACTACTTAGTCACATTGAGCTCATTATGATGATGTCTTACCGAGTGGGCCCAGAGGTACCTCTCCGTCATACGGAGTGACAACATCCCAGTCTCGGTTCGTACCAACTCAACAGACACTTTCGGAGATACCCGATGCGTACCTTTATAGCCACCCAGTTACGTTGTGACGTTTGGCACACCCAAAGTATTCCTACGGCATCCGGGAGTTGTACAACCTCATGGTCTAAGGAATAAATACTTGACACCGAAAAGCTTATGCATTAGAACTATACGATCTCGTGCTATGCTCAGGATTGGGTCTTGTCCATCACATCATTCTCCTAATGATGTGATACCGTTATCACTGACATTCTATGTCCATGGTCAGGAAACCGTGACCATCTGTTGATCAATGAGCTGGTGACTAGAGGCTTACCAGGGACTCATTGTGATCTGTGTATTCACACATGTATCGCTGTTTCCGTACAGTACAATTCAAGCATGAATAACAGACGATTATCATGAACAAGGAAATATAATAATAATACTTTTATTATTGCCTCTAGGGCATATTTCCAACAGTCTCCCACTTGCACTAGAGTCAATAATCTAGTTACATTGTGATGAATCGAACACCCATAGAGTTTTGGTGTTGATCATGTTTTGCCCGTGAAAGAGGTTTAGTCAACGGGTCTGCGACATTCAGATCCGTATGCACTTTACAAATATCTATATCTCCATCTTGAACATAATTCCGGATGGAGTTGAAACGGCGCTTGATGTGCTTGGTCTTCTTGTGAAACCTGGGCTCCTTGGTAATAGCAATAGCACTAGTGTTGTCACAGAAGAGAGTCATCGGGCTTGACGCGCTTGGTATGACTCCTAGGTCGGTGATGAACTCCTTCATCCAGACTCCTTCCTGCGCTGCTTTAGAAGCAGCTATGTACTCCGCTTCACATGTAGACGCTGCCACCACGCTCTGTTTGCAACTGCACCAGCTGACTGCCCCTCCATTCAAAATATACACGTATCCGGTTTGAGACTTAGAGTATTCCAGATCTGTGTCGAAGCTAGCATCGACGTAACCCTTTAAGACGAGCTCTTCGTCACCTCCATAAACGAGAAACATATCCTTAGTCCTTTTCAGGTACTTCAGGATGTTCTTGACCGCTGTCCAGTGTTCCGTACCGGGATCACTTTGGTACCTCCCCACCAAACTTATGGCAAGGTTCACATCAGGTCTGGTACACAGCATGGCATGCATGATAGAACCTATGGCCGAGACATAGGGAATGACACTCATCTTTTCTCTATCTTCTGCCGTGGTCGGCGACTGAGCCTTGCTCAATCTCATACCTTGCAAAACAGGCAAGAATCCTTTCTTTGACTGATCCATATTGAACTTCTTCAATATTTTGTCAAGGTATGTACTTTGTGAAAGACCAATGAGGCGTCTTGATCTATCTCTATAGATTTTGATGCCTAATATGTAAGCAGCTTCTCCAAGGTCCTTCATTGAAAAACTTTTATTCAAGTAGGCCTTTACATTTTCCAAGAATTCTATATCATTTCCCATCAGCAATATGTCATCCACATATAATATGAGAAATGCCACAGAGCTCCCACTCACTTTCTTGTAAATACAGGCTTCTCCATAAGTCTGTATGAAGCCAAACGCTTTGATCACTTCATCAAAGCGAATATTCCAACTCCGAGATGCTTGCACCAGCCCGTAAATTGAGCGCTGGAGCTTGCATACCTTGTTAGCGTTCTCTGGATCGACAAAACCTTCCGGTTGCATCATATACAACTCTTCCTTGAGGAAGCCGTCAAGGAATGCTGTTTTGACGTCCATTTGCCATATCTCATAATCATAGAATGCGGCAATAGCTAACATGATTCTGACTGACTTCAGCATCGCTACGGGAGAGAAAGTCTCGTCGTAGTCAATCCCTTGAACTTGTCGATAACCCTTAGCGACAAGCCGAGCCTTATAGATGGTCACATTACCATCCGCGTCTGTCTTCTTCTTAAATATCCATTTGTTTTCTATGGCGTGCCTATCATCAGGCAAGTCCACCAAAGTCCATACTTTGTTTTCATACATGGATTCTATCTCGGATTTCATGGCTCTAAGCCATTTATTGGAATCCGGGCCCGCCATCGCTTCTTCATAGTTCGAAGGTTCACCGTTGTCTAACAACATGATTTCCAGGACAGGGTTGCCGTACCACTCTGGTGCGGAACGTGCCCTTGTGGACCTTAGAAGTTCAGTAGTAACTTGATCTGTTTCTTCATGATCATTATCATTAACTTCCTCCCTTGTTGGTGCAGGCACCTCAGGAACAGTTTCCTGCGCTGCGCTACTTTCCGGTACATGAGGGGTGACTGTCACCTCATCAAGTTCTACTTTCCTCCCACTCACTTCTTCCGAGAGAAACTCTTTCTCCAGAAAGCATCCATTCTTGGCAACAAAGACTTTGCCTTCGGATCTGTGGTAGAAGGTGTACCCAATCGTTTCGTTTGGGTATCCTATGAAGACGCATTTTTCCGATTTGGGTTCGAGCTTTTCAGGTTGAAGTTTCTTGACATAAGCATCGCAACCCCAAACTTTTAGAAACGACAGCTTCGGTTTCTTGCCAAACCAAAGTTCATACGGAGTCGTCTCAACGGATTTCGACGGAGCCCTATTTAAAGTGAATGCGGCAGTCTCTAAAGTATAACCCCAAAAAGATAGCGGTAAATCGGTGAGGGACATCATAGATCGCACCATGTCCAACAGAGTACGATTTCGACGTTCGGACACACCGTTACGTTGAGGTGTTCCGGGCGGTGTCAATTGTGAAACAATTCCACAGCTCCTAAGGTGTGTGCCAAATTCATGACTTAAATATTCACCCCCACGATCCGATCGCAAGAACTTTATTTTTCTGTCACGTTGATTCTCAACCTCATTCTGAAATTCCTTGAACTTTTCAAAAGTCTCAGACTTGTGTTTCATCAAATAGATATACCCATATCTACTCAAGTCATCCGTGAGGGTGAGAACATAACGATAGACTCCGCGAGCCTCAACACTCATTGGACCGCACACATCGGTATGTATGATTTCCAACAAGTTGGTTGCTCGCTCCATTGTTCCGGAGAACGGAGTCTTGGTCATCTTGCCCAAGAGGCATGGTTCACACGTGTCAAATGATTCATAATCAAGAGACTCTAGAAGTCCATATGAATGGAGCTTCTTCATACATTTGACACCAATATGACCAAGGCGGCAATGCCACAAGTATGTGGGACTATCATTATCAACTTTACATCTTTTGGCATCTACACTATGAATATGTGTATCACTACGTTCGAGATTCATCAAAAATAAACCATTGACCAGCGGGGCATGACCATAAAACATATCTCTCAAATAAATAGAACAACCAATATTCTCCGATTTGAAAGAGTAGCCATCTTGCATAAGACGAGATCCAGAAACAATGTTCATGCTCAAAGCTGGCACTAAATAACAATTATTGAGGTTTAAAACTAATCCCGAGGGTAGATGTAGAGGCAGCGTGCCGACGGCGATCACATCGACCTTGGAACCATTCCCGACGCGCATCGTCACCTCATCCTTCGCCAGTCTCCGTTTATTCCGCAGCTCCTGTTTTGAGTTACAAATGTGAGCAATTGCACCGGTATCGAATACCCAGGAGCTACTACGAGTGCTGGTAAGGTACACATCAATAACATGTATATCATATATACCTTTGACGTTGCCGGCCTTCTTGTCTGCTAAGTATTTGGGGCAGTTCCGCTTCCAGTGACCCGTTCCCTTGCAATAAAAGCACTCTGTCTCAGGCTTGGGTCCATACTTTGGCTTCTTCCCGGCAACAGGCTTGCCGGGCGCGGCAACTCCCTTGCTGTCCTTCTTGAAGTTCTTCTTACCCTTGCCTTTCTTGAACTTAGTGGTTTTATTGACCATCAACACTTGATGTTCTTTCTTGATGTCCACCTCCGCTGATTTCAGCATCGAATACACTTCGGGAATGGACTTCTCCATCCCCTGCATATTGAAGTTCAACACGAAGCTCTTGAAGCTTGGTGGGAGCGACTGGAGGATTCTGTCAACGACCGCTTCATCTGGGAGATTCATTCCCAGCTGAGACAAGCGGTTGTGCAATCCTGAAATCTTGAGGATGTGCTCACTGACAGAACTGTTCTCCTCCATCTTACAGCTGTAGAATGCATCGGAGACATCATATCTCTCGACTCGGGCATGAGCTTGGAAAACCATTTTCAGCTCTTTGAACATCTCGTATGCTCCGTGGTGCTCAAAACATTTTTGGAGCCCCGACTCTAAGCTGTAAAGCATGCCGCACTGAACCAGGGAGTAATCATCACTACGCGACTGCCAGACGTTCAAAACGTCTTGGGCCGCATCGGGAGCAGGTGCATCACCTAGCGGTGCTTCTAGGACATATGATCTCTTGGCAGCTATGAGGATAATCCTCAGGTTACGGACCCAATCCGTATAGTTGCTACCATCGTCTTTCAGTTTGGTTTTCTCTAGGAACGCGTTGAAGTTGAGGGAAACTGGAGCGTGGGCCATTTGATCTACAAGAGATATTGTAAAGAATTTAGACTAAGTTCATGATAATTAAGTTCATCTTAATCAAATTTTAATGAACTCCCACTCAGAATGACATCTCTCTAGTCATCTAAGTGATACACGATCCGAATCGACTAGCCCGTGTCCGATCATCACGTGAGACGGACTAGTCATCAACGGTGAACATCTTCATGTTGATCGTATCTTCTATACGACTCGTGTTCGACCTTTCGGTCTTCCGTGTTCCGAGGCCATGTCTGTACATGCTAGGCTCATCAAGTGAACCCTAAGTGTATCGCGTGTGTAAATCTGGCTTACACCCGTTGTATGCGAACGTTAGAACCTATCACACCCGATCATCACGTGGTGCTTCGGAGCAACAAACTTTAGCAACGGTGCACAGTTAGGGGAAACACAATACTTGAAATTTTAGTGAGAGATCATCTTATTTACTACCGTCGTTCTAAGTAAACAAGATGCATAAACATGATAAACATCACATGCAATCAATTAAAGTGACATGATATGGCCAATATCATCTTGCTCCTTGGATCTCCATCTTCGGGGCACCATGATCATCTTGTCACCGGCTCGACACCATGATCTTCATCATCATGATCTCCATCATCGTGTCTTGAAGAAGTCGTCACGCCAACTATTACTTCTACTACTATAGCTAACGTTTAGCAATGAAGTAAAGTAATTACATGGCGTTATTCAGTGACACGCAGGTCATACAATAATTAAGACAACTCCTATGGCTCCTGCCGGTTGTCAAGTTCATCGACATGCAAGTCGTGATTCCCTATTACAAAAACATGATCAATCTCATACATCACATATATTATTCATCACATCTTCGTTTTGGCCATACCACGTCACATAGCACATGCTGCAAAAACAAGTTAGACGTCCTCTAATTGTTGTTGCAAATTTTTACGTGGCTTCTATAGGATTTCTAGCAAGAACGTTTCTTACCTACGCCAAAACCCACAACGTGATTTGTCAATTTCTATTTACCCTTCATAAGGACCCTTTTCATCGAATCCGATCCGACTAAAGTAGGAGAGACAGACACCCGCCAGCCACCTTATGCATCTAGTGCATGTCTGTCGGTGGAACCAGTCTCACGTAAGCGTACGTGTAAAGTCGGTCCGGGCCGCTTCATCCCACAATACCGCCGAATCAAGATTGACTAGTAACGGTAAGAAAGTTGAACAAGATCAAACGCCCACAACTGCTTTGTGTTCTACTCGTGCAAGATGCTACGCATAAAACCTAGCTCAGATGCCACTGTTGGGGAACGTAGCATAATTCAAAAAATTTCTACGCTTTCACCAAGATCCAACTATGGAGACATCTAGCAACGAGCAAGTAAGAGTGCATCTAGATACCGTTATGTAGATCGCGTGCGGAAGCTTTCGAAGAAGCGTGGATGAAGTAGTCGTACTCTACGCGTTCTTCGTCACCGATGATCTAGCGCCGAACGGAGGCGCCTCCGCGTTCAACACACGTCCGGTGCAGCAACGTCACCTCCTTCTTGATCCAGCAAGGGGGGAGGAGAAGTCGTCAGAGATCCAGCAGCACAACGGAGTGGTGGTGGATGCAGTGGAGATCGCAGCAGGGCTTCGCCGGGCGCCCTGCGTTGGGAGTATGGAGGTGTGACGGGGGAGGGAGAGGCGCCAGGGCAAGGGTGCGGCTACCCTCTCCCCCCCACATATAAATAAGGGGCCAGGGGGTGCACCAGGGCCCCTGCAGATCCAATCTGCAGGGGGGCGGCGGCCAGGGGGGAGTCCTTGCCCCCCAAGGCAAGTGGGGCGCCCCCTCCCCCCTAGGGTTTCAACCCTAGGCGCATGGGGAGGTGGGCCCCTAGTGGTGCGCCAGCCCATTAGGGCTAGACACTTCCCCTTGCGGCCTAGGGGCCCCACCGGGATGGGTGTCCCCACCCGGTGGACCCCCGGGGCCCCTCCGGTGGTCCCGGGACGCTCCCAGTGACCCCCGAAGATCACCCGATGGCTGAAACCTGACTTCCTATATATCAATCTTTACCTCTGGACCATTCCGGAACTCCTCGTGACGTCCGGGGTCTCATCCGGGACTCCGAACAACTTTCGGGTTTCCACGTGCATTTATCTCTACGACCCTAGCGTTACCGAACCTTAAGTGTGTAGACCCTACGGGTTCGGGAGACACGTAGACATGACCGAGACCACTCTCCGGTCAATAGCCAACAGCGGGATCTGGATACCCATGTTGGTTCCCACGTGTTCCTCGATGATCTTCATCGGATGAACCACCGTGTCAAGGATTCACTCAATCCCGTATGTTATTCCCTTTGTCCATCGGTACGGTACTTGCCCGAGATTCGATCGTCGGTATTCCCGATACCTTGTTCAATCTCGTCATGGCAAGTCTCTTTACTCGATCCATAATCCATCATCCCGTGACCAACTACTTAGTCACATTGAGCTCATTATGATGATGTCTTACCGAGTGGGCCCAGAGGTACCTCTCCGTCATACGGAGTGACAACATCCCAGTCTCGGTTCGTACCAACTCAACAGACACTTTCGGAGATACCCGATGTGTACCTTTATAGCCACCCAGTTACATTGTGACGTTTGGCACACCCAAAGTATTCCTACGGCATCCGAGAGTTGTACAACCTCATGGTCTAAGGAATAAATACTTGACACAGAAAAGCTTATGCATTACGAACTATACGATCTCGTGCTATGCTCAGGATTGGGTCTTGTCCAGAATGATGTGATCCCGTTATCACTGACATCCTATGTCCATGGTCAGGAAACCGTGACCATCTGTTGATCAACGAGCTGGTGACTAGAGGCTTACCAGGGACTCATTGTGATCTGTGTATTCACACATGTATCGCTGTTTCCGTACAATACAATTCAAGCATGAATAACAGACGATTATCATGAACAAGGAAATATAATAATAATACTTTTATTATTGCCTCTAGGGCATATTTCCAACAGAATCCTACTTGGGGTCCTTCTTGGGGAACATAGGATTTAAAAAAAAAATCCTATGATCACGCAAGATCTATCTAGGAGAAGCCTAACAACGAGCGGGGAGAGTGTGTCCATGTAATCTCGTAGACCGAAAGCGGAAGCATTTAGTAACATGGTTGATGTAGTTGAACGTCTTCACGATCCAATCGATCCAAGCTCCAAACGTACCGCACTTCCGTGTTCAACACACGTTCAGCATGACGATGTCCCATGAGCTCTTGATCCAGCACATGCTCGAGGGAGAATTCCGGTAGCACGACGACGTGTTGACGGTGTTGACGATGTGATCCGCGCAGGGTTTCGCCTAAGCACTACGACAATATGACCGAGGTGTTAAACTGTGGAGGGGGGCACTGCACACGGCTAAAAGATCAACTTGTGTGTTCTAGGGTGCCCCCTCCCCACGTATATAAAGGAGGAGGAGTAGGAGGCCGGCCGGCCCTAGGGCGCGCCCAAAGAAGGGAGTCCTACTAGGACTTCCTAGTCCTAGTAGGATTCCTTTCCAAGGAAGAAAGGGGAAGGAAGGAAAGGGAGAGAGGGAGAAGGAAAGAGGGGGCGCCGCCCCCTCCCTAGTCTAATTCGGACTTGCCATGGGGGGGGGGGGTGCGGCCTCCCCTTGTGGCCCTTCCTTTCTCTCCCCTAAAGCCCATGAAGGCCCATTAGTTCCCCCGGGGCTTCCGATAACCCCCGGCAGTTCGATAGTTATCCGGTACCCCTCGGAACTAATCCGGTGTCTGAATAACATCGTCCAATATATCATTCTTTATGTCTCGACCATTTCGAGACTCCTCGTCATGTCCGTGATCTCATCCGGGACTCCGAACAATCTTCGGTCATCAAAAACACATAACTCATAATACAAATCGTCATCGAATGTTAAGCGTGCGGAACCTATGGGTTCGAGAACTATGTAGACATGACCGAGACACATCTCCTGTCAATAACCAATAGAAGAACCTGGATGCTCATATTGGCTCCTACATATTCTACGAAGATCTTTATCGGTCAAACCGCATAACAACATACGTTGTTCCCTTTGTCATCTGTATGTTACTTGCCCGAGATTCGATCGTCGATATCATCATACCTAGTTCAATCTCATTACCGGCAAGTCTCTTTACTCGTTCCGTAATACATCATCTCGTGACTAACTCATTAGTCATTTGCTTGCAAGGCTTATTATGATGTGCATTACTGAGAGGGCCTAGAGATACCTTTCCGACACTCGGAGTGACAAATCCTATTCTCGATCTATGCCAACACCACAAACACCTTTGGAGACACCTGTAGAGCATCTTTATAATCACCCAGTTACGTTGTGATGTTTGATAGCACACAAGGTGTTCCTCCGATATTCGGGAGTTGCATAATCTCATAGTCAAAGGAACATGTATAAGTCATGAAGAAAGCAATATCAATAAAACTAAGCGATCATTATGCTAAGATAACGAATGGGTCTTGTCCATCACATAATTCTCCTAATGATGTGATCCCGTCCATCAAATGACAACACATGTCTATGGTGAGGAAACTCAACCATCTTTTATTAACGAGCTAATCTAGTAGAGGCATACTAGGGACACTCTGTTTTGTCTATGTATTCACACATGTATCAAGTTTCCGGTTAACACAATTCTAGCATGAATAAAAGAAATTTATCATGATATATAAGGAAATATAAATAACAACTTTATTATTGCCTCGAGGGCATATTTCCTTCAGTCTCCCGCTTGCACTAGAGTCAATAATCTAGATTACATAGTAATGATTCTAACACCCATGGAGTCTTGGTGCTGATCATGTTTTGCTCATGGAAGAGGCTTAGTCAATGGGTCTGCGACATTCAGATCCGTATGTATTTTGCAAATCTCTATGTCTCCCTCCTTGACTTGATCGCGGATGGAGTTGAAGCGTCTCTTGATGTGCTTGGTTCTCTTGTGAAACCTGGATTCCTTCGCCAAGGCTATTGCTCCAGTGTTGTCACAAAAGATTTTCATTGGACCCGATGCACTAGGTATTACACCTAGATCGGATATGAACTCCTTCATCCAGACTCCTTAATTTGCTACTTCTGAAGCAGCTATGTACTCCTCTTCACACGTAGATCCCGCCACGACGCTCTACTTGGAACTGCACTAACTGACAGCTCAACCGTTCAACAAAAATACGTATCCGGTTTGTGACTTTGAGTCATTCGAATCAGTGTCAAAGCTTGCATTGACGTAACCGTTTACGACAAGCTCTTTGTCACCTCCATAAACGAGAAACATATCCTTCGTCCTTTTCAGGTATTTTAGGATGTTCTTCACCGCTGTCCAGTGATCCACTCCTGGATTACTTTGGTACCTTACTGCTAGACTTATATCAAGGCATACATCAGGTCTGGTACATAGCATTGCATACATGATTGAACCTATGTCTAAAACATAGGGAATGACTTTCATTTTCTCTCTATCTTCTGCAGCAGTCGGACATTGAGTCTGACTCAACTTCACACCTTGTAACACAAGCAAGAACCCTTTCTTTGATTGATCCATTTTGAACTTCTTCAAAACTTTATCAAGGTATGTGCTTTGTGAAAGTCCAATTAAGCATCTTGATCTATCTCTATAGATCTTGATGCCTAATATATAAGTGATGGCTTCTCGCCCCTCGTTGGTTACCCCAAGTGGAAGGTTTGAGATGTAGCGTAGCGATAGTTTTCCCTTGGCAAAGATACCAAGGATCGAATCCCGTGAGACTCCGAGGGTCGACAAGAAGGTGTCAACAGCTAACGGCGCCAGATACTTAGCGGTTGACAGGACCTGCACACAGATACAAATAACTCTGCTCCCAACGAGTACAGAGAGGTTGTCAATCCCTCCGGCCTTGCTGTTTACAAAGGATCAAACGCAAGAGGTAATAATGATAGGTATGACTGCAACTAGTAAATAAGAACAGGAAGTAAATAACGGGTGTGATCAGTGATGGTAATATGGACCGGGGTCCCATGATGTTCACTAGTGATGTCTCTCTCCCAAAAGACGATAAAACAGCTAAGCGAGGTAAACGAATTACAGCTGGGCAATTGACAGGATTATGTGCACAAACCAATGCTAACTATGCTACAAGAAAGGTAGAGGTTCAAAACCATGGGCGGTACGCCAAGGCAAGTAGACCGAAATCCATCTGCATCTACTACTAATCATCCACCTTGAGATATCTATCCAGAACATCTCGCTGGTATTAAGTTGCGAGTCCCACCCATAGTGTAAACTCAAAGCAACAGACAACTGCATTAAAAGAACTTTGCGTAAAGTAAACAATCCTTGCACCCGCGGGCACAAGCACCGTTGTTTTCCCCCTTGTGGCAACAACACATCCCCTAGACTCATGTTTCTGTCACTCAAGCTAGTCATCGAGGGGCATGAACCCACAATCAAGCATAACGTTCCCTCTTGGAGTTACTACCTACTACTTGGCCAAAGCAATAAACAGCAATGGAGAACATGCAAGAATTACTCAAGAACATAAATACAAAAGAGGTGAATCAAATATATTACTCACACACAATCTGAACATAATCTCATAATCCATCGGATCCCAGCAAACTCATCATAGCAACAACATAAGGATTACATATGTGCCTCGATCATGTAGGGCAGCTCACGAGGTCTAATCGATGAAGAACAAAGAGGGGAGGAGAACATCACATAGCTACTGGTCATGGACCCATGGTCCAAGGGAGACTACTCACAACTCATCCGGGAGGCGTCCATGGTGGTGGAGAAGCTCCCGGTGGTGGTTCTCCCCTCCGGCAGGGTGCAGGGAAGAGTTCTCCTGGTGCTCCCGATCTTGGAAGCGTGGCGGCGGCGGAACAGAGATGAGATCACGAAAAAGGGTTCCGTCCTCGAGGGTTTCGGGACGCGGTGTAAATATATGCCAAAGGGGGTCACCAGAGGAGGTAAGGGGGGCCCAGGCGCCCCCCGGCGCGGCCAGGGGTGGGGCCGCCCCCCAGGGCGCCTGGAGCCCCTCTGGCCCCCCTCTGGCCCTACTTCTGCCGCATGGAAGCTTCTGGAGCGCTGATTTTTATATATTTTCCCGGAATTTTTCTGGCAATTTAAGTAATGGGAAAACCTGAAATACAAAAACAACAGAAAACAGAAACTAGCACTGGGATGCACTGAGTTAATAGGTTAGTCCAAATATGATCAAAAGTGTATGGAAGTGCATAAATATCATAGCAATATCACACAAAAGAGGCATGGAGCAAGCAGAAATTATAGATACGTTTTGGACGTATCAACATCCCCAAGCTTAATTCCTGCTCGTCCTCGAGTAGGTAAATGATAACAAGCATAATTTCTGTGGTGACATGCTACCAACCATATAAGAACTTTTCACAGTCACATGACAAATGCTTACTGAGATAATGAATCTGTAGTAATTAAGTTGCCTCATGAGAATATCACAAAGAACTGAAAGTTTTACAATATGACACTGAAAACACCCAATAGATTTGTAGTGAGCATGGTGTGCAAACATGACAAAGTGATACCTCGCTTTCCCCCTTTAGTGAAGCAAAACATAAATGCAGGAGCACCTCCGAAGTTTAAGTGACGACTAGATACAATGATTTCAGAATAAACGATATCATAATCATGCAGAAGACAATGGTACTTTGGGATAATGCACATTACACTCAGAATGACAATCATGCTCTCAATAGTTGGTGCTTTGAAGAAAGAAGGTGGAGACTCTCGAACCGTGGCTTTTGATGGCAAGGTTGAAAACCCGTGGTTGGAAGCAAAGACTAAACATGTACCAGAGCTCTTGGTTTTAAAAACAGAGGTAAAAATTATTTTTGGGATATGCATATTTCATCAACGAATGCTAGTAGATAACTCAATTACTTCTCGAGCTGGACAAGTTTCGAGGAACGGCTCCCGCACGGGGACGATCACATCCCCTTAATCTCCTTTGTTTATCACCACCAAAAGTTTTCTGATTTCTCATGAACAAAGCGTGAAGGAGGGTTTGTTTGTTGTATTTTTTATGAGCCGGGCGCACTCATGCCAGTTCCTTCTCGTATTAGGGGTTTGCAGATTAGACATGCAATCCCGGGGTGAAACTTGTCCAACTTAAAAAGATCATGAATTAACTACTACTTCCTCATGAGCTAAAACAGAGGCACAAAAAAGAAATGCTTTTGAATAATTTTGAGATGGTACACGAAAGTCTTCTTTAGGAATGGCAAGTAAATACCATGTATAGGTAGGCATGGTGGACTCATATGGCATAACTGGTTTAAAGGATTTTGGATGCACAAGCAGTCGGTCCGCTTAGTACAGGTGAAGGCTAGCAAAAGACTGGGAGCAACCAACTAAGAGAGCAATGACGACCATAATCATGCAGAGCGACAAAGCAACATTCAATCGGGCATGGAAGTTATATCGCTACTCAGAATTTAAAGATCATCAAGGCTTGATAGACTTTCTTTACAGTCTTAAATATGCGTGAGCATATGTCAAGTCAATCAAAATAAATTCTTGGAGGAAGATATCACTAAACCATACCACATCATATGCAAACAAATCATGATGGTACTTCAATAACACATTAAGACCCCCCAGCTATTTGAGACTAACCATAAGAAAACATGAACTACTAAGCACCATTATGCACATAGCATTTTTATCATAGACATATCAACCAGTGCCACAGAATCCAACTCTCTTAACAAGATAAGCATGATAACTCAAGAGAGTTCCAAAAGCAACCAACTAAACAAAAGCTCTGTAAAAAGTAAAGCATGAAAACTAAGAGCTAAACATGACAGTAGCTATTGAAAGAGAAAGAGCATACACAACAAAGATAAACATGAAAATCCTATGTTGTGTTCTAGGTTGAAGTGGAGTGTGTTTCTCTCCCACACAAAGAAAGCTGGGTTCTAACTCGTTATGAACATCAAGCAAATCTAAAGAAAACTAAAAAGGAAACTAAGAGCAAGACGCTCCAAGCATAGTACATAACGCATGAAGTGATTAAAATATAGTGGAACGAAAGATGAACTGATAATTGTTGATGGAGAAGGGGATGCACGGGGGCATCCCCAAGCTTAGACGCTTGAGTCTTCTTGAATATTTCTTGGGGGTGCACGGGGGCATCCCCAAGCTTGAGCGTTTGACCCTCCTGAATCTTTTTATCATCTTCCCTCGCACACTTGAAAACTCCCTTCATACATAACTCATCATAATCTGATTAGCGAGGTTAGTACCCATAATAAAATAATTTTTCCTTGCTGCAAATAAGGATAATCTTGAAGATCTACTGTTTCTCAAGATTGCCAAATGGTTTTTGCAAAGAAAAAGCAGGCTCAAGGTTTGCAAAACGAAGAAAAGGCAAAATAGGACAGAATCTGTGAAAAACAGACCAGCAGGTAGTAAATAATTTTTTCGGGGCACTTCTGCAAGTCAAATAAAAAAACTCAGAACAGATGCCCGAAAGCCAATTGTATAGGGCACGCTGTCGAAAAAATTCAGACCAAAAAGATTAACTGGTGATTTTATACGAATTTTTCTGTCCAAGGACAGAATCTGTTTCCTGGACAGCACGTCACAGCTTTTGAACTTTCTTGCAATCAGAGGCTAAACTTGGCACAAAGCTGAAAAATAAAGATACAATGATGTTGCTACAATAGTAACAAACATCAAGACCACTAAAACTGAAAGAACAAACTGAAAGCAAAGATAACAAGGGTTTACTCCCTAGAGCTCTTTCTTTATAGCCATAAAGATAGGCTTAAGACTTTAATGATGCTCTCGTAGGAATAAGAGTTGAAGAACAAAAGAGAGCATCAAGAAGCAAATACCAAACACATTTAAGCCTAACATGCTTCCTATGCATAGGAATATTGCAATAGAATAATTCATTGAAGCACAAAGCAATAAGCATAGGAAGACAAAACAAGTGCAGCTTCAAAACCTTCAACATAAAGAGAGGGAACTTGATATTATTGAAATATCTATAAGCATATGTTCCCTTCTCATAATAATTTTCAGTGGGATCACGAATAAACTCAACAATATAAGCATCACATAAAGCATTGTTACCATGATCCACATGCAAAAAGGTATCATTACTCTTCATATAAGCAAAATCTTTCTTATTAGGAATAGTGAGAGTAAAGCAATCATAACCATCATGGTAATCATTGTATTTAGGAGGCATATCATAATCATAATAAATTTTATCCTCAATAGTAGGTGGACTGAAAACATCATATTCATCATTGTAATCATATATAGGAAGCAAAGTATCATCAAAGTAAATTTTCTCTTCAAAAGTTGGGGGACTAAAAATATCATGTTCATCAAACGTGTCATCCCCAAGCTTAGAGCTTTCCATGTCATTAGCAATATTGATATTCAAAGAAAGCATACTAATAAAATCACCACCATCATGATTGTTATGCAAATAATAAATTTCCATAGGTTTTTTTAATTTTCTCTTCAAACACATCATGTCCCAAAGCAAGGTAGAGCTTATAAAGCTCTCTCATATTTTTATTGTTTTCCATTAAGCAAAACTAGTGAAAAGACATAAAGAAAACTGAAAGGTAAGCTAACAAGACTAAAAAGCAAAGATAAAAGATAGCGTGCAACTCCCCTATCTTGAAGAGTGGAGTCCCCGGCAATGGCGCCAGAAAACTTTGCTTGATGGCTTCTCGCCCCTCGTTGGTTACCCCAAGTGGAAGGTTTGAGATGTAGCGTAGCGGTAGTTTTCCCTTGGCAAAGATACCCAGGATCGAATCCCGTGAGACTCTGAGGGTCGACAAGAAGGTGTCAACAGCTAACGGCGCCAGATACTTAGCGGTTGACAGGACCTGCGCACAGATACAAATAACTTTGCTCCCAACGAGTACAGAGAGGTTGTCAATCCCTCCGGCCTTGCTGTTTACAAAGGATCAAACGCAAGAGGTAATAATGATAGGTATGACTACAACTAGTAAATAAGAACAGGAAGTAAATAACGGGTGTGATCAGTGATGGTAATATGGACCGGGGTCCCATGATGTTCACTAGTGATGTCTCTCTCCCAAAAGACGATAAAACAGCTAAGCGAGGTAAACGAATTACAGCTGGGCAATTGACAGGATTATGTGCGCAAACCAATGCTAACTATGCTGCAAGAAAGGTAGAGGCTCAAAAGCATGGGCGGTACGCCAAGGCAAGTAGACCGAAATCCATCTGCATCTACTACTAATCATCCACCTTGAGATATCTATCCAGAACATCTCGCTGGTATTAAGTTGCGAGTCCCACCCATAGTGTAAACTCAAAGCAATAGACAACCGCATTAAAAGAACTTTGCGTAAAGTAAACAATCCTTGCACCCGCAAGTACAAGCACCGTTGTTTTCCCCCTTGTGGCAACAGAACATCCCCTAGACTCATGTTTCTGTCACTCAAGCTAGTCATCGAGGGGCATGAACCCACAATCAAGCATAACGTTCCCTCTTGGAGTTACTACCTACTACTTGGCCAAAGCAATAAACAGCAACGGAGAACATGCAAGAATTACTCAAGAACATAAATATAAAAGAGGTGAATCAAATATATTACTCACACACAATCTGAACATAATCTCATAATCCATCGGATCCCAGCAAACTCATCATAGCAACAACATAAGGATTACATATGTGCCTCGATCATGTAGGGCAGCTCACAAGGTCTAATCGATGAAGAACAAAGAGGGGAGGAGAACATCACATAGCTACTGGTCATGGACCCATGGTCCAAGGGAGACTACTCACAACTCATCCAGGAGGCATCCATGGTGGTGAAGAAGCTCCCGGTGGTGGTTCTCCCCTCCGGCAGGGTGCCGGGAAGAGTTCTCCTGGTGCTCCCGATCTTGGAAGCACGGCGGCGGCGGAACAGAGATGAGATCGCAAAAAAGGGTTCTGTCCTCGAGGGTTTCGGGACGCGGTGTAAATATATGCCAAAGGGGGTCACCAAAGAAGGTAAGGGGGGCCCAGGCGCCCCCCGGCGTGACCAGGGGTGGGGCCGCCCCCCAGGGCGCATGGAGCCCCTCTGGCCCTACTTCTGCCGCATGGAAGCTTCTGGAGCGCTGATTTTTTATATATTTTTCCCGGAATTTTTCTGGCAATTTAAGTAATGGGAAAACCTGAAATACAAAAACAGCAGAAAACAGAAACTGGCACTAGGATGCACTGAGTTAATAGGTTAGTCCAAATATGATCAAAAGTGTATCGAAGTGCATAAATATCATAGCAATTGATACGTCCAAAACGTATCTATAATTTCTGCTTGCTCCATGCCTCTTTTGGGTGATATTGCTATGATATTTATACACTTCCATACACTTTTGATCATATTTGGACTAACCTATTAACTCAGTGCACCCCAGTGCCAGTTTCTGTTTTCGGCTGTTTTTGTATTTCAGGTTTTCCCATTACGAGAACTGCCAGAAAAATCCCGGAAAAATTATATAAAAAATCAGCGTTCCAAAAGCTACCAGGCACCCGAAGCACAGCCGGAGGGGGGCCACCAGGGCCCCAGGCGCCCTGGTGGCGCGCCCCCCCTGGGCCGCGCCGGGGGGGCGCCTGGGCCCCCCGAGCCTCGTCTGATGCCCCCCTTTGGCATATATTTATATCGTGTCCCGAAACCCTCGAGACAGGAACCCTTTTTCGCGATCTCATCTCTGTTCCGCCGCCGCCGCCGCTTCCAAGATCGGGAGCATCAGGAGAACTCTTCCCGGCACCCTGCCGGAGGGGAGGATCACCACCGGGAGCTTCTCCACCACCATGGACGCCTCCCGGATGAGTTGTGAGTAGTCTCCCTTGGACCATGAGTCCATGACCAGTAGCTATGTGATGTTCTCCTCCCGTTCTTGTGCTTCACTAATTAGTCCTCGTGAGCTGCCCTACATGATCGAGGCACATATGTAATCCTTATGCTGTTGCTATGATGAGTTTGCTGGGATCCGATGGATTATGAGATTATGTTCAGATTGTGTTTGAGTAATATATTTGATTCACCTCTTTTATATTTATGTTCGTAAGTAATTCTTGCATGTTCTCCGTTGTTATTTATTGCTTTGGCCAAGTAGTAGGTAGTGACTCCAAGAGGGAACGTTATGCTTGATTGTGGGTTCATGCCCCTCGATGACTAGCTTGAGTGACAGAAACATGAGTCTAGGGGATGTGCTGTTGCCACAAGGGGGAAAACAATGGTGCTTGTGCCCGCGGGTGCAAGGATTGTTTACTTTACGCAAAGTTCTTTTAATGCAGTTGTCTGTTGCTTTGAGTTTACACTATGGGTGGGACTCGCAACTTAATACCAGCGAGATGTTCTGGATAGATATCTCAAGGTGGATGATTAGTAGTAGATGCAGATGGATTTCGGTCTACTTACTTTGGCGTACCGCCCATGCTTTGTACCTCTACCTTTCTTGCAACTTAGTCAGCATTGGTTTGCGCACATGGTCCTGTCAATTGCCCAGCTATAATTCGTTTAACTCACATAGCTGTTTTATCGTCTTTTGGGAGAGAGACATCACTAGTGAACATCATGGGACTCCGGTCCATATTACCATCATTGATCACATCCGCTATTTACTTTCCGCTTTTATTTACTATTGCAGCAATATCTATCACTACTATCACTTGCGTTTAATCCTTTGTAAACGACAAGGCCGGAGGGATTGACAACCTCTCCGTACTCGTTGGGAGCAAAGTTATTTGTATCTGTGTGCAGGTCCACGTTGATTGCTAATATCTGGCGCCGTTAGCAGTTGACACCTTCTTGTTGAAACTGGGAGTCTCAGGGGAAATCGATCCTTGGTATCTTTGCCAAGGGAAAACTTCCGTTACACTACATCTCAAACCTTCCACTTGGGGTAACCAACGAGGGGCGAGAAGCCATCAAGCAAAGTTTCCTGGCGCCGTTGCCGGGGACTCCACTCTTCAGGATAGGGGAGTTGCACGCTATCTTTTACCTTTGCTTTTTAGTCTTGTTAGTTTACCTTTCAGTTTTTGCTTTAGTATCTTTTATTGAAAATCACAAAAATAGTTATCTTGCCTGCTTGCTACTATGGGTTCCATCGAGAACACCAAGTTGTGTGACTTCACTAGTCACAACAACGATGACTTTATCTGCACACCTATCACTACACCTGCCACTTCAGCACCTTCGTATGAAATTAAACCTGCTTTACTGAACCTAGTTATGAAAGATCAATTCTCTGGTGCTGCAGATGATGCCACTTTACACTTGAACAACTTTGTTGAACTCTGTGATATGCAAAAGTACCAAGAAATAGATGGTAATATTGTTAAGCTTTAGCTTTTTCCTTTCTCCTTGAGAGGAGGAGCTAAAATTTGGTTTCAGTCTTTGCCTAGAAATAGCATAGATTCATGGGACAAGTGCAAAGATGCTTTTATTGGAAAATACTATCCACCTGCTAAAATTATCCAACTGAGAAGTAACATAATGAATTTTAAACAATTGGATAATGAACACGTTGCCCAAGCTTGGGAACGTATGAAATCTCTTATCAAGAACTGCCCTACTCATGGTTTGACTACTTGGATGGTTATCCAAACTTTTTATGCAGGCTTGAACTTTACCTCGCGGAACTTGTTAGATTTGGCCGCGGGAGGAACCTTTATGTCAACTACACTTGGTGCTGCCACAAAACTTCTCGATGAGATGATGACCAACTATTCCCAATGGCACACCGAACGCGCTCCAACAGGTAGGAAGGTAAAATCTGTCGAGGAGATTTCCTCCCTAAATGAAAAAGTTGACTTGATCATGTCTCTACTTTCGAAGCAATCTTCTGTTGATCCTCGTGATGTTCCTTTAAATTCTTTGATTGCTCAAGAACAAGTAGATGTGAACTTTATCTCTAGAAACAATTTCAACAACAATGCTTATAGGAGTAACTTTGGTAGCAATCCTAGACCGTTCCCCTCTAATTCTTATGGGAACAACAATGCTTATCCTAGCACCAAGAACTCCACTACTGAACTAGAGATTATGCTTAAAGATTTCATCACTACCCAAAAAGCTTTTAATAAGAGTGTAGGAGAAAAACTAAACAAACTAGATGATCTCTCTTTGAAGGTAGACAATTTAGCCAATGAGGTTGAATTGCTTAAAATTAAAACTTCTCCTCTTGAGGAGAGGAAGGTCACTCCTATGAATGCTATTCAAGTGCAAATTAATGAAAACATTAGGATGATGGCTAAACTTAAAGAGAGATGGGCTAGAGAAAGGGAGGAAGAAGATAGAATTAAGAGCCTTCCTACCCACCACACTGTTGCTACTATCCAAGTTGTTGAGGATATCCAAACTCTTAGCACCCAATGCACTCCTGGTCCCGATGGACCTATTAATGGTGATGCTATGACTATAGAAACTACCAAACAAGTGAACCTAAAGGACACCACTACCACCTTACTTGATAGTAGTGACCTTGATTTTGATAATTGCACTCTTACCGAAGTTATTGATTTCCTTCACAAGATGTCTAGAGATCCCCGCACTAGCACGCTTAACCTTGCCTTCACAGAGCATATCACTAATGCTCTTATCAAAGCTAGGGAGGAGAAACTTAGAGTAGAAGCCTCCATACCTAGAAAGCTAGAAGATGGTTGGGATCCTATGATTAAAATTAAGTTGAATAACTTCTCTTTCTATGCTTTATGTGATGTTGGTGCTAGTACCTCTGTTATGCCCAAAAGAATATATGATATGCTTAAATTGAAACCTTTTGATTCTTGTTCTTTTGGTGTTCGTCTCGTTGATTCTTCCATAAAGAAACCTTTGGGGAGGATCGACGATGTTCTTATCATTGTCAATGACAATTATGTTCCCGTTGATTTTACTATTATGGACATTGAATGTGAACCTTCGTGTCCAATTATTTTGGGACGTCCTTTTCTACGCACCGTTGGTGCTATCATTGACATGAAAGAGGGGAATATAAAATTCCAGTTTCCTCTCAAGAAAGGGATGGAACACTTCCCTCGAAAGAAGATTAAGTTACCTTTTGAGTCCGTTGTACGGGCTAGCTATTCTTTTACTCTTGATAAAACTTGATCTCTATGCATTATGCCTAGCTTAAAGGCATAAAAGAAAGCGCTTTTGGGAGGCAGCCCAATGAATACATTTTTATTTTGCTTTTGTTGTGTCTTGATGTTGTTACTACTGTAGCATCATCATTGTATCTTTGCTTTTCAATTTTGTGCCAAGTGTAGCCTCTGATTGCAAGAAAGTTCAAAAGTTGTGACGTGCTGTCCAGGAAACAGATTCTGTCCTTGGATAGAAAAATTCGTATAAAATCACCAGATCATCTTTTTGGTCTGAATTTTTTCGACAGCGTGCTCTATATAATTGTCTTTCGTGTGTCTGTTTTGAGCTTTTTGATTAGAGTTGCAGAAGTACCCCGATAAAATCATTTACTACCTGCTGTTTTGTTTTTCATAGATTCTGTCCTGTTTTGCCTTTCCTTCATTTTGCAAACCTTGAGCTTGCTTTTTCTTTACAAAAACCTTTTGGCAATCTTGAGAAACAGTAGATCTTCAAGAATATCCTTATTTCCAGCAAGGAACAATTATTTTATTATGGGTACTAACCTCGCTAACCAGATTATGATGAGTTATATTTGAAGGGAGTTTTCAAGTGTGCGAGGGAAGGTGATAAAAAGATTCAGGAGTGTCAAACGCTCAAGCTTGGGGATGCCCCCATGCACCCCCAAGAAATATTCAAGAAGACTCAAGCGTCTAATCTTGGGGATGCCCCCGTGCATCCCCTTCTCCATCAACATTATCAGTTCGTCTTTCGTTCCACTATATTTTAATCACTTCATGTGTTATGTGCTATGCTTGGAGCGTCTTGCTTTTAGTTTTCCTTTTTAGTTTACTTTAGCTTTTCATAACGAGTCGGAACTCAGCTTTCTTTATGTGGGAGAGAAACACGCTCCACTTCTACCAGAACATAACATAGAATTTTCATGTCTATCTTTGCTGTGTGTGTTCTTTGTCTTTTAATAGCTACTATCATGCTTAGCTCTTAACTTTCATGCTTATCCTTCTAAAGAGCTTTTGTTTAGTTGTTTGCTTGAACTCTCTTTATTTATCATGATTATCTTATTAAGAGAGTTTGCTTCCGTTGCATTGGTTGATATGTCTATGATAAAGATGCTACGTGCATAATGGCGCTTAGTAGTTCATGTTTTCTTATGGTTAGTCTCATATAGCTGGGGGTTCCCAATGTGTTATTGGAGTACCAACATGATTTGTTTGCCTATGATGTGGTATGGTTTAGTAATATCTTCCTTCAAGAATTTACTTTGATTGACTTGGCGTATGCTCACGCATATTTAAGACTGCAAAGAAAGTCTGTCAAGCCTTGATGATCTTTTGTTTCTGAGTAGCGATATAAACTTCCATGCCTGATTCAATGTTGCTTTGTCGCTCTGCATGATTATGACCGTCATTGCTCTCTTAGTTGGTCGCTCCCAGTCTTTTGCTAACCTCCACCTATACTAAGCGGACTGACTGCTTGTGCATCCAAATTCCTTTATACCAGTTATGCCATATGAGTCCACCATACCTTCCTACATGGTATTTACCTGCCATTCCTAACGGAGACTTGCATGTACCATCTCGAAATTATTCAAAAAGAAAAAGCATTCCTATTTTGTGCCTCTGTTGTAAGTTCATGAGGAAGTAGTAGTTAATTCATGATCTTTTTAAGTTGGACAAGCTTCACCCCGGATTGCATGTATAATGTGCAAACCCATAATACGAGAAGGAACTGGCATTGAGTGCGCCCGGCTCAAAAAGATAATATAACAAACAAACCCTCCTTCACGCTTTGTTCATGAGAAATCAGAAAACTTTGGCAGTGATAAACAAAGGAGATTAAGAGGATGTGATCGTCCTCACTCGGGAGCCGTTCCATGAAACTTGTCCATCTCAAGAAGTGATTGAGTTGTCTGCTAGCATTCGTTGACGAAACATGCATGATCTAAAAAATATATATTATTACCTCTGTTTTTAAAACCAAGAGCTCTGGTACATGTTTTGTCTTTGTTTCTGACTACGGGTTTTCAACCTTGCCAACAAAAGCCACGGTTCGAGAGTCTCCACCTTCTTTTAAAAGCACCAACTACTGAGAGCATGATTGTCATTCTGAGTGTAATGTGCATTGTCCCAAAGTAGCATTGTATTTTGCATGATTGTGATATCGTTTATTCTGAAATCATTGTATCTAGTCATCACTTAAACCTTGGAGGTGCCCCTGCATTTATGTTTTGCTTCACTAAATGGGGCAAGCGAGATATCACTTTATCATATTTGCACACCATGCTCATTACAAATCTATTTGATGTTTCAGTATCATATTGTAAAACTTTCAGTTCTTTGTGATTTTCTCATGAGGCAACTTAATTATTATAGATTCATTGTCTCAGTAAGCTTTTGTCATGTGACTATGAAAAAGTCCTATATGGTTAATAGCATGTCACCACAGAAATTATTCTTGTTATCATTTACCTACTCGAGGACGAGCAGGAATTAAGCTTGGGGATGTTGATACGTCCAAAACGTATCTATAATTTCTGCTTGCTCCATGCCTCTTTTGGGTGATATCGCTATGATATTTATACACTTCCATACACTTTTGATCATATTTGGACTAACCTATTAACTCAGTGCACCCCAGTGCCAGTTTCTGTTTTCGGCTGTTTTTGTATTTCAGGTTTTCCCATTACGAGAACTACCAGAAAAATCCCGGAAAAATTATATAAAAAATCAGCGTTCCAGAAGCTACCAGGCACCCGAAGCACAGCCGGAGGGGGGCCACCAGGGCCCCAGGCGCCCTGGTGGCGCGCCCCCCCTGGGCCGCGCCGGGGGGGCGCCTGGGCCCCCCGAGCCTCGTCTGATGCCCCCCTTTGGCATATATTTATATCGTGTCCCGAAACCCTCGAGACAGGAACCCTTTTTCGCGATCTCACCTCTGTTCCGCCGCCGCCGCCGCTTCCAAGATCGGGAGCATCAGGAGAACTCTTCCCGGCACCCTGCCGGAGGGGAGGATCACCACCGGGAGCTTCTCCACCACCATGGACGCCTCCCGGATGAGTTGTGAGTAGTCTCCCTTGGACCATGAGTCCATGACCAGTAGCTATGTGATGTTCTCCTCCCGTTCTTGTGCTTCACTAATTAGTCCTCGTGAGCTGCCCTACATGATCGAGGCACATATGTAATCCTTATGCTGTTGCCATGATGAGTTTGCTGGGATCCGATGGATTATGAGATTATGTTCAGATTGTGTTTGAGTAATATATTTGATTCACCTCTTTTATATTTATGTTCATAAGTAATTCTTGCATGTTCTCCGTTGTTATTTATTGCTTTGGCCAAGTAGTAGGTAGTGACTCCAAGAGGGAACGTTATGCTTGATTGTGGGTTCATGCCCCTCGATGACTAGCTTGAGTGACAGAAACATGAGTCTAGGGGATGTGCTGTTGCCACAAGGGGGAAAACAACGGTGCTTGTGCCCGCGGGTGCAAGGATTGTTTACTTTACGCAAAGTTCTTTTAATGCAGTTGTCTGTTGCTTTGAGTTTACACTATGGGTGGGACTCGCAACTTAATACCAGCGAGATGTTCTGGATAGATATCTCAAGGTGGATGATTAGTAGTAGATGCATATGGATTTCGGTCTACTTACTTTGGCGTACCGCCCATGCTTTGAACCTCTACCTTTCTTGCAACTTAGTCAGCATTGGTTTGCGCACATGGTCCTGTCAATTGCCCAGCTGTAATTCATTTACCTCACATAGCTGTTTTATCATCTTTTGGGAGAGAGACATCACTAGTGAACATCATGGGACTCCGGTCCATATTACCATCATTGATCACATCCGCTATTTACTTTCCGCTTTTATTTACTATTGCAGCAATATCTATCACTACTATCACTTGTGTTTAATCCTTTGTAAACGACAAGGCCGGAGGGATTGACAACCTCTCTGTACTCGTTGGGAGCAAAGTTATTTGTATCTGTGTGCAGGTCCACGTTGATTGCTAATATCTGGCGCCGTTAGCAGTTGACACCTTCTTGTTGAAACTAGGAGTCTCAGGGGAAATCGATCCTTGGTATCTTTGCCAAGGGAAAACTTCCGTTACACTGCATCTCAAACCTTCCACTTGGGGTAACCAACGATGGGCGAGAAGCCATCAGCAATATCACACAAAAGAGGCATGGAGCAAGCAGAAATTATAGATACGTTTTGGACGTATCAATAAGCAACTTCACCGATGCCTTTCATTGAAAAATTCTTATTCAAGTATCCTTTTATGCTATCCGAAATTCTACATAATTTTTGATCAACAATATGTCATCGACATATAATATTAGAAATGCTACAAAGCTCCCACTCACTTTCTTGTAAATGCAGGCTTCTCCAAAAGTCTGTATAAAACCATATGCTTTGATCACCTCATCAAAGCGTATATTCCAACTCCGAGATGCTTGCACCAGTCCATAGATGGATCGCTGGAGCTTGCACACTTTGTTAGCACCTTTAGGACCGAGAAAACCTTCTGGTTGCATCATATACAACTCTTCTTTGAGATATCCATTAAGGAATGTAGTTTTGACATCCATTTGCCAGATTTCATAATCATAAAATGCGGCAATTGCTAACATGATTTGGACATACTGCGATTGTACTTCTGGCTCATCCGGTCAAGTACCTCAGTAGAAAAAGCCGAAAATTGACTATCATGATAGGCGAGAACCTGGTCCGCAATCCGGTGACTTAGTTTTATACTTCGATCGTTAGAGATCTATCCCGTGTTATACGAAGGGTTGGTTTTTTCGCCCAACCAGGTGCAATTGGATACCTTAATTAGGGAATATCATATCCGCACCAAGGGCTAGTACCTAGCCCCACTTGTCAAATTCCTATGGCTAAGTGAAAGCAATAACACCACATAGTCTGATTGCCTTGTTCGCTCCGCATACACCTCCTACACGGACCAAGACGTTGGATAAAGAGTGTATATGCATCTAACCGAATACCCCAGTACTATGTACATGGGGGCTGAAGCCGACGACTGGAAACTTTCATATTTATATAAACAGCCACACAGGAGATAAAAGTCGCTCATAATATAATAGCGCAAAAGTTATATACATCGGTTCATAAGCTTAAATCTTTACAACTGGATAAAATTACTGGCCTTCTACAAGGTGGGAGCCTTCTAGGACATCCTTGAAGTATTTCTCTGGCTTGCGGTGCTCCTTTCCTGCAGGCGGGCCAGCAGTAGCTATGTCATGCGCCCTCATCTTCGCCTAGTGCACCTTCACACGAGCGAAGGCCATCCGAGCACCTTTTATGCATGCCGAACGCTTCAATGCGTCAACCCGCGGACTCGCCTCGACAAGCCGTTTCACCAATCTGAAGTAGCTGCTTGGGATTGGATCAGCGGGCCATAGCCGGACTATCAAATCCTTCATGGCCGAACCCGCCATATGTTGGGGATCGTTGCAGAAATTCTAAAAAATTCTACACATCACCAAGATCAATCTATGGAGTGACTAGCAACGAGAGGGGAGTGAATCTTCATACCTTCGAAGATTGCATTACGGAAGCATTGCAAGAACGCGGTTGGTGGAGTCGTACATGAAGCGATTCAGATCGCGGCCAAATCCGATCTAAGCACCGAATAACAGTGCCTCCGCGTTCAACACACGTGCAGCCCGGTGACGTCTCCCGCGCCTTGATCCAGCAAGGAGAGAGGGAGAGGTTGGGGAAGACTCCGTCTAGCAGCAGCACGAGAGCATGCTGGTGGTGGAGGAGCATGGTACTCTAGCAGGGCTTCGCCAAGCACTATGAGAGACGAGGAGGGGGAGAGGTAGGGCCGCGCCGAGAGAGAGAGAAAGAGGAACTCACGTGTATGGCAGCCCCCAAACCCCCCCACTATATATAGGGGAAGGGGAGGGGGTGCGCCCCCTCTAGGGTTCCCACTCTAGGGGGGCGGCAGCCCTAGATGCAATTTGGGGGGGGGGGGGCAGAGGGGGAGAGAGGGGGGCGCCCTAGGTGGGCCTTAGACCCATATGTTCCTAGGGTTTCCCCCTTCTTCTCTTCCTTGCACCTTGGGCCCTGGTGGGAGGCGCACCAGCCCACCTAGGGGCTGGTACCTTCCCACTCTTGGCCCACGCAAGCCTCCGGGGCTGGTGGCCCCTCCCGGTGGACCCCCGGAACCCTTCCGGTGGTCCTGGTACATAACCGGTGATGCCCAGAACACTTCCGGTGGCCAAATCCTCACTTCCTATATATAGTTCTTTACCTCTGGACCATTCCGGAACTCCTCGTGACATCTAGGATCTCATCCGGGACTCCGAACAACATTCAGTAACCACGTACATATATTCCCTATAACCCTAGCGTCATCGAAGCTTAAGTGTGTAGACCCTACGGGTTCAGGAACCATGCAGACATGACCGAGACATCTATCAGGCCAATAACCAACAGCGGGATCTGGATACCCATGTTGGCTCCCACATGTTCCACGATGATCTTATCGGATGAACCACGATGTCAAGGATTCAATCAACCCCGTATAAAATTCCCTTTGTCTACCGGTATGATACTTGCCCGAGATTCGATCGTCGGTATACTGATACCTTGTTCAATCTCGTTACCGGCAAGTCTCTTTACTCGTTCCGTAACACATCATCCCGTGACCACCCCCTTAGTCACATTGAGCTCATTATGATGATGTCTTACCGAATGGGCCCAGAGATACCTCTCCTTCATACGGAGTGACAAATCCCCAGTCTCGATTCGTGCCAACCCAACAGATACTTTCGGGGATACCCGTAGTGTACCTTTATAGCCACCCAGTTACGTTGTGACATTTGGCACACCCAAAGTACTCCTATGGTATCTGGGAGTTGCACAATCTCATGGTCTAAGGAAAAGATACTTGACATTGGAAAAGCTTTAGTAGACGAACTACACGATCTTGTGCTATGCTTAGGATTGGGTCTTGTCCATCACATCATTCTCCTAATGATGTGATCCCGTTATCAATGACATCCAATGTCCATGGTCATGAAACTGTGACCATCTATTGATCAACGAGCTAGCCTACTAGAGGCACACTAGGGACATATTATGGTCTATGTATTCACACATGTATTACGATTTCCGGTTAACACAATTATAGCATAAACAATAGACAATTATCATGAACAAGGAAATATTATAATAACCATTTTATTATTGCCTCTAGGGCATATTTCCAACAGTCTCCTACTTGCACTAGAGTCAATAATCTAGTTACATTGTGATGAATCGAACACCCATAGAGTTCTGGTGTTGATCATGTTTTGCTCGTGGAAGAGGTTTAGTCAACGGATCTGCGACATTCAGATCCGTATGCACTTTACAAATATCTATATCTCCATCTTGAATATAACCACGAATGGAGTTGAAATGGCGCTCGATTTGCTTGGTCTTCTTGTGAAATCTGGGCTCCTTGGCAATGGTAATAGCTCTAGTGTTGTCACAGAAGAGAGTCATCGGGCCCGACTGATGTCTACTACACACTTATATTCCTGTAGACAGTGTTGGGCCTCCAAGAGCAGAGGTTTGTAGGACAACAACAAATTTCCCTTAAGTGAGTAACCCAAGGTTTATGAACTTAGGGAAGTGGAGGTTGAACGTACCCCTTTCAAACAACCCTGCAATCAAGATACAAGAAGTCTCTTGTGTCCCCAACACAGCTAATACACTTGTCAGATGTATAGGTGCACTAGTTCGGCGAAGAGATGGTAAAATATGGATGATAGGAGTGGCAAAGCAAAGTAATATAAATCTGTAATAAAAAGTGCAGCAAGCAAACAAGTGGTAAACATGAGCACAATTGGTATTGCAATGGTGGAAACAAGGCCTAGGCTTCATACTTTCACTAGTGGCAACTCCCAACAACATTAACATAATCGAATCACATGATATTTCCCATAAAACATGCAACGGAGACGCACCCGGAGGACATTCCTTTGTGGTCAAGAGAGGACGAGAATTATGTAGGGCTACAAAAGCACACCTCAAAGTTCGTAGTTCTCAATCTATGGATTTCCCAATGTCACCGCGGCCATCCAAAGAGAATACCACAATCACCACAACATATCTCAAGGATAGTCAAAGACAAGCACCAAGAGACTCTCAATCTTCAATCCACACACAAAAGAGGAAATCACTCATGAAAATATTCTTCTAATCCATGTCCAATAGACCGCTGTCACCTTGGTCTCGGGGATTATACTAGATAAAGACAAGTGGGTACATCAATCAAATACATAGAGGAAGGGGAAATATCATGGGATCACCCTAGATTAACATAGCCTATGATCACAACGAAGATCACATCATGGGAGAGAGAATTGACCACATAGCTACTGGTAGAAACCTCAGCCCCGAGGAGGAACTACTCCCGCATCATGGAGGGAGGAAGCAACGCCGATGGAGATGAATCCGGGGGCACTTCCCCGTCCCGGCAGGATGCCGGCACAGAAATTCTGGTCCCCCGAAACTTGGTGGCGACGGCGGCGGAGATCGGAATTGCTTCTGGAGAAAAGGGCTTCGGAATCAGGGTTTCCGTGACGGGAGATAAATATATGCCAAAGGGGGTCACTAGAAGCGGAACGGGGGCCCAGGCGCCCCCCCTAGGCGGCCAAGGGTGGGGCCGCCTGGGCTGCCCCTGGCTCCCCTCTGGCCCCACTTCTGGCGCGTGGAAGCTTCTGGAGCGCTGATTTTTTATATATTTTTCCCAGAATTTTTCTGGCAATTTAAGTAATGGGAAAACCTGAAATACAAAAACAGCAGAAAACAGAAACTGGCACTGGGGTGCACTGAGTTAATAGGTTAGTCCAAATATGATCAAAAGTGTATGAAAGTGTATCAAAAGCATAGCAATATTACCCAAAACATGCATGGAGCAAGCAGAAATTATAGATACGTTTGGGACGTATCAACATCCCCAAGCTTAATTCCTGCTCGTCCTCGAGTAGGTAAATGATAACAAGCATAATTTTTGTGGTGACATGCTACCGAAGAGTCTTTCACAGTCACATGACAAATGCTTATTGAGATAATGAATCTTTAGTAATTAAGTTGCCTCATGAGAATATCACAAAGAACTGAAAGTTTACAATATGATACTGAAACACCCAATAGATTTGTAGTGAGCATGGTGTGCAAACATGACAAAGTGATACCTCGCTTGCCCCCTTTAGTGAAGCAAAACATAAATGCAGGAGCACCTCCGAAGTTTAAGTGACGACTAGATACAATGATTTCAGAATAAGCGCTATCACAATCATGCAGAAGACAATGGTACTTTGGGACAATGCACATTACACTCAGAATGACAATCATGCTCTCAATAGTTGGTGCTTTGAAGAAAGAAGGTGAAGACTCTCGAACCGTGGATTTTGATGGCAAGGTTGAAAACCCGTGGCTGGAAGCAAAGACTAAACAAGTACCTGAGCTCGTGGTTTTAAAAACAGAGATAAAAAGCTTTTGGGAGGTGCATAATTCGTCAACGAATGCTAGTAGATAACTCAATTACTTCTCGAGCTGGACAAGTTTCGAGGAACGGCTCCCGCACGGGGACGATCACATCCCCTTAATCTCCTTTGTTTATCACTGCCAAAAGTTTTCTGATTTCTCATGAACAAAGCGTGAAGGAGGGTTTGTTTGTTGTATTCTCTTTTATGAGCCGGGCGCACTCATGCCAGTTCCTTCTCGTATTAGGGGTTTGCAGATTAGACATGCAATCCCGGGGTAAAACTTGTCCAACTTAAAAAGATCATGAATTAACTACTACTTCCTCATGAGCTAAAACAGAGGCACAAAAGAGAAATGCTTTTGAATAATTTTGAGATGGTACAAGAAAGTCTTTGTTAGGAATGGCGAGTAATTACCATATATAGGAAGGTATGGTGGACTCATATGGCATAACTGGTTTCAAGGATTTTGGATGCACAAGCAGTCAGTCCGCTTAGTACAGGTGAAGGCTAGCAAAAGACTGGGAGCGACCAACTAAGAGAGCAATGACGGCCATAATCATACAGAGCGACAAAGCAACATTGAATCGGGCATGGAAGCTATATCACTACTCAGAAATTAAAGATCATCAAGGCTTGATAGACTTTCTTTACAGTGTTAAATATGCGTGAGCATATGCCAAGTCAATCAAAACAAATTCTTTGAGGAAGATATCACTAAACCATACCACATCATAGGCAAACAAATCATGCTGGTACTTCAATAACACATTAAGAACCCCCAGCTATTTGAGACTAACCATAAGAAAACATGAACTACTAAGCACCATTATGCACATAGCATTTTTATCACAAACATATCAACCAGTGCCACAGAAGCCAACTCTCTTAACAAGATAAGCATGATAACTCAAGAGAGTTCCAGAAGCAACAACCTAAACAAAAGCTCTTAAAAAGATAAGCATGAAAACTAAGAGCTAAGCATGACAGCAGCTACGAAAAGATAGAGAACACACACAAGAAGATACGCATGCAAGCCTATGTTGTGTTCTACAGTGGGGTGGAGCGTGTTTATCTCCCAAACAATGAAGGCTAGGATCCAACTTGTTAAGAACAGCAAGTAAAACTAAAGAAAACTAAAAAGGAAACTAAGAGCAAGACGCTCCAAGCATAGCACATAACACATGAAGTGATTAAAATATAGTGGAACGAAAGACGAACTGATAATTGTTGATGGAGAAGGGGATGGACGGGGGCATCCCCAAGCTTAGACGCTTGAGTCTTCTTGAATATTTCTTGGGGGTGCACGGGGGCATCCCCAAGCTTGAGCGTTTGACCCTCTTGGATCTTCTTTTATCATCTTCCCTCGCACACTTGAAAACTCCCTTCATACATAACTCATCATAATCTGATTAGCGAGGTTAGTACCCATAATAAAATAATTTTTCCCTACTGGAAATAAGGATAATCTTGAAGAGCTACTGTTTCTCAAGATTGCCAAAAGGTTTTGCAAAGAAAAAACAAGCTCAAGGTTTGCAAAACGAAGAAAAGGCAAAACAGGACAGAATCTGTGAAAAACAGACCAGCAGGTAGTAAACAATTTTTTCGGGGCACTTCTGCAACTCAAATCAAAAAACTCAGAACAGACGCTTGAAAGCTAATTGTATAGAGCACTCTGTCAAAAAAATTCAGATCAAAAAGATGATCTAGTGATTTTATACAAATTTTTCTGTCCAAGGACAGAATCTGTTTTCTGGACAGCACGTCACAACTTTTGAACTTTCTTGCAATCGGAGGCTAAACTTGGCACAAAGCTGAAAAATAAAGATACAATGATGTTGCTACAGTAGTAACAAACATCAATACCACTAAAACTGAAAGAACAAACTGAAAGCAAAGATAACAAGGGTTTACTCCCTAGAGCTCTTTCTTTATAGCCATAAAGATAGGCTTAAGACTTTAATGACGCTCTCGTAGGAATAAGAGTTGAAGAACAAAAGAGAGCATCAAGAAGCAAATACCAAACACATTTAAGCCTAACATGCTTCCTATGCATAGGAATATTGCAATAGAATAATTCATTGAAGCACAAAGCAATAAGCATAGGAAGACAAAACAAGTGCAGCTTCAAAACCTTCAACATAAAGAGAGGGAACTTGATATTATTGAAATATCTATAAGCATATGTTCCCTTCTCATAATAATTTTCAGTGGGATCATGAATAAACTCAACAATATAAGCATCACATAAAACATTGTTACCATGATCCACATGCAAAAAGGCACTCTTACCCTCCACATAAGCATAATCTTTCTCATTGGTAATAGTGGGAGTAGGACTATCATAAACAACTTGAACACTATAGATTAATTGTGTATTAGGAAGATGGTGTTCAACAAGGGAGTAATTCCCTCCATGATTATGACAAGTTTCATAAGGATAATTTCTCCTTATGTCATAGGTACCTTTATAATCACTATAGATTGGAGTTATAACATCATCATAGTAGAGAAGAGCATTATCATTGCTAGCAACTATATTTGTAAACATGTTGTCTTTATTCTTACTAGCAAAAGAATTATCAATTATCACATAACTAGTGGGTAAAGGATTTGCAATCCTATCATCCCCAAGCTTAGAGCTTTCCATATCATCACTTTCAGAGTTGGTACCAAAAAGATTTTCAAGATCATAAGTAGCATTATCATCATTTTTGCAATCACAATAAGTAACATGCATATCATAATCAAAATCATCTTCAATAGTACCTACGGACGTATCATCAAGATGATAATTAAGGCAATAAACTTCGCCTTCTTCTTTAAACTTACAACCGTTAGGATAAAAGTTGATGGGAGGAATATGCTCAGGCCAGGTTGATACCCATTCTTCTTCCTTCTTGCTCCTCTTTCTCCTCCTCTTCTTTTTCTTCTTCTTCATCTTAGGAGGGAGTGGTTGGAGATGAAGCTTCTCCACATATCTTGGTTTATCATTAGAAACAATAGGGGAAACTTGGGAGAAACTCTCCTTTTTATTAGCAGAAATATAAGAGACATTTTTATACTTTGGTAAAGTTCCCTCCTTTCTAATCTTACTTATGTAATCATTTTCATGGCAATTAACAACACAATAGAGATGGCAATTTTGCAAAGTGTTTTTTATTCCTATGGCATTAACATCTAGCCAAGAAGTCTTTTCTGATAACTCTTCACACATCAAAAATAACATAAGCTCATCATAAAGATCAGGGGTGATCATGTTATCACACAACTGGTTAACAGTTATGTTTTGAAAGTGCATGCATTGAAAATTAAAGTGACCCTCTATACAACAAAGTTCACAAGTAAAAGGATAAAGGTCACACAATTCTCTAGCAGTTTCATTTAAATCTTTGACCCAAGTGATTGTTCTTTCATGCTTATGTTGCTTACAATACTTCTCTTCTTCAATCATAGGCCTTTCACAAGGTCTATCCACTCCACAAAAATTAACATGCTTATATAAAACTTCATTTTTAGGAATTGGATCATGCATGGTGCAATCATCATGAACAATTTCATTTTCTTTGCAAATCTCTTTAAAAGGTTCATGATGCTTGATCCAATCCTCCTTAGGCATATTAAGATGTGAAGCAAAAGATTTGAGGAAATCAACAAGGAGTTGAGAATCAAGCCCAAACTTAGCACTAAACTTATTAAAACTTGTAGTTTCAACAAAGGACTTAATGCAATCATACTCATAAATTATACCTGACTCTTTACCTTTGTCGATCTCCCAATCTTCAGTGTTGCGTTGAATTCTTTCAAGGAGTTCCCATTTAGCATCAATCTTTTTGTTTGTGGAAGAACCCATAGAGGAAGCATCGAGCAAATCTTTATCCTGTCGAGAGAGCCTCAGATAGAAATTAGTAATAATCATATCTTTGGGGAGCCCATGGTTAGGACATTTTAGCATTAAAGTTTTCAGTCTCCCCCAAGCTTGAGCTATGCTCTCTCCGTCATGAGGATAGAAATTATAAACATAATTCCTATTCTCATGGACTTCATGAAGAGGATAAAACTTGGAGTAAAAGAGAGACTAGATCTCTTCCCAATCCAGCAGGTGAGAGTCATCTAGTAGCCTATACCATTCCAATGCTTTTCCTTTCAGTGACAAGGCAAATAATTTCCTCATGACTCCATCTCTTGTCAAACCTGAAATCTTAAACAACTCACAAAGTTCTGTAAGTTTCAACAAATGAATACTAGGATTGACTGTCCCATCATAACAATCATTCCTAATTATTTCAATTATCCCAAGTGGTATTTGGAACGGGATACATTCAGTAGGTGGAGGAGACTTCTCTACCACGGGTGTGGTAAAGCGGCCTTCCCCAAGAACCGAACTAAGAGTGCGGTTTTCCATAAACATAACTAGTGAAACTAAAAACAAGAAACGAAAAGATTTAATTGCAAGATCTAAAGATATATCTTCAAGCACTCACCTCCCCGGCAACGGCGCCAGAAATAGCTTGATGTCTACTACATGCTTCTATTCCTGTAGACAGTGTTGGGCCTCCAAGAGCAGAGGTTTGTAGGACAGCAGCAAATTTCCCTTAAGTGAGTAACCCAAGGTTTATCGAACTCAGGGAAGTGGAGGTTGAACGTACCCCTTTCAAGCAACCCTGCAATCAAGATACAAGAAGTCTCTTGTGTCCCCAACACACCTAATACACTTGTCAGATGTATAGGTGCACTAGTTCGGCGAAGAGATGGTAAAATATGGATGATAGGAGTGGCAAAGCAAAGTAATATAAATCTGTAATAAAAAGTGCAGCAAGCAAACAAGTGGTAAACGTGAGCACAATTGGTATTGCAATGGTGGAAACAAGGCCTAGGCTTCATACTTTCACTAGTGGCAACTCCCAACAACATTAACATAATCGAATCACATGATATTTCCCATAAAACATGCAACAGAGACGCACCCGGAGGTCATTCCTTTGTGGTCAAGAGAGGACGAGAATTATGTAGGGCTACAAAAGCACACCTCAAAGTTCGTAGTTCTCAATCTATGGATTTCCCAATGTCACCGCGGCCATCCAAAGAGAATACCACAATCACCACAACATATCTCAAGGATAGTCAAAGACAAGCACCAAGAGACTCTCAATCTTCAATCCACACACAAAAGAGGAAATCACTCATGAAAATATTCTTCTAATCCATGTCCAATAGACCGCTGTCACCTTGGTCTCGGGGATTATACTAGATAAAGACAAGTGGGTACATCAATCAAATACATAGAGGAAGGGGAAATATCATGGGATCACCCTGGATTAACATAGCCTATGATCACAACGAAGATCACATCATGGGAGAGAGAATTGACCACATAGCTACTGGTAGAAACCTCAGCCCCGAGGAGGAACTACTCCCACATCATGGAGGGAGGAAGCAACGTCGATGGAGATGAATCCGGGGGCACTTCCCCGTCCCGGCATGTAATGCCCCAGATGTAATACTTTCCCTTTTGGGCAATATATAATATCTCCGGCTTCATCAATTCCATTCCGGGTTCTTTGTCTTTCGGGTTTTGGTTCTTTTGTCGTGTGCGTGTGTGGCATTCATTCATATCATGTAGTCATGTGCATCGCATTGCATTGTGTTGTCATTTGCATCCGGTCCCACGCGTTCCTTCCCGTTGTCCGTTTCGCGTTCCGGTGCTCTCTCACGTGTCCGTGGCATCCCCGAGGCCTACTTTGGTGTTTGGCCGTGTAACGTTACCGGTTTGGCGCGAGACTTGTCGTGTGTTGTTGTTTTGGTGTGTGTAACCCGCCTGTCAAATCTCGTCGCCTTTGGAGTTCGTTTGGTGCCCCAACAGTTATTCTCGTGGGCTCAAAGTGCCTCCACTTTGAGGCCCAAGACACCCCTCCAACAGTCCACCAAACCAGCCCAAACCCCTCCCTTCATCTAGGCCATCCAATTCTGATGGCGTGGCCGAAAACCACACCTCATTTGGACAACCCTAGCTCCTTGTGCCTATATATTTGTCCACCTTCCTCAATTTTTGCCCGAAAAATAGGAAACCCTAGCCTCATCCCCAACCTCCAGCCTCTCCTCTCTCCACTCTGGCCGGAGCTCGCCGGAGCCCCGCCGGAGCAGCTCGCCGGACCACCGCGCCACCACCTCCGGCCGCCTCTCCCCACCACCACGACCGCGCCACCTCACAGCCGCGGGCCGTGCGCCGCCGCCCCGCCCGGCCTCCGCCGCCGCGCCGGCCCCGCGCCGCTGGCCGGACCCTTCTCCCTCTGGCGCCCCGCCGCCCCAGGCTCGAGGAGCCAGCCGCCGCCGCCGCTTCGCAGGGTCGGTGGATCCATCCCGATCGGATCGGATCCGCGCCTGCCGATCCGCCGGCCTGGTGGGCCGGCCCGTCCGCCTGCAACCGCCGAACCCTAGGGCTCCCTCGCTGGGCCGGATGAGCCGAGGCCCCAGCCACCTCCCGCTGGGCCGACGAGCCGTGGAGGCCCAGCCCGCTCGGGCGCCAAGGAACCGCCGCCGCCGACCGCTGGATCGAGCCAGCGCCCGATCGGCCACCGCGGGCTGAACCCTAGCGGCTAGTGGGCCGAGCCCGTTAACCCGTTAGCGCCGATCCGATCCGCCTCACCAGATCCGGCCCGTTTGACTCCGTTGACCCCTGAGGTTGCCTCCGATTCCACCTAGTCCTGAGATTTTTATCTGTCTGATGCATTTTTCAAATAGTGATAACTTCTTGTGCGTAGCTCCGATTTGAGTGAATGATATGTCAAATTGTTTGTGGTGACATGTACTACATTTCATTCCATTGTGCCATGCATGTTTGAGATCATCTAGGTGCTTAAAAATCTGTTGGAAGAGTGCATCTTGATAAAAACTGCTGTTAGTGTTGTTTTTCATGCCATCTTTGCAAGGCGATAACTTTTTGCATGTTTATCCAAATGATGCAAATGAGATGTCCACGTGTTCGTCTTGTCATGCTCTACATGTTGAATGCTTAGGCTTGCATGATAGAATTAATCTTGCCATGTTTATCTCCGTTGCAAAGTGCTATGTGGCTGTTTAGTTGTTAAACTTGTTATGAGATGTCATTTTGAGGAGCTCATTGCTATCATTGTGATTGTCCCCATGATGCATGCTTAATTGTTTTGGATTCACCATCATGTGTACTTTGCTGTGGTACTTACCACTTGCCATGTTTAGCTTTGAGGTGACTTAAACTTGCTCTCAAAGATGCCATGTTGAAACTGCTGTTTTAACACTTAATGAAATTTCACTAAGTCTGGAATCTGTAATTTCCAGATGCCATGTTTGCTTGTTGTTCTAGGCCAATCCATGATAGTTTTAGGGTGACTCTTGATGATTCCTTGTAGTATATATTGTTGGCTATCCATTCATGGTCTCACATGCTTATTTGAGTAGCTGTAGCATATTTAACTTTTGCTCCCAAGTTGCAATAAATTACTGCTGTCAGAATTTTGTTGTCAAGTTCAATATGTCATAGCTTGTTGCTATTGATCCATGGCTCCTTTGGGGGTGCTCCAATGGACTTATTTGCTGTAGGATATGTCTAGTTTATGTCCATGCTCATTTCCATGATGTTTGAGTGCTGTAGCTTAATTATTTCTTGCCCCGAAGTTGCTATGTTGCTGTAATTTTCAGCTTTCGCATGTTTATTGTTTTGTGTGTAACTTTTAGCCCGTAGCTCCGATTGCAGCAAGTCCTATATGAAACTTGTGTGATTTTTCATGTAGATTCATAATATCCTATTGTTATCATGTTTTGAAGCATTTTTCTTGATCGCATCTTGTCATGCTCCGTGTGCTCCCATAGTGCATCCGTCATGCATCCAGCATATTTTGTGTGCGCATTGCATCTTGTTGATTTCGTGCCTTGTGTGTTTGTGTTGAGTAGAGCCGGAAGCTGAGTACGAGTATGAGAACGAGGTTACTACCGAGGTTGAGAACGAGGAACTTTCTTATGATCCCATCGACTACTCTTCAGGCAAGATGACCGAACCCGGATACCATTACTATCTTTGCCTATTGCTAGAGTATCGCTCTATAGTTTTGCCTCGATGCCCATGTCTTTCCTGTCAGCCTCCTATTGTAACCATGTTCATGTCTAACCACCCTACCTATGCAAACCGTTGAATGGCTAAGTACGCTTCGCTCAGCCCCTCTTATAGCATTGTTAGTTGCAGGTGAAGTTCGAAGATGCTTGTTTCATGATGAAGTTTGTTGGGTTTTGTCACACTATATAAATGCTTAAAATGAAATCATCTATATATTGGAAATGGGTGGAAGGCTAAGCCTTTTGCTTGGTGTTTTGTTCCACTCATGCCGCTAGGAACCGTATAAACCGGTGTTATGTTCCTTGATTATGCGTTCCTCACACGGTTGGGGTTATGGGGCCCCCTCGATAAACCGCTAAGTGCTAAGTCTTTTCCAGCAAGTCCCAACATTGGTACCATTCGCCTAATAACTAATAAAACTTGCATAGGGTCTTGCAAACCCGAGTTCTTAATCAACAACCCCGGGCCAGTGCTCCACATGAGTGTTGGTCCGAAACGGGGAGCCTGCGGGGTCACCACGAGGAAACTCGAGGATTGATATAAACCCGTAGCCTCGCCCATCCGGTCGTGGCCTGAGACTAGATACGCGCGGCTACTGTCAGGGTGTCGGCACGCCGGGAGGATTTGCTGGATTAGCCTTACCTTAGTTCGAAGTATCTTGAGCACGGGATTCCGAGAATACTCGGGTCTTCCCACCTTTGGAGTTGCGACTCCACGGATCGTGGGCTTGTCATGGGCCAAGTTGGAACACCCCTGCAGGGTTTGAACTTTCGAAAGCCGTGCCCGCGGTTATGTGGCAGATGGGAGCTTGTTAATATCCGGTTGTAGAAAACTTGACACCATGTTCCAATACACTACCAGCGTGAGTACCGTGACTGTCATTTTCCGAAAGGGGTTTTCGGGAGATGAACACGGTGGGGTTATGTTTGACTTGATTAGTTTAGGATCACTTAGTGATCATCTCTCGACCGAGGCACCTTCTCTTCTCGCTCTCTTTTACGTAAGCTAGGCTAGTGCTGCCGCAACCACTTATTCTTATTCTTTCTTCAGCCTTGTTCCTCACCCAAGGCTTAAATAGTCATGTTACCCGGGAACGGGATTGCTGAGTCCTCTGTGGCTCACAGTTACTTCAACACACCAGAGGCAGGTACGATGGTGAGTTACACTGGTGATGGCACTGAGCTAGACTGGGAGTACGACGAGGAGCGTAGCCGTTACTACGTGAACTATCCGTCTGATCAGTAGTGGTTCTTCTACTAGGATTCGATCTAGACCTGTGGATTAAGTTATGTTTGGTATCTTGACATTTGGATTTTTCCCTTAGATGGGCAGTGATGTTTCTCTGAATGATGTTTGAACATGTAATGTATTTGGGTGACGTGGCGAGTGTAAGCCAACTATTTTTATGTTTTCCATCCCCATTTTTACATGAGTTGTGCAAAGATACTAAACTTGCGATCATTCCAGAATGGGATTATGTCTTTAAGTCGTGCCTCGACACGTAGGAGATATAGTCCCATCCTGGGCATTACAAGTTGGTATTCAGAGCCTTCTCCGACCTAGAAGCCCCCACTGATTGATCGAATCATTGACGGTCGAGTCTAGGCACACACTGAAAATATTTTGAGTCCTATATATATATATCGGAGAGTAGGATTTCTTTGCTTCTCATCCCCTTTCTCTCTGGTGAGGACTCCTGACGACTACTCTTGCCTCTTCTACTTTCAAAAATTGCACCAATTTTTTTTTAGGAATCTCGCGAGTATTGTGGGATTGTTTCGATGTTCTTGTGACGAGAATATTGTTCTCGATGCCTCCTGACATTAGGGGTTGTGGCAGTGTCCCGGGGAGTTGAGCTTCGGGGTATTGTCGTCACAAGCATATCGCGACAGTACTAAATACTTAAGACGGCCGACATCGAAAATCTCTCCTATACGGTTAGTGGCAAGATAACCCCGACATCACCCAGTACTGGGGAGGTAGTTCGGGAGTATTGCCATAGCTTGTTATAGTGGATGCTTTTCGAAGGTCCGAGGTAGACGGTTTCCGAGAAAGACTGGTTATGTGTTGAAGGATGGATACAGCTGGATGTAGGTTTAGAGTTGATTGCGCGGTGCTTCCCCTGTATCCCTAACACCTGATTGCATAACTGGAAACTTTCGGAAATTAATAGGTGGGATTATCCAGTAGATCGTAGGCATTCTTCCAACGAATGCAGGTTAGCGAGTTCGGGGTTCTACATTGAGTGAAGTGGTTTTATGGCCGATGTTCTGATCGGGAGTTGCATCTTAAAGGGTCCTTGGCTATGCTGATCCGGGGATTGCAAAACCCTTTCGTAACGCGTTCATAAGCCTTCAGCACAAAGATGTTAGAACGAAGCTCCTATCTTGTGTTTGTTTCCGTCTGTACCTTGTTGTTTTTCTTATTTACCTTTTGTCCCCTATGTGGCTTCTCGTGAAGATTGTTGTCATCATTAAGCTGAGAATTTCATTCGTTCCTCTTGTTCGAATGATTATTGTGAAGACTATGTTACATTTCAATCCGTTGATTCAGCTTATACCTTCTTTCAATCAATTGCTGATTTGTGGTCATCTCTTTCAGGATGGCTCCGAAACGAGTTCCCAACGCTAACCCAGAGGGTGAAGAGGTTCCAGATCGTCCTCCTTCCCCTCCTCCTCCGTCTGAGGCTTGGAGAGCGATTATGCAGACTACAAATCAGAACACCCAGATGTTGATGCAGATGATGCAACAGATGCAAGCTAATCAAGCTAATGAGGGTGTTCCAGGGAACCAAGGCAATTTCTTCAACCAACAACACCATGCTACTCTCAACCAGTTCTTGGCCAATAATCCAAAAGCTTTCAGTTACTGTGTCGACCCTCTCGATGCTGAAGATTGGTTAACCGATATCAAGAAGCATTTTGAGTGCAGTAACGTGAGGGAAGAGGACTATGTGAAGTTTGCAGCCTTCCAACTCAAAGACCAAGCAGCTGACTGGTGGCAGCAGTACAAAGACTCCAGGCCGGGGCGTGTGATCTCTTGGGAGGATTTCTGCAAGGACTTTCACTCTCACCACATTCCAACAAGTGTCATCGAGGGTATGCGTGAGTAATTCCGCAACCTGAAGCAGGGCTCTATGACTGTCTACCAGTATAATGTCAAGTTCCAAAATCTTGCCCGCTATGCTAAGCAAGACATACCAGATGCCAAGAGCAAGATCTATCAGTTCCGCGGAGGTCTGAAAGATGAACTTCAACTTGCTCTCACCTTGTTAGAGCCCGATGAGTTTGACAAATTCTATAACATGGCGCTTAAGCAAGAGGCAGCCCAGCTCAAGATGGAGGCTTCCAAAAAGAGGATTCAAGATGCCGTTCACTCCTCCTCATCTTCTCAAGTCGTCGCGAAGCAACATAAATTTTGGCTTCCTCCTCCTCGAGTGATTCGAGCTCCTTACAACAACTCCAACAACTCCAACAACAACAAGAACTCTGGTGGTCGTGGTTTCTCCCACCCACCCAACTCCAACAAGCAGTCCAAGCAGCAGTTCCAAGCTCCAAGACTAAGTGCTCCTCCTACTCGTCCACTTTATGAGGTGACTTGCTACAAGTGTGGCCAGAAGGGTCATTATTCCAACAAGTGCAACAACCCGAGGCGCCTTCCGCCGCCTCCTCCTGTCGGTACCGCTATGGTCAAGCATGATCCAAAGGCAGCAAGGGTGAATCTGATGAATGCAGCGCAAGCGGAGAATTCTTCTGATGTGATTTTGGGTAACCTTCCAGTGAACTCTTTTCCTGCTAAAGTGTTATTTGATTCTGGTGCATCACATTCCTTCATGTCATTCCCATTTGCATCCAAGCACAACATTGTCACCAAAAATTTGCCTCAGAGGTTGCAAGTTATTTCTCCCGGGAGACGTATGAATTCTGGTGTGTATGCTCCGAATGTTTCTATTCGCATGGGTGATTATCGATTTCTGCCTAAACCGGTGGTTCTTGGGAATTCTGACATCGACCTTATCCTCGGAATGGACTGGCTTTCTCAGCATGATGCTCAAATTGACTGTGCACAGAAGGAAGTCAAGATTACTCATTCCGATGATGATGTGATTATCTTTGCCTCCAGGGATAACACTATCAGGCTTTTCTCTCTCAATGACAAGGGCGAAATGAATGCCATATCTCAAATTCCGGTGGTTAACGAATACCAAGACGTCTTTCCTGAAGAACTTCCAGGCATGCCTCCACACCGTCAAGTGGAATTCATCATTGAACTCGAGCCAGGTACTGAGCCAGCATGCCGGCGTCCGTACAAGCTCTCTCCTAAAGAATTGAAGGAGTTGAAGAAGCAGCTTGATGAACAGGAGCGTATGGGTCTGATCAGGCCTAGTACGTCTCCTTGGGGCTGTGGTGTCTTATTTGTCAAGAAGAAGGATGGCACGGAGTGCCTTTGCGTCGATTACCGGCCATTGAACAAGAAGACAATAAAGAACAAGTATCCGCTCCCCAACATCAACGAACTGTTCGAGCAGCTCAAAGGAGCTAAAGTGTTCTCTAAGCTCGATTCCTGAATGGGCTATCACCAAATTCGCATTCGCGAGCAAGACATCCCCAAGACTGCCTTCAGAATGAGCTACGGCTCATATGAGTATACAGTCATGTCCTTTGGTCTCGCCAATGCTCCACCTACCTTCTCGAGAATGATGCACTACATTTTCAACCCCTACACCGGCGAGTTTGTGCTTATGTATCTGGATGACATTTTGGTATTTTCCAAGAATGAAGAAGATCACGAAAAGCACCTCCGTCTCGTTCTCGACAGACTCCGTGAACATAAGTTCTATGCCAAGTTCTCCAAGTGCGAATTTTGGCTCGATAAGGTCTTGTATTTGGGCCATATCATCTCTGCTGACGGTATTGCGGTAAACCCCGAGAAAGTTGAAGCAATTGTCAACTGGGAAGCTCCTCAAAACGTCAAGCAACTCCGAAGCTTTCTTGGTCTTGCCAGCTATTGCAGAAGGTTCGTTGAGAACTTCTCCAAGATTGCCAAGCCTCTCTCCAACTTGCTGCAGATAAATGTTAAGTACTACTGGTCTCCAGATTGTGAAGTGGCATTCAAAACTCTCAAAGAAAAGCTCGTCTCTGCTCCAGTTCTAACTCCTCCAGATGAGTCCAAGCCCTACGAAGTATTCTGTGATGCTTCTCTTCAAGGTCTTGGTGGTGTGCTTATGCAGGACAAGAGAATTGTGGCATACACTTCTCGTCAGCTGAAGCCAAGTGAGAAGAACTACCCCACACATGATCTTGAACTAGCAGCTGTGGTACATGCTTTGATTACGTGGAGACATCTGTTGTTGGGCAGAAAAGTCGACATCTTCACCGATCACAAGAGCTTGAAGTACATCTTCACACAGCCGAATCTGAACCTCCGCCAGACTCATTGGGTTGAAATGATCCAAGAGTATGATCACAGCATCGAATACACTCCTGGCAAGGCGAATGTGATTGCAGATGCTTTGAGCAGAAAGGCATATTGCAACAGCCTTCTTATCAAGCCATTCCAGCCTGAGCTTTGTGAAGCATTCAGGAAGCTCAACCTCCAAGTTGTTCCGCAGGGTTTTCTTGCAAATCTTCAAGTTGCTCCTACCTTGGAAGATCAGGTCCGTGAGGCCCAACTCAGTGATGCCATGGTGCAGAAGGTGAAACATGGTATTGCAAAGGGCGATCCGAAATACAAGTGCTATCTCGTTGATGAGAGAGATACCTTGTTCTTTGAGGACAGACTCGTCGTTCCCAAAGGTGATCTCAGGAAGCTCATAATGGAAGAAGCACATGATTCTCTCCTTTCCATTCATCCTGGTAGTTCCAAGATGTACCAAGACCTCAAGCAGTCTTACTGGTAGACACACATGAAAAGGGAGATTGCCCAATTCGTGAATGAATGTGATGTCTGCAGAAGAGTGAAGGCAGAACATCAACGTCCAGCCGGTCTTCTCCAACCTCTTCCTATTCCCGAGTGGAAATTCGACCACATTGAAATGGATTTCGTCACTGGTTTTCCTAAGTCCAAGAGAGGGAATGATTCTATCTTTGTGGTGATTGACAAGCTTACCAAAGTCGCTCACTTCCTTCCAGTCAAAGAATCCATCAATGCAGCTCAACTTGCAGAGTTGTACACTTCCAGAATTGTGTCTTTACATGGCATCCCTCAAGTTATCTCCTCAGACTGTGGAAGTTTGTTCACTTCAAAGTTCTGGGACTCCTTTCAGTCCGCCATGGGCACTAAGATCAGGTTCAGCACTGCTTTTCACCCTCAGACTAGTGGTCAAGTCGAGAGAGTGAATCAGATTCTAGAAGACATGCTCAGAGCCTCTGTCATATCTTTTGGCATGAAATGGGAAGATTGTCTTCCATTTGCCGAGTTCTCTTACAACAACATCTACCAAGCAAGTGCAGGCAAAGCTCCATTTGAAATCCTCTATGGCAGAAAGTGCCGTACCCCTCTCAACTGGTCTGAGACAGGCGAACGTCAACTTCTTGGCAAAGAATTGATCTCAGAAGCCGAAGAAATGTGCAAAGTCATACGCGAGAATCTCAAGGCCGCTCAGTCGCGTCAGAAGAGTTACTATGACGGCAAGCATCGTGATATGGCTTTCAACATTGGTGATCATGTCTATCTCCGTGTTTCTCCGATGAAAGGCACCCAAAGATTCGGTATCAAAGGAAAGCTTGCTCCTAGATACGTCGGGCCTTTCAAGATCCTTGGCAAAAGAGGCGATCTAGCCTATCAACTTGAGCTCCCTTCCAACTTCGCCAATGTTCATGATGTGTTTCATGTGTCTCAACTCCGCAAGTGCTTCAAGACTCCAGAACGCATGATTCCGTTTGAAGAGATTGATCTTCAACAAGAATTGTCTTACCGAGAGCACCCAGTTGCTATTCTCGAAGAAACCGAGCGCAAGACCCGCAACAAGTCCATCAAATTCTTGAAAGTCAAGTGGTCACACCATACCGACCGAGAAGCTAAGTGGGAACGAGAAGATCATCTTCGTTCCGAGTACCCTTCCTTTTTCCAGTCCTAGATCTCGGGACGAGATCTTTTTGTAGTGGAGGAGAGTTTGTAATGCCCCGGATGCAATACTTTCCCTTTTGGGCAATATATAATATCTCCGGCTTCATCAATTCCATTCCGGGTTCTTTGTCTTTCGGGTTTTCGTTCTTTTGTCGTGTGCGTGTGTGGCATTCATTCATATCATGTAGTCATGTGCATCGCATTGCATTGTGTTGTCGTTTGCATCCGGTCCCACGCGTTCCTTCCCGTTGTCCGTTTCGTGTTTCGGAGCTCTCTCACGTGTCCGTGGCATCCCCGAGGCCTACTTTGGTGTTTGGCCATGTAACGTTACCGGTTTGGCGCCAGACTTGTCGTGTGTTGTTGTTTTGGTGTGTGTAACCCGCCTATCAAATCTCGTCGCGTTTGGAGTTCGTTTGGTGCCCCAACAGTTATTCTCGTGGGCTCAAAGTGCCTCCACTTTGAGGCCCAAGACACCCCTCCAACAGCCCACCAAACCAGCCCAAACCCCTCCCTTCATCTAGGCCATCCAATTCTGATCGCGTGGCCGAAAACCACACCTCATTTGGACAACCCTAGCTCCTTGTGCCTATATATTTGTCCACCTTCCTCAATTTTTGCCCTAAAAATAGGAAACCCTAGCCTCATCCCCTACCTCTAGCCTCTCCTCTCTCCACTCCGGCCGGAGCTCGCTGGAGCCCCGCCGGAGCAGCTCGCCGGACCACCGCGCCACCACCTCCGGCCGCCTCTCCCCACCACCACGACCGCGCCACCTCACCGCCGCGGGCCGTGCGCCGCTGCCCCGCCCGGCCTCTGCCGCCGCGCCGGCCCCGCGCCGCCGGCCGGACCCTTCTCCCTCCGGTGCCCCACCGCCCCAGGCTCGAGGAGACAGCCGCCGCCGCCGCTTCGCAGGGTCGGGGTATCGATCCCGATCGGATCGGATCCGCGTCTGCCGATCCGCCGGCCTGGTGGGCCGGCCCGTCCGCCTGCAACCGCCGAACCCTAGGGCCCCCCTCGCTGGGCTGAACGAGCCGAGGCCCCAGCCACCTCCCGCTGGGCCGACGAGCCATGGAGGCCCAGCCCGCTCGGGCGCCAAGGAACCGCCGCCGCCGACCGCTGGATCGAGCCAGCGCCCGATCGGCCACCGCGGGCCGAACCCTAGCGGCTAGTGGGCCGAGCCCGTTAACCCGTTAGCGCCGATCCGATCCGCCTCACCAGATCCGGCCCGTTTGACTCTGTTGACCCCTGAGGTTGCCTCCGATTCCACTTAGTCCTGAGATTTTTATCTGTCTGATGCATTTTTCAAATAGTGACAACTTCTTGTGCGTAGCTCCGATTTGAGTGAATGATATGTCAAATTGTTCGTGGTGACATGTACTACATTTCATTCCATTGTGCCATGCATGTTTGAGATCATCTAGGTGCTTAAAAATCTGTTGGAAGAGTGCATCTTGATAAAAACTGCTGTTAGTGTTGTTTTTCATGCCATCTTTGCAAGGCGATAACTTTTTGCATGTTTATCCAAATGATGCAAATGAGATGTCCACGTGTCCGTCTTGTCATGCTCTACATGTTGAATGCTTAGGCTTGCATGATAGAATTAATCTTGCCATGTTTATCTCCGTTGCAAAGTGCTATGTGGCTGTTTAGTTGTTAAACTTGTTATGAGATGTCATTTTGAGGAGCTCATTGCTATCATTGTGATTGTCCCCATGATGCATGCTTAATTGTTTTGGATTCACCATCATGTGTACTTTGCTGTGGTACTTACCACTTGCCATGTTTAGCTTTGAGGTGACTTAAACTTGCTCTCAAAGATGCCATGATGAAACTGCTGTTTTAACACTTAGTGAAATTTCACTAAGTCTGGAATCTGTAATTTCCAGATGCCATGTTTGCTTGTTGTTCTAGGCCAATCCATGATAGTTTTGGGGTGACTCTTGATGATTCCTTGTAGTATATATTGTTGGCTATCCATTCATGCTCTCACATGCTTATTTGAGTGGCTGTAGCATATTTAACTTTTGCTCCCAAATTGCAATAAATTACTGCTGTCAGAATTTTGTTGTCAAGTTCAATATGTCATAGCTTGTTGCTATTGATCCATGGCTCCTTTGGGGGTGCTCCAACGGACTTATTTGCTGTAGGATATGTCTAGTTTATGTCCATGCTCATTTCCATTATGTTTGAGTGCTGTAGCTTAATTATTTCTTGCCCCGAAGTTGCTATGTTGCTGTAATTTTCAGCTTTCGCATGTTTATTGTTTTGTGTGTAACTTTTAGCCCGTAGCTCCGATTGCTGCAAGTCCTATATGAAACTTGTGTGATTTTTCATGTAGATTCATAATATCCTATTGTTATCATGTTTTGAAGCATTTTGCTTGATCGCATCTTGTCATGCTCCGTGTGCTCCCATAGTGCATCCGTCATGCATCCAACATATTTTATGTGCGCATTGCATCTTGTTGATTTCGTGCCTTGTGTGTTTGTGTTGAGTAGAGCCGGAAGGTGAGTACGAGTACGAGAATGAGGTTACTACCGAGGTTGAGAACGAGGAACTTTCTTACGATCCCATCGACAACTCTTCAGGCAAGATGACCGAACCCGGATACCATTACTATCTTTGCCTATTGCTAGAGTATCGCTCTATAGTTTTGCCTCGATGCCCATGTCTTTCCTGTCAGCCTCCTATTGTAACCATGTTCATGTCTAACCACCCTACCTATGCAAACCATTGAATGGCTAAGTACGCTTCGCTCAGCCCCTCTTATAGCATTGTTAGTTGCAGGTGAAGTTCGAAGATGCTTGCTTCATGATGAAGTTTGTTGGGTTATGTCACACTATATAAATGCTTAAAATGAAATCATCTATATATTGGCAATGGGTGGAAGGCTAAGCCTTTTGCTTGGTGTTTTGTTCCACTCATGCCGCTAGGAACCGTATAAACCGGTGTTATGTTCCTTGATTATGCGTTCCTCACACGGTTGGGGTTATGGGGCCCCCTCGATAAACCGCTAAGTGCTAAGTCTTTTCCAGCAAGTCCCAACATTGGTACTATTCGCCTAATAACTAATAAAACTTGCATAGGGTCTTGCAAACCCGAGTTCTTAATCAACAACCCCGGGCCAGTGCTCCACATGAGTGTTGGTCCGAAACGGGGAGCCTGCTGGGTCACCACGAGGAAACTCGAGGATTCATATAAACCCGTAGCCTCGCCCATCCGGTCGTGGCCTGAGACTAGATACGCGCGGCTACTGTCAGGGTGTCGGCACGCCGGGAGGATTTGCTGGATTAGCCTTACCTTAGTTCGAAGTATCTTGAGCACGGGATTCCGAGAATACTCGGGTCTTCCCACCTTTGGAGTTGCGACTCCGCGGATCGTGGGCTTGTCATGGGCCAAGTTGGAACACCCCTGCAGGGTTTGAACTTTCGAAAGCCGTGCCCGCGGTTATGTGGCAGATGGGAGCTTGTTAATATCCGGTTGTAGAAAACTTGACACCATGTTCCAATACACTACCAGCGTGAGTACCGTGACTGTCATTTTCTGAAAGGGGTTTTCGGGAGATGAACACGGTGGGGTTATGTTTGACTTGATTAGTTTAGGATCACTTAGTGATCATCTCTCGACCGAGGCACCTTCTCTTCTCGCTCTCTTTTATGTAAGCTAGGCTAGTGCTGCCGCAACCACTTATTCTTATTCTTTCTTCAGCCTTGTTCCTCACCCAAGGCTTAAATAGTCATGTTACCCGGGAACGGGATTGCTGAGTCCTCTGTGGCTCACAGTTACTTCAACACACCAGATGCAGGTACGATGGTGAGTTACACTGGTGATGGCACTGAGCTAGACTGGGAGTACGACGAGGAGCGTAGCCGTTACTACGTGAACTATCCGTCTGATCAGTAGTGGTTCTTCTACTAGGATTCGATCTAGACCTGTGGATTAAGTTATGTTTGGTATCCTGACATTTGGATTTTACCCTTAGATGGGCAGTGATGTTTATCTGAATGATGTTTGAACATGTAATGTATTTGGGTGACGTGGCGAGTGTAAGCCAACTATTTTTATGTTTTCCATCCCCATTTTTACATGAGTTGTGCAAAGATACTAAACTTGCGATCATTCCAGAATGGGATTATGTCTTTAAGTCGTGCCTCGACACGTAGGAGATATAGTCCCATCCTGGGCATTACACGGCAGGATGCCGACACAGGAATTCTGGTCCCCCGAAACTTGGTGGCGATGGCGGCGGAGATCGGAATTGCTTCTGGAGAAAAGGGCTTCAGAATCAGGGTTTTCGCGACGGGAGATAAATATATGCCAAAGGGGGTCACCAGAAGCGGAGAGGGGGGCCCAGGCGCCCCCCCTAGGCGGCCAGGGGTGGGGCCACCTGGGCTGGCCGCCTGGGCTGCCCCTGGCTCCCCTCTGGCCCCACTTCTGGCACGTGGAAGCTTCTGGAGCACTGATTTTTTTATATATTTTCCCGAAATTTTTCTGGCGATTTAAGTAATGGGAAAACCTGAAATACAAAAACAGCAGAAAACAGAAACTGGCACTAGGGTGCATTGAGTTAATAGGTTAGTCCAAATATGATCAAAAGTGTATGAAAGTGTATCAAAAGCATAGCAATATTACCCAAAACATGCATGGAGCAAGCAGAAACAGAAATGGGAGCTCAAACCCGGTTTGTGACTTGGAGTCATCTGGATCTGTGTTGAAGCTAGCATTGACGTAACCCTTTACGATGAGCTCTTCGTCACCTCCATAAACGAGAAACATATCCTTAGTCCTCTTTAGGTACTTCAGGATGTTATTGACCGCTGTCCAGTGTTCCATTCCGGGATCACTTTGGTACCTCCCCACCAAACTTATGGCAAGGTTCACACCAGGTCTGTTACACAGCATGGCATACATAATAGAACCTATGGCCGAGGAATAGGGGATGACACTCGTGTTTTTTCTATCTTCTGCCGAGGTCGGGCATTGAGCTGTGCTCAATCTCATACCTTGCAATACAGGCAAGAACCCTTTCTTAGACTGCTCCATATTGAACTTCTTCAATATCTTATCAAGGTATGTGCTTTATGAAAGACCAATGAGGCGTCTCGATCTATCTCTATAGATCTTGATGCCTAATATGTAAGCAGCTTCTCCAAGGTCTTTCATTGAAAAACACTTATTCAAGTAGGCCTTTATGCTTTCTAAGAGTTCTACATCATTTCCCATCAACAATATGTCATCCACATATAATATGAGAAATGCTATGGATCTCCCACTCACTTTCTTGTAATTACAGGCTTCTCCATAAGTCTGTATGAACCCAAACGCTTTGATCACTTCATCAAAGCGAATGTTCCAACTCCGAGATGCTTGCACCAGTCCATAGATGGAGCACTGGAGCTTGCATACCTTGTTAGTATTCTTAGGATCGACAAAACCTTCCGGATGCATCATATACAATTCTTCCTTAAGGAAGCCGTTAATGAATGCCGTTTTGATGTCCATTTGCCATATCTCATAATCATAGAATGCGAAAATTGCTAACATGATTCGGACGGACTTCAGCATTGCTACGGGAGAGAAAGTCTCATCGTAGTCAATTCCTTGAACTTGTCGATAACCCTTAGCGACAAGCCGAGCCTTATAGATGGTCACATTTCCATCCGCGTCAGTCTTCTTCTTAAAGATCCATTTATTTTCTATGGCTTGCTGATCATCGGGCAAGTACCAAAGTCCATACTTTGTTATCATACATGGACCCTATCTCAGATTTCTTGGCTTCAAGCCATTTGTCGGAATCCGGGCCCGCCATCGCTTCTTCATAGTTCGAAGGTTCACCGTTGTCCAACAACATGATTTCTAGGACAGGGTTGCCGTACCACTCTGGCGCGGAACGTGTCCTCGTGGACCTATGAAGTTCAGTAGTAACTTAGTCCGAAGTTTCATGATCATCATCATTAACTTCCTCTCTAGTAGGTGCAGGCACCACATAAACATCTTCTCGCGCTACGCTACTTTCCGGTTTGAGAGGGGTGACAACCACCTCATCAAGTTCCACTTTACTCCCACTTACTTCTTTCGAGAGAAACTCTTTCTCCAGAAAGGATCCATTCTTGACAACGAAGACCTTGCCTTCGGATCTGAGGTAGAAGGTATACCCAATAGTTTCCTTAGGGTATCCTATGAAGACACATTTTTTCGATTTGGGTTTGAGCTTTTCAGGTTGAAGTTTCTTGACATAAGCATCGCATCCCCAAACTTTTAGACATGACAACTTAGGTTTCTTACCAAACCATAGCTCATACGCTGTTGTCTCAACGTATTTAGACGGTGCCCTATTTAAAGTGAATGCGTCAGTCTCTAAAGCATAACCCCAAAAAGATAGCGGTAAATCGGTAAGAGACATCATAGATCGCACCATGTCCAACAGAGTACGATTACGATGTTCGGACACACCGTTACGCTGAGGTGTTCCAGGCGGCGTCAGTTGTGAAACAATTCCACATTTCCTTAGGTGCGTGCCAAATTCGTGACTTAAATATTCTCCTCCATGATCTGATCGTAAGAACTTTATTTTTCTGTCACGTTGATTCTCAACCTCATTCTGAAATTCCTTGAACTTTTCAAAGGTCTCAGACTTGTGTTTCATTAGGTAGACATACCCATATCTACTTAAGTCATCAGTGAGGGTGATAACATAACGATAACCACCGCGAGCCTCAACACTCATTAGATCGCACACATCAGTATGTATGATTTCCAACAAGTTGGTTGCTCGCTCCTTTGTTCCGGAGAAGGGAGTCTTGGTCATCTTGCCCAAAAGGCATGGTTCACATGTGTCAAATGATTCATAATCAAGAGACTCCAAAAGTCCATCTCCATGGAGCTTCTTTATACGTTTGACACCAATATGACCAAGGCGGCACTGCCACAAGTATGTGGGACTATCATTATCAACCTTACATCTTTTGGCAATCACACTATGAATATGTGTAACATCACGTTCGAGATTCAATAAAAATAAACCATTGACCAGCGGGGCATGACCATAAAACATTTCTCTCATATAAATAGAACAACCATTATTCTCAGATTTAAATTGTCAGGACCCCGATCCTAAGTCACACAGGTCTAGCCTGTAACACATCATATCACTTTGCGGCCTCACGCACGATATCCCCACGGGTGCCACCTTACCTGGCCCGGGACCGTTTGCGCATTTTGGCACACGTATATGATAGTGTCGCTAGTATCCATATGATGGAGAACCCGGGCCGTCATGACTAGTTATAAACCAAAAGTGGCACTAAATTACAGAGACAGGCATACATGACCCATCAACGAACGTGTCGGTCATCAACGTATGAACCCAAGTCATAGCAAGCTACACGGACTTAAAGGAACAACGCGTGACATTTCCCCTAAGGGACAGACACATGAACGAAGAAGGACACATGCCGGCCAGCCTAAGTGTTCCGGAGCAGTAGCAAGCTACCAAGGCTCAGTGGAAGCACTAGGAGACATCTCCCTGTAAGATAGGCTACCAAGGGTAAACAACTAGGTGTCGGATCCCACACATAGCAATACACATTACACGTACGCATAACATGCAAGTATGTGCTGTACAACATGGCATCACAACATAACTCAACAACTCATATAGATAAAGGCCCAGAAGAGCCATCATAGCATTTATTACAAACAGAGGTCATATGACCCAACATACAGAGCATACAGGCAACGGAAGCATAACATGTCTGAGTAAAGACAACTACAAATGAAAAAGGCTGAGAAGCCTGACTATCTACAAGACCCTCCAAAGGGTACAAGATCGTAGCTGAGGTAACAAGCTAAACGTCGAAGTCCACGCGGAATCACTAGCGAGACTGAAGTCTCTCTGCAAAAACATAAATTAAGCAAACGTGAGTACAAAGGTACTCAGCAAGACTTACATCAGAACTAGCTATATATACATCAGTATCAACAAAGGGGTGGTGGAGTTTGACTGCAGCAAGCCAGCTTTGACTCAGTGGCTATCCTGAACTACGACTGCAAGTAACTCTTTTGAGGTGGCGCACACGAGTCCACATATTCACCAATCAATACACCACTATGGATCCGCTCCCGTCTCCCTACGAGAAGGCCATCCATAGCACTCACGCTTATCTTGCGCATTTTAGAGTATCCACTTTCACTTGTCTATGAACTGTACAGGTAACCCAGAAGTCCATTTCCGCGGACACGACTATTCGAATAGATCATATATAACCCTGCAGGGGTGTACTTCTTCACACACGCTCTCACCACTTATCTCCGTTTACACGACATGTACTCGGCAACCTTCAAGCGGAAGCCCAGCGAGGGTGTCGGCCACGACCTGACTAACCACACAAGTCTCTAGTCCAGGTTTATCGCCTATTTGGGTTCCATCCGTGGGGAGATTCGGCCGGGGTGTCGCTCACGGCCCCAAACGATGTGTATAGGGTTCCCGCATCACCAAACGAGCGACCGGTACACCGTGCCACGTACCTGCCGCGTCACAGCCCACCCCGAGGGTCAGCGCTGCGCACGACCTCCAGTAAACTACAAACACCAGAAACTAGTTGCAACTCCTGGACAGAGGACAAGGGCAGTTAATAAGTCGAGAGGGTCCACTGGTTTCGGGCCCAATGCATGGTAGTAACTGGTCATGGATCACAAACACAGAACCCAGTTCCTGAGGACGGCTGCAATGAGACAACCCACCATGAACTCCTACATGGCCTCTGATCGCTACCTTCCAATTCATCCCCGATGAATCAGACCTGACACAACTCTAAGCAGTAGCAGGCATAACCAGAAAGCATAAATGAGTAGGCACAACATGGCTCAAACAACTCCTACTCATACTAGTGGGTTTCAACTATTTACTGTGGCAATGACAGGTCATGTAGTGGAAAGGGGTTCAACTACCGCAGCAGGTAACAGTTGAAGCGTTGTTGTCCTAGTGCAGTAAAAGAGAGCAAGAGCGAGAGAGTGGGATTGTATCGAAATGCTCAAAGGGGTTTTGCTTGCGTGGCACTTCTGAAGATATCATTGGGTCTTCATCGGTGTCATCGATCACATCGTCGGAACCAGGTCTATCGGGAGGGGACAAAAATCGGCAACACAGAGAAAACATAATCGATGCAATGCGACAATATGATACATGATCATGACATGGCAGTATGCTGTTGATTGAGCTAATGCAACTAGCAACCATATTAAATGAAGTTGGTTTGCACCAAAGGTTCAAATTCAAACTCCATATGTGATTATTTAATTGTCATTTAATTGATTTGGCCTGATCAGCAGGTTTAACTTGTTCAAACATGCATGAAAATGCCATAAACAGATTCCTTGAATTTTTCTGATCATTTTTCATATATAAATTATTTTCATTGGAGTTATAGATTATTTTCTGCGATTTTTAGAAGTTTTAGCTATTTTCTGAAATAAATAAATCATTTCTGATTTATTTAAAATCTCAGAAAATAGATACTGCGTCAGCATGACGTCACTGTGATGTCAGCAGGTCAAAGAGTCAGTCCAGGTCAAACCTGATGTGTGGGGTCCACACGTTAGTGACACAACTAGCTAACAGGGTTAGTTAGTTTTAAACTAACACTAACTAAACTGTTAGTGGGGCCTGGGCCCACCAGTCAGCGACTCAGCTAGACTAATTAAACGTAGTTAATACTAACCAAGGTTAAGCTAATTAGATTTAAGCCTAAACTAGGTTAATTATCCATGCGGGGCCCGCATGTCATAGACCCAGGGGGTCAAACCTTGGGTCAAAGACCCAAACAGGTCGGCGGCTCACCGCCGGCGACAGCGAGCACGGCGGAGGGGCTCGGGATTTGGCTACGGTCGACCAAATCGACCACCGTTTGGTCCTGCGCGTAGCTGGGGCTCGCGCGCATCTGGTAGGGCAAGCGGAAGGAGCTGGGGTGGGGCGAGCTCGCCGGAACAGAGCTCGCGGCGGCGGCCGGAGCTCGGGTGAGCTCGAGCAGGTGCCTGTAGGGCACGTGGGGAGGAGCTGGTGCTGGCTACGGGCTCCTGGGGATGCGTTGAGCGCGGTGGTGTGCTCAGCTTGGACGGAGGCGAGCTAAAGCGACGGCGGTGACATGGCCAGCGCCGACGAGGTCTCGGCATCAGCGGAGATATGGCCTAGAGGTCGAACACGACCAGGGAAGAAGGGGGAAACGACCCAGGGGCTCGCCGCGAGTCTGTTGGGAGGGTCAGTGGGCTCGGGGACGCGTCGGAGGCGGCGAATTCGTCGATGGCGTCCGGCGGCCGTGCGGAGAAGATGAGCTCGAGGACGAGGCCTCAGGGCATTCGGGGTCCTGCGGTTCGGCGTAGAGGTGCACGGCAGCGAGGCGGAGCTCGGGGGCTCGTCGGAGAGGCGAGGGGGAGGCTGTGGCTGCGGTGGCTTTGGACGGTGGCGACGGTGGCGCTCGGTGGTTGCGTGCGAGAGAGACAGAGGAGGGAAGAGGAGGAGTGAATAGGCCAGAGGG
>LR738715.1:118333110-118354847 GCA_902687465.1 Secale cereale
GGGGGGGGGGGGGGGGGGGGGGGGGGGGGGGGGGGTTGCGTGGCGTCTCCATCCAGCCCCCAGCGTCGGCGGAAGCAGGAGGTGGCTCGGGCGTGTGCCGGCGCGCGGTGGCCATGTGCCTCTCGTCCTCCTGGCGAGAGGTGGGAGATGACTGACAGCGGTGGTGGGCTGGGCCACCAGCTGGGCTGGCAGGTAAGCTTGGGCCAGGTAAGTTCTCTGCTTCCTCTTTTGTTTTATTTGTTTCTGTTTTCTATTATTCTGTAGACTTTAGGGCTTTATTAGAAATACCTAGACCCTTTCAAAAATCACCAAACTGCACATGCCCACTGTATAGAATAAATCCAACATGGAACATTTCAGTTTAGGATTATTTGGACATTTAAAATATTTACTAACATTTAAATGCCCAAATTCAAATAACATATGGTTTAATCCAGTGACCTTTGGATGACCTAGAAATTTGTGCACCATTTTTGGGAGAGGTTCTAGACCAATTCAAAAATGATGAACATTTTAGGAGGGCATTTCGGGTTCATTGGAAAAGTGTTTTAGTAACCCTAGTTGATTTGGGTGGTGCTGGGAGTTTTTGTCATCCCCATTTCAACTTTCTGTGAAAAGTAAACATGATGCAACACCAGATGCTTGCACTAGGCAGTGACAAAAGCTAGGGATGTGACAACTCACCCCCACTAAACAAGAATCTCGTCCCGAGATTCAAGACGTGAGGTAAGAAGACAGAGGGGACACAAAGCTAACAACACGATCTTCATGATCCAACTGCCCTTCTCGGAGATGTTGATTGCTTGCATCATGTTGATGTCGAGGTCTTTGTCCAACACGGTGACGACAAAAGAAACTCTACAAAATTGATCTTCTGAAAGATCGAGCAACTCAAGATCAACTCATGGAGTGAGATGTTGAACCATCTCTTGAGCTGAGACACGGAACACACATCCAGAGGGATGGAGTGAAACAAATGATGAAGGTTCACTTGATAGACAATAATTCCACACTTAAAGAAGATGGTGATCGATGTCACCAGACGGGGCACCTTAGAGAAGGTGACGCGTAGAATTATTCCCTTAAGTGGCAAAAAGAATTACTTTTGATATAGCGATCATTGAAATTCCCTATACCAGCCTAAGGCAAACACAAACGATCGTTGGACGGAGTCCGAAGGAATGACATTCTCGGGCCAGAATGGATGATGTGGACTACCTTGTTGAAGACAATACAAGGGATGATTTTACTTATCATCGGAAATGGATGGGACCCATGGTAGGACCACTTCTGAAGATGATCATGAGCAGCAAGTGCTGAGAAGGGCAGCCATGGTAATGGCACAATGGTGGGTGCAAGCTGGGGACAAAATGCAAATGCTGGGAATGATTCTGGTAACCGGGAAGAAACCCAACAGTAGAGAGAGAATCTACTCTTTGAGAGGTTATAGCATAACCAAGAACACTGGGAGCAATCCCGGTTAGTGCCAGTGATAACACCTAGTGCTTGTGCGTGCTCTCAAGAACTTGAGCATTCCCATATTCATCAAGGTTTTACCAATATCCGTGTCAATGGTGCTGACAACACACCATACGACCATGATGAATAGCAATGGATGATGCAGATGCAAAGGAAGATATCACCTTCTCGGATTTCATCTTAGCGAGGCCAAGGGGACGAAATCTAGATGATCGACCGAGAGACATTTAACACTCTGCTTCTAATGTTCTCCTTGATGTGCTAGCGCAACCCATTCTAGATATGGTTTGATATCTAGAACATCAAGTAAAAGGTCGGACTTTGGAAACACAAAAATCCATAAGGAACAACTAGGGAGTAAATCCTACGAAATCCTTATGGGGAGGTGTCCAACTTCTTCAATCAAGATACTACAACAATAGATCTTCCGGCTGGGTGTGTTGGCCACGACATCCACTTTACCGGTTATCGAGAGACCAATATTATAGTTCTTGGAAAATGCTCCAACCATCATATCTGCCTGAGATTCAGTACTGGTTGGTGTCAGGATATTCCAGACACATCAAGTCTTGTCAGGGATATGACTAGCAGGTATGAACCGGCTAGTGTAAACCGGCTTAATTATAATATGTTTGGTTGAAATATTTAGTAAAGGCTACGGCCCATGAGATCTTAGGGCCCATGTAAAGAGTCATGGTTTGTAAACCGCCTGATGATGTAACTTGGGATATAAGGAAGAAAGAACAGAGACCGAGGCGGACACAAGTATGAGCTGGCCTCGGGACTCTGTAAACCGGACTGGGCATCGCCTCTCTATATAAAGGGACGACCCGGACGGTTCAGGGACGGGCAAGAATCAACCCGTCGAGACTACAGGCAAGCGATCCGCTCCCTGTAAACCGACGCCCAAGCAATACCAAACCAACTAGACGTAGGCTTTTACCTTCATCGAAGGGGCCGAACTAGTATAAACTCTCTGGGTCCTTTGTGTGCTATGAACCCCTTCAAGCTAACCCGTGCGATGGTTCCATCATCAAGTCCGTTAAACCGGACATCTGTCGTGCTAATTCCACGACAGTTGGCGCCCACCGTGGGGCCTCTGCACGATGGTTTCGAGTTCTTGAAGGGCAGCTTTGAAGGGCTCAAGGGTTACGCGGTCGGCCGGATGACCAAGAGTCGCCGCGGCCGGATCTACATCGATGACGCAGGCTGGGGGCCGGAGGCCGATTCAATCGAATACGGGTACCGGGTTCCCTTCGGCGGCATCCACGTCTTCATCGGCAAGGTCGGTGAACCGGGACCTGAGCCGGACATCTTCCCCAACGTCATCGAGCCGGCTCAGCGTGCAAAATCGGCTCGGATTCAGCCCGCCATGAAGCGCGTGTTCGTTGGAGCAGTTCATGGGGTCCAAACCGAGGACGGATCGGAGTCCGATGGTGCAACAGTTGTCTACTCCGACGACGAATCTTCATCCGGAGAAACCGAGTCTTTGTATCAGTTGCAGGACGGCCGGTCTGAGGGTGAGTCCGATGGAAACAGTATTCCGGACCCCTTCGACCCGCCAAACCGGGTGGCTGTCTTTATGGCCGGTTCACAGCCCACGGTGAACGGGACGACAGCAGAGGCTGGGGTAGGGGGGAGCGGCCCAGACCTCTCACCTGCCGACGTTCTATCCACCTTGATCGAGGAGTTCACGGCTAAAGCGGTGGCAACGATAGCTCCAGCAGACAAGGCGCAGCATGACGCAGAGCTTCTTCAGTTGAAAGGCCGGATTGATCAATTGAAAGAGGATTTGAAAGCAGAGAAAGCAATGATAGCAATAAGGCAAGCGGAGCTGGATGATCAGGCTTTTTATTTAAGGATGGAGCAGGCCTCTATGCAGGGGGTAAGGGGCCGGAAGTACCAGCCTCGTCTACCGTCGGTTTATGAAGCGACGGATCTGTTCAGGACACCCGGGGCTGGAGCCAGCAACGATCCGGCTCTAAACCGGAGGGCACCTCCAGCCAGGGAAGAGCCGGTTCAACAAACCACTGCGGAGCAAGATCGGCGGATCACCTCTCCACCTCACATTCCTACCCCTTCAGGTCATTATTCAAATCCTTTGGATAACATCGTTGCTGCTGCTGCACGTTGGCCGCTTTACCCGTGGAGGGGACATCCCGGGCGGCATTGGAGGCACGCCGGGCCAAGGATCTACTCAATACGGCTCTAATACAGCAGCAAGCATATTCTCATAGCAGCGAGAGGCTACATTCAACACCACGTCCCAGCCGGAGTTATACTAGGCATTGTGAGGAACCGGAAGTGTCTAGCAGTGAGCGCAGGCGACATCGGCGCAGACAGGATAATCCGGCAGGCGCGGATGCTCAAGCTCAAGATGCGAACCGGGTTAGGTCAGGAGCCCGGGAGGAGGTCCGTCAAACGACGCCGGTTCACACTGCCACAGCAGAAACAGGGGTCACGACGAGTTCTTTTGGAGTACAGTGTCTTATCCCCGCTTTACGGATTGTAAAGTTGCCCAAGGGTTTTAAAGGGCCCCGCAAGGTACCTAACTACACTGCGGATTTACCTCCTAAAGCTTGGGTGGAGAGTTATGAAATGGCCATGGAGATGCTGGATGTGGATGAAGCGGCTTGTGCAAAATACTTCACCATGATGCTTGAGGGTACAGCCCGGACCTGGTTAAAGGGTTTACCCCCTAATTCCATCGGATCATGGGGAGAGCTACGTCGTCAGTTCATTAAAAACTTCAGAGATACATGCAAGCAGCCGATGTCAGTGGTGGACTTAGCAGCCTGCGTGCAAGGAGAGCAGGAGTCTACAAGTGCTTGGGTGCGGCGAGTATCAGAGATCTTGCACTCTTCGAATAGTATCAATCCTAGTACGGCGATAGTGACTTTGGAAAACAATTGCCGGTTTGAATCTTTAAAGTTAAAGCTAGGACGGCTTAAAAGGGATTGCAATGATATGGGAACTCTCATGAGTGCTCTGGTAAAAGACGGGGACTCTGATAATACCAAGTATCCAGAAGCTGAAGGAGACAAGGCAGGGAAGGTTAACAAACCTGGTAAACAGGCGCAAGTTAATCCGGCTACTGCAAGTTTCTTGGGCAAACGAAAGGCAGAAGGTGGCTCTGATTTCGTGGCCAATACCCAAGTTCAAGGGGGTTTTCAGCGTAGTATGGGCAACCCACCTCCACAAACCGGCGGAGGGGCTGTTAGTTGGGACCAAGAGTTAGATCAGCCTTGTCCGAAGCATGGCTCGAAACAACGACCGGCAAAACACACTATAAGAGAGTGCAGGCCCCTTATGGAAGCAATGATGGGCCGCTTTAATCCTAATGACAGGCCTCCAAATGGCGGTTCAGGCCCGGGGTTTTATGGTCCGGGTCATCAGGGGAACAGCTCCGGATCAGGATATAGGGGCAACAATAATGGTTATCAAAACCGGGTCGGTACTCAAAATGGTCAAGGAAGTTATAATAACCAGGGCAATCAGCCGCGTAATCAGGGTGGTTACAATAACCAGGGCAGTCAACAGCAGGGCCAAGGTAATTACAATAATCAAGGTAATCAGCAGCGTCAGCAACAGCAACCACAGTCCGGATATCAGAGTAATCCGAAGGAGTTGAGTAGTGGACAATACCATGTATTCACCACAAGCCTGTGTAAACGAGATCAGAAGGTTTTAAAGCGGGCAGTTAACGCGGTTGAACCGGCAACACCGCAATTCCTGCGCTGGTCAGAGCAGCCCATTGTATGGAGCAGGGAGGATCACCCAATGCGGGTAGATAATCCGGGCCACTTGGCCTTGGTGGTGGCACCCCAGGTGGGAGGTTATAAATTCACTAAAGTTCTCATGGATGGCGGTAGCAGCATCAACATCTTGTACTATGAGACTTTCCGTCGTATGGGCCTAACAGATAAAAAGTTAAGACAATCAAACACAGTGTTCCACGGGGTGGTTCCAGGTAATTCGGCTTATCCAGTTGGAAAGATTGACTTGGAAGTTACCTTTGGAGATGAGCATGATTCCAGGTCAGAGATGATAACTTTCGAAGTCGTCAAGATTAAAAGCCCTTATCATGCTCTGTTTGGGAGGACGGTTTATGCCAAGTTTATGGCTAGGCCATGTTATGTTTATCTGCAACTCAAAATGCCGGGTCACAAGGGTACGATCACAGTTCATGGAAGTCGCAAGATAGCAGTGGAGTGTGAAGAAGGAGATGCAGCCTACGCGGAGGCAGTATGTGCCATAGAAGAATTAAAGTTTTATAAAGATAATGTTGATCCAGCAGATATGACTCCGTTGAAGAAGCCTACTACAGAGCATGATCCGGCATTGAAGTTTAAATCAGCGGAGGAGACCAAACAAGTCGATTTTGTGCCAGGTGATTCGTCCAAGCAATTCACTATCAGCGCTAACCTTGATCCCAAATAGGAAAGCGCGCTCATCGAGTTCATCCGTGAGAACCGAGATATCTTTGCATGGAAACCTTCTGACATGCCAGGTATACCGAGGGAACTCGCTGAGCACAGCCTTAACATTGATCTGAAATATAAGCCGGTTAAACAATATTTGCACTGCTTCAACGAAGAGAGGCGCAAGGCTATAGGAGAAGAAGTGGCCAGGCTTTTGGCCACAGGGTTCATAGTGGAAGTCTTTCACCCAGAGTGGCTGGCTAATCCGGTGCTGGTGTTAAAGAAGAATGGGAAGTGGAGAATGTGTGTGGACTACATAGACCTCAACAAAGCTTGCCCAACTGATCCTTTTGCTCTCCCTCGCATTGATCAGATTATCGATGCCACAACGGGATGTGAGCGGCTAAGATTTTTGGATGCATATTCAGGATATCACCAGATCAAGATGGCAGTTAAAGACCAAGAGAAGACAGCTTTCATAACCCCTTTTGGTGCCTTTTGCTATGTATCTATGCCTTTTGGGCTCAAGAGTGCTCAAGCAACTTATCAGCGTTGCATTCAGAATTGTCTTAAAGGACAGATAGGGAGGAATGTTCATGCATATGTGGATGACATTGTGGTTAAATCAAGGAAAGAGGAGACAATGATAGAGGATCTTAAGGAGACTTTTGACAATCTTCGAGCTTACAAGATGATGCTCAATCCGGAGAAGTGTGCCTTTGGTGTTCCGGCAGGTAAACTACTGGGATTCTTGGTCTCAAACAGAGGAATAGAAGCTAATCCGGAGAAGATCAAGGCCATCACATCTTTGACTAAGCCAGTTTGCATCAAAGATGTTCAGCGTATTGCTGGCCGGATCACAGCATTAAGCCGGTTCATCAGCCGTTCGGGAGAGAAGGCGATCCCGCTTTACCAGATGTTGAGGAAAACAGATCGGTTTATATGGAGTGATGAGGCGAACGCGGCGTTTGAGGATCTGAAGCGGCAACTGGCAAAGCCGCCGGTCCTGGCTGCCCCTGTCGATAAGGAGCCATTGCTGTTATACGTCACTGCCAATGCACGGGCAGTCAGTGTTGCAATCGTGGTTGAGCGCAAGGAAGCAGGAAAGGAATATCCGGTTCAACGTCCGGTTTATTATGTGAGTGAAGTACTCATTGAGTCCAAGCAGAGGTACCCACATTGGCAGAAGCTGGTATATGGTGTGTTCGTGGCAAACCGGAAGCTGAAGCACTATTTCCAAGGTCATCCGATAACTGTGGTCAGTTCAGCTCCATTGGGAGATATAATCCAGAACAGGGAAGCTACAGGTAGAGTAGCGAAGTGGGCCATTGAGCTCAGCCCACATGAGTTGAAGTATGTGCCACGCACCGCTATAAAATCTCAGGCATTAGTGGACTTCATCAATGATTGGACAGAGTTGCAAACCCCTGAGGAGAAGCCGGATCTTACGTACTGGACGATTCACTTTGACGGTTCAAGACAGTTGGAAGGCTCGGGGGCTGGAGTTGTCTTAACTTCCCCCCGAGGTGATAAATTTTGCTACGTCCTCCGCTTATTGTTTCCTTGTACTAACAATGCAGCGGAATATGAAGCGTTGCTTCATGGCTTGCGGATGGCAAAGGAGATGAACTTGAGCTGAGTTAAGTGTTTTGGCGATTCAGATTTGGTGGCACAGCAAGTTTCAGAAAAGTGGGATTCAAGAGATCCCCTCATGGCAGCTTATAGACGAGAAGTTGAAGCAGTCGTAGGATATTTCAAAGGGTATCAGGTGGATCATATAGACCGGCGACGGAACAAAGCGACCGATGCTTTAAGCCGGCTGGGCTCCCAACGTAAACCGGTGCCGCCAAATACTTTTTTGGATGAATTGCACAGTCCTTCGGTTCAAGTACCATCGGAGGAAGATCTAGCTGTTCCTGATCCGGAGGCACAGTTAGTGGCAGCACTTCATGTTATTCCGGATTGGACGCTGCCTTATTTGGCATATCTGAGCCGAGGAGAGCTACCGGACGATGAAATAGAAGCACGACAGATAATCCGGCGTTCTAAGTCCATGACAATTGCCAACGGGGAACTTCATCATCGAAGCGTTTCTGGAACATTTCAGCGATGTGTATCGGCTGAGGAAGGTTGTGAGATTCTTCGTGAGATACATGAAGGAGATTGTGGTCATCATGCCGGTTCAAAATCCTTGGTGGCTAAGGCTTTTCGACATGGGTTCTATTGGTTAACAGCTCATGCTGATGCGGCAGATTTGGTCCGGAAGTGTGACGCTTGTTAGAAGTTTTCACGACGCGCTCTTGTTCCGGCACAGGAGCTCCGGATGATACCAATAACCTGGCCGTTTGCAACTTGGGGGCTTGATATGGTTGGACCTTTCAAGCGATCCCAAGATCAGAAAACTCATCTACTAGTAGAAGTGGATAAGTTTACAAAGTGGATTGAGGCAGAGCCTATAAGCAAGTGTGATGCGGCAACGGCAGTCAAATTCATCAAAAAGGTAATTTTCCGGTTTGGCTGTCCGCACAGCATCATCACAGACAATGGCACCAATTTATCTCAGGGTGAGATGGAAGAATTCTGTAAACGGGAGCATATTCGCTTAGATGTATCTTCTGTGGCCCACCCCCAATCCAATGGCCAAGCTGAAAGAGCAAATCAGGAGATTTTGCGAGGTATCAAGCCCCGGCTTATGACCCCTTTACAGAAAACCCCAGGATGCAGGGTTGAAGAGTTACCATCTGTTCTTTGGAGTATCAACACCACACCAAACCGGTCCACAGGTTATACACCTTTCTTCATGGTATATGGTGCTGAAGCGGTCCTTCCAAGTGATATCCGTCATGATTCACCAAGGGTAACGGCTTATGTTGAAGCGGCCAACGAGCAAGCAAGGCAAGATAGTTTGGACCGGCTAGATGAAGAGCGTGATATAGCTGCGGCACGATCTGCAATTTATCAACAAGACTTACGCAGATATCATAGCCGCCGGATCAGGACAAGGACGTTCCAGGAGGGCGACTTGGTACTCCGGCTCATCCAAGATCAAACAGATATGCACAAATTATCCCCGCCTTGGGAAGGGCCCTTTGTGGTCAGCAAGAATCTGCACAACGGCTCATATTACCTGCTGGACGTTCGAGAACACAAGGACTCACGGACATCAGAGGAGGAGACGAAGATGCCATGGAACATCGCCCATTTACGGCCATACTATACTTGAGCTATGAGCTCCACTGTATCCTATGTATATATTATGATCAATGAATAAACCGGCACCCTCGGTAAACCGGGGGCTCAGTTTTTTTTCCAATACGAATATCTTGAGAGGACAACCATGTATGTCTTATCATATGTTACATTTCAACATATTGGCCGGTTTAAAACTGATGTTTTGCAGAGTATACACAGAAGCAATAAAACTCTCTGAAGAGCATGAGGTCACATCCGGTTCAAGAGAGGACGCTTCAAGATCTACCCATGATTCCATGGAGCCAGGGAAAACTATATGGACAGTCGGGTTTACCCGCATCCATCGACCGGCCCTCTGGACAGTCGGGTTTACCCGCATTCAGTGATTGGCTCAAATTCTTATGGACAGTCGGGTTTACCCGCATCCATCGACCGACCCTCTGGACAGTCGGGTTTACCCGCATTCAGTGATTGGCTAGGCCCTCTAGACAGTCGGGTTTACCCGCATTCAGTGATTGGCTACGCCCTCTGGACAGTCGGGTTTACCCGCATTCAGTGATTGGCTAAAATTCTTATGGACAGTCGGGTTTACCCGCATCCATCGACTGACCCTCTGGACAGTCGGGTTTACCCGCATTCAGTGATTGGCTAGGCCCTCTGGACAGACGGGTTTACCCGCATTCAGTGATTGGCTAATTTTTTTCTTATGGTTCATATGGAAAGATGGATAATCCACATCCACCGGCCCTCTGGACAGACGGGATTCCCGCATCCAGTGATTGGCTGAACCTTGCTTTGAGCCTGGCAGCTCTTAAAAAGCCTCGACTACATGGTTTTATTTGCAAATTCGCATCTTTTGGTGTTTATGTTTTATGACTCTTTAAACCGAAGTGGAACAGCTACAGAAGTTGACCACATATCTATAAAGTTAAAAGTATGGATCATGAATACCAGCATAAATAAACCGGTGTTCATTATAACCCGGATCATCCATCAGGCAGCAAGCTACAAACTTCTGGACAAAGTTTCAGAACGATATAAACCGGTGTCTTTTATCAAGCCCGGGTTTGTTATTGGATCCATGAAGATCTTCATCAAGAAATTTTAAATTCTACCGGATTAAGAGTATTGAGCATACTTGATCTCAGGTATAAATTTATTTCTGATATAAGTATATACTTTTTTGATATACTATGAGAACAATTTAATCTGTCTAGTGGTAAACTGCTAGGACATGTTTTCAGTGTTACCTATGTAGGAACAAATGACACGCAAGATAAGCGACATCAGACGAAAGATTGGCAAACGTCAAAAACAAGAAGTTTGAATATCCGGATCAAAGCGGATAAAGTTTCAGCTATCCTATTACAAGGCATAGCAAGCCTGACGGTTTAAAAGATTGTTTGATAAAGCGGGGCTGCAACTACAACAATAAGTTATGAGCTATGCTGCCTCCTGCTGCGACGGCTGGGCATCGACTTGATCCGGAGTTTCTTCTTCTTCTTGAAGCGGTTGGAAGTCCGGAACACACCAGTCAATCTTCGTCAGGGCCCGGAAGTACATCTCTTCACTGATAAGTTCAGAAGGTTCGATATCTGGAGCGAAGGTATGAGGGCGAACTGGTGGGATTAAATTGACGGTGTCATAAACCGGCCGCTCCACCCGCTCGTTTTGCAAGTCGTACCCCGGATGGTACCTGGATAAATCGGATTCAGCTGCAAGCTTGCTGGCGAGGGGACGCATCTCCTTAGTCAAGGCGTGGAGGTCCTTCACGTAAAAGTGGATCCGTCTTCTTTAGTGTCAGGAAATCCAGTCAAAGCTTCTTCCGGATCAAGATTCGGGACCCAGGCTTTAGCCCTGGTAAGTGCCATGAGGGCACCGGCTCGAGCAGCAGATTTCTTAACTTCTTCTAGACGCACTGGTAGAACAGACAACTTCTCCAACGTGCCTTGGATGGTCGTGGGGGCCGGTTTACCGAAAGATGTTGCACTGATGATCCTCTGAGCGCCGAAATACAGCTGCTCGACCAAAGTGTAACATACCTTAAGTTTCTTCCGTAGGTCATCCCCAAGATGGGTGACGCGGCGCCCTGCATATGAATATCACAGTTAAACCGGCACAGATGGAAGCTTGCAAGGATGAAGCAGGAGTTCAGATTACACTTACCAAAGATTGCAGAAGTCATTAACTCAATTTGCCGCTTTAAGCCGGTTAACTCTTCAGTTACCGGATTAAGGGCTTCCTCAGCGTCTTTAGCCCTTTTCTCCAGCTCTTTCTTTTGAACCTCAAAAGTGGTCCGCTCTTCTTCAAAGAATTTTTTCAGATCTTCAGCAGTCTTTAAACTCACCTGAAGATCTTTCTTGGCTTTCGAAGCAGCAGACTTTGTCTCAGCAAGACGGCTCCGAAGCTCATTGATCTCATCAGCATTCCGGTTTAAGTCAGCCTGCAAGTAAAAACAAGTGATAAAAAGCAAAAATCAGACAAGTCTCAAGCACACAAACAAGTTGTCTACTTGACACTTGGGGGCTAATGGAACATTGAAGTATCAGAAGAAATTCTTACAAGTATCAAATACATAACCAAGTTATCTACTTGATACTTGGGGGCTAATGGAACATTGAAGTATCAGAAGAAACACTTACAAGTATCAAATACATAACCAAGTTATCTACTTGATACTTGGGGGCTAATGTAAGATCAATTGTTCAAGTTATAGGTTCCGGATCACCTTCAACATGCAGCTAAACCGGAACTTGGGGGCTACTATGAGATAGAGGCATATCAAAAGCACAAAGTCAGAAGGAAAGGATTACCTCATATTTTTCCTTCATCAAGTTAACCAAGCCCGCTTCGTAATCTCGGCTACTGTGGAGCCGGTTTAAGTACCCGGAATAGATTTCTTGGGCACTCATATCAGCAAGATTGGATAACTCAGTACTCCATTTACCCTTCTCTTTATATAATTTCTCCGTTTTAGCCGTATGTTTGGCTAAAACGGTGGGCTCAGCCGGAGCAACAAAAGCAGTCCCAGTTACTACAACTTCTGGAGAAGCAGGTCCTGTTGATGGAGCTGTAGCGTGAACCGGACTGGGAGATGCCAGATTAACCTGAGGAGAATTGGCCCGAGCAGGACTTGGTGGATCATGAACATCATCGGCAGTAGGGTTCTCGGGCACTGAAACATGATCCGTAGGAACAGGATCATCAAGAGGAACTGTGGGTTCGCCTTCTGGGGGGATGGTTGCTACCGGATCAACTGCCGGATCATCAACAGTAGTCTCTGCAGTGGGTTTGTTGGCCTTGGGTTTCTTGCTAGGCTTTGGTTTGCTGGAAGAAGTTTGGAAAATAAGTTAAGATTGTGAAGCAAAGGTAATTATAAACCGGATATGTTAAAAAGACTTACCCTGGAACAGTTTTCAGTGGGGGAAGTTGTGTGGCAGTCGATTCACCAGAGGAGGATAATGGAGTCTCCTCATAATTAGGGTCAGACGGTTTAAGAGGTTTGCGGATAAGCCCGGCCTTGGGATGAAGGAGAGTTGGAGAGAGTATAACCTCAGAGCGGCGCCTCCGAGCCGGAGTGCGAGAGATTCCGGATGATTCCACTGCCAGGCCGCTATGGCGAGTGGTCCGGCGAAGAGCTTCGTGTTGTTGCTTCTTCAAAAGAAAATTAGGATCCAATTGAGCATAAGGGTGAGAAAATTGATATTTTCGGACTGTGCGACGACTTTTTTGTGGAAGTGGTTCTGAATCGGAAGAAAGGATAGTTACCTCAACTTCGGCCGGTTTATCACCTTCAGCCAACTCCTGTGGAAAGTTATCATTAGATGCAGATATGAGCACAAGCAAACAAATTAAAGCCGGATTAGTTCATACCTCAGAGTCCGGATCGTCCTCCTCAGCATGAGAACTAGAGTCTCCGGCCGCTTTTCTCTTCTTATTAGCAAGGGTTTTTCGGCGTGTCTTCTTGCCGGTTTTCTCCTGAGGTTTTCTTTTCCAGAAAGGATCATCGGCCTATTCAGATAAAGAGACAGTTAGAAGACGGTTTATATAAACGGATTAAAAAATATATACAAGAAGGCAAGGCTTACTGCAGGCAGTCTGTTCTTCTTGTAATACGGAGCCAACCCGATTTTACTGCAATCTTCTAAGGTGACGTTGAGCATCTTCTTAGCCGATTCAATAACCTACGATTCAGAAAGTTTATCCTTGGTGAATCGTTGAGGGTCGTCCGGTTTACCAGAATACTGGCACATCAACTGTGATCGCCGACTCAAGGGAAGAATACTCCAAGAGAGCCAACAGCGCATAAAATCGGTTCCAATTAAACCATTGGCCATAAAAGCTTTCAGTCTGGAAAGCTGAGACGCAAACCGGGTCCGTTCGACGGAGCTGAGTCGTTGTGGCAGAGGATGATCCTCCGGAAGGCGGTGCCCGCGATAACCCGGCAGTGGGTTCTCCCCTTCAGGAGAAGTGTCAACACAGTAAAACCATGATTTGTTCCACTCCTTTGGGTGCGTGTGGAGAGCGGCGTGGGGAAAGACAGCGTCTCTCCTTTTCTGGATGCTAACCCCGCCGAGTTCCTGATGCGGTCCGCTGTTGAATTCCGTACGCCGGTTCAGGTGAAAGAAATCCCGGAATAGATCAACAGACGGTTCTTCTTGCAGATATACCTCTGAGAAAACTTGAAAGTCACAAATGTTTGAAACGGAGTTGGGCCCAATGTCCTGAGGGTGGAGTTGGAAGGCAGCAAGCACATCGCGAAAGAATTTTGAACCGGGGGGTGTGAAGCCTCGAGTTATGTGGTCAAAGAAAACAATAACCTCCCCTTCTCTGGGAGTAGGAGGGCATTCGTTTCCTGGAGCCCGCCACTTCAAAACGGATAGAGGGCCTAAAGTACCAATTTCAGCAATTTTGATCAAGTCTTCTTCCGTGATGATGGAAGGGACCCAATCACAAGAGACGAACTGCTTGGCCATAGCAACAGAAGGACAAGTACTGAAAAAGATAAAGTGTAAAACCGGATTATGCGAGTACAGCAGGATAAAACCGGAAGATATATACAAAGATCGCGCAACGGTTTAGTCAAGGGACTAATGATATGGTTAACCCGGCAATAACAAGGAGCCATGTTACTGCCGGTTCATGACAGCAAAAGAAGAATAGCTAAACCGTCACGTTCAATTTTAAAATTTTTCATGGAACAGGGCATGACGGTATAAACCGGAGTATACCTAATATATCTACAAAGGAGAAGAAAACAAGTTTTTGCAAATAGCTAAAGGCAGAACAGATCTGAGCATGCAAGAAAAAGGAAAATAAAGACAAGGACGAACGAGAAGAACTGCAAGGATCTTATGCGGAGCAGATGAATCTACATGATGAGTGTAGGTAACGAGATCTAAAGCATATACTAGCGGAACAAAGGTAAAGATCTAAGAGCTAGATATAAAGGTCAAAAATTTCTGTGAAACGGGCGTTTAAGATGTACAAGGCAAAGCTTTCGTTAAAGCTCTAATGGCGGAGGCACAGGGAAGAACCCTAGAGGACGCGGATCTACAATGAGGAGGAAAGACATACCTGGAACAATGGAGATCAGCGGCGGAGTTCTCTGGTCAAAATCAGGTTGATGCAGCGGCCAGTGAAGTCTCGGACTCGGCGGTCGACGGCGGCGGTTCGTGCTCGGGCATCAATGGCGTCTTGAAGCTCGGGCGACGGACAGAGGAAGAAGATGCGAGAAGAAGATAAATGAATGAGGACGGCGGTATTTATAAGGGAAGATCAGATATAAAGCGACAGGTGCGGGATTCGAGGGAGCAAAGATCGGATAAAGATCCCTTGATGCCTCGATTTTCGGGATAAACATTAAACAAAGTCACAGTACAGCTCGCAGCGTTAAATGCGGAGATGATGTCACGGTCAGATTCGATGATTCTCGAGGATGACGTCAGAGCCGGTTTACAAAAATAAGAAGACACAAAAGAAAATTATACAAGACAAGGGAGATTGATATGAACAAGTTCAAATCATTCTGGGGCCTAATGTCAGGGATATGACTAGCAGGTATGAACCAGCTAGTGTAAACCGGCTTAATTATAATATGTTTGGTTGAAATATTTAGTAAAGGCTACGGCCCATGAGATCTTAGGGCCCATGTAAAGAGTCATGGTTTGTAAACCGCCTGATGATGTAACTTGGGAGATAAGGAAGAAAGAACAGAGACCGAGGCGGACACAAGTATGAGCCGGCCTCGGGACTCTGTAAACCGGACTGGGCGTCGCCTCTCTATATAAAGGGACGACCCGGACGGTTCAGGGACGGGCAAGAATCAACCCGTCGAGACTACAGGCAAGCGATCCGCTCCCTGTAAACCGACGCCCAAGCAATACCAAACCAACTAGACGTAGGCTTTTACCTTCATCGAAGGGGCCGAACTAGTATAAACTCTCTATGTCCTTTGTGTGCTATGAACCCCTTCAAGCTAACCCGTGCGATGGTTCCATCATCAAGTCCGTTAAACCGGACATCTGCCGTGCTAATTCCACGACAAGTCTAGAAAGAAGATGAAAGTTTGCAACACAAATCGACGAGACGACGTTGCGAGATTCTCGGGGAGTGAACTACGATAGCAAGCTCCAAAACATGAGCTAGTTCTGCTACATACCTATGAACACGTTGTCCCAGACAAACGTGACCACATAGTAGTCTTATGATAAAATACTACTGAGTTCAGATTGGGAATCATCATTGAAGATAGCGAAGTCATGTGCATGACCTAGGATTAGCACAACAGACTTCCTTTTATTGAACAACTCAATCAGTGGCTTGGTGTGCTAGGGATACATATAGAGTGAAGGTTGCAAGTCTCCAAACCACAGAATACTTCGCACGTATGCATGACTGACTTGGGATGATTCCACAGGAAGAAAAACAACTTTCTCGAACTCACGGTGGCAACTTACATCAATTACACATGAATTAGGGAAAGTCTCTCCTCTCATCGAACATATACCTCACGAACGGGACACGAAGGCAATGCTTACAAAGTTTCCAACACTAGCTTAATGTCCTACAAAATCATGGAGGAGATAAAGATGTTTGTTGATGGGCTCAACAATAATCCATCCAGGTTTCCATATAGATGGAATTCCATGACAATGTGGACAAAGTGATAGCATTGGTCAGACCAAAAGATATAACGGTGTATGCTCGAGGAATCAACCACGAGTAAGACAACATTATGAATACCATTGGTTCTGATTTGATTTGAGGATAGCCCACAATCAAATCAAAGTTTTGGACAATACAATAGATCCAACAATTGATCACAAGGATCGATCGATCAAGTTATCATCTTTCTTCAACACACACACACAAAAGATATCCCTTGGAAGGAACTAAGTTAGGCAAGCTTTTATCTTCCAACTCTCCAAGTTGTTGTTTAGCTAAACCAACTAGTTCAGGGTATCCAACACAGATTCTCGGAGAAGGGGTGGTTTATAAGAAAACCAACTTGATCACGAACTCAACATTGTAGTCAGGGAACAACCTGGTAATACTTCTGAGAAGATATTCGGAAAATCACGAACCACCGATATGTTACTAAGCTCGAGAACAATCTTGCTTTTCAGGGCAAGACGATATGATCAAATGAGCAAGGACTTGACAAAATCCTAACTCATCAATCAAGGAGTGCACCAGGGAAGTGGACTAGGTAGCACGATCAACCTTAGGGTGATGATTCAATAATCAACTTGCTAAGGATGATGTTATTGTCCATTTAACTACCAAGCAACGGAGTTGCTAGGAGTATTGATTACACACATCACGATTCACTTGTCAGTATTCCGGTTACAACAACACGAAGACCGATGAATGAGCGATGATGGTGAGAAGTATCATTGTATCAAGAGTTCATAGGAGGTTGTGCAATTCCCAGGACATTCTTGACATAAAAGAGGGTGACACTCCAAGGTAGAGCAGAGCAAAAGCTGGATTGGCATTTTGATCTGCGGAATACAACTGCCTTGACCCAATTCTAGATATGGATGAGGTACTGGAGTTTGTTTCTCCTAGTCATTCCATAATAGAATGGCTTGACGGACCACAAGAGTAAAAGGCATCGATGAACACGAGTGCACGACTACTCCTGACTATCAACTGATAGGAGGGGGGGGGGGTCGTAAAACGACTAAAAGGGACAACTCAAGGAACATATATCTTTCTGAGTTGTGAATGCATAGATTAGTATGTCGAACTAGTTCAACATATTTCTTCCGGATAACCCATGCAGAAAGGTAGGATTGGCAGAATCACAACATGAATGGAGTACTACTCAGGAGCACTCTGGTTTTGATCTTTTGGTTCGGGAGAACTTCTGCCAAGGATGGTTCATGGTATTGGAAGAATGATATACCATGGACCTCGAGGACTATTACAAGGTTACTAATATCCTAAAGGGACGAGCAAATACTACCAACATGAAGTAGGTAGAATGAATCTTGGGTTTAAGAACCCAGAAATAGAAGTCCTGCTAACTAAATGGCATCATGGGATGCTTTCAAGAATGATGGCCAGAATCATCACACTGTGAATATAAAGCATTGCTAACTTACTGGGTGATCTTCTAAGACACCTAGGGTCATAGTAATAACTCCAACACATTTGTCGAGGTAACAGAGTACCTCAACACACTGATTAGTGTGGTTAATCTGGCCCAAAGGAGTATCGGGAACATGAAGAAGGGATTTGCAAATGCATCAGACTATTTAGAAACCTGGGATGACTCGGACATCATAACGGCTGTAAATGCTCGAAAATTACCTTTGAGACTCATGCACAAAGATAGCATAACCACTCAACATCATCATGTCAAGGTTCTGAGACCAACAATTGAACAAACAGAAGTAGTAGAAACTGAACTGAGGGTTGAAACCACATTAACGTGATCCTAATAAATAGAATGAGAATCCTAGTTCTTAATCCCCGTAGAAATAAGAAGGTGACTCAGATCAGAAGGTCATAGGGTAAAGGAGTAAAAGAGCCTTACGTTCCCTTCCACAATCAGTTCCCTTATATAACTAAAGAATTTCTAGACACGACTTCGACCAGTTTGGCTTGCTAATCCTACAGGCAGTCAGGCTCTGATACCAAAGCTGTCAGGACCCCGATCCTAAGTCACACAGGTCTAGCCTGTAACACATCATATCACTTTGCGGCCTCACGCACGATATCCCCACGGGTGCCACCTTACCTGGCCCGGGACCGTTTGCGCATTTTGGCACACGTATATGATAGTGTTGCTAGTATCCATATGATAGAGAACCCGGGCTGACATGACTAGTTATAAACCAAAAGTGGCACTAAATTACAGAGACATGCATACATGACCCAGCAACGAATGTGTCAGTCATCAACGTATGAACCCAAGTCGTAGGAAGCTACACAGACTTAAAGTAACAACGCGTGACATCTCCCCTAAGGGACAGACACATGAACGAAGAAGGACACATGCCGGCCAGCCTAAGTGTTCCGGAGCAGTAGCAAGCTACCAAGGCTCAGTGGAAGCACTAGGAGACATTTCCGTGTAAGATAGGCTACCAAGGCTAAACAACTAGGTGTCGGATCCCACACATAGCAATACACATTACGGGTACGCATAACATGCAAGTATGTGCTGTACAACATGGCATCACAACATAACTCAACAACTCATATAGATAAAGGCCCAGAAGAGCCATCATAGCATTTATTAAAAACAGAGGTCATATGACCCAACATACAGAGCATACAGGCAACGGAAGCATAACATGTCTGAGTACACACAACTACAAATGAAAAAGGCTGAGAAGCCTGACTATCTACAAGACCCTCCAAAGGGTACAAGATGTAGCTGAGGTAACAAGCTAAACGTTGAAGTCCACGCGGAACCACTAGTGAGACTGAAGTCTCTCTGCAAAAACATAAATTAAGCAAACGTGAGTACAAAGGTACTCAGCAAGACTTACATCAGAACTAGCTATATATGCATCAGTATCAACAAAGGGGTGGTGGAGTTTGACTGCAGCAAGCCAGCTTTGACTCAGTGGCTATCCTGAACTACGACTGCAAGTAACTCTTTTGAGGTGGCGCACACGAGTCCACATATTCACCAATCAATACACCACTATGGATCCGCTCCCGTCTCCCTACGAGAAGGCCATCCATAGCACTCACGCTTATCTTGCGTGTTTTAGAGTATCCACTTTCACTTGTCTATGAACTGTACAGGTAACCCAGAAGTCCATTTCCGCGGACACGGCTATTCGAATAGATCATATATAACCCTGCAGGGTGTACTTCTTCACACACGCTCTCACCACTTATCGCCGTTTACACGACATGTACTCGGCAACCTTCAAGCGGAAGCCCAGCGAGGGTGTCGGCCATGACCTGACTAACCACACAAGTCTCTAGTCCAGGTTTATCGCCTATTTGGGTTCCATCCGTGGGGAGATCCGACCGTGGTGTCGCTCACGGCCCCAAACGATGTGTACAGGGTTCCCGCATCACCAAACGGGCGACCGGTACACCGTGCCACGTACCTGCCGCGTCACAGCCCACCCTGAGGGTCAGCGCTGCGCACGACCTCCAGTAAACTACAAACACCAGAAACTAGTTGCAACTCCTGGACAGAGGACAAGGGCAGTTAATAAGTCGAGAGGGTCCATTGGTTTCGGGCCCAATGCATGGTAGTAACCGGTCATGGATCACAAACACAGAACTCAGTTCCTGAGGACGGCTGCAATGAGACAACCCACCATGTACTCCTACATGGCCTCTCATCGCTACCTTTACCAAATCGTGTTCACACACTTAGCTCTCAACAGTAGGACATGTTCACCACATTCCAATTCATCCCCGATGAATCAGACCTGACACAACTCTAAGCAGTAGCAGGCATAACCAGAAAGCATAAATGAGTTGGCACAACATGGCTCAAACAACTCCTACTCCTACTAGTGGGTTTCAACTATTTACTATGTCAATGACAGGTCATGTAGTGGAAAGGGGTTCAACTACCGCAGCAGGTAGCAGTTGAAGCGTTGTTGTCCTAATGCAGTAAAAGAGAGCAAGAGCGAGAGAGTGGGATTGTATCGAAATGCTCAAAGGGGTTTTGCTTGCCTGGCACTTCTGAAGATATCATTGGGTCTTCATCGGTGTCATCGATCACAGCGTCGGAACCACGTCTATCGGGAGGGGACAAAAACAGGCAACACAGAGAAAACATAATCGATGCAATGCGACAATATGATGCATGATCATGACATGGCAGTATGCTGTTGATTGAGCTAATGCAACTAGCAACCATATTAAATGAAGTTGGTTTGAACCAAAGGTTCAAATTCAAACTCCATATTTGATTATTTAATTGTCATTTAATTGATTTGGCCCGATCAGCAGGTTTAACTTGTTCAAACATGCATGAAAATGCCATAAACAGATTCCTTGAATTTTTCTGATCATTTTTCATATATAAATTATTTTCATTGGAGTTATAGATTATTTTCTGTGATTTTTAGAAGTTTTAGCTATTTTCTGAAATAAATAAATCATTTCTGATTTATTTAATATCTCAAAAAACAGATACTGCGTCAGCATGACGTCACTGCGATGTCAGCAGGTCAAAGAGTTAGTCCAGGTTAAACCTGACGTGTGGGGTCCACACGTCAGTGAAACAACTAGCTAACAGGGTTAGTTAGTTTTAAACTAACACTAACTAAACTGTTAGTGGGGCCTGGGCCCACCAGTCAGCCACTCAGCTAGACTAATTAAACGTAGTTAATATTAACCAAGGTTAAGCTAATTAGATTTAAGACTAAACTAGATTAATTAGCTGTGCGGGGCCCACATGTCATAGACCCAGGGGGGTCAAACCTTGGGTCAAAGACCCAAACAGGCCGGCGGCTCACCGCCGGCGACAGCGAGCATGGCGGAGGGGCTCGGGATTTGGCTACGATCGACCAAATCGACCATCGTTTGGTCCTGCGCGTAGCTGGGGCTCGTGCGCATCTGGTAGGGCAAGCGGAAGGAGCTGGGGTGGGGCGAGCTCGCCGGAACAGAGCTCGCAGCGGCGGTCGGAGCTCGGGTGAGCTCGAGCAGGTGGCTGTAGGGCACGTGGGGAGGAGCTGGTGCTGGCTACGGGCTCCTGGAGATGCGTTGAGCGCGGTGGTGTGCTCAGGTTGGACGGAGGCGAGCTAAAGCGACGGCGGTGACATGGCCAGCGCCGGCGAGGTCTCGGCATCAACGGAGATATGGCCTAGAGGTCGAACGCGACCAGGGAAGAAGGGGGAAATGACCTGGGGGCTCACCGCGAGTCTGTTGGGAGGGTCAATGGGCTTGGGGACGCGTCGGAGGCGGCGAATTCGTCGATGGCGTCCGGCGGCCGTGCGGAGAAGATGAGCTCGAGAACGAGGCCTCAGGGCGTCCGGGGTCCTGCGGTTCGGCGTAGAGGTGCACGGCAGCGAGGCGGAGCTCGGGGGCTCGTCGGAAATGCGAGGGGGAGGCTGTGGCTGCGGTGGCTTTGGACGGTGGCGACGGTGGCGCTCGGTGGTTGTGTGCGAGAGAGACAGAGGAGGGAAGAGGAGGAGTGGACAGGCTAGAGGGGTC
>LR738715.1:118354958-118367275 GCA_902687465.1 Secale cereale
GGGGGGGGGGTTGCGTGGCGTCTCCATCCAGCCCCCAGCGTCGGCGGAAGCAGGAGGTGGCTCGGGCGTGTGCCGGCGCGCGGCGGCCACGCGCCTCTCATCCTCCTGGCGAGAGGTGGGAGATGACTGGCAGCGGTGGTGGGCTGGGCCACTAGCTGGGCTGCCAGGTAAGCTTGGGCCAGGTAAGTTTTCTGTTTCCTCTTTTGTTTTATTTGTTTCTGTTTTCTATTATTCTGTAGACTTTAGGGCTTTATTAAAAATACCTAGACCCTTTCAAAAATCACCAAACTGCACATGCCCACTGTATTGAATAAATCCAGCATGGAACATTTCAGTTTAGGATTATTTGGACATTTAAAATATTTACTAACATTTAAATGCCCAAATTCAAATAACATATGGTTTAATCTAGTGACCTTTGGATGACCTAGAAATTTGTGCACCATTTTTGGGAGAGGTTCTAGACCAATTCAAAAATGATGAACATTTTAGGAGGGCATTTCAGGTTCATTGGAAAAGTGTTTTAGTAACCCTAGTTGATTTGGGTGGTGCTGGGAGTTTCTGTCATCCCCATTTCAACTTTCTGTGAAAAGTAAACATGATGCAACACCAGATGCTAGCACTAGGCAGTGACATAAGCTAGGGATGTGACATAAATGAGTAGCCATCTCGCATTAAATGAGATCCAGATACAATGTTCATGCTCAAAGTTGGTACTAAATAACAATTATTGAGGATTAAAACTAATCCCCAAGGTAGATGTAGAGGTAGCGTGCCGACGACGATCACATCGGCCTTGGCTCCATTCCCGACGCGCATCGTCACCTCGTCCTTCGCCATTCTCAGCTTATTCCGCAACTCCTGCTTTGAGTTACAAATGTGAGCAACTGCACCGGTATCAAATACCCAGAGCTACTACGAGCGCTGGTAAGGTACACATCAATAAGATGTATATCACATATACCTTTGACGTTACCGGCCTTCTTATCCGCTAAGTATTTGGGGCAATTCCGCTTCCAGTGACCCGTTCCCTTGCAATAAAAGCACTCAGTCTCAGGCTTGCGTCCATTCTTTGGCTTCTTCCCGGCAACTCCCTTGCCGTCCTTCTTGAAGTTCTTCTTACCTTTGCCTTTCTTGAACTTAGTGGTTTTATTCACCATCAACACTTGATGTTCCTTTTTGATTTCCATCTCCGCTGATTTCAGCATTGAATATAACTTGGGAATGGCCTTCCCCATCCCTTGCATATTGTAGTTCATCACAAAGCTCTTGTAGCTAGGTGGGAGCGACTGGAGGATTCTGTCAACGACTGTGTCATCTGAGAGATTAACTCCCAGCTGTGACAAGCGGTTGTGCAACCCAACTATTTTGAGTATATGCTCTCTGACAGAACTAGTTTCCTCCATCTTACAACTGTAGAACTTGTCGGAGACTTCATATCTATCGACCCGGGCATGAGTTTGGAAAACCATTTTCAGCTCTTGGAACATCTCATATGCTCTGTGTTGCTCAAAACGATTTTGGAGCCCTGATTCTAAGCTGTAAAGCATGCCGCACTGAACCAGGGAGTAATCATCACTACACGACTTCCAGGCGTTCACAACGTCTTGAGTTGCTGGGAAAACGGGTGCGTCACCTAGCGGTGCTTCAAGGACATATGCTTTCTTGGGAGCTATGAGGATGATCCTCAAGTTACGGACCGTATAGTTGCTACCATCGTCTTTCAGCTTGGTTTTCTCTAGGAACGCATTGAAGTTGAGGGTAACATGAGCATGGGCCATTGGATCTACAAGACATATTGTAAAGATTTTAGACTATGTTCATGACAATTAAGTTCATATAAACAAATTTAATGAACTCCCACTCAGATAGACATCTCTCTAGTCATTTAAGTGTTACATGATCCGAATAGACTAGGCCATGTCCGATCATCACGTGAGACGGACTAGTCATCAACGGTGAACATCTTTATGTTGATTGTATCTTCTATACGACTCATGTTCGACCTTTCGGTCTTCCGTGTTCCGAGGCCATGTCTGTACATGCTAGGCTCGTCAAGTGAACCCTAAGTGTATTGCGTGTGTAAATCTGGCTTACACCCGTTGTATGCGAACGTTAGAGCCTATCACACCCGATCATCACGTGGTGCTTCGGAACAACGAACCTTAGCAACGGTGCATAGTTAAGGGGAACACAATTCTTGAAATTTTAGTGAGAGATCATCTTATTTAAGCTACCGTCATTCTAAGCAAATAAGATGAAAAACATGATAAACATCACATGCAATCAAATAGTGACATGATATGGCCAATATCATTTTGCTCCTTTTGATCTCCATATTCGGGGCTCCATGATCATCATCATCACCGGCATGACACCATGATCTCCATCATCATGATCTCCATCATCGTGTCTTCATGAAGTTGTCTCACCAAGTGTTACTTCTGAAGGAAATATGCCCTAGAGGCAATAATAAAGATGTTATTTGTATTTCCTTATATCATGATAAATGTCTTTTATTCATGCTAGAATTGTATTAACCGGAAACTTAGTACATGTGTGGATACATAGACAAAACAGTATGTCCCTAGTATGCCTCTACTAGACTAGCTCATTGATCAAAGATGGTTATGTTTCCTAGCCATAGACATGAGTTGTCATTTGATCAACGGGATCACATCATTAGGAGAATGATGTGATGGACAAGACCCATCCGTTAGCATAGCACTATGATCGTTTAGTTTAACTGCTATTGCTTTCTTCATGACTTATACATGTTCCTATGACTATGAGATTATGCAACTCCCGAATACCGTAGGAACACCTTGTGTGCTATCAAATGTCACAACGTAACTGGGTGATCATAAAGATGCTCTACAGGTGTCTCCGAAAGTATTCGTGGTGTTGGCATAGATCAAGATTAGGATTTGTCACTCCGAGTGTCGGAGAGGTATCTCTGGGCCCTCTCGGTAACACACATCACAATAAGCCTTGCAAGCAAAAGACTAATGAGTTAGTCACGAGATGATGTGTTACAGAACGAGTAAAGAGACTTGCCGGTAACGAGATTGAACTAGGTATAGAGATACCGACGATCGAATCTCGGGCAAGTAACATACCGTTTGACAAAAGGAACAACGTATGTAGTTATGCGGTTCTGACCGATAAAAGATCTTCGTAGAATATGTAGGATCCAATATGAACATCCAGGTTCCGCTATTGGTTATTGACCGGAGATGAGTCTCGGTCATGTCTACATAGTTCTCGAACCCGTAGGGTCCGCACGCTTAACGTTTGATGACGATCGGTATTATGAGTTTTATGAGTATTGATGTACCGAAGGTAGTTCGGAGTCCCGGATGAGATCACGGACATGACGAGGAGTCTCGGAATGTCCGAGACATAAAGATTAATATATTGGACGGCTATATTCGGACACCGGAAGTATACCGGAAAAGTTTCGGATTTATCGGGATTGTCGAAGGGGGTTACCGGAACCTCCTACGAAGGGGGATGGTCCATAGTGGGCCTTGTGGAAAGGAGAGAGGCAGCCCATAGGGCTGGCCGGCGCCCCACCTAGTTCCTAGTTGGACTAGGATTGGTGGGAGGCGCCACCTCTTCCTTTTCCTACTCCATCTCTTCCTTCTTTGGTGATTCCTACTAGGAATAGGATTGCAATCCTATTCCTAGTAGGATTCCTTCCCTAGCCGCACCATAGGAGGTTGGCCGGCCCTCCTCCCTTGCTCCTTTATATACGGGGGCAGGGGGGCACCCAAAGACACACAAGTTGAATTGTTTTAGCCGTGTGCGGTGCCCCCCTCCACAGAATCACACCTCAGTCATACCGTCGCGGAGCTTAGGCGAAGCCCTGCGCCGGTGAACACATCATATCCGTCACCACGCCGTCGTGCTGACGAAACTCTCCCGTGAAGCTCAATTGGATCAAGAGCTCGTGGGATGTCATCAAGCTGAACGTGTGCTGAACGCGGAGGTGCCGTACGTTCGGTGCTTGACCGGTTGGATCGCGATGAAGTTCGACAACATCAACCGCGTCACTTGACGCTTCCGCTCCCGGTCTACGAGGGTACGTAGACACACTCTCCCCTCTCGTTGCTATGCATCTGGTAGATAGATCTTGCGTGATCGTAGGAAGATTTTAAAATACTACGTTCCCCAACAGTGGTATCAGAGCCAGGTTTATGCGTAGATGATATGCACGAGTAGAACACAATGAGATTGTGGACGATACTAGTCATACTGCTTACCAGCATGTCATACTTTGCTTCGGCGGTATTGTGAGATGAAGCGGCCCGGACCGACATTACGCGTACGCTTACGCGAGACTGGTTTCACCGTTACGAGCACTCGTTGCTTAAAGGTGACTGGCGGGTGTCTGTCTCTCTCACTTTAGCTGAATCAAGTGTGGCTACGCCCGGTCCTTGTGAAGGTTAAAACAGCACATACTTGACGAAACATCGTTGTGGTTTTGTATGCGTAGGTAAGAACGGTTCTTGCTAAAGCCCGTAGCAGCCACGTAAAACTTGCAAGAAACAAAGTAGAGGACGTCTAACTTGTTTTTGCAGGGCATGTTGTGATGTGATATGGTCAAGACATGATGAGTTATACGGTTTTGTATGAGATGATCATGTTTTGTAAAGTTATCGGCAACTGGCAGGAGCCATATGGTTGTCGCTTTATTGTATGAAATGCAATCGCCATGTAATTGCTTTACTTTATCACTAAACGGTAGCGATAGTCGTAGAAGCAATAGTTGGCGAGACGACAACGATGCTACGATGGAGATCAAGGTGTCGCGCCGGTGACGAAGGTGATCATGACGGTGCTTTGGAGATGGAGATCAAAAGCACAAGATGATGATGGCCATATCATGTCACATATTTTGATTGCATGTGATGTTTATCTTATTATGCTTCTTATTTTGCTTAGTACGACGGTAGCATTATAAGATGATCCCTTACTAAATTTCAAGGTATAATTGTTCTCCCTGAGTATGCACCGTTGCGAAAGTTCGTCGTGCCGAGACACCATGTGATGATCGGGTGTGATAAGCTCTACGTTCAAATACAACGGGTGTAAGCCAGTTTTGCACACGCAGAATACTCGGGTTAAACTTGACGAGCCTAGCATATACAGATATGGCCTCGGAACACTGGAGACCGAAAGGTCGAGCGTGAATCATATAGTAGATATGATCAACATAAGATGTTCACCATTGAAAACTACTCCATCTCACGTGATGATCGGACATGGTTTAGTTGATTTGGATCACGTGATCATTTAGATGACCAGAGGGATGTCTATCTAAGTGGGAGTTCTTTAAATTAATATGATTAAATTGAACTTTAATTTATCATGAACTTAGTCCTGATAGTTTTGCATATCTATGTCGTTGTAGATCAATGGCCCGTGCTACCGTTCCTTTGAATTTTAATGCATTCCTAGAGAAAGCTAAGTTGAAAGATGATGGTAGCAATTACACGGACTGGGTCCGTAACCTGAGGATTATCCTCATTGCTGCACAGAAGAATTATGTCCTTGAAGCACCGCTAGGTGACAAGCCCCCTTCCGCTAATGCAGACGCTTTGAACGTCTGGCAGTCGCGGTCTGATGACTACATGATAGTTCAGTGTGCCATGCTTTACGGCTTAGAACCGGGACTTCAACGACGTTTTGAACGTCATGGAGCATATGAGATGTTCCAGGAGTTGAAGTTAATATTTCAAGCAAATGCCCGGATTGAGAAATATAAGATTTCCAATAAGTTCTATAGCTGCAAGATGGAGGAGAATAGTCCTATCAGTGAACACTTGCTCACAATGTATGGGCACTATAATCATATGACTCAACTTGGTTGCTAAGTTGATGAGAATAGTGTTATTGATAGAATTCTTCAATCACTGCCACCAAGCTATAATGACTTCGTGATGAACTATAATATGCAAGGGATAGAAAAGACAATTCCCGAGCTCTTCGCTATGCTCACAGCTGCGGAGGTAGAAATCAAAAAGGAGCATCAAAAGTTGATGGTTAACAGTACCACTAGTTTCAAGAAAAAGGGCAAGGAAGGGATTTTCAAGGAGAATAGCAAAATTTTTGCTGCTCTCACAGAAAAACTCAAGTTTGGAACCAAGCCTGAAACTGAGTGCTTCTACTGCAAGGGGACTCGACACTGGAAGCAGAACTGCCCCAAGTATTTGGCGGATAAGAAGGATGGCAAGATGAACAAAGGTATATGTGATATACATGTTATAGATGTGTACCTTACTAATGCTCGTAGTAGTACCTGGGTATTTGATACCGGTTCGGTTGCTAATATTTGTAACTCGAAACAGGGACTACGGATTAAACGAAGATTAGCTAAGGACGAGGTGACGATGCGCGTGGGAAACGGTTCCAAAGTCGATGTGATCGCCGTCGGCACGCTACCTCTACATCTACCTTCGGGATTAGTTTTAGACCTAAATAATTGTTATTTGGTGCCAGCGTTAAGCATGAACATTATATCTGGATCTTGTTTATTGCGAGACGATTATTCATTTAAATCAGAGAATAATGGTTGTTCCATTTTAATGAATAATATCTTTTATGGTCATGCACCCTTGAAGAGTGGTCTATTCTTATTGGATCTCGATTGTAGTGATACACATATTCATAATATTGAAACCAAAAGATGCAAGGTTAATAATGATAGTGCAACTTATTTGTGGCACTGCCGTTTAGGTCATATTGGTGTAAAACGCATGAAGAAACTCCATAAAGATGGACTTTTGGAATCACTTGATTATGAATCACTTGGTGCTTGCGAACCATGCCTCATGGGCAAGATGACTAAAACTCCGTTCTCCGGAACTATGGAGCGAGCAACAGATTTGTTGGAAATCATACATACTGATGTATGTGGACCAATTAGTGTTGATGCTCGCGGCGGGTATCGTTATTTTCTGACCTTCACTGATGATTTGAGCAGATATGGGTATATCTACTTAATGAAGCACAAGTCTGAAACATTTGAAAAGTTCAAAGAATTTCAGAGTGAAGTAGAGAATCATCGTAACAAGAAAATAAAGTTCCTACGATCTGATCGTGGAGGAGAATATTTGAGTTACGAGTTTGGTCTTCATTTGAAACAATGTGGAATAGTTTCACAACTCACGCCACCTGGAACACCACAGCGTAATGGTGTGTCCGAACGTCGTAACCGTACTTTATTGGATATGGTGCGATCTATGATGTCTCTTACCGATTTACCGCTATCGTTTTGGGGTTATGCTTTAGAGACAGCTGCATTCACGTTAAATAGGGCACCATCTAAATCCGTTGATACGACACCTTATGAACTATGGTTTGGCAAGAAACCAAAGTTGTCGTTTCTTAAAATTTGGGGCTGCGATGCTTATGTGAAAACACTTCAACCTGATAAGCTCGATCCCAAGTCGGAAAAATGTGTCTTCATAGGATACCCAAAAGAGACTGTTGGGTACACCTTCTATCACAGATCCGAAGGCAAAATATTCGTTGCTAAGAACGGATCCTTTCTAGAAAAAGAGTTTCTCTCGAAAGAAGTGAGTGGGAGGAAAGTAGAACTTGATGAGGTAATTGTACCTTCTCCTGGATTGGAAAGTAGTACATCACAAGAAATTGTTCCAGTGATTCCTACACCAATTAGTGAGGAAGTTAATGATAATGATCATGAAACTTCGGATCAAGTTTCTACTGAACGTCGTAGATCAACCAGAGTATGTTCCGCACCAGAGTGGTACGGCAACCCAGTTCTGGAAATCATGTTACTAGACCATGATGAACCTACGAACTATGAGGAAGCGATGATGAGCCCAGATTCCGCAAAATGGCTTGAAGCCATGAAATCTGAGATGGGATCCATGTATGAGAACAAAGTATGGACTTTGGTTGACTTGCCCGATGATCGGCAAGCCATCGAAAATAAATGGATCTTCAAGAGGAAGACCGACGCAGACGGTAATATTACTGTTTACAAAGCTCGACTTGTAGCGAAAGGTTTTCGACAAGTTCAAGGAGTTGACTACGATGAGACTTTCTCACCTGTAGCGATGCTTAAGTCTGTCCGAATCATGTTAGCAATTGCCGCATTTTATGATTATGAAATCTGGCAAATGGATGTCAAAACTGCATTCCTAAATGGATATCTCAAAGAAGAGTTGTATATGATGCAACCAGAAGGTTTTGTCGATCCAAAAGGTGCTAACAAAGTATGCAAGCTCCAGCGATCCATCTATGGACTGGTGCAAGCATCTCGGAGTTGGAATATACGCTTTGATGAGGTGATCAAAGCATATGGTTTTATACAGACTTTTGGAGAAGCCTGTATTTACAAGAAAGTGAGTGGGAGCTCTGTAGCATTTCTAATATTATATGTAGATGACATATTGTTGATTGGAAATGATATAGAATTTCTGGATAGCATAAAAGGATACTTGAATAAAAGTTTTTCAATGAAAGACCTCGGTGAAGCTGCTTATATATTAGGTATCAAGATCTATAGAGATAGATCAAGACGCTTAATTGGACTTTCACAAAACACATACCTTGATAAGATTTTGAAGAAGTTCAAAATGGATCAGTCAAAGAAAGGGTTCTTGCCTGTTTTACAAGGTATGAAGTTGAGTAAGACTCAATGCCCGACCACTGCAGAAGATAGAGAGAAAATGAAAGTCATTCCCTATGCCTCAGCCATAGGATCTATCATGTATGCAATGCTGTGTACCAGACCTGATGTGTGCCTTGATATAAGTCTAGTTGGGAGGTACCAAAGTAATCCAGGAGTGGATCAATGGACAGCGGTCAAAAACATCCTAAAGTATCTGAAAAGAACAAAGGATATGTTTCTCGTATATGGAGGTGACAAAGAGCTCGTCGTAAACGGTTACGTTGATTCTAGCTTTGACACTGATCCGGATGACTCAAAGTCACAAACCGGATATGTATTTTTATTGAACGGTGGAGCTGTCAGCTGGTGCAGTTCCAAGCAGAGCGTCGTGGCAGGATCTACGTGTGAAGCGGAATACATAGCTGTTTCGGAAGCAGCAAATGAAGGAGTCTGGATGAAGGAGTTCATATCCGATCTAGGTGTAGTACCTAGTGCATCGGGTCCAATGAAAATCTTTTGTGACAACACTGGATCCATAGCCTTGGCGAAGGAATCCAGGTTTCACAAAAGAACAAAGCACATCAAAAGACGCTTCAATTCCATCCGCGATCTAGTCAAGGAGGGAGACATAGAGATTTGCAAAATACATACGGATCTGAATGTTGCAGACCCGTTGACTAAGCCTCTTCCACGGGCAAAACATGATCAGCACCAAGACTCCATGGGTGTGAAGATCATCACTTTGTAATCTAGATTATTGACTCTAGTTCAAGTGGGAGACTGAAGGAAATATGCCCTAGAGGCAATAATAAAGATGTTATTTGTATTTCCTTATATCATGATAAATGTCTTTTATTCATGCTAGAATTGTATTAACCGGAAACTTAGTACATGTGTGGATACATAGACAAAACAGTATGTCCCTAGTATGCCTCTACTAGACTAGCTCATTGATCAAAGATGGTTATGTTTCCTAGCCATAGACATGAGTTGTCATTTGATCAACGGGATCACATCATTAGGAGAATGATGTGATGGACAAGACCCATCCGTTAGCATAGCACTATGATCGTTTAGTTTAACTGCTATTGCTTTCTTCATGACTTATACATGTTCCTATGACTATGAGATTATGCAACTCCCGAATACCGTAGGAACACCTTGTGTGCTATCAAACGTCACAACGTAACTGGGTGATCATAAAGATGCTCTACAGGTGTCTCCAAAAGTATTCATGGTGTTGGCATAGATCAAGATTAGGATTTGTCACTCCGAGTGTCGGAGAGGTATCTCTGGGCCCTCTCGGTAACACACATCACAATAAGCCTTGCAAGCAAAAGACTAATGAGTTAGTCACGAGATGATGTGTTACGGAACGAGTAAAGAGACTTGCCGGTAACGAGATTGAACTAGGTATAGAGATACCGACGATCGAATCTCGGGCAAGTAACATACCGTTTGACAAAAGGAACAACGTATGTAGTTATGCGGTTCTGACCGATAAAAGATCTTCGTAGAATATGTAGGAGCCAATATGAACATCCAGGTTCCGCTATTGGTTATTGACCGGAGATGAGTCTCAGTCATGTCTACATAGTTCTCGAACCCGTAGGGTCCGCACGCTTAACGTTTGATGACGATCGGTATTATGAGTTTTATGAGTATTGATGTACCGAAGGTAGTTCGGAGTCCCGGATGAGATCACGGACATGACGAGGAGTCTCGGAATGTCCGAGACATAAAGATTAATATATTGGACGGCTATATTCGGACACCGGAAGTATACCGGAAAAGTTTCGGATTTATCGGGATTGCCGAAGGGGGTTACCGGAACCTCCTACGAAGGGGGATGGTCCATAGTGGGCCTTGTGGAAAGGAGAGAGGCAGCCCATAGGGCTGGCCGGCGCCCCACCTAGTTCCTAGTTGGACTAGGATTGGTGGGAGGCGCCACCTCTTCCTTTTCCTACTCCATCTCTTCCTTCTTTGGTGATTCCTACTAGGAATAGGATTGCAATCCTATTCCTAGTAGGATTCCTTCCCTAGCCGCACCATAGGAGGTTGGCCGGCCCTCCTCCCTTGCTCCTTTATATACGGGGGCAGGGGGGCACCCAAAGACACACAAGTTGAATTGTTTTAGCCGTGTGTGGTGCCCCCCTCCACAGAATCACACCTCGGTCATACCGTCGCGGAGCTTAGGCGAAGCCCTGCGCCGGTGAACACATCATATCCGTCACCACGCCGTCGTGCTGACGAAACTCTCCCGTGAAGCTCAACTGGATCAAGAGCTCGCGGGATGTCATCAAGCTGAACGTGTGCTGAACGCGGAGGTGCCGTACGTTCGGTGCTTGATCGGTTGGATCGCGAAGAAGTTCGACAACATCAACCGCGTCACTTGACGCTTCCGCTCCCGGTCTACGAGGGTACGTAGACACACTCTCCCCTCTCGTTGCTATGCATCTGGTAGATAGATCTTGCGTGATCGTAGGAAAATTTTAAAATACTACGTTCCCCAACAACTTCTACTACTATGGCTAACGGTTAGCAATAAAGTAAAGTAATTACATGGCATTTTCATTGACACATAGGTCATACAATAAAATAAGACAACTCCTATGGCTCCTACTGGTTGTCATACTCATCGACATACAAGTCGTGATTCCTATTACAACAACACGATCAATCTCATACATCACATATATCATTCATCACATCCTTTTGGCCATATCACATCACACGGCATATGCTGCAAGAACAAGTTAGACGTCCTGTAATTGTTGTTGCAAGTTTTTTTACGTGGCTGCTATAGGTTTCTAGCAAGAACGTTTCTTACCTACGCCAAAACCACAACGTGATATGCCAATTACTATTTACCCTTCGTAAGGACCCTTTTCATTGAATCCGATCCGACTAAAGTGGGAGAGAAAGACTCCCGCTAGCCACCTTATGCAACTAGTGCATGTCAGTCGGTGGAACCTGTCTCACGTAAGCGTATGTGTAAGGTCGGCCCGGGCCGCTTCATCCCACGATGCCGCCGAATCAAGATAAGACTAGTAACGACAAGTAAATTGACAAATCGACGCCCACAACAACTTGTGTTCTACTCATGCATAGAAACTACGCATAGACCTAGCTCATGATGCCATTGTTGGGGATCGTTGTAGGAATTAAAAAAAATTATAAGCATTACCAAGATCAATCTATGGAGTGACTAGCAATGAGAGGGGAGTGCATCTTCATACCTTTGAAGATTGCATTACGGAAGCGTTGCGAGAACGCGGTTGGTGGAGTCGTACATGAAGCGATTCAGATCGCGGCAGAATCCGATCTAAGCACTGAAGAACGGTGCCTCCACGTTCAACACACATGCAGCCCGGTGACGTTTCCCGCGCCTTGATCCAGCAAGAAGAGAGGGAGAGGTTGGGGAAGACTCCGTCCAGCAGCAACACGACAGCGTGGTGGTGGTGGAGGAGCATGATTCTCCAGCAGGGCTTCGCCAAGCACTACGAGAGACGAGGAGGGGGAGAGGTAGGACTGCACCGAGAGATAGAGGAACTCACGTGTATGGCAGCCCCAAAACCCCCCACTATATATAGGGGAAGGGTGGGGGGGTGCGCCCCCTCTAGGGTTCCCGCCCTAGGGGAGGCGGCAACCCTAGATGGGATTTGGGGGG
>LR738715.1:118367438-118452843 GCA_902687465.1 Secale cereale
GCGCGCCCTAGGTGGGCCTTAGGCCCGTTTGTGCCTAGGGTTTCCTCCTTCTTCTCTTCCTTGCGCCTTGGGCCCTGGTGGGAGGCGCACCAACCGACCTAGGGGCTGGTCCCTTCCCACTATTGGCCCACGCAAGCCTTCGGGGCCGGTGGACCCCTGGAATCCTTCCGGTGGTCCCGGTACATTACCGGTGATGCCCGGAACACTTCCGGTGGCCAAATCCTCACTTCCTATATATAATTCTTTACCTCCGGACCATTCCGGAACTCCTTGTGACGTCCGGGATCTCATTCGGGACTCCGAACAACATTCGGTAACCACTTACATATATTCCCTATAACCCTAGTGTCAGGGATATGACTAGCAGGTATGAACCGGCTAGTATAAACCAGATTATTATAATATGTTTTGTTGTAATATTTAGTTAAGGCTACGGCCCATGAGATCTTAGGGCCCATGTATAGAGTTACGATTTGTAAACCGCCCAATGATGTAACTTGAGGAATAAGGAAGAAAGAACAGAGACCGAGGCGGACACAAGTATGAGCCGGCCTCGGGACTCTGTAAACCGGACCAGGCGTCACCTCTATATAAAGGGACGACCCGACGACGGTTCAAGGACATGCAAGAATCAACCCGTCGAGACTACAGGCAAGCAATCCGCTCCCTGTAATCCGACGCCCAAGCAATACCAAACCAACTAGACGTAGGCTTTTACCTTCATCGAAGGGGCCGAACTAGTATAAACCCTCTGTGTCCTTTGTGTGCTATGAACCCCTTCAAGCTAACCCGTGCGATGGTTCCATCATCAAGTCCGTTAAACCGGACATCTGCTGTGCTAATTCCACGACAGTTGGCGCCCACCGTGGGGCCTCCGCACGATGGTTTCGAGTTCTTGAAAGGCAGCTTTGAAGGGTTCAAGGTTTATGCGGTCGGCCGGATGACCAAGAGTCGCCGCGGCCGGATCTACATCGACGACGCAGGTTGGGGACCGGAGGCCGATTCAATCGAATACGGGTACCGGGTTCCCTTCGGTAGCATCCAAGTCTTCATTGGCAAAATCGGCGAACCGGGACCTGAGCCGGACATCTTCCCCAACATCGTCGAGCCGGCTCAGCGTGCGAGATCTGCCCGGATTCAGCCCGCCATAAGGCGCGTGTTCGTTGGAGCAATCCACGGAGTTCGAACCGAAGACGGGTTGGAATCCGATGGTGCAACAGTTGTCTACTCCGACGATGAATCTTCATCCAGAGAAACTGAGTCTTTGTATCAGTTGCAGGACGGCCGGTGTGAAGGTGAGTCCGATGGAAACAGTATTCCGGACCCCTTCGACGTGCCAAACCGGGTGGCTGTCATTATGGCCGGTTCGCAGCCCACGGTGAACGGGACGACAGCAGAAGCTGGGGTAGGGGGGAGCGGCCCAGACCTCTCACCTGCCGACGTTCTATCCACCTTGACCGAGGAGTTCACAGCTAAAGCGGTGGCAACGATAGCTCCAGCAGACAAGGCGCAGCATGATGCAGAGCTTCTTCAGTTAAAAGGCCGGATTGATCAGTTGAAGGAGGATTTGAAAGCAGAGAAAGCAATGATAGCAATAAGGTAAGCGGAGCTGGATGATCAGGCTTTTTATCTAAGGATGGAGCAGGCCTCTGTGCAGGGGGTAAGGGGCCGAAAGTACCAGTCTCATCTACCGTCGGTTTATGAAGCGACAGATCTGTTCAGGACACCCGGGGCTGGAGCCAGCAACGATCCGGCTCTGAACCGGAGGGCACCTCCAGCCAGGGAAGAGCCGTCTCAACAACCCACTGCGGAGCAAGATCGGCGGATCACCTCTACACCTCACATTCCTACCCCTTCAGGTCATTATTCAAATCCTTTGGATAACATCGTTGCTGCTGCTGCACGTTTGGCCGCTTTACCCGTGGAGGGGACGTCCCGGGCGGCATTGGAGGCACGCCGGGCCAAAGATCTACTCAATACGGCTCTAATACAGCAGCAAGCATATTCTCATAGCAGGGAGAGGCTACATTCAACACCACGTCCCAGCCGGAGTTATACTAGGCATTGGGAGGAACCGGAAGTGTCTAGCAGTGAGCGCAGGCGACATCGACGCAGACAGGATAATCCAGCAGGCGCGGATGCTCAAGCCCAAGATGCGAACCGGGTTAGGTCAGGAGCCCGGGAGGAGGTCCGTCAAACGACGCCAGTTCACACCGCCACAACAGAAACAGGGGTCGCGACGAGTTCTTTTGGAGTACAATGTCTTATCCCCGCTTTATGAAGTGTAAAGTTGCCCAAGGATTTTAAAGGGCCCCGCAAGGTACCTAACTACACTCCGGATTTACCTCCTGAAGCTTGGGTGGAGAGTTATGAGATGGCCATGGAGATGCTGGACGTGGATGAAGCGGCTTGTGCGAAATACTTCACCATGATGCTTGAGGGTACAACCCGGACCTGGTTAAAGGGTTTACCCCCTAATTCCATCGGATCATGGGGAGAGCTATGTCGTCAGTTCATCAAATACTTCAAAGATACATGCAAGCAGCCGATGTCAGTGGTGTTGGAAATATGCCCTAGAGGCAATAATAGAAGAGTTATTATTATATTTCCTTGTTCATGATAATCGTTTATTATCCATGCTATAACTGTATTGATTGGAAACTCAAATACACGTGTGGATGAATAGACAGACTTTGTGTCCCTAGTGAGCCTCTACAGGACTAGCTCGTTGATCAAAGATGACCGCGGTTTCCAGGTCATAGACATGAGTTGTCATTTGATAACGGGATCACATCATTAGGAGAATGATGTGATGGACGAGACCCAAACGTTAAACATAGCTTTTGATCGTGTCAGTTATCGCTATAGTTTTCTGCATGTCAAGTATAAGTTCCTATGACCATGAGATCATGTAACTCACTGACACCGTAGGAGTACTTTGTGTGTGCCAAACGTCACAACGTAACTGGGTGACTATAAAGGTACTCTACAGGTATCTCCGAGGGTGTCTGTTGAGTTGACATGGATCGAGACTGGGATTTGTCACTCCGTGTGACGGAGAGGTATCTCCGGGCCCGCTCGGTAATACGTCATCTCAATGAGCTCAAAGTGACTAAGTAGTTGGTCACGGGATTATGTATTACGGTAACGAGTAAAGAGACTTGCCGGTAACGAGATTGAACTAGGTATAGAGATACCGACGATCAAATCTCGGGCAAGTAACATACCGACGAGACAAAGGGAACTGTATACGGGATTGCCTGAATCCTTGACATCGTGGTTCATCCGATGAGATCATCGAGAAACATGTGGGAACCAATATGGGTATCCAGATCCCGCTATTGGTTATTGACCTGGGAGTGTCTCGGTCATGTCTACATGGTTTCCGAACCCGCAGGGTCTACACACTTAACGTTCGGTGACGCTAGGGTTGTTAGTGAGAAAAGTGTATGGTTACCGAAGGTTGTTCGGAGTCCCGGATGAGATCCTGGACGTGACGAGGGTCTCCGGAATAGTCCGGAGACGAAGATTGATATATAGGATGAAAGGTTTCGGAGTCCGGAAGTGTTCCGGGGAGCATCGGGAAATCGGCGGAGTACCGGAAAGGGGTTTCGGGGGGTCCGGAAGCAGTTCTGGGCCTAATGGGCCACAAGGGGGAACACCACAGCCCTCAGGGGGCTCTGCGCCCCCCCTGGGCCCTCTCCTTGTGCGCCAAGGGGGGTGGACCCCTCTAGGGTGGCCGCACCCCCTAGCCTTGGGGGGCAAGGCACCTAAGGGGGGAAACCCTAGGGCCTGGCCCTGGCCGCCGCCCCCCTGCCTTGGCCGCCGCCCCCCCTTGCCCTGGCCGCCGGCCCCCTAGGGGGGAAACCCTAGGGCGCCCTCACCTCTCCACCCCCCCTATATATAGTGAGGCAAAGGGAGGGCAGCAAACACAAGTTCGTGCCTCGGTGCTGCCCTCCCTCTCCCATAACATCTTCTTCTCCCGCGGTGCTTAGGCGAAGCCCTGCCGGAGTTCTCCTCCAACATCACCACCACGCCGTCGTGCTGCCGGTTCTCCATCAACCTCTCCTCCACCCCTTGCTGGATCAAGAAGGAGGAGACGTCCCCGAGCCGTACGTGTGAAGAACGCGGAGGCACCGTTGCTTCGGTGCTAGGATCTTCGGCGATCTGAATCGCGGCGAGTACGACTCCATCATCCGCGTTCATAACGCTTCCGCTTAGCGATCTACAAGGGTATGTGGATCCTACTCTCCCCTCGTAGTTGCATCTACTAGATTGATCTTGGTGAACGTAGAGAAATTTTTTTTGTTTTCCATGCAACGTTCCCCAACAGTGGCATCATGAGCTAGGATCTTGCGTAGATGCTTTCTCGAGTAGAACACAAAAGGGTTTGTGGCGTTGATGTTTAAATTGCTGCCCTCCTTAGTCTTTCTTGATTCAGCGGTATTATAGGATGAAGCGGCCCGGACCAACTTTACATGTCCACGTACATGAGACCGGTTCCATCGACAGACATGTGACTTTTGTTGCATAAGATGGCTGGCGGGTGTCTGTCTCTCCTATCTTAGTTGAATTGGAATAGAACAAGGCGGTCCTTGTAGAAGGTTAAATAGCAACTTGAATATCACCGTTGTGGTTTTGCGTAGGTAAGAAGCGTTCTTGCTAGATACCCATAGCAGCCACGTAAAACATGCAACAACAAATTAGAGGACGTCTAACTTGTTTTTGCAGGGTATGCATGTGATATGATATGGCCAATGACATGATGAATTATATTTGATGTATGAGATGATCATGTTGTAATAGTTAATATCGACTTGCATGTCGATGCATACGGCAACCGGCAGGAGCCATAGGGTTGTCTTTAATTTTTGTATGACCTGCGTGTCAATCATTAAGCGCTTTGTAATGCTTTACTTTATCGCTAAACGGTAGCAATAGTAGTAAGAGCATGGTGGGCGCCGACAACCCCGATGGCGACACGATGATGGAGATCATGATGATGGAGATCATGGTGTGGCGCCGGTGACGATGGAGATCATGCCGGTGCTTTGGAGATGGAGCTCAAAAGCACGAGTTGATGGCCATATCATGTCACTTATGATTTGCATGTGATGTTAATCCTTTTATGCATCTTATTTTGCTTAGGACGACGGTAGCATTATAAGATGATCCTTCACTAAAATTTCAAGATAAAATTGTGTTCCCCCCGAGTGTGCGCCGTTGCGAAGGTTCGTCGTTTCGAAGCACCACGTGATGATCGGGTGTGATAGACTATACGTTCGCATACAACGGGTGCAAGCCAGTTTTGCACATGCAGAACACTCGGGTTAGACTTGACGAGCCTAGCATGTATAGACATGGCCTCGGAACACGGAGGACCGAAAGGTCGAGCATGAGTCATATAGTAGATATGATCAACATGTTGATGTTCACCATTGACACCACCTCATCTCACGTGATGATCGGACTTGGGTTGGTGAATTTGGATCATGTCACGCTCGAATGACCGGAGGAATGTCAATTTGAGTGGGAGTTATAATTAATTTGATTAGGTAATAACTCACTTATCATGAACAATAGTCTAAAATGTCTTTGCAAATTTTGGTTGTAGATGGCTCGCGCAGTAGCTCCCCTGAATTTTAATGCGTTCCTAGAGAAAGCTAAACTGAAAGATGACGGGAGCAACTTTGTGGACTGGCTCCGCAATCTGAGGATCATCCTCACAGCTGCCCAGAAGGTTTATGTCCTAAATGCACCGCTAGGTGACCCCCCCGCTCCTGGAGCCTCTGCGGACGTTATGAACGTTTGGCAGACGCGTTCGGATGACTATTCGATAGTGCAGTGTGCCATGTTGTACGGCTTGGAAGGAGGACTTCAAAGACGTTTTGAACGTCATGGTGCATATGAGATGTACACGGAGTTGAAGTTCATCTTTGAGAAGAATGCTAAGATCGAGAGGTATGAGACCACCGATAAATTCTTCGCTTGCAAGATGGAGGAGAATTCGTCTGTCAGGGAGCACTTACTGAAGATGTCTGGGTACTATACCCGCATAGCTGATCTGGGACTTGTGTTCCCGGATGAGGCTATCATTGACAGAATTCTCCAGTCACTCCCTCCAAGCTACAAGAGCTTCGTGCAGCAGTATAACATGCAAGGGATGAACAAGACCATCGCCGAGCTGTTTTCGATGCTGAAAGTCGCTGAGGCAGACATCCAGAAGGAGTATCAAGTGTTGATGGTCAATAAGACCACCAGTTTCAAGAAGAATGGCAAGGGCAAGAAGGGTAACTCTAAGAAGGGTGGCAAAGCAGTTGCTAATCCAGTGAAGAAACCCAAGGCTGGGCCCAAGCCAGAGACTGAGTGTTTCTATTGCAAGGGGAACGGCCACTGGAAGCGGAACTGCCCCAAGTATCTGGCGGACAAGAAGGGGGCCAACAACAACAAAGGTATATGTGATATACATGTTATTGATATGTACCTTACCAACTCTCGTTGTAGTGCCTGGGTATTTGATACCGGTTCGGTTGCTCACATTTGCAACTCTAAACAGGAACTGCGGAATAAACGGAGGCTGGCGAAGGACGAAGTGACGATGCGCGTGGGAAACGGTTCCAAGGTTGATGTGATCGCCGTCGGCACGCTCGCTCTTCGATTACCATCGGGATTAGTTATGAACCTGAATAATTGTTATTTAGTGCCTGCGTTAAGCATGAACATTATATCTGGATCTTGTTTATTGCGAGACGGTTACTCATTTAAGTCAGAGAATAATGGTTGTTCTATTTATATGAGTAATATCTTTTATGGTCATGCACCCGAAGTTAGGGGTTTATTCTTATTGAATCTCGATAATGATGATACACATGTTCATAACATTGATGCCAAAAGATGTAGAGTAGATAATGATAATACCACTTTCTTGTGGCACTGCCGTCTCGGTCATATCGGCGTAAAACGCATGAGGAAGCTCCATGATGGACTTTTGGAGTCTCTTGATTTTGAATCACTTGACACGTGCGAGCCGTGCCTCATGGGCAAGATGACAAGGACCCCGTTTTCAGGGACAATGGAACGGGCAAGTGACTTATTGGAAATCATACATACTGATGTGTGCGGTCCGATGAGTGTAACGGCGCGCGGTGGATATCATTATTTTCTCACCTTCACTGACGACTTAAGTAGATATGGGTATATTTACTTGATGAAGCATAAGTCTGAAACTTTTGAAAAGTTCAAGCAATTTCAGAGTGAAGTTGAAAATCATCGTAACAAGAAGATCAAGTTCCTACGATCTGATCGAGGGGGAGAATATCTGAGTTATGAGTTTGGTGATCACTTAAGAAAATGTGGAATTGTTTCACAGTTGACACCACCTGGAACACCACAGCGTAATGGTGTGTCCGAACGTCGTAATCGAACCCTATTAGATATGGTACATTCTATGATGTCTCTTGCCGATTTGCCACTATCGTTTTGGGGATATGCGTTAGAGACAGCTGCATTCACTTTAAATAGGGCTCCATCTAAGTCCGTTGAGACAACACCGTATGAACTGTGGTTTGGTAAGAAACCGAAGTTGTCTTTTCTCAAGGTTTGGGGTTGCGATGCTTATGTCAAAAGGCTTCAGCCAGAAAAGCTCGAACCCAAAGCGGACAAATGTGTCTTCATAGGATACCCAAAAGAAACAGTTGGGTACACCTTCTATCTCAGATCCGAGGGCAAAGTGTTTGTCGCTAAGAACGGGTCCTTTCTCGAGAAAGAGTTTCTCTCGAAAGAATTGAGTGGGAGGAAGATAGAACTTGATGAGGTTATTGAACCTCTGCTTCAACCAGAAAGTAGCGCAGCACAGGAAGATGTTTTTGTGGAGCCTGCAGAGGTTGAAGAGGAAGCCAATGATGATGATCAAGAAGCTTCTGATCAAGTTACTACCGAACCTCGTAGGTCGACAAGGGTACGCACTGCACCTGAGTGGTATGGTAACCCTGTCTTGGAGGTCATGTTGTTAGACAACGGTGAACCTACGAGCTATGGAGAAGCGATGGTGGGCCCAGATTCCGACAAATGGTTAGAGGCCATGAAATCCGAGATGGGATCCATGTATGAAAACAAAGTATGGACTTTGGAAGTATTACCTGAAGGGCGGAAGGCCATTCAGAATAAATGGATTTTTAAGAGGAAGACGGACGCTGACGGTAATGTCACCGTGTATAAAGCTCGACTTGTGGCAAAGGGTTTTTCACAAGTTCAAGGGATTGACTACGATGAGACTTTCTCACCCGTAGCGATGCTTAAATCCGTCCGAATCATGTTAGCAATAGCTGCATTTTTCGATTATGAAATTTGGCAGATGGATGTCAAAACAGCGTTCCTTAACGGTTTTCTTAAGGAAGAGTTGTATATGATGCAACCAGAAGGTTTTGTTCATCCAGAGAATGCTGACAAAGTATGCAAGCTCCAGCGTTCCATTTATGGGCTGGTGCAAGCATCTCGGAGTTGGAATCTTCGCTTTGATGAGGTGATCAAAGCGTTTGGGTTTATACAAGTTTACAATGAAGCTTGTATTTACAAGAAAGTGAGTGGGAGCTCTATAGCGTTTCTAATATTATATGTGGATGACATATTGCTGATTGGAAACAATATAGAATTTTTGGATAGCGTGAAGGGGTATTTGAACAAGAGTTTTTCGATGAAAGATCTCGGTGAAGCTGCTTTCATATTGGGCATCAAGATCTATAGAGATAGATCAAGACGCTTGATAGGACTTTCACAAAGCACGTACCTTGATAAAGTTTTGAAGAAGTTCAAAATGGATCAATCCAAGAAGGGGTTCTTACCGGTATTGCAAGGTACAAAGTTGAGTAAGACTCAATGCCCAGTGACTGCGGATGATAGAGAAAAGATGAGTGTCGTCCCCTATGCTTCAGCCATAGGCTCTATCATGTATGCAATGCTGTGCACAAGACCAGATGTCAGCCTTGCCATAAGTATGGCCGGAAGGTTTCAAAGTAATCCTGGTATGGATCACTGGACAGCGGTCAAGAATATCCTAAAGTACCTGAAAAGGACTAAGGATATGTTTCTCGTTTATGGAGGTGATCAAGAGCTCGCCGTAAAGGGTTACGTCGATGCAAGCTTTGACACTGATCCGGATGACTCTAAGTCACAAACCGGATACGTATATATTCTCAACGGGGGAGCGGTAAGCTGGTGCAGTTCCAAGCAGAGCGTGGTAGCTGATTCTACATGTGAAGCGGAGTATATAGCTGCCTCGGAGGCGGCTAAGGAAGGTGTCTGGATGAAGGAGTTCATGACAGATCTTGGAGTTGTGCCTAGTGCACTGAACCCAATGACTCTGTTCTGTGACAACACTGGTGCCATTGCTCTAGCCAAGGAACCAAGGTTTCACAAGAGGACCAGACACATAAAGCGACGCTTCAATTCCATCCGCGATTCGGTCAAGAAGGAGGACATAAACATTTGCAAAGTACACACGGATTTGAATGTTGCAGATCCGTTGACTAAGCCTCTTCCACGGGCTAAGCACGATCAACACCAAGACTCTATGGGTGTTAGATTCATTACCTTGTAATGCTAGATTATTGACTCTAGTGCAAGTGGGAGACTGTTGGAAATATGCCCTAGAGGCAATAATAAAAGAGTTATTATTATATTTCCTTGTTCATTATAATCGTTTATTATCCATGCTATAACTGTATTGATTGGAAACTCAAATACACGTGTGGATGAATAGACAGACTTTGTGTCCCTAGTGAGCCTCTACAGGACTAGCTCGTTGATCAAAGATGACCGCGGTTTCCAGGTCATAGACATGAGTTGTCATTTGATAACGGGATCACATCATTAGGAGAATGATGTGATGGACGAGACCCAAACGTTAACATAGCTTTTGATCGTATCAGTTATCGCTATAGTTTTCTGCATGTCAAGTATAAGTTCCTATGACCATGAGATCATGTAACTCACTGACACCGTAGGAGTGCTTTGTGTGTGCCAAACGTCGCAACGTAACTGGGTGACTATAAAGGTACTCTACAGGTATCTCCGAGGGTGTCTGTTGAGTTGACATGGATCGAGACTGGGATTTGTCACTCCGTGTGACGGAGAGGTATCTCCGGGCCCGCTCGGTAATACGTCATCTCAATGAGCTCAAAGTGACTAAGTAGTTGGTCACGGGATTATGTATTACGGTAACGAGTAAAGAGACTTGCCGGTAACGAGATTGAACTAGGTATAGAGATACCGACGATCAAATCTCGGGCAAGTAACATACCGACGAGACAAAGGGAACTGTATACGGGATTGCCTGAATCCTTGACATCGTGGTTCATCCGATGAGATCATCGAGAAACATGTGGGAACCAATATGGGTATCCAGATCCCGCTATTGGTTATTGACCTGGGAGTGTCTCGGTCATGTCTACATGGTTTCCGAACCCGCAGGGTCTACACACTTAACGTTCGGTGACGCTAGGGTTGTTAGTGAGAAAAGTGTATGGTTACCGAAGGTTGTTCGGAGTCCCGGATGAGATCCTGGACATGACGAGGGTCTCCGGAATAGTCCGGAGACGAAGATTGATATATAGGATGAAAGGTTTCGGAGTCCGGAAGTGTTCCGGGGAGCATCGGGAAATCGGCGGAGTACCGGAAAGGGGTTTCGGGGGGTCCGGAAGCAGTTCTGGGCCTAATGGGCCACAAGGGGGAACACCACAGCCCTCAGGGGGCTCTGCGCCCCCCCCTGGGCCCTCTCCTTGTGCGCCAAGGGGGGTGGACCCCTCTAGGGTGGCCGCACCCCCTAGCCTTGGGGGGCAAGGCACCTAAGGGGGGAAACCCTAGGGCCTGGCCCTGGCCGCCGCCCCCCCCTGCCTTGGCCGCCGCCCCCCTTGCCCTGGCCGCCGGCCCCCTAGGGGGGAAACCCTAGGGCGCCCTCACCTCTCCACCCCCCCTATATATAGTGAGGCAAAGGGAGGGCAGCAAACACAAGTTCGTGCCTCGGTGCTGCCCTCCCTCTCCCATAACATCTTCTTCTCCCGCGGTGCTTAGGCGAAGCCCTGCCGGAGTTCTCCTCCAACATCACCACCACGCCGTCGTGCTACCGGTTCTCCATCAACCTCTCCTCCACCCCTTGCTGGATCAAGAAGGAGGAGACGTCCCCGAGCCGTACGTGTGAAGAACGCGGAGGCACCGTTGCTTCGGTGCTAGGATCTTCGGCGATCTGAATCGCGGCGAGTACGACTCCATCATCCGCGTTCATAACGCTTCCGCTTAGCGATCTACAAGGGTATGTGGATCCTACTCTCCCCTCGTAGTTGCATCTACTAGATTGATCTTGGTGAACGTAGAGAAATTTTTTTGTTTTCCATGCAACGTTCCCCAACAAGTGGTGGACTTAGCAGCCTGCGTGCAAGGAGAGCAGGAGTCTACAAGTGCTTGGGTGCGGCGATTATCAGAGATCTTGCACTCTTCGAATAGTATCAATCCTAGCACGGCGATAGTGACTTTGGAAAACAATTGCCTGTTTGAATCTTTAAAATTAAAGCTAGGACGGTTTAAAGGGGATTGCAATGATATGGGAACTCTCATGAGTGCTCTGGTAAAATATGGGGACTCTGATAATACCAAGTATCCGGAAGCTGAAGGAGACAAGGTAGGGAAGGTTAACAAACCTGGTAAACCGGCGCAAGTTAATCCAGCTACTGCAAGTTTCTTGGGCAAACGAAAGGCAGAAGGTGGCTCTGATTTCGTGGCCAATACCCAAGTTCAAGGGGGTTTTCAGCGTAGTATGGGCAACCCACCTCAGCTAACCGGCGGAGGGGCTTGTGGTTGGGACCAAGAGTTAGATCAGCCTTGTCCGAAGCATAGCACGAAACAACGACCGGCAAAACACACTATAAGAGAGTGCAGGCCTTTTATGGAGGCGATGATGGGCCGCTTTAATCCTAATGACAGGCCTCCAAATGGCGGTTCAGGCCCAGGGTTTTATGGTCCAGGTCATCAGGGGAATAGCTCCGGATCAGGATATAGGGGCAACAATAATGGTTATCAAAACCGGGCCGGTACTCAAAATGGTCAAGGAAGTTATAATAACCAGGGCAATCAACCGCGTAATCAGGGTGGTTACAATAACCAAGGCAGTCAACAGCAGGGCCAAGGTAATTACAATAACCAGGGCAGTCAACAGCAGGGCCAAGGGAATTACAATAACCAAGGTAATCAGCAGCGTCAGCAACAGCAACCACAGTCCGGATATCAGAGTAATCCGAAGGAGTTGAGTAGTGGACAATACCATGTATTCACCACAAGCCTGTGTAAACGAGATCAGAAGGTTTTAAAGCGGGCAGTTAACGCGGTTGAACCGGCAACACCGCAATTCCTGCGCTGGTTAGAGCAGCCCATTGTATGGAGCAGGGAAGATCACCCAATGCGGGTAGATAATCCGGGCCACTTGGCCTTGGTGGTGGCACCCCAGGTGGGAGGTTATAAATTCACTAAAGTTCTCATGGATGGCGGTAGCAGCATCAACATCTTGTACTATGAGACTTTCCGTCGTATGGGCCTAGCAGATAAAAAGTTAAGACAATCAAACACGGTGTTCCACGGGGTGGTTCCAGGTAAGTCGGCTTATCCAGTTGGAAAGATTGACTTGGAAGTTACCTTTGGAGATGAGCATGATTCCAGGTCAGAGATGATAACTTTCGAAGTCGTCAAGATTAAAAGCCCTTATCACGCTCTGTTTGGAAGGACGGTTTATGCCAAGTTTATGGCTAGGCCATGTTATGTTTATCTGCAACTCAAAATGACGGGTCACAAGGGCACGATCTAGGTTCACGGAAGTCGCAAAATAGCAGTGGAGTGTGAAGAGGGGGATGCGGCCTACGCGGAGGCAGTTTGTGCCACAGAAGAATTGAAGTTTTATAAAGATAATGTTGATCCGGCAGATATGACTCCGTTGAAGAAGCCGACTACAGAGCATGATCCGGCATTGAAGTTTAAATCGGCAGAGGAGACCAAACAAGTTGATTTTGTGCCAGGTGATTCGTCCAAGCAGTTCACTATCAGCGCTAACCTTGATCCCAAATAGGAAAGCGCGCTCATCGAGTTCATCCGTGAGAACCGGGATATCTTTGCATGGAAACCTTCTGACATGCCAGGTATACCGAGGGAACTCGCTGAGCACAGCCTTAACATTGATCCGAAATATAAACCGGTTAAACAATATTTGCGCCGCTTCAACGAAGAGAGGCGCAAGGCTATAGGAGAAGAAGTGGCCAGGCTTTTGGCCGCAGGGTTCATAGTGGAAGTCTTTCACCCAGAATGGCTGGCTAATCCGGTGCTGGTGTTAAAGAAGAATGGGAAGTGGAGAATGTGTGTGGACTACACAGACCTCAACAAAGCTTGCCCAACTGATCCTTTTGCTCTCCCTCGCATTGATCAGATTATCGATGCCACAGTAGGATGTGAGCGGCTAAGCTTTTTGGATGCATATTCAGGATATCACCAGATCAAGATGGCAGTTAAAGACCAAGAGAAGACAACTTTCATAACCCCTTTTGGTGCTTTTTGCTATGTATCTACGCCTTTTGGGCTCAAGAGTGCTCAAGCAACTTATCAGCGTTGCGTTCAGAATTGTCTTAAAGGACAGATAGGGAGGAATGTTCATGCCTATGTGGATGACATTGTGGTTAAATCAAGGAAAGAGGAGACAATGATAGAGGATCTTAAGGAGACTTTTGACAATCTTCGAGCTTACAAGATGATGCTCAATCCGGAGAAGTGTGCCTTTGGTGTTCCGGCAGGTAAACTACTGGGATTCTTGGTCTCAAACAGAGGAATAGAAGCTAATCCGGAGAAAATCAAGGCCATCACATCTTTGACTAAGCCAGTTTGCATCAACGATGTTCAGCGTATCGCTGGTCGGATCACAGCATTAAGCCGGTTCATCAGCCGTTTGGGAGAGAAGGCGATCCCGCTTTACCAGATGCTGAGGAAAACAGATCGGTTTGTATGGAGTGGTGAGGCGAACGCGGCGTTTGAGGATCTGAAGCGACAACTGGCAAAACCGCCGGTCCTGGCTGCCCCTGTTGATAAGGAGCCGTTGTTGTTATACGTCGCTGCCAATGCACGGGCAGTCAGTGTTGCAATCGTGGTTGAGCGCAAGGAAGCAGGAAAGGAATATCCGGTTCAACGTCTGGTTTATTATGTGAGTGAATACTCATTGAGTCCAAGCAGAGGTACCCACATTGGCAGAAGCTGGTATATGGTGTGTTCATGGCAAACCGGAAGCTGAAGCACTATTTCCAAGGTCATCCGATAACTGTGGTTAGTTCAGCTCCATTGGGAGATATAATCCAGAACAGGGAAGCTACAGGTAGAGTAGCGAAGTGGGCCATTGAGCTCAGCCCGCATGAGTTGAAGTATGTGCCACGCACCGCTATAAAATCTCAGGCATTGGTGGACTTCATCAATGATTGGACAGAGTTACAAACCCCTGAAGATAAGCCGGATCTAACATACTGGACGATTCACTTTGACGGTTCAAGATAGTTGGAAGGCTCTGGGGCAGGAGTTGTCTTAACTTCCCTCCGAGGTGATAAATTTTGTTACGTCCTCCGTTTGTTGTTTCCTTGTACTAACAATGCTGCGGAATATGAAGCGTTACTTCATGGCTTGCGGATGGCAAAGGAGATGAATTTGAGCCGGGTCAAGTGCTTTGGTGACTCAGATCTGGTGGCACAGCAAGTTTCAGGCAAGTGGGATTCAAGAGATCCCCTCATGGCAGCTTATATACGAGAAGTGGAAGCAGTTGCAGGATATTTCAAAGGGTATCAGGTGGATCATATAGACCGGCGACGGAACGAAGCGGCCGATGCTTTAAGCCGGCTGGGCTCCCAATGTAAACCGGTGCCGCCAAATACTTTTTTGGATGAGTTGCACAGTCCTTCGGTTCAAATACCGTCAGAGGAAGACCTAGCTGTTCCTGATCCGGGGGCACAGTTAGTTGCAGCGCTTCATGTTATTCAGGATTGGACGCTGCCTTATTTGGCATATCTAAGCCGAGGAGAGTTACCGGATGATGAAACTGAGGCAAGACAGATAGTCCGGCATTCTAAATCCATGACAATTGCAAATGGAGAGCTTCATCATCGCAGTACTTCTGGAGTATTTCAGCGGTGTGTATCAGCTGAGGAAGGTTGTGAGATTCTTCGTGAGATCCATGAAGGGAATTGTGGTCATCATGCCGGTTCAAAATCCTTGGTGGCTAAGGCTTTTCGACATGGGTTCTATTGGTTAATAGCTCATGCTGATGCGGCAGATTTGGTCCGGAAGTGTGATGCTTGTCAGAAGTTTTCAAGACGCGCCCTTGTTCCGGCGCAGGAGCTCCGGATGATACCAATAACTTGGCCGTTTGCGACTTGGGGGCTTGATATGGTTGGACCCTTCAAGCGATCCCAAGATCAGAAAACTCATCTACTAGTAGCAGTGGATAAATTTACAAAGTGGATTGAGGCAGAGCCTATAAGCAAGTGTGATGCGGCAACGGCAGTCCAATTCATCAAAAAAGTAATTTTCTGGTTTGGCTTTCCGCACAGCATCATCACAGACAATGGCACCAATTTATCTCAGGGTGAGATGGAAGAATTCTGTCAACGAGAACATATTCGCTTGGATGTATCTTCTGTGGCCCACCCCCAATCCAATGGTCAGGCTGAAAGGGCAAATCAGGAGATTTTGCGAGGTATCAAGCCCCGGCTTATGACTCCTTTACAAGGAACACCAGGATGCTGGGTTGAGGAGTTACCATCTGTTCTTTGGAGTATCAACACCACACCAAACCAGTCCACAGGTTATACACCTTTCTTCATGGTATATGGTGCTGAATCGATCCTTCGAAGTGATATCCGTCATGAGTCACCAAGGGTAACGACTTATATTGAAGCGGCCAACGAGCAAGCAAGGCAAGACAGTTTGGACCGGCTGGATGAAGAGCATGATATAGCTGCGGCACGATCTGCAATTTATCAACAGGACTTACGCAGATATCATAGCCGCCGGATCAAAACAAGGACGTTCCAGGAGGGCGACTTGGTACTCCGGCTCATCCAAGATCAAACAGATATGCACAAATTATCCCCACCTTGGGAAGGGCCCTTTGTGGTCAGCAAGAATCTGCACAACGGTTCATATTACCTGCTGGACGTTCGAGAACACAAGGACTCACGAACATCAGAGGAGGAGATGAAAAGGCCATGGAACATCGCCCATTTACGACCATACTATACTTGAGCTATGAGCTCCACTGTATCCTATGTATATATTATGATCAATGAATAAACCGGCACCCTCGGTAAACCGGGGGCTCAGCCTTTTTTCCAATACAAATATCTTGTGAGGACAACCATGTATGTCTTATCATATGTTATATTTCAACATATTGGCCGGTTTAAAACTGATTTTTTGTAGAATATATTCGGAAGCAATAAAAACTCTCTGAAGAGCATGAGGTCATATCCAGTTCAAGAGAGGACGCTTCAAGACCTACCCATGACTTCATGGAGCCATGGAAGGCTATATGGACAGTCGGGTTTACCCGCATCCATCAACCGGCCCTCTGGAAAGATGGATAATCCACATCCAGTGATTGGCTAAAATTTTTCTTATGGTTCATATGGAAAGATGGATAATCCACATCCATCGACCGGCCCTCTGGACAGACGGGTTTACCCGCATTCAGTGATTGGCTAAAATTTTTATGGACAGTCGGGTTTACCCGCATCCATCAACCGGCCCTCTGGAAAGATGGATAATCCACATCCACTGATTGGCTAATTTTTTTCTTATGGTTCATATGGAAAGATGGATAATCCACATCCACCGGCCCTCTGGAAAGATGGATAATCCACATCCAGTGATTGGCTGAACCTTGCTTTGAGCCTGGCAGCTCTTAAAAAGCCTTGACTACATGGTTTTCTTTGCAAATTCGCATCTTTGGTGTTTATGTTTTATGACTCTTTAAGCCGAAAGTGGAACAGCTACAGAAGTTGACCACATATCTATAAAGTGAAAAGTCTGGGTCTTGAATACCAGTAGGAATAAACCGGTGTTCATCATAACCCGGATCATCCATCAGGCAACAAGCTACAAACTTCTGGACAAAGTTTCAGAATGATATAAACCGGTATCTTTTATCAAAGCCCGGGTTTGTTATTGGATCCATGAAGGTCATCATCAAGGAATTTTAAGTTCTACCGGATCAAGAGTATCGAGCATACTTGGTCTCAAGTACAAATTTATTTCTGATATAAGTTTATACTTGTTTGATATACTGTGAGAAACAATTTAATCTGTCCAGTGGTAAACCGCTAGGACATGTTTTCAGTATTACTTCTGCAGGAACAGATGATACGCAAGATAAGCGACATCAGACAAAATTTATATTGGCAAACGTCAAACACAAAGAAGTCAGAATATCCGGATCAAAGCGGATAAAGTCTCAGCTATCCTATTACAAGGCATAGCAAGCCTGACGGTTTAAAGATTGTTTGATAAAGCGGGGCTGTAACTACAACAATACGTTATGAGCTATGATCCCTCCCGCTACGACGGCTGAGCATCGACTTGATCTGGAGTTTCTTCTTCTTCTTGAAGCGGTTGGAAGTCCGGAACACACCAGTCAATCTTCGTCAGGGCCCGGAAGTACATCTCTTCGCTGATAAGTTCAGAAGGTTCGATATCTGGAGCGAAGGTATGAGGGCGAACTGGTGGGATTAAATTGATGGTGTCATAAACCGGCCGCTCCACCTGCTCGTTTTGCAAGTCGTACCCCAGATGATACCTGGATAAATCAGATTCAGCTGCAAGCTTGCTGGCGAGGGGACGCATCTCCTTCGTCAAGGCATGGAGGTCCTTCGCGGTAAAAGTGGATCCGTCTTCTTTAGTGTCAGGATATCCAGTCAAAGCTTCTTCCGGATCAAGATCCGAGACCCAGGCTTTAGCCCTGGTAAGTGCCATGAGGGCACCGGCTCGAGCAGCAGATTTCTTAACTTCTTCTAGACGCACTGGCAGAACAGACAACTTTTCCAACGTGCCTTGGATAGTCGTGGGGGCCGGTTTACCAAAAGATGTTGCACTGATGATCCTCTGAGCGCCGGAATACAGCTGCTCGACCAAAGTGTAACATGCCTTAAGTTTCTTCCGTAGGTCATCCCCAAGATGGGTGACACGGCGCCCTGCATATGAATATCACAGTTAAACCGGCACAGATGGAAGATTGCAAGGATAAAGCAGGAGTTCAGATTATACTTACCAAAGATTGCAGAAGTCATCAACTCAATTTGCCGCTTTAAGCCGGTTAACTCTTCAGTAACCGGATTAAGCGCCCCCTCAGCATCCTGAACCCTTTTCTCCAGCTCTTTCTTCTGAACCTCAAAAGTGGTCCGCTCTTCTTCAAAGAATTTTTTCAGATCTTCAGCAGTCTTTAAACTCACCTAAAGATCTTTCTTGGCTTTCAAAGCAGCAGACTCTGTCTCAGCAAGACGGCTCTGAAGCTCATTGATCTCATCAGCATTCCGGTTTAAGTCAGCCTGCAAGTACAATCAAGTGATAAGAAACGAAAATCAGACAAGACTCAAGCACACAAACAAGTTGTCTACTTGACACTTGGGGGCTAATGTAAAGTTGAAGCAATAAATAGCAGCAATTCAAAGGCAAAAGTCTCAAGCACACAAGCAAGTTGTCTACTTGACACTTGGGGGCTAATGGAACATTGAAGCATCTGAAGAAATTTTTACAAGTATCAAATACATAACCAAGTTATCTACTTGATACTTGGGGGCTAATGTAAGATCAATTGTTCAAGTTATAAGTTCCGGTTCACCTTCAACACGCAGCTAAACCGGAACTTGGGGGCTACTACGAGTTAGAGGCATATCAAAAAAGCACAAAGTCAGAAAGAAAAGATTACCTCATATTTTTCCTTCATCAAGTTAACCAAGCCAGCTTCGTAATCTCGGTTACTGTGGAGCCGGTTTAAGTACCCGGAATAGAGTTCCTGGGCACTCATGTCAGCAAGATTGGATAACTCGGTACTCCATTTACCCTTCTCATTATGCAGTTTTTCCGCTTTAGCCGTATGTTTGGCTAAAACAGTGGGTTTAGCTGGAGCAACGAAGGCAGTGCCAGTCACTTCAACTTCTGGAGAAGCAGGTGCTGTGGATGGAGTTGTATTGTGAACCGGACTAGGATATGCCGGATTGACCTGAGAAGAATTGACCCGGGCAGGACTTGGCGCATTATGAACATCATCAGCAGTAGGGTTCTCGGGCATTGAAATATGATCCGTAGGCGCAGGATCCTCAAGAGGAATTGTGGGCTCGCCTTCTAGAGGGACAGTTGAATCCGGATTAGCTGCCGGATTATCAGCAACAAGTTGGCCTTTGGTTTTTTACTAGGCTTTGGCTTGCTGAAGGAATTTGAAAAATGCAAGTTAGAGCTATAAAGACAAATGTAATCATTAACCGGATAAGTTAAAAGGACTTACCCTGGAACAGTTTTCAGTGGGGGAAGTTGCGTGGCAGTTGATTCACCAGAGGAAGATAATGGAGTTTCCTGATAATCAGGGTCAGACGGTTTAAGAGGTTTGCGGATAAGCCCGGCCTTGGGATGAAGGAGGGTCGGAGAAAGTATCACCTTAGTGCGGCACTTCCGAGCCGGAGTTAGAGAAATCCCGGATGATTCCACTGCCAGGCCGCTATGGCGAGTGGTCCGGCGAAGAGCTTCATGTTGTTGTTTCTTCAAAAGAAAATTAGGATCCAATTGAGCATAAGGGTGAGAAAATTGATATTTCCGGACTGTCCGACGACTCTTTTGTGGAAGTGGTTCTGAATCGGAAGAAAGGATAGTTACCTCAACTTTGGCCGGTTTATCACCTTCAGCCAACTCGTGTGGAAAATTATCATTAGATACATATATGAGTACAAGCAAGCAAATTAAAGTCGGATTAGCTCATACCTCAGAGTCTGGATCGTCCTCCTCAGCATGAGAACTAGAGCCTCCGGCCGCTTTTCTCTTCTTATTAGCAAGGGTTTTTCGGCGTGTCTGCTTGCCGGTTTTCTCTTGAGGTTTCCTTTTCTAGAAAGGATCATCGGCCTGTTCAGATAGAGAGACAGTTAGAAGACGGTTTATATAAACATATTAAAAAATATATACAAGAAGGCAAGGCTTACTGCAGGCAGTCTGTTCTTCTTGTAATACGGAGCCAACCCGATTTTACTGCAATCTTCTAAGGTGACGTTGAGCATGTTTTTAGCCGATTCAATAACCTCCGATTCAGAAAGTTTATCCTTGGTGAATCGTTGAGGGTCGTCCGGTTTACCAGAATACTGGCACATCAACTGTGATCGCCGACTCAAGGGAAGAATACTCCAAGAGAGCCAACAGCGCATGAAATCGGTTCCAATTAAACCATTGGCCATAAAAGCTTTCAGTCTTGAAAGCTGAGACGCAAACCGGGTCCGCTCGACGGAGCTGAGTCGTTGTGGCAGAGGATGATCCTCCGGAAGACGGTGCTCGCGATAACCCGGCAGTGGGTTCTCCCCTTCAGGAGAAGTGTCAACACAGTAAAACCATGATTTGTTCCACTCCTTTGGGTGCGTATGGAGAGCGGCGTGGGGAAAGACAGCGTCTCTCCTTTTTTGGATGCTAACCCCGCCGAGTTCCTGATGCGGTCCGCTGGTGAATTCCGTACGCCGGTTCAGGTGAAAGAAATCCCGGAATAGATCAACAGACGGTTCTTCTTGCAGATATACCTCTGAGAAAACTTGGAAGTCACAGATATTTGAAACGGAGTTGGGCCCAATGTCCTGAGGATGGAGTTGGAAGGCAGCAAGCACATCACGAAAGAATTTTGAACCGGGGGGTGTGAAGCCTCGAGTTATGTGGTCAAAGAAAACAATAACCTCCCCTTCTCTGGGAGTAGGAGGGCATTCGTTTCCTGGAGCCCGCCACTTCAAAACGGATTGAGGGCCTAAAGTACCAATTTCAGCAATTTTGACCAAGTCTTCTTCCGTGATGATGGAAGGGACCCAGTCACACGAAACAAACTGCTTGGCCATAGCAACAGAAGGACAAGTACTGAAAAGATAAAGTGCAAAACCGGATTATACGGGTACAGCAGTATAAACCGGGAGGTATCTACGAAGATTACGCAACGGTTTAGATAAGGGACTAATGATATGGTTAACCCGGCAATAACAAGGAGCTATGTTACTGCCGGATCATGACAGCAAACGAGGAACAGCTAAACTGTCACGTTCGACTTTAATTTTTTTACAGGAACAGGGCATGACAGTATAAACCGGAGTATACCTAATAGATCTACAAAGGAGAAGAAACATGTTTTGACAGATAACTAGGGCATAACAGATCTGAGTATGCAAGAAAAAGAAAAATAATTACGTGAAGATACGGGAAGAACTACAAGGGTGATAGACGGAGCGGATGAATCTACAGGTTATGTAAAGTAACGAGATCTAAAGCATAGAAACAGCAAAATAAAGGCAGGATCTAAGGGCAGGACGTAAAGGTTAAAATATCTGTGTACAGGGCGAAGCTCTCGTGGAGGCTCTAATGGCGGAAGCGCGAGGAAGAACCCTAGAAGACACGGATCTACAATGAGGAGGAAAGGCATACCTGGGACGGTGGAGATCAGCGGCGGAGTTCTCTGGTCAAAAGTCAGGTTGATGCAGCGGCCAGTGAAGTCTCGGACTCGGCGGTCGACGGCGGCGGTTCGAGATCGGGCGTCAATGGCGTCTTGAAGCTCGGGCGACGGACGGAGGAAGAAGATGCGAGAAGAAGTTAAAGGAATGAGGACGGCGGTATTTATAAGGGAAGGTTAGATATGAAGCGACAGGTGCGGGATTCGAGGGAGCAAAGATCGGATAAAAATCCCTTAACGCCTCGATTTTCGAGATAAACATTAAACAAAGTCATAGTACAGCTCGCAGCGTTAAATGCGGAGATGATGTCATGGTCAGATTCAATGATTCTCGAGGATGACGTCAGAGCCGGTTTACAAAAAATGAGAAGACACAGAAGAAAATTATACAAGACAAGGGAGATTGATGTGAACAAGTTCAAATCATTCTGGGGCCTAATGTCAGGGATATGACTAGCAGGTATGAACCGGCTAGTATAAACCGGATTATTATAATATGTTTTGTTGTAATATTTAGTTAAGGCTACGGCCCATGAGATCTTAGGGCCCATGTATAGAGTTACGATTTGTAAACCGCCCAATGATGTAACTTGAGGAATAAGGAAGAAAGAACAGAGACCGAGGCGGACACAAGTATGAGCCGGCCTCGGGACTCTGTAAACCGGACCAGGCGTCACCTCTATATAAAGGGACGACCCGGCGACGGTTCAAGGACATGCAAGAATCAACCCGTCGAGACTACAGGCAAGCAATCCGCTCCCTGTAATCCGACGCCCAAGCAATACCAAACCAACTAGACGTAGGCTTTTACCTTCATCGAAGGGGCCGAACTAGTATAAACCCTCTGTGTCCTTTGTGTGCTATGAACCCCTTCAAGCTAACCCGTGCGATGGTTCCATCATCAAGTCCGTTAAACCGGACATCTGCCGTGCTAATTCCACGACACCTAGCGTCATCGAACCTTAAGTGTGTAGACCCTACGGGTTCGGGAACCATGCATACATGACCGACACATCTCTCAGGCCAATAACCAATAGCGGGATCTGGATACCCATGTTGGCTCCCACATGTTCCACGATGATCTTATCGGATGAACCACGATGTCAAGGATTCAATCAATCCCGTATACAATTCCCTTTGTCTACCGGTATGATACTTGCCCGAGATTCGATCGTCGGTATAACGATACCTTGTGCAATCTTGTTACCAACAAGTCTCTTTACTCGTTCCATAACACATCATCCTATGACCAACCCCTTAGTCACATTGAGCTCATTATGTTGATGTCTTACCGAGTGGGCCCAGAGATACCTCTCTGTCATACGGAGTGACAAATCCCAGTCTCGATTCGTGCTAACCCAACAGATACTTTCGGGGATACCCGTAGTGTACCTTTATAGCCACCCAGTTATATTGTGACGTTTGACACACCCAAAGTACTCCTATGGTATTCGGGAGTTGCACAATCTCATGGTCTAAGGAAAAAGATACTTGACATTGGAAAATCTTTAGCAGACGAACTACACGATCTTGTGCTATGCTTAGGATTGGGTCTTGTCCATCACATCATTCTCCTAATGATGTGATCCCGTTATCAATGACATCCAATTTCCATGGTCATGAAACCGTGACCATCGATTGATCAACGAGCTAGCCAACCAGAGGCTCACTAGGAACATATTATGGTCTATGTATTCACACATGTATTACGGTTTCCGGTTAACACAATTATAGCATGAACAATAGACAATTATCATGAGCAAGGAAATATAATAATAACCATTTTATTATTGCCTCTAGGGCATATTTCCAACACCATATTGTGCAGCTCGACCAGCTGCTACATCTGGTCGTTGAGGGGCACTAGATGTTTTGGCGCATAGAACTACAACCAAAACAACTATTCCGTGTCGTTCCCCTCCTGGGCTCGGAAGTATTGGGCGGCGCCAGTACTGCTCCTCGGAAGATCAGCAAACACGCATGGAGAACTCCATAACCGTGTCAGCCCAAGATACTTCCGCCCTCTGAAGATGCTCTGTAAGAGAAAGGTCTTACCAGATGCTATCTATCGCACCTGCTTGATTTCTTCACAGGCGATGCGCGACTCGCTTCGCGCATCCTGGTCAACCTTAACTGCCGGATTCAGCTCGGACGCTTGTTCCGAAGCCTTCAACTCCATTGCTTTGTGGTTGCGAATAGCATCTTTGAATTCGTCCTCGACTTCAGACACCCAAGCCATGTGCTATTGGCATGCGGCCTTTTCGGCCTCTAGTTCGGCCACCGCTTTGTTAGCGATTGCCTTGCTCGCCTCGGCCTCCTTCTTGGCCTTCACGAGCTCGGCCTTGAGGGCCTCGAGCTCAGTGGCGCCAACTGTTTAACATAGAATATCATAAAAGAGTTTATACCCATACTCAATTAATATTATTAGTCTTCTTGACATTTTTCCTCATACCTTGCATTTCATCTAAACGCTGGTTGACGCGGTCGAGATCCGCGGTTGCCAGCAAGAGCTTCCGAGTTAGTTCGGCAACTTCCGCATCTCGTGCAGTTGCCGCAACAAGTGAAGCCTGCTCAAATACAAAAAACATACAGTTCAACTCTAGAATATGCTATACTATGGATACTTCGTCTGATTATGTTCAGAATCACATAAAGCATCAGGGGCTACTGGCTATATTTGTGTATCTAAAACAAATAAAGTTCCATAAAGAACATTACATTGCTTACCTCAAAGCCTGTTAACAGGCTGTTGAAGGCTTCATTCGGTCCACCTTTGACGGACTGAATCTTCTTCATCACCGCACCCATCATGGTGCGGTGCTCTTCCACGACGGAAGCACTCTGAAGTGCTCCCTCCAGAGGGTCCGGCGCCTCCGAATTGACCCCGGGCGCCGTAGTATCCTCCCCCGCCTTGGGGACTTGGTCTTCGGACCCCGGAGCCGCGCTAGGCTCCGGGTCAGTATTCGGGAGGGCTCCGGATTGTTTGGGCCCCCTATCTTCAGTCTCCATGGGGACTATTTTGAAGGAAATATGCCCTAGAGGCAATAAGTTGTTATTTGTATTTCCTTATATATTGATAACATTTTATTATTCATGCTAGAATTGTATTAACCGGAAACTTAGTACATGTCTGAATACATAGACGAAACAGAGTGTCCCTAGTATGCCTCTACTAGACTAGCTCATTGATCAAAGATGGTTATGTTTCCTAACCATAGACATGTGTTGTCATTTGATCAACGGGATCACATCATTATGAGAATGATGTGATGGACAAGACCCATTTGTTAGCTTAGCACTATGGTCGTTTAGTTTTTTCTGCTATTGCTTTCTTCATGACTTATACATGTTCCTATGACTATGAGATTATGCAACTCCCGAATACCGAAGGAACACCTTGTGTGCTATCAAACGTCACAACATAACTGGGTGATTATAAAGATGCTCTACATGTGTCTCCGAAGGTGTTTGTGGTTTTGGCATAGATCGAGATTAGGATTTGTCACTCCGAGTGTCGGAGAGGTATCTCTAGGCCCTCTCGGTAATACACATCATAATAAGCCTTGCAAGAAAATGACTAATGAGTCAGTCACGAGATGATGTATTACGGAACGAGTAAATATACTTTTCGGTAATGAGATTAACTAGGTATGATGATACCGATGCGGAATCTCAGGCAAGTAACATACCGATGACAAAGGGAACAACGTATGTTGTTATTGTTGGGAAACGTAGTATTTTCAAAATTTTCCTACGATCATGCAAGATCTATCTACTAGATGCATAGCAACGAGGGGGAGAGTGTGTCTACGTACCCTCGTAGACCGGGTGCGGAAGCGTCAAGTGACGCGGTTGATGTAGTCAAACTTCTTCGCGATCCAACCGATCAAGCACCGAACGTACGGCACCTCCGCGTTCAGCACACGTTCAGCTTGATGACATCCCACAAGCTCTTGATCCAGTTGAGCTTCACAGGAGAGTTTCGCCAGCACGACGGCGTGGTGACAGATATGATGTATCTACCGGCGCAGGGCTTCGCCTAAGCACTGCAACGGTATGACCGAGGTGTGTTTCTATGGAGAGGGGCACCACACACGGCTAAAACAAGTCAACTTGTGTGTCCTAGGGTGCCCCCCTGCACCCGTATATAAAGGAGCAAGGGAGAGGCCGGCCCTAGAGGAGGCGCGCCAAGTGTGGGGAGTCCTACTAGGACTCCCAAGTCCTAGTAGGATTCCCTTTTCCTTTCCGGAGTAGGAGAGAAGCAAAGAGGTGGAGAGGGAGAAAGAAAAGGGGGCTGCACCCCTTGTCCAATTCGGACCAGAGGGGGGGGGGGTGCGCGCCTCCTTCCTTTTGGCATTTCTCCTCTATTCCAGTATGGCCCAGTAAGGCCCATATACTCCGAAAAATACCCGAATCACTCGGAACCTTTCCGATGTCCGAATATAGTCGTCCAATATATCAATCTTTACGTCTCGACCATTTCGAGACTCCTCGTCATGTCCCCAGTCTCATTCGGGACTCTGAACTCCTTCGGTACATCAAAACTCATAAACTCATAATACCGATCGTCATCAAACGTTAAGCGTGCGGACCCTACGGGTTCGAGAACTATGTAGACATGACCGAGAGTCATCTCCAGTCAATAACCAATAGCGGAACCTGGATGCTCATATTGGCTCCTACATATTCTATGAAGATCTTTATCGGTCTAACCGCATAACAACATACGTTGTTCCTTTTGTCATTGGTATGTTACTTGCCCGAGATTCGATCGTCGGTATCTCTATACCTAGTTCAATCTAGTTACCGGCAAGTCTCTTTAATCGTTCCGTAATACATCATCTCGTGACTAACTCATTAGTATTTTGCTTGCAAGGCTTATTATGATGTGCATTACCGAGAGGGCCCAGAGATATCTCTCCGACACTCGGAGTGACAAATCCTAGTCTTGATCTATGCCAACACCACGAACACTTTCGAAGACACCTGTAGAGCATCTTTATGATCACCCAGTTACGTTGTGACGTTTGATAGCACACAAGGTGTTCCTACGGTATTCGGGAGTTGCATAATCTCATAGTCATAGGAACATGTATAAGTCATGAAGAAAGCAATAGCAGTAAAACTAAACGATCATAGTGCTAAGCTAACGGATTGGTCTTGTCCATCACATCATTCTGCTAATGATGTGATCCCGTTGATCAAATGACAACTCATGTCTATGGTTAGGAAACATAACCATCTTAGATCAATGAGCTAGTCAAGTTAAGGCATACTAGGGACACTCTGTTTTGTCTATGTATTCACACATGTACTAAGTTTCCGGTTAATACAATTCTAGCATGAATAATAAACATTTATCATGATATAAGGAAATATAAATAACAACTTTATTATTGCCTCTAGGGCATATTTCCTTCAATCTCCCACTTGCACTAGAGTCAATAATCTAGCTCACATCGCCATGTGATTTAATACCGATAGTTCACATCGTTATGTGAATAACACCCATTGTTCACATCGTCATGTGACCAACACCCAAAGGGTTTACTAGAGTCAATAATCTAGTTCACATCGCTATGTGATTAATACCCAAGAGTAATAAGGTGTGATCATGTTTTGCTTGTGAGAGAAGTTTAGTCAACAGGTCTGTCACATTCATATCCGTATGTATTTCGCAAATTTCTATGTCTACAATGCTCTCCATAGAGCTACTCTAGCTAATTGCTCCCACTTTTAATACGCATCCAGATTGATACTTAGAGTCATCTGGATTTAGTGTCAAAGTTTGCATCGGCGTAACCCTTTACGACGAACTCTTTATCACCTCCATAATCGAGAAACATTTCCTTAGTCATCCAATTACTAAGGATAATTTTGACTGCTGTACAGTGATCTACTCCTGGATCACTATTGTACCCCCTTGACAAACTCATGGCAAGGGACACAACATGTTTGGTACACAGCATGTCATACTTTATAGAACCTATGGCTGAGGCATAGGGAATGACTTTCATTCTCTCTATATTTTTCTGCCGTGGTCTGGCTTTGAGTCTTACTCAACTTCACACCTTACAAGTCAGGCAAGAACTCCTTCTTTGACTAATCCATTTTGAACTACTTCAAAATCTTATCAAGGTATGTACTCATCGAAAGTCTTATCAAGCGTCTTGATCTATCTCTATAGATCTTGATGCCCAATATGTAAGCAGCTTCACCAAGGTCTTTCTTTGAAAAACTCCTTTCAAACACTCCTTTATACTTTCCAGAAAATTCTACATCATTTCCGATCGACGATATGTCATTCACATATACTTATCAGAAAGGTTGTAGTGCTCCCACTCACTTCTTGTAAATACAGGCTTCACCGCAAGTCTGTATAAATCTATATGCTTTGATCAACTTATCAAAGCGTATATTCCAACTCCGAGATGCTTGCACCAGTCCATAGATGGATCGCTGGAGCTTGCACATTTTGTTAGCACCTTTAGGATTGACAAAACCTTCTGGTTGCATCATATACAAGTCTTCTTTAATAAATCCATTAAAGAATGCAGTTTTGTTATCCATTTGCCAGATTTCATAAAATGCGGCAATTCCAACATGATCCGGATAGACTTAAGCATCACTACGGGTGAGAAAGTCTCATCGCAGTCAACTCCTTGAACTTGTTGAAAAACTTTCGCAACAAGTCGAGCTTTGTAAACAGTAACATTACCGTCAGCGTCAGTCTTCCTCTTGAAGATCCATTTATTTTCGATGGCTTGCCGATCATCGGGCAAGTCAACCAAAGTCCACACTTTGTTCTCATACATGGATCCCATATCAGATTTCATGGCCTCAAGCCATTTTGTGGAATCTAGGCTCATCATCGCTTCCTCATAGTTCGTAGGTTCATCATGGTCCAGTAACATGACTTCCAGAACCGGGTTGCGTACCACTCTGATGTGGAACGAACTCTGGTTGATCTACGAAGTTCAGCAGAAACTTGATCTGAAGTTTCATGATCATCATCATTAGCTTCCTCACTAATTGGTGTAGGAATCACTGGAACTAGTTTCTATGATGTTCCACTTTCCAATTCGGGAGAAGGTACAATTACCTCATCAAGTTCTACTTTCCTCCCACTCACTTCTTTCGAGAGAAACTCCTTCTCTAGAAAGGATCCACTCTTAGCAACAAAGACCTTGCCTTCGGATCTGTGATAGAAGGTGTACCCAACCGTTTCTTTTGGGTATCCTATGAAGATTTACTTCTCCGATTTGGGTTCGAGCTTATCATGTTGAAACTTTTTCACATAAGCATCGCAGTCCCAAACTTAAAGAAATGATAGCTTAGGTTTCTCGTCAAACCACAGTTCATACGGTGTCATCTCCACGGATTTATATGGTGCCCTATTTAACGTGAATGTAGCTGTCTCTAATGCATAACCCCAAAAGCGATAGTGGTAGATCGGTAAGAGACATCATCGATCGCACCATATCTAATAAAGTACAGTTATGACGTTCGGACACACCATTACACTGTGGTGTTCCAGGTGACGTGAGTAGTGAAACTATTTCACATTGTTTTTACGGAAGTCCAAACTCGCTAACTCAAATATTTTACCTCTACGATCATATCGTAGAAACTCTTATTTTCTTGTTACGATGATTCTCCACTTCACTCTGAAATTCTTTGAAGTTTTCAAATGTTTCAGACTTGAGCTTCATTAAGTAGATATACCCATATCTGCTCAAATCATCAGTGAAGGTTAGAAAATAACGATACCCGTCGCGAGCTTCAACACTCATTGGTCCACATACATCTGTATGTATGATCTCCGACAAATCTGTTGCTCGCTCCATTGTTCCGGAGAACGGAGTTTTAGTCATCTTGCCCATGAGGCATGGTTCGCAAGCACCAAGTGATTCATAATCAAGTGATTCAAAAGTCCATCACTATGGAGTTTCTTCATGCGCTTTACACCATTATGACCTAAACGGCAGTGCCACAAATAAGTTGCATTATCATTATTAACCTTGCATCTTTTGGCTTCAATATTATGAATACGTGTATCACCACGATCGAGATCCAACAAACTATTTTCATTGGGTGTATGACCATCGAAGGTTTTATTCATGTAAACAGAATAACAATTATTCTATGACTTTAAATGAATAACCGTATTGCAACAAATATGATCAAATCATATTCATGCTCAATGCAAATGCCAAATAACATTTATTTGGGTTTTACACTAATCCCGAAAGTATAGGGAGTGTGCGATGATGATCATATCAATCTTGGAATCACTTCCAATACACATCGTCACTTCACCTTTAACTAGTCTCTGTTCATTCTGCAATTCTCGTTTCGAGTTATTAATTTTAGCAACTGAACCGGTATCAAATACCCATGGGTTGCTATGAAAACTAGTAAAGTACACATCAATAATCTGTATATCAAAATATACCTTTGTTCACTTTGCCATCCTTCTTATCCGCTAAGTATCTAGGGCAGTTCCACTTCCAGTGACCATTTCCTTTGCAGTAGAAGCACTTAGTTTCAGGTTTGAGTTTTAGCTTTGGGTTTCTTCACGAGAGTGACAACTTGCTTGTCATTCTTCTTGAAGTTCCCCTTCTATCCCTTTGCCCTTTACTTGAAACAAGTGGTCTTGTTAACCATCAACACTTGATGCTTTTTCATGATTTCTACCTTTGCCGACTTCAGCATCGCGAAGAGCTCGGGAATTCCTTTCGTCATCCCTTGCATATTATAGTTCATCACGAAGTTCTACTAACTTGGTGATAGTGACTAGAGAACTATGTCAATTACTATCTTATCTGGAAGATTAACTCCCACTTGATTCAAGTAATTGTAGTACCCAGACAATCTGAGCACATGCTCACTGGTTGAGCTATTCTCCTCCATCTTGTAGGCAAAGTACTATCAGAAGTCTTATACCTCTCGACACGGGCATGAGTATGAAATACTAATTTCAACTCTTGGAACATCTTATATGCTCCGTGGCGTTCAAAACGTTTTTGAAGTCCCGGTTCTAAGCCGTAAAGCATGGTGCACTTAAACTATCAAGTAGTCATCATACCGAGCTTTTGTCAAAACGTTCATAACGTCTACATCTGCTCCTGCAATAGGTCTGTCACCTAGCGGTGCATCAAGGACATAATTCTCTGTGCAGCAATGAGGATAATCCCCAGATCACGTGTCGGGGGAAACTGTCCGCCACGAACACCTATGGGACCGGAGCCCCTTGTCTGTGCGGTACGAGGGCGGAGGGAGCACAAAGAGCAGATCGTAGCGAGCACGCGGGCAGTTTTACCCAGGTTCGGGCCGCGGTATACGCGTAAAACCCTACTCCTGCTTGGTTGTGTATTAAGTTGGAGAGCTCGGGAGCTTGAAGAAGCAGCTACACCGAGCGTGAGAGTGATCTAGGTTCCGAACCTCCTCCACGTTGTGCATGGGCCTCCTTTTATAGTGCAAGGGGTCACCGACAGGTGTCAACGTAGGAGAAAGGGGTAAAAACGTAAAAGAGGTGGTAGTTGTAACAGTGCGGGAACAGTGGAGCTACAGTGCAGAACAGTGGTCTATACCTACTTAGACAGTGGGGGACAAGGGCATTTAATGCCCGTCGCCGTCGACCCCAAAAGCTCCCGCCTTAGCGTCTCCGTCCGCCACGGCGATGTATCCATCACCGTGGAGTGCCACCGTGTCCCCCAGGCTGCACAGCCATCCGCCACGCGTCCCTGGATTGGCCCCAGGGGCGACGCGTGGGCCGATGAGCTGGAGCGCGGGCACACAGCGCAACCTTCCCGGCAAGCACCTTGCCGGGGCCTTGATCTTGTCGGGCCCGGGAGCTTGCCGCTCCCCGGGCCCTTGCCGGGGCGCATATAGCGCCGAGGCGTGTCTTCTAATCTTCCTGGCAAGCCCCTCTCGCCAGGGTCTTGTGCTAGTGGGGCAGTCTTGAGCCTGGTACGGCCTTCCCGGCAAGCTCCTCTTGCCGGGGTCTCGGTCTTCTTTCTTGTATACTTTGTTTTTGAATGATTTAATAGGGAGCAGGAAGGTCTCCGGCGAGCACGCGGTAAACCCTGCCGCGGGAAGCTGCAACTGCCCGTGCACAAGTTGGGGTACTGAGGTACCCCTACCTTAGTACACCGACAGGAGCCCCCGGGCCTGGGCCACACACGGTGCCGAGCGCTGTTGGGCCAGGCCCAAAACAGTGCACGGGTACCCGCGGCCCGCGGCGCGCCGAATCCACTTCCGTATCCGCCGCACCCCACCGTAACGGCACGCGTCGATCGCGGCGTCGTGGGATGGGACGTGCCCACGATCTCTTAATGGAAAGGGCGAAACGCCCCCCACTCCCCCATAAAAGCAGAGGAAGCGGGCGCGGTTCCCCTCCCTGCGCTTTCATTGCATTGTCTCCTTCCTCCAGATATCTCTCTTGCGCTCTGCTTCCACACCTCCGCCGCCGCCGAGCTCTTCGCCCCCCTCCTTCCGCCGCGTCCGCCATGGCCCCAAAGACCGACAAGGCGAAGGCGGAGAAGTCCAAGAGGGAGAAGTCGGAGCAAGCGGCGAAGCTCGCCGCGTACCGGAAGCAGCACCTCGTCTTTCCGCCGAAGCTCGGCGTGCGGGAGCTCTGGAACAAGTACTACTTGTTTTGGGCCAAGGAAACCAAGGCGCACCCCCGCACCCTAGCATATCCGGCCGCCGCCAAGGACAGCTACCCCGGCGGGTATTACTTCTTTGCAGCCTTTTTTCACTGCGGTCTCTGCCCTCCTTTCTCTGATTTCTTCTGCGACATTATGAACACATACGGCCTCCATCTGCTTGACTTCACCCCCAACGCCATCCTCACCATGGCGGTTTTCGCACACATGTGCGAAAACTTCATAGGAGTACACCCAAACGTAGCGCTTTTTAGGCACTTCTTCACTCCTAGAGCCGAGGCCGATGCCCCCCTCTCCGGAGGAATTTCTTGGGTTTTCCATCTGAATAAAAAGGGAGCGTACTTGCCGGGGGAGCTCCGCGGCAAGTGGGAGGAATGGCGAGCGGAGTGGTGCTGGATCGTTGAAGACCAGCCGCAAGCTTTCACCGCGCCGTGCACAACGCCCATCGTGCGCGGCAGGGACTGGAGTGAGCTAGATTCGGACGATATCAAGCTCGACATCGCCCTCGTCCGGATTCTTCGTCTTCGGATGGCGAAACTGTCCGTTGCAGAGGTGGGCGCAGACTTCCTCCGCCGCCGCATCGCCCCTCTCCAAGACAGGAAGAGGCCGGCCTGGGAGTACGGCGGCCCGGCGGACATAATGCGGCTGCGCCCCGGGCTCAACTTCAATTTCACCATGCTGGAGCTGAAGGGGATGGTCCGGGAACTCTTCAAGTACGACCCGGCACACCCTGAGTGGTTCAGACCTCCCCGGGAAGTGGTGCCGCTCTGCAACAACATCGTCCGGGACCGTATCCTCGCCATGATGCCCGCGTGCGACTCGCACGGCGTGGACCGCACGTGGATCACGCCCAAGCCCATTGACGTCCTCAACTTCTACGACAACCTCGCGGAGGTGGCGAAGAACAAGAATGACCTCAAGGAGCATACGCGGGACACCACCGACCAGGAGATTGCCTATATGGCTTCTCGGGCTGAAGAGGCCGCTGCAGCCGCAGCGGCAGGAATTTTTGGATACACGCCTAAAGAGGCGGAGGTTGCGGACGCGTCCAGCCAGGCGGAGGAGGCGGAGATCCGCAAATTGCTGCAGCTCCCTCCCGACGCGCTCGCCGGGGTCCCCTCGCTGAGGCACTCCGGGATCCACGGAATCGTGGCCGAGGCCGCGGCAATGGAGGGTGCCGCCGGAGGGAACAGAGGCGCCGCGAGGAGCGGAGGCGCCGGAGGAAGCGGAGGCGGCAAGGGAAAAGAGGCCGCAGCGCAGGGCGCTGGGCCCAGCGAGCCGGCCGGGGAAGAGGAGGAGGAGGAGGCCGAGGACTCCGGCGGATCCACGGAGCTCTACGCCGACGACCTCTCCTCGTCGGAGAGCTCCCCGCCCCCGGCAAGCCCAAGGCAGTCTCCGCCGAAGCATCTCCGCAAGACGGCGACGGGGGAGAGGGCGCAGGCGCCCCGGCAACAACCAGCTCGCCGGGCAGCTCCCCGGGGGAGCCAAGCCGCGCCAAGGGCGACCGGCGTACCAGCCGCAGCAGAGGCGGCCCGCGTGCGGGCCACGACGGAGGCACCTCGCAGGCCGGCGCCGAGCCGACAGGGGTCTTCTCGGAGCGGAGCAGCGGCTCCGCCCGCTCCTCGGGCGCCGGCTACCACAGGGGCTGGGTCTTCGCAGCCCCCAGCCCCGGTGAACACCAAGCGCGCGAGGGAGTCTTCGTCTTCCGCTCCTCGCGCCGACGCGCCCACGGTGGAGTACGACTTCTCCGCCCTGAGCGAGGACGACGAGGAGGACCAGGAGTAAGGATTTAGGACCTTACGCCTTCTCGAGTTTTGTCTTGATTTCTATTGATGCTGACTCTGTTCATTGCTTTGATTTCAGGACCTTGACTCAGCGCGCGGCGAAGAGGTCCAAGGCGCCTGTGGTCGAGGCCGCGGAAGACTCAGCCGCCGCGGCAACAGGAGGTGTGCCGGAGCCGAGCCTGCCGGACCCGAGCGCTGCTCCGAGGAGCAGCCCCCAGCGCAGCCCCCAGCGTAAGTCTGGGGTTTACTCTTTCGCTTGTCGGGGTACGCCTGAGGATTTCGTCTTCATTCATTATCTTGACGTTTTCTTATCTTGATTTGTGCAGAGGTGGAGCCACAGCGGGAAGAGCGCCCGGAGACCGTCGTCGAGGAGCCGCAGGCTCCGCCGTCCCCGCCAAGGCAGAACTCTCCGGCAAGGGAGAGTGCTCTGCCAAGGGCGGGTACTCCGCCAAGGCAGAGTACCCCGCCAAGGGCGAGCAGCCCGGCGAGGGCGGCTACTCCGCCAAGGCCGAGCTCCCCGACGAGGGAGCCCGCCGCTGAGGACGTCCGCCAAGGTATGCCTTGTGATTTGTCTTCTTGGCTTTGTCTCTTTTTGGATCTTTGCTTGAACTTGAACTTCTTTTTCTTCTTCTTCTTTTTAGATCCCCCTCCTCCTGAGCCGATGGAGACTGAAGTCATCAACATCGAGGACGAGGAGGGTGCGCAGGGCGGCGGCGGTGGCGCTCCTGCCACCGAGGAGACGGCTGAGGCCGCCGAGCCGGCCGCGCAGGAGACCGCTCCGGCTGCGGACGCAGCGACCGGGGAGGGGGACGGCGACCGCACCGCCGACCCGGAGGCGGCGGGAGCATCGGATGCTGCACCGGCCGCCGACCCCTCCGCCAGCAAGGAGCAGGGGTACTACCTTGAGGCCCCCAACGGCGTCTTCATCCAGATGCCTTGGGGGTCTTCATCGCGAGCTCCCGCGGAGGGCGAGGCGTTTGACGGAGAAGTCCTCGCCTCCGTGGGCCTGAAGATCGTAGAGGCGCCCGGCGGGAGTGAGGGGCCCGAGGAGGAGAAGCTGCTCCACCAGCTCCTGGCCCTTTACCGGGCCAGGCAGGCGAAGCTCGCCTCCCGGGAAGCCCTTGCCGCCAAGGCCGCCGCGGAGATGGAAAAGCGCGCGGCAGAGCTCAGCGCCGCCAACCAGGCGGCCCTCCGCGAGGTGGCGGAGGAGCGCGAGCGTCTCGCCGGCGAGTACCAAGAATGGGTGCTGGAGAAGGCCGAAGCTGAGGAACAGCAGCGGCTCGCCGGGGTGGAGCTGTCCCTGCGAGAAGGAGAGCTCGCGCAGCGGAAGGTCGAGCTCGACTCCCATGAGGAGGACCTTGCCGCTCGCGAGACGGCCCTTGGCGGGGAGTTGAAGGAGGCGAAAGCCGCCGCGGTTGCCGCGGAAGACGCCAAGAAGGAGCTCGCCGCCAAGGTTGTACAGCTGGAGAAGGCGCTGAAGGTGAGCGCGGAGAAGGTTGCCGCGCTCATCACGGAGCGCGAGAAGGACGCCCACACAAATTCTGAGCTCCAGGTGAGCCTTTCCAAGAGGGGCGACGAGTTGAAGGCCGCCAAGGACTCCATCGAGGACTTGGAGCTGAAGGTCACTACTCTGAAGGATTCACTCGACGCTGCCCGGGCTAAGGAGAACAAGCTGAAGGAGGAACTCCGTAAGGAGCGGACCTTGGTGGACAACGTCAACAAAGAATCCGAGCTCTTCCGCCAGACCATTGAGGTATGGACCGAAGACTTGGTATCCTCTGCGTCCAACATTGACCAGGAGCTGCTGGCGCTGAAGGTTGAACATCTCATCTACTCGCCGGATCCGGATCTCCCGCACAGCGCCAAGCTCAGCCTCTTCTTCAGAGGGATCGCGCCGGCCCTTGCAGGTCTCCGGAACCGAATCCCCGCGCAGCTGGCCGAGGAGTCGCGCCTGCTCTGCGCGGGAACTCTGGAGCGGGTGCTGACGAAGATCGTGTACCGCAACCCGGGGATCAATCTCACCAACGTTCTTCGTAGCTTGCCGGCTGATGCGGACACGGAGGCCCTGAAGGAGCAGGTCGCCCACATCATCGCCAAGGTGGCTAAGCTCGGCAGGAAGGAGGGCGACCGCGTAGATTAGGGCTCCGTTATTTTTATCTCTTTGTTGCTGCATATGATACCATGAACTTATTAGTCCATTGCGACAAGTTATCCTTTGTAAGATATTTATCTCATTTTAATCAATCAGTGCAATGTTATCTTCCTTGTCTTAATCCTTGACTTTGTATGTTTTTCACCCTACGCTCCCGGGGAGCTTGCCGGCAAGGGACCTAGCCGCGAGCGCTGAGTGCTGGACTCTAAGCAGCCTGCTGGCTAAGGTCTTACCGGCAAGCAACCTCGCCGCGGCTAGTCGCAACGCACTTAGCTTGCTGAGCGTACTCGGAAACGAAGCAAGGGCGCGACATTTGTCGCAGCTCACTTAAATCGTTGAGCGAACTCGAAAACAAGATAAGGGTGCGGCAAGCTACGGGTAGGTTCCTCCGCGCACAGGTTTTCCATACAAAGTGTGATTGTTCAAGGAAGACAACTAAAATTTAAAATTTGAACTGGTCAAATCCTAACAACTTAGCTTTCATATATCGCTTGCTTTCCGGTAAGGCTTCTCTTTCTTGAACAGCACTTGGTTCCTCCTCCACCTCCTTCCCCCCTGGCAAACTTGTGCGCGAGGAACGTTCCTTCTGCTTAAGAGGAAAAGAAAAGGTAGAGGGAAACAAGTATATGGCCTTTCGGCGTGCTAATGCTTACCGTATACTTGTGTGTTGCACCAAATGCCAAACAGAACATGCAAATAGCAAAGAAAAGCATGCAAAAGGCAATCGGTGCGAAAAACACGAAAACTTTACTGATGCACGGGGTCTGCGCCCGGCTTTGTACAAAGGGTTACATGCAACAGCGGCAAAGCTTGTACAAAAGGTGGTTGCCGGAGCGGATCACGACAACCGCGCCTTAGGGGTGAAACTTGCGAAGATGCTCTATGTTCCAGGAGTTGCTCACCGGTAAGCCTTCTTCGGTCTCGAGGCGGACAGCGCCGGGCCTCGTGACTTGTCTCACCCGATAAGGGCCTTCCCACTTCGGCGTCAACTTGTTGGAATTCTTGGCGGACTGAACACGCCGAAGAACAAGGTCGCCTTCCTCGAGACTCCTGGCCTTGACCTTGCGGCTATGGTAGCGACGCAAGGCTTGCTGGTATCGAGCAGCTCGTACAGCAGCCTGGAGACGTCCCTCCTCGAGGAGCAATGCGTCATCTTGCCGCAGTTGCTCTTGCTCGAGCTCATCATAAGCGAGCACTCGAGGAGATCCGTATACGAGTTCCGTGGGGAGAACTGCCTCTGCCCCATAGACTAGGGCAAAGGGTGTCTGTCCGGTGGCTCGACTTGGTGTCGTTCTGATTGACCAAAGAGCCGCCGGTAGCTCCTCTATCCAATTTCTTCCGCACTTTCGCAGCCTGTCAAAGGTCCTCGTCTTGAGTCCGCGCAGCACTTCAGCATTGGCCCTCTCCGCTTGACCGTTGCTCCTCGGGTGAGCAACAGAAGCGAAGCAGACCTTGGCGCCAAGGTCTTGGACGTACTGCATGAAGGTGCGACTAGTGAATTGTGTACCGTTGTCGGTGATGATCCTGTTAGGGATCCCGAAACGGCAAACAATCGACCTGAAGAACCTGACTGCTGACTGTGCTGTCACCTTTCTCACTGGCTCCACTTCTGGCCACTTTGTGAACTTGTCGATTGCAACGTACAAGTACTCAAAGCCCCCGACGGCTCGGGGGAAGGGGCCGAGGATATCGAGCCCCCAGACCGAGAAGGGCCAGGACAAAGGGATTGTTTGGAGAGCTTGAGCTGGCTGATGAATCTGTTTTGCATGGAACTGGCACGCTTCACACTTGGTTACTAGTGCAGTTGCATCTTGGAGGGCTTCTTGCCAAAAGAACCCTTGCCGGAAAGCTTTCCCGGCAAGCGCCCTTGCGCCAATGTGGTGGCCGCATATGCCTCCGTGTATTTCTGCCAACAGCTTCTGTCCATCTTCCCTGGAGATGCATTTCAACCTGACACCATTGAGTCTTCTTCTGTACAGCTCGTTATCCACGAACTGGTACATACTTGACTGTCTGGTTATCTTTTCTATTTCTTCTGGGTCGTCGGGAAGTTCTCCAGTTTGAAGGAAGCGGACGATCTGCTGTGCCCATGCCGGAGCTTGAGGCTCGACGGCAAGGACTAAAGGCTCGAGGGCCGCTGCGGGAACCTCAGCTTCTACGGCGAGGACTTCTGGCCCTGCCGGAGCTGATGGTCCCCCGGCAAGCTCGCCGGGACGAGGCTTGTCGGGAACGCTTGCTTCAACTGTACAAGCCCGAGGGCTTGCAGGAGCAAACTGTTCCTCAGCGTTCTGGTTGTTGATCTTGGGGACCTTGGCAGCGGTCTCAGGAAGATCCGCCGGCAAGTAGTCGCCGGAGACCAACTTTCTTTTCTTGGACTGCCCAACTGATGGTGTAACGGATGGCTGAGTCAGCTTGAGCAAGAAGGTCCCTGGTTCCACAGGTAACTTCATCGAAGCACACTTTGAAAGGCCATCTGCAATTTCATTTTGAGCTCTTGGGACGTGCTCCATCTGCAGACCTTCAAAGTGCTCCTCAAGCTTTCTCACTTCGTCGACATAAGCTTCCATCAAAGGGCTCTGATAGCTCTTGTTAACTTGTCGGACCACCAACTGAGAATCTCCCCGCACAATCAGCTTTCTGATCCCAAGTTCGGCCGCAATTCTGAGGCCGGCAAGCAAGCCTTCATATTCTGCAGTGTTGTTTGTCGCTTGCTCCCTGGGAAAGTGCATCTGGATAACATATTTGAGGTGCTCTCCGGTGGGCGCAATGAGTACCACGCCAGCACCGGCGCCTTGCAGCGAGAAGGCACCGTCAAAATACATTACCCATTCACTTGTTGCCTCTTGTACGGGTGCCCTTGTTTCTTGAACTTCTTCTTCGGGCGTTGGAGTCCACTCAGCTATGAATTCTGCCAAGGCTCGGCTCTGTATAGTTGAAGTACTTTCAAACTTGAGTCCAAAGCTCGACAGCTCCAGTGCCCACTCAACGATCCTGCCTGTTGCTTCGGGGTTATGCAATATCCTCTTCAGCGGAAAGCGAGTGACCACTGTTATCTCATGGGCTTGGAAGTAATGGCGCAGCTTTCTTGAGGCCATGAGGAGGCCGAAAAGCAACTTTTGCACACCAGAGTACCTTGATCTAGCTCCCTGGAGAAGGGAACTCACAAAATACACTGGGCGCTGCACCATCTTCTTCCGCACCTCATCCTGTTCCTGCGCAGAGTTATCCTTGTCGGGGCCAGAGCTTGCCGGGACAGCCCCCTGCTTGTCGCTGGATTCGCTTACCGGTGGTGCTGACTCCTCGTCGGACTCCCTCTCCGCTACTAACGCAGCACTAACCACCTGGTTGGTTGCCGCTAGGTATAGCAACAACTTTTCCTGTGGTCTAGGTGCGACAAGTATAGGAGTGGAGGACAGGTACCGTTTCAAATCCTGCAGCGCCGCCTCCGCTTCCGGAGTCCACTTCATGGGACCTGCCTTCTTCAAGATTTTGAAGAAAGGTAGGGCGCGTTCTGCAGATTTTGAAATGAACCTACTGAGGGCAGCCACGCAGCCTGCAAGCCTCCTGACATCCTTGACGCGCTTTGGGGCCTCTATCTGCTCGATGGCTTTAATCTTGTCGGGGTTGGCTTCAATCCCCCTCTGCGATACAAAGAACCCGAGAAGCTTGCCGGAGGGGACTCCAAAGACGCACTTCTCGGGGTTCAACTTGAGCTGTATTCTGCGCAGGTTCTGAAACGTTTCTTCCAAGTCTTGAATCAGGGTTTCCTTGCTCTTGCTCTTCACCACAATGTCATCCATGTAAGCTTCTACATTTCTGTGGATCTGTGGCTCAAAAGCAGTGTATACTACCCTTGCAAAGGTTGAGCCTGCATTCTTCAATCCAAATGGCATGCGAATAAAGCAATAAGTGCCACATGGAGTGATAAATGCAGTCTTCTCTTCATCCTCCTTGGCCATGAAAATCTGATGATAGCCTGAGTATGCATCAAGAAAACAGAGTAGCTCACATCCGGCAGTGGAGTCAACGATCTGGTCAATGCGCGGCAAAGGGAATGGATCCTTGGGACATGCTTTATTCACGTCGGTGAAGTCTATACACAGTCTCCATTTCCCATTGGCCTTGCGCACGACGACTGGGTTCGCCAACCACGTCGGATGGATCACACCTCTAACTAGGCCTGCTGCTTCTAGCTTCTTGATTTCTTCGTTGATGAACTCTTGGCGCTCCACGGCTTGCTTCCTCACTTTCTGCTTGATAGGCCGCGCATGAGGACAGACAGCAAGCTTGTGCTCAATCACCTTCCTGGGAACACCGGGGATGTCAGATGGTTGCCAGGCAAACACATCGACATTCGCCCGCAGGAAGGCGACGAGCGCGCTTTCCTATTTGCTGTCGAGGGTAGCACTGATGGTGAAGGTACCACCAGTGTCGTCCTCCTTGGCGGACACCTTCTTGGTTGCCGGAGGAGCAGCCATTCCTTTCTTACTCTTGCCGGTGGAGCTCGATGGAACGTCCTCGACGGCAGCGCAGCACTCCGAAGAGGTGCGGTTGCCGGAGTGGGTCCCAGAGCACTTGCCGGACTTGGTCTTCGTCTTCTTTCCCCCGGGAGCTTCAGCGGCAAGAGTATCCTTCTCGGCCGCAGCTGCCGCATCCCGGTAGATCTTGTCGGCACAGACAAGCGCATCCTTCTTGTCGCCGTGGACAGTGATGACGCTTATCGGCCCCGGCATCTTGAGTACGTTGTAGGCATAATGGGAAGCTGCCATGAACTTGGCGAGGGCAGGACGGCCGAGTATTCCATTGTAGGGCAACGGAATATCGGCAACGTCGAAAGTGATGCGCTCAGTCCTGAAGTTGAGCTCCCCGCCAAAGGTCACCGGCAGAGTGATCTTTCCCTTGGGCTTGCTCCTTCCCGGGTTGATTCCTTGGAATGAACCGGTCTCTTCGAGCTCGCCATCTGGAATCTGGAGTTTCTTGATCACAGCAGAGGAGATCAAGTTCAGCCCGGCCCCGCCGTCAACCAACATTTTGGTGACCTTGAGGTTGCGGATGGTGGGAGAAACCAGCATCGGCAAGCACCCGACCGCGGTGGTGCGGTCAGGGTGATCCTCAAGGTCAAAATTGATGGGCGTGCTGGACCATTTGAGGAGCCTGCGCGACTCTACGGGCGGCTCTGCTGCGTTTACCTCACGCACCCACTGCTTTAGTTGGCGGTGGGAGGTGTGCAGAGAGGCGCCACCGTCAATGCACAGGACCTCCGTGGCCTTCTGGAACTCCTGCTCGCTGTTATCTTCATCCTCCATGTCTTCATCGTCGTCCTCTTCGTCCTTGTCGCGGCCCCGGGGAGGCCGATCTCCTTGCCGCTGCTTGGCCTTGCCGCGGCGCCCTCCCCGGCCGTTGAACGGCCGCTTCTTGCTGGGCTCTTCCCCGCCACCTTGGGCCTTCTCTTTGTCGCGCCTCTCGTACTCAGCTTTCTGCTGCTCGACGAGATATTCGACGCGCTTGCAGTTGGAGAGATCGTGACCCTTGGTGCGGTGGATCTTACAGTATTGCTTGTCGGAGCTGCCCGGCTTGTCGGCCGCCGCTACAGGGGCAGGCTCCTTGCCGGAGCCGCCAGCCTGCGTTTGCTTGGCGGGGGCCTCCTTGCCGGACTTCTCGGCGGCAAGCACCTCTTTCTTGCCCTTTCTTCTGTTGTTCCGCCGCCGGCTCTTCTTTGCCGGGGCGGTGTCGTCGCTGTCGCTTCCTCCTGCGCCAGCATCCTCCCCGGGGAGTCTCCTCCCCTCTTCCGCGCGTGCGCACTTGTCAGCCAGAGCATAGAGCTCGCTGACATACCGAATCTTGGTCATTGCCATCTCTTCACGCATGCGGCGGTTACGCACGTTCTGGTGGAACGCGCTGATAACCGCGGCAGGGTGGACATCAGGGATGTTGTGCTGCACACGGCTGAAGCGTTGGATGTACTTGCGCAGGGTCTCGCCTTCCTTCTGGGCCAGAATGTGGAGATCGCTCTCCTGGCCGTGGGGTTTGTGGCCGCCGGTGAAGGCGCCAACAAACTGGTGGCAAAGGTCGGCCCAAGAAGAGATAGAACCTTCCGGCAAGTGCATAAGCCACGAACGGACGTTCGGCTTTAGCACGAGCGGGAAGTAGTTCGCCAAGATCTTCTCGTCGCGCCCCCCGGCAGCTTGCACTGCGATGGTATAGACGCTGAGGAATTCCGAGGGGTGCGTCTTGCCGTCGTACTTCTCCGGTACGTCGGGCTTAAAATTCTTCATGCTGGGCCACTGGACGCGCCGCAGCTCGCGGGTGAACGCAGGGCAGCCTGCCGCGTACGGCAAGTCGCCTGGCTCACCGGGCGCGTGCGCGTCGACAGTGTTCCCAGCTCTCTTGTCTGATTGTCGCCGAGCTTCTCGGCGGCGCTCGATTGTGGTCCGAGCGTCTTCTTCTCGCCGGTCGTCGAGGACCTGGCGCTGGTCCCGACGGGCCCGCGGGTCCGACGAGGCTGTGGAGCCGTCGTCGGGGTTGTTCCGGCGGGGCGGCGTCTTCTGCTTCTGCGGCGGGGAATGCACGCTTGTCGCACCCCCGGCAGTCTTGTCGCCGTCATCCTTCGTCTTCTCAGCTTGCCGCGGCCGTGAGGTCGACGGCTGCTGTGGAGAATCGTTGTTGGCGAAGTCTATCAGGCTCCGGATGGTGGCCCTCCATTCTTCGGCCTTGTCGGCCGCTGGAGGGAAGTCGAGGAGCAGTTGCGCCCTTGCGAGCGCTTCTGCTGGACTGGAGGGGAACGCGGGTGAGCGGTGCGAGGAGCGGGATACGCTCGGACTTCTAACAACGTTAGAAGGAGCGGGGTCCCGCGCCGGCGCCTTCGCTTTGCTTGTGCCCGGACGGGGGTCCGGGGCGTCCCGCGAGCCTCCGGTTTGGCCTTGTCCCAGCAAGCGGATGCCACCTCCCGTGACATGGCGCTGCTGGGTTGTCGTGTGCTGAGACGGACGCGGCGCGTCCACGGAGACCGCGGTTCGGTCGTCCGTCCTGTTCTTGGATCTGGTGGCGCCGTGAGTGTCCTCGCCGGCGACCACCCTTCCGACGGCGTCTCCCCCGCCCACCGTTGGTTCTGGTGGCGGCGGGTGAGACGCAGACGGGCCTCCGACCTCCGAAGCCTTCTTCTTCGGGGCCATGGAGTTGTCGCTGGTGAAGTTGCTGATGAAGCTGGAGAGGTTGATGAAGAATGCGCCCGCGCGAACGCCGGATCAGGTTCGCACAACCTCGACGCCCCCTACCTGGCGCGCCAAAGATGTCGGGGGAAACTGTCCGCCACGAACACCTATGGGACCGGAGCCCCTTGTCTGTGCGGTACGAGGGCGGAGGGAGCACAAAGAGCAGATCGTAGCGAGCACGCGGGCAGTTTTACCCAGGTTCGGGCCGCGGTATACGCGTAAAACCCTACTCCTGCTTGGTTGTGTATTAAGTTGGAGAGCTCGGGAGCTTGAAGAAGCAGCTACACCGAGCGTGAGAGTGATCTAGGTTCCGAACCTCCTCCACGTTGTGCATGGGCCTCCTTTTATAGTGCAAGGGGTCACCGACAGGTGTCAACGTAGGAGAAAGGGGTAAAAACGTAAAAGAGGTGGTAGTTGTAACAGTGCGGGAACAGTGGAGCTACAGTGCAGAACAGTGGTCTATACCTACTTAGACAGTGGGGGACAAGGGCATTTAATGCCCGTCGCCGTCGACCCCAAAAGCTCCCGCCTTAGCGTCTCCGTCCGCCACGGCGATGGATCCATCACCGTGGAGTGCCACCGTGTCCCCCAGGCTGCACAGCCATCCGCCACGCGTCCCTGGATAGGCCCCAGGGGCGACGCGTGGGCCGATGAGCTGGAGCGCGGGCACACAGCGCAACCTTCCCGGCAAGCACCTTGCCGGGGCCTTGATCTTGTCGGGCCCGGGAGCTTGCCGCTCCCCGGGCCCTTGCCGGGGCGCATATAGCGCCGAGGCGTGTCTTCTAATCTTCCTGGCAAGCCCCTCTCGCCAGGGTCTTGTGCTAGTGGGGCAGTCTTGAGCCTGGTACGGCCTTCCCGGCAAGCTCCTCTTGCCGGGGTCTCGGTCTTCTTTCTTGTATACTTTGTTTTTGAATGATTTAATAGGGAGCAGGAAGGTCTCCGGCGAGCACGCGGTAAACCCTGCCGCGGGAAGCTGCAACTGCCCGTGCACAAGTTGGGGTACTGAGGTACCCCTACCTTAGTACACCGACATCACGGAACAATTCCGCATCATTGCTACTAACATCTTTCAACTTAGTTTTCTCTAGGAACATATAAAAAATAAACGGGGAGCAACATCGTGAGCTATTGATCTACAACATATATATGCTAATACTACGAGGACTAAGTTCATGATAAATTAAAGTTCAATTTAATCATATTACTTAAGAACTCCCACTTAGATAGCATCCCTCTAGTCATCTAAATGATCACGTGATCCAAATCAACTAAACCATGTCCGATCATCACGTGAGATGGAGTAGTTTCAATGGTGAACATCTTATGTTGATCATATCTACTATATGATTCACGCTCGACCTTTCGGTCTCCAGTGTTCCGAGGCCATATTTGCATATGCTAGGCTCGTCAAGTTTAACCCGAGTATTCTGCGTGTGCAAAACTGGCTTACACCCGTTGTATTTGAACGTAGAGCTTATCACACCCGATCATCACGTGGTGTCTCGGCACGATGAACTTTCGTAACGATGCATACTCAGGGAGAACACTTATACCTTGAAATTTAGTAAGGGATCATCTTAAAATGCTACCGTCGAACTAAGCAAAATAAGAAGCATAATAAGATAAACATCACATGCAATCAAAATATGTGACATGATATGGCCATCATCATCTTGTGCTTTTGATCTCCATCTCCAAAGCACCGTCATGATCACCTTCGTCACCGGCACGACACCTTGATCTCCATCGTAGCATCGTTATCGTCTCGCCAACTATTGCTTCTACGACTATCGCTACCGCTTAGTGATAAAGTAAAGCAATTACATGGCGATTGCATTTCATACAATAAAGCGACAACCATATGGCTCCTGCCAGTTGCCGATAACTTTACAAAACATGATCATCTCATACAAAACCGTATATCTCATCATGTCTTGACCATATCACATCACAACATGCCCTGCAAAAACAAGTTAGATGTCCTCTACTTTGTTGTTGCAAGTTTTACGTGGCTGCTATGGGCTTAGCAAGAACCGTTCTTACCTACGCATACAAAACCACAACGATGTTTCGTCAAGTATGTGTTGTTTTAACCTTCACAAGGACCGGGCGTAGCCACACTTGATTCAGCTAAAGTGAGAGAGACAGACACCCGCCAGTCACCTTTAAGCAACGAGTGCTCATAACGGTGAAACCAGTCTCGCGTAAGTGTACGCGTAATGTCGGTCCGGGCCGCTTCATCTCACAATACCGCCGAAGCAAAGTATGACATGCTGGTAAGCAGTATGATTAGTATCGCCCACAACTCATTGTGTTCTACTCATGCATATCATCTACGCATAGACGTGGCTCATGATGCCACTGTTGGGAAACGTAGTATTTTCAAAATTTTCCTACGATCACGCAAGATCTATCTACTAGATGCATAGCAACGAGGGGGAGAGTGTGTCTACGTACCCTCGTAGACCGGGAGCGGAAGCGTCAAGTGACGCGGTTGATGTAGTCGAACTTCTTCGCGATCCAACCGATCAAGCACCGAACGTACGGCACCTCCGCGTTTAGCACACGTTCAGCTTGATGACGTCCCACGAGCTCTTGATCCAGTTGAGCTTCACGGGAGAGTTTCGCCAGCACGACGGCGTGGTGACAGATATGATGTATCTACCGGCGCAGGGCTTCGCCTAAGCAGTGCAACGGTATGACCGAGGTGTGTTTCTGTGGAGAGGGGCACCGAACACGGCTAAAACAATTCAACTTGTGTGTCCGAGGGTGCCCCCCTACCCCCGTATATAAAGGAGCAAGGGAGAGGCCGGCCCTAGAGGAGGCGCACCAAGTGTGGGGGAGTCCTACTAGGACTCCCAAGTCCTAGTAGGATTCCTCTTTCCTTTCCGGAGTAGGAGAGAAGGAAAGAGGTGGAGAGGGAGAAGGAAAAGGGGGCTGCACCCCTTGTCCAATTCGGACCAGAGGGGGGGGGGGTGCGCGCCTCCTTCCTTTTGGCCTTTCTCCTCTATTCCCGTATGGCTCAATAAGGCCCATATACTCCGAAAAATACCCGAATCACTCGGAACCTTTCCGATGTCCGAATATAGTCGTCCAATATATCGATCTTTATGTCTCGACCATTTCGAGACTCCTCGTCATGTCCCCGGTCTCATCCGGGACTCCGAACTCCTTCGGTACATCAAAACTCATAAACTCATAATACCGATCGTCATCAAACGTTAAGCGTGCGGACCCTACGGGTTCGAGAACTATGTAGACATGACCGAGACTCATCTCTGGTCAATAACCAATAGCGGAACCTGGATGCTCATATTGGCTCCTACATATTCTACGAAGATCTTTATCGGTCAAACCGCATAACAACATACGTTGTTCCTTTTGTCATTGGTATGTTACTTGCCCGAGATTCGATCGTCGGTATCTCTATACCTAGTTCAATCTCGTTACCGGAAAGTCTCTTTACTCATTCCGTAATACATCATCTCGTGACTAACTCATTAGTCTTTTGCTTGCAAGGCTTATTATGATGTGCATTGCCGAGAGGGCCCAGAGATACCTCTCCGACACTCGGAGTGACAAATCCTAGTCTTGATCTATGCCAACACCACGAACACTTTCAAAGACACCTGTAGAGCATCTTTATGATCACCCAGTTACGTTGTGACGTTTGATAGCACACAAGGTGTTCCTACGGTATTCGGGAGTTGCATAATCTCATAGTCATAGGAACATGTATAAGTCATGAAGAAAGCAATAGCAGTAAAACTAAACGATCATAGTGCTAAGCTAACGGATGGGTCTTGTCCATCACATCATTCTCCTAATGATGTGATCCCGTTGATCAAATGACAACTCATGTCTATGGTTAGGAAACATAACCATCTTAGATCAATGAGGTAGTCTAGTAGAGGCATACTAGGGACACTGTGTTTTGTCTATGTATTCACACATGTACTAAGTTTCCGGTTAATACAATTCTAGCATGAATAATAAACATTTATCATGATATAAGGAAATATAAATAACAACTTTATTATTGCCTCTAGGGCATATTTCCTTCAGTTATGCGGTTCGACCGATAAAGATCTTCGTAGAATATGTAGGAGCCAATATGGGCATCCAGGTTTCGCTATTGGTTATTGACCGGAGAGATGTCTCGGTCATGTCTACATAGTTCTCGAACCCGTAGGGTCCGCACGCTTAACGTTCATTGATAATATAGTATTGAATGAGTTATGTATGTTGGTGACCGAATGTTATTCGGAGTCCCGGATGTGATCACGGACATGATGAGGAACTCCGGAATGGTCTGGAGATAAAGATTGATATATGGGATAATAGTGTTTGGTCTCCGGAAGGGTTCCGGAATTCACCGGAAGGGGTTCCGGATGTTTCCCGAAATTTTTGGGTACGAGGACACTTTATTTGGGCCAAAGGGGAAAGCCCACAAGGTTTTTGTAAAGCGCAAAAGTAAGTTTTGCGGAGTCCAGGGGCCAGACGCCAGGGTCCAGACGTCGGGAACCTTGGCGTCTGGCCCTGGAGTCCGAGAAGGACTCTTGCCTTTTGGGCGAAACCGACTTTGTGGAGGCTTTTACTCCAAGTTTCGACCCCAAGGCTCAACATATAAATAGAGGGGCAGGGCTAGCACCCAAGATACATCAATATACACCAAGCCGTGTGCCGACAACCCCGACCCTCTAGTTTATCCTCTGTCTAGTTTCTGTAGTGCTGGGCGAAGCCCTGCAGAGATTGTTCTTCATCAACAACCGTCACCACGCCGTCTGCTACTTCTCGAATTGGCATTGTATTCCCTCGAAGAGGAAAGGGAGATGCATCATAGTAGCGTAAGTATTTCCCTCAGTTTTTGAGAACCAAGGTATCAATCCAGTAGGAGACCACGTGCGAGTCCCTCGCACCTGCACAAACAAATAAGAACTTCGCAGCCAACACGATAAGGGGTTGTCAATCCCTTTACGGTCACTTACGAAAGTGAGATCTGATATAGATGATAGTTTACATTTTTGGTATTTTTTTATAAGAACAGAAAGTAAAAGCGAAAAAAGTAAAGTAGATGTAGATTGATATGTTGAGAATAGACCCCGGGGCCATAGTGTTCTCTAGTAGCTTCTCTCATGATAGCGATATTCTACGGCGGGTTAACAAATTACCGTCGAGCAATTGATAGAAAAGCGAATAATTATGAGACTATCTAGGCATGATCATTTTATATAGGCATCACGTCCGAGATAACTAGACCGACTCCTGCCCGCATCTACTACTATTTCTCCACACATCGATCGCTATCGAGCATGCATCTAGTGTATTGAGTTCATAAGAACAGAGTAACGCCTTAAGCAAGATGACATGATGTAGAGGGATAAACTCAAGGAATATGATATAAACCCCATCTTTTTATCCTCAATGGAAACAATACAATACGTGCCTTGCTGCCCCTGCTGTCACTGGGAAAGGACACCGCAAGATTGAACCCAAAGCCAAGCACTTCTCCCATTGCAAGAACTATAGATCTAGTAGGCCAAACCAAACCAATAATTCGAAGAGACTTGCAACGATATTATGAGCACACATAAAGAGTTCAGAAAAGAACCAAATATTTCTCATAGATAATCTTGATCATAAACTCACAATTCACCGGATCTCGACAAACACACCGCAAAAAGAGATTACATCGAATAGATCTCCTCGAAGACCGAGGAGAACTTTGTATTGAGATCCAGAGAGAGAGAAGAAGCCATCTAGATACTAGCTATGGACCCAAAGGTCTATGGTAAACTACTCACAACTCATGGTGAGGGCGATGATGATGATGTAGAAGCACTCCGTGATGGATCCCCCCTCCGGCGGAGCTCCGGAACAGGCTCCAAGATGGGATCTCACGGGAACAGAAGGTTACGGCGGTGGAATTAGGGTTTCCTCTCTGTTGCTGATGGTTTCGGGGTACGTAGGCTTATATAGGAGGACGGAGGACTCCGAGGGACTCACGAGGGGTCCACGAGGCAGGGGGCGCGCCGTGGGAAGGGGGGCGCGCCCCCACCCTCGTGGGCACCTCGTGGCCCCTCTGCCGTGGTTCTCAAGTCTCCCGTGCATGATTTTCTCCAAAAATATCTCTCCCGAAGGTTTCATTCCGTTTGGACTCCGTTTGATATTCCTTTTCTGCAAAACCCTGAAACAGGCAAAAAACAACAATCTGGACTGGGCCTTTGGGTTAGTAGGTTAGTCCGAAAAATGATATAAAAGTGTATGATAAAGCCCATTAAACATCCAAAAAATCATAAATAATAGCATGGAACAATAAAAAATTATAGATACGTTGGAGACGTATCACCGTCGTGCTGCCGAAACTCATCTACTACTTCGCCCGTCTTGCTGGATCAAGAAGGCGAGGATTTCATCGAGCTGAACATGTGCTGAATGCGGAGGTGCCGTACGTTCGGTGCTAGATCGGGACGGATCGTGAAGGTGTACGACTACATCAACCGTGTTGACAAACGCTTCCGTTTTTGGTGTACGAGGGTACGTAAACACACTCTCCCCTCTCATTGCTATGCTTCTAGTAGATAGATCTTGCGTGATCGTAGGATTTTTTTGAAATAGTACGTTCCCCAACAGTGACGTCATGAGCCAGGTCTATGCGTAGATGATATGCACGAGTAGAACACAATGAGTTGTTGGCGATAATAGTCATACTCCTTACCAGCATGTCATACTTTGATTCGGCGGTATTGTTGGATGAAGCGGCCCGGACCGACATTACGCGTATGCTTACGCGACACTGGTTCTACCGACGTGCTTCGCACACAGGAGGCTGGCGGGTGTCAGTTTCTCCAACTTTAGTTGAATCGTGTGTGGCTACGCCCGGTCCTTGTGAAGGTTGAAACAACACACTTGACGAAAAATCGTTGTGGTTTTGTATGCGTAGGTAAGAACGGTTCTTGCTAAGAACATAGCAGCCACGTAAAACTTGCAACAACAAAGTAGAGGACGTCTAACTTTTTTTTGCAGGGCATGTTGTGATGTGATATGGTCAAGACGTGATGAGTTATACGTTATTGTATGAGATGATCATGTTTTGTAAATTATAGGCAACCGGCAGGAGCCTTATGGTTGTCTCTTTATTGTATGAATTGCGAAGGCCATGTAATTGCTTTACTTCATCACTATGAGTTAGTGATAGTAGTAGTAGTAGCAATAGTTGGCGAGACGACCACGACACTACGATGAAGATCATGGTGTCAAGCCAGTGATGATGGAGATCATGACGATGCTTTGGAGATGGAGATCAAAAGCACAATATGATGATGGCCATATCATGTCACATATTTTGATTGCATGTGATGTTTATCTTATTATGCTTCTTATTATGCTTAGTACGGCTGTAGCATTATAAGATGATCCCTTACAAAATTTCAAGGTACAAGTGTTCTCCTTGAGTATGCACCGTTGCGAAAGTTCGTCGTGCCGAGACACCACGTGATGATCGGGTATGATAAGCTCTACGTTCAAATACAATGGGTGTAAGACAGTTTTGCAGATGCAAAATACTCGGGTTAAACTTGATGAGCCTAGCATGTACAGACATGGCCTCGGAACACTGGAGACCGAAAGGTCGAGCGTCAATCATATAGTAGATATGATCAACATAAGATGTTTACCATTAAAAACTACTCCATCTCACGTGATGATCATACATGGATTAGTATATTTGGATCACGTGATCATTTAGATGACTAGAGGGATGTCTATAAGTGTGAGTTCTTTAGTTATATGATTAAATGAACTTTTATTTAGCATGAACTTAGTCCTGGTAGTTTTTGCATATCTATGTTGTTGTAGATCAATGGCCCGTGCTACCGTTCCCTTGAATTTTAATGCATTCCTAGAGAAAGCTAAGTTGAAAGATGATGGTAGCAACTACACGGACTGGGTCCGTAACTTGAGGATTATCCTCATTGCTGCACAGAAGACTTGTGTCCTGGAAGCACTGCTAGGTGACAGGCCTACTGCAGGTGCAACTCCAGACGTTATGAACGTCTAGCAAGCTCGTTCTGATGACTACTAGATAGTTCAGTGTGCCATGCTTTACGGCTTAGAATCGGGACTTCAACGACATTTTAGCGTCATGCAGCATATGAGATGTTCCAAGAGTTGAAGTTAATGTTTCAAGCAAATGCTCGAATTGAGAGATATGAAGTCTCCAATAAGTCCTATAGCTGCAAGATGGAGGAGAACAGTTCTATAAGTGAACACTTGCTTAGAATGTCTAGGGACTACAATCATATGACTCAACTTGGTTGCATAGTTGACGAAGATAGTGTTGTTGATAGAGTTCTTCAATCACTACCATCAAGCTATAAAGGCTTCGTGATGAACTATAACATGCAAGGGATGCAGAAGACCATTCCCAAGCTCTTCGCTATGCTCAAAGCTGCGGAGGTAGAAATCAAAAAGGAGCATCAAGTGTTGATGGTTAACAAGACCACTAGTTTCAAGAAAAATGGCATGGGAAAGAAAGGGAACTTCAAGAAGAATAGCAAGACAATTGCTACTCCCATGAAGAAACCCAAGTCTGGAGCCAAGCCTGAAACTGAGTGCTTCTACTACAAAGGGACTGGACACTTGAAGCGGAACTGCGCCGAGTATTTGGCGAATAACAAGGATGGCAAAGTGAACAAAGGTATATTTAATATACATGTTATTGATGTGTACCTTACTAATGCTCGTAGTAGCACCTGGGTATTTGATACTGGTTCGGTTGCTAATATTTGTAACTCGAAACAGGGGCTACGGATTAAGCGAAGATTAGCTAAGGACGAGGTGACGATGCGCGTGGGAAATGGTTCCAAAGTCGATGTGATCGCCGTCGGCACGCTACCTCTACATCTACCATCGGGATTAGTTTTAGACCTAAATAATTGTTATTTGGTGCCAGCGTTGAGCATGAACATTATATCTGGATCTTGTTTCTTGCAAGACGGTTATTCATTTAAATCAGAGAATAATGGTTGTTCTATTTATATGAGTAATATCTTTTATGGTCATGCACCCTTGAAGAGTGGTCTATTCTTGTTAGATGTCGATCGTAGTGATACACATATTCATAATATTGAAGCCAAAAGATGCAAGGTTGATAATGATAGTGCAACTTATTTGTGGCACTGCCGTTTAGGTCATATTGGTGTAAAGTGCATGAAGAAACTCCATGCTGATGGACTTTTGGAATCACTTGATTATGAATCACTTGCTGCTTGCGAACCATGCCTCATGGGCAAGATGACTAAAACTCCGTTCTCTGGAACAATGGAGTGAGCAACAGATTTGTTGGAAATCATACATACTGATGTATGTGGACCGATGAGTGTTGAGGCTCGCGGCGGATATCGCTATTTTCTGACCTACACTGATGATTTGAGCATATATGGGTATATCTACTTGATGAAACACAAGTCTGAAACATTTGAAAAGTTCAAAGAATTTCAGAGTGAAGTAGAGAATCATTGTAACAGGAAAATAAAGTTTCTACGATCTGATCGTGGAGGCGAATATTTGAGTTACGAGTTTGGTCTTCATTTGAAACAATGTGGAATAGTCTCACAACTCACGCCACCCGGAACACCAAAGTGTAATGGTGTGTCTAAACGTCGTAACCATACTTTATTAGATATGGTGCGATCTATGATGTCTCTTACCAATTTACCACTATCATTTTGGGGTTATGCTTTAGAGACAGCTGCATTCATGTTAAATAGGGCACCATCAAAATCCATCTAGACGACGCCTTACGAACTGTGGTTTGGCAAGAAACCAAAGTTGTCATTTCTTAAAGTTTGGGGCTGCAATGGTTATGTGAAAAAGCTTCAACCTGATAAGCTCGAACCCAAGTCGGAGAAATGTGTCTTCATAGGATACTCAAAGGAGACTGTTGGGTACACCTTCTATCACAGATCCGAAGGCAAGATAATCGTTGCTAAGAATGGATCCTTTCTAGAAAAGGAGTTTCTCTCGAAAGAAGTGAGTGGGAGGAAAGTAGAACTTGATGAGGTATTTGTACCTTCTCCCGAATTGTAAAGTAGCACATCACAGAAACTAGTTCCAGTGATTCCTACACCAGTTAGCGAGGAAGCTAATGATGATGATCATGAAACTTCAGATCAAGTTACTACTGAACCTCGTAGGTCAACCAGAGTACATTCCGCACCAGAGTCAGGGCCCGCCCTGAGGGGGGGTAGGGGGGTGGCCGCCCCGGGCCCCCAAACTCGAGGGGCCCCCACCATGTACGTAGGCTATAGCCTATGGGCCTATCTACTGTTCGTGAGAAAAACAAGTCAAAGGGCTGGACTTCACGCTGCGCAAGAGCAAGCAGCGCACGCACCAGCGAGCGATGTCTCAAAAAACATCAGTGAGCGATTCCTTGATTCATGACGAAACAAAAGGAAAGAGCAATCTATCCAATCTGACGGCCCCTTCCTATTCCATATTTTCATCACGCAATGATTCCCTCAGGCCACCGACATCGTACTGCCGCCTCTTGCTAATTTCCTTCCTATTCAGTTCGCCGCCGCCGATTTCAATTCCGTGAGCCTCCGTCGTCTGATCGTCACGTGGCTTTGCTTGTTCTCCGTCTGATCATCTCCAGAGTGCAAATTCTGTAGGCACATATTGCCATTCATTGGATGCTGTTCAATGATTGATGCATTTTTTTCCAGCATTGTGTGTTATCTTGTTGTCTGAAGAGTATGTATCGGATAGCAGTAGAAGGCAAAGGGAAAAAATATTGGTAACTTCTACAATCACACAGTGGACATATTCAGAAATTTTTCATAAGTGATACTGGTGCTAGTGGCCATATAGGAAGAATAACCAACTAATAGGAATTTGAAATCCGATTAACAAGAAGAAAATGCCAACACCAACATCGACGATAATTAACAATGTAAGTGGCTCTAACAATGTAGGTAATTCATCGGATGCACGATCATAGTCGGCTAGTGTTGAGAAACAACCTGTTTATACTGCTGACATTTATGATAAGTTTTTTGAAGTTGAATTTATTAAGAATTATTTGAGATCAAAAATAACTGAAGAGAGGTTAGGTGGCCTGGCAACTTTATGCATCGAGAAGAAAATTATTGGATGAGATTGACATCAACCACATCATAAGTGACATTGCTGCAAAAGTTGTTTGAAGAAACTTTTAAGGTAATATGTATGAATTATTTCATATGATACTAGTTTTTAATGCATTTAAGTGTTATCCATAATATTTCATACATATGTATAGTCACTGTTATTTTTATGATGTCTATATTAAGGGCCCCAAATTTTAGTCTCGCCCCGGGCCCCCAAAATCTTAGGACCGGCCCTGACTAGAGTGGTACGGCAACCCAGTTCTGGAAGTCATGTTACTAGACCATGATGAACCTATGAACTATGACGAAGCAATGATGAGCCCATATTCCGCAAAATGGCTTGAGGCCATGAAATCTGAGATGAGATCCATGTATGAGAACAAAGTGTGTACTTTGGTTGACTTGCCCGATGATCGGCAAGCCATTGAAAATAAATGGATCTTCAAGAGGAAGACCGACGCCGACGGTAATGTTACTGTTTACAAAGCTCGACTTGTTACGAAAAGTTTTGGACAAGTTCAAGAAGTTGACTACAATGAGACTTTCTCACCCGTAGCGATGCTTAAGTCTGTCCAAATCATGTTAGCAATTGCCGCATTTTATGATTATGAAATCTGGCAAATGGATGTCAAAACTGCATTCCTAAATGGATACCTCAAAGAAGAGTTGTATATGATGCAACCAGAAGTTTTTGTCGATCCTAAAGGTGCTGACAAAGTGTGCAAGCTCCAGCGATCCATATATGGACTGGTGCATGATACGTCTCCAACATATCTATAATTTTTGATTGTTCCATGCTATTATATATTCTGGTTTGGATGTTTAATGGGATTTATTATACACTTTTATATTATTTTTGGGACTAACCTACTAACCCAAGGCCCAGTGCAAATTGCTGTTTTTATTGCCTATTTTAGTGTTCCGCAGAAAAGGGTATCAAACAGAGTCCAAACGGAATGAAACCTTCGGGAGAGTTATTTTTGGAACCGTATCTACCCAGAAGACTTGGAGTACACGTTAGGGAATAAGAGAGGTGGCCACGAGGGTCCAGGGCGCGCCCCCACCCTCGTGACCCCCCTCTAGCTCCCCTGATGCCCTCCTTCCTCCTATATATATCCATATACCCTGAAAACATCAAGGCAACAGAGAAAACACTAATTCCACCGCCGCAACCTTCTGTCCCCGTGAGATCCCATCTTGGGGCCTGTTCCGGAGCTCCGTCGGAGGGGGGATCTACCATGGAGTGCTTCTACATCAACGCCATAGCCTCAACAATGAGTTGTGAGTAGTTTACCATAGACCTTTGGGTCCATAGTTATTAGCTAGATGGCTTCTTCTCTCTTTTGGGATCTCAATACAAAGTTCTCCTTGATCTTAGAGGAGATCTATTCGATGTAATATTTTTGCAGTGTGTTTGTCGAGATCACATGAATTGTGGGTTTATGATCAAGATTATATAGGAACAATATTTGATTCTTTTCTGAAATCTTTTATGTATGATTATAATATCCTTCAAGTCTCTTCGAATTATTGGTTTGGTTTGGCCTACTAGATCTATAGTTCTTGCAATGGGAGAAGTGCTTGGCTTTGGGTTCAATCTTGCGGTGTCCTTTCCCAATGACAGCAGGGGCAGCAAGGCACGTATTGTATTGTTGCCATCGAGGATAGAAAGATGGGGTTTATATCATATTGCTTGAGTTTATCCCTCTACATCATGTCATCTTGCTTAAAGCATTACTCTATTCTTATGAACTTAATACTCTAGATGCATGCTGGATAGCGGTCGATGTGTGGAATAATAGTAGTAGATGCAGAATCGTTTCGGTCTACTTGTCACGGACGTGATGCCTATATATAATGATCATGCCCAGATATTCTCATAACTATGCGCTTTTCTATCAATTGCTTGACAGTAATTTGTTCACCCACCGTAGAATTCTGCTTTCATGAGAGAAGCCACTAGTGAAACCTATGGCCCCCGGGCCTATCTTTATCATATTACTTTCCTTCAATTTCTGCTACCGTTGCTTATTTGCTTTATTTACTTTATGTTCTTATACCAAAAATACCAAAAATATTATACTATCCTATCTATCAGATCTCACTTTCGTAAGTGACCGTGAAGGGATTGACAACCCCTTATCGTGTTGGCTGCGAAGTTCTTATATTTTTGTGCAGGTGCGAGGGACTCGCGCGTGGTCTCCTACTGGATTGATGCCTTGGTTCTCAAAAACTGAGGGAAATACTTACGCTACTGTGCTGCATCACCCTTTCCTCTGCGAGGGAATACAATGCAAGCTCTAGAAGTAGCAAGAAGAATTTCTGGCGCCGTTGCCGGGGAGGCTTACGCAAAAGTCATATACCAAGTACCTATCACAAACCCTTATCCTTCACACTACCTTATTTGCCTCTCGTTTTCCTCTCCCCCACTTCACCCTTGCCGTTTTATTCGCCCTTCTTTTTCCGTGTGTTTATCGTTCGCTTTGCCTTGCCGTCATGGCTAGCACGCCTATCATTATCAATACTCCCGAGATTGAGGTTCTTAATTTTAAACAAAGGGAGGAGAAAAATGTAAAAGATGCCTGGTATAGAATTTGCAATGCTCAAAATAGATCTACTAGGAAGCTTTCCACTTCCGTGCTTCTTCGCAATTTTTATATTGGCATAACTCTTTGGAATAGGCTTATTCTTGGTACCATTACCGGAGAAAATTTCTTGGGTAGTCATACTCTTGATTCCTATAATGCTTTGATATATTTGTTCGGGCAACCCTCTACCCCGGAGGAGACACAAGTTTTTGACAAGATTTGCGAAGTAATTTTTTTGTACAAAAGTCTCTTGAACCTCTTAAGAGTATTGGCGGAAATTTACATCGCATGAATATGTTGATCACCCTTTGCAATAAACGGTTGGATTCTTTAGATCTGAAAATTTCTGATTATGAATGAAAACGAGAACGTCCCGGATTTGAGCGTGATCCTGCTAAAAAAACCAAAGATGGCAATACCTAGATCTATTCTTGTATCGTGCCTAGCTAGGGGCGTTAAATGATAACGCTTGTTGGGAGGCAACCCAATTTTATTTTCTTTGTTTTTGCTTCTGTTTAGGAATACATATTGCATCTAGCTTCTGTTTAGATGTGGTTTTGTGTTTTAATTAGTGTTTGTGCCAAGTAGAACCTTTGGGAAGACTTGTGTGAAGTTTATATGATCATGCTGTAAAAAACAGAAACTTTAGCGCTCACGAGATTGGCTGTCATTTTTTACTGGAGAGTGCAATTTAGTTGATTCTTTTTGCAGATGATTAAAAGAAAAATTCCTCACGTTTAACAATTTATTTCATTTTTTTGGAGTCACAGAAGTATTCGAAAGTTGCAGATTACTATAGACTGTTCTGTTTTTGACAGATTCGGTTTTTCGTGTGTTGTTTACTTATTTTGATGAATCTATGAGTAGTATCGGGGGGTATGAATCATGGAGAAGTTGGAATACAGTAGGTTTAACACCAATATAAACAATGAATGAGTTCATTACAGTACCTTTGAGTGGTGGTTTGTTTTCTTATACTAACAGAGCTCACGAGATTTTTTGCTAAGTTTTGTGTTGTGAAGTTTTCAAGTTTTGAGTATGGCTTTGATGGACTATGGAACAAAGAGTGGCAAGAGCCTAAGCATGGGGATGACCAGGGCACCCCAAGGTAAAATTCAAGGACAACCAAAAGCCTAAGCTTGGGGATGCCCCGGAAGGCATCCCCTCTTTCGTCTTCGTCTATCGATAACTATACTGGAGACTGTATTTTTATTCACCACATGATATGTGCTTTGTTTGGAGCATCATGTATGATTTGAGTCTTTGCTTTTTAGTTTTCCACAATCATCCTTTCTGGACACACCTTTTGAGAGAGATAAATATGGTTTAGAATTTATTAGAATACTCTATGTGCTTCACTTATATCTTTTGAGCTAGATAGTTTTGCTCTAGTGCTTCACTTATATCTTTTAGAGCACGGTGGTGGTTTTATTTTGTAGAAATTGTTGATCTCTCATGCTTCACTTATATCCTTTTGAGAGTCTTTTAGAACAGCATGGTAATGTTCTTTGGTTATAAAACTAGTTATGATAGGCATCCAAGATGAGTATAGTAAAAACTTTCACATAAAGTGCATTGAATATGATGAGAAGTTTGATACTTGATGATTGTTTTGAGATATGAGGATGGTGATATTAAAGTCATGCTAGTGGAGTAATTTTGAATTTGAGAAATACTTGTGTTAAAGTTTGTAATTCCCGTAGCATGCATGTATGGTGAACTGCTATGTGACGAAGTTAGAGCATGAGGTATTTATTGAGTATCATCCTTTGTGTGGAGGTCGGGATCGCGCGATGGTTAACTCCTACCAACCCTTCCCCTAGGAGCATGCGTTGAATACTTTGTTTTGATGACTCATAGATTTTTGCAATAAGTATATGAGTTCTTTATGACTAATGTAGAGTCCATGGATTATACGCACTATCACCCTTCCACGATTGCTAGCCTCTCTTGTACCGCGCAACTTTCGCCGGTACCATACACCCACCATATATCTTCCTCAAAATAACCACCATACCTACCTATCATGGCATTTCCATAGCCATTCCGAGATATATTTCCATGCAACTTTCCACCATTCCGTTCATATGACATGCTTCATCATCATTCACATAGAGTCATATTTTGTTCTAGCTTCGAGTTGTAATCTTTGAGTTGTAATTCAATAAAAGTGTGATGATCTTCATTATTAGTGCATTGTCCCATGTGAGTAAAGGCAAAAAAAATAGATGGCCCCAAAAAAATAGAGAGGGTCTAATAAAAAAAAGAGAAATCCCCTCCAAAAAAATGATAGAAAAGAGAGAATGGACAATGCTACTATCCTTTTCCACACTTGTGCTTCAAAGTAGCACCATGATCTTCATGATAGAGAGTCTCTTGTTTTGTCACTTTCATATACTAGTGGGAAGTTTCATTATAGAACTTGGCCAATATATTCCAACGATGGGCTTCCTCAAATGCCCTAGGTCTTCATGAGCAAGCAAGTTGGATGCACACCCACTTAGTTTCTTTTGATGAGCTTTCATACACTTATAGCTCTAGTGCATCCGTTGCATGGCAATCCCTACTCACTCACATTGATATCTATTGATGGGCATCCCCATAGCCCATTGATACGCCTAGTTGATGTGAGACTATCTTCCTCCTTTTTGTATTCTCCACAACCACCACTCGATTCCACCTATAGTGCTATATCCATGGCTCACGCTCATGTATTGCGTAAAAGTTGAAAGGTTTGAAATTTTTTGAGTATGAAAACAATTGCTTGGCTGAAACTGGGGTTGTGCATGATATGAATATTTTGTGTGATGAAGAGGGAGCATAGCCAGACTATATGGTTTTGTAGGGATAACTTTCTTTGGCCATGTTATTTTGAGAAGACATGATTGCTTTGTTAGTATGCTTGAAGTATTACTATTCTTATGTCAATATACACTTTTGTCTTGAATCTTTAGGATCTCAACATTCATGCCATAATAAAGAAATTACATTGATAATTATGGTTAGCATTCCACATAAAAAATATGTTTTTATCATTTATCTACTCGAGGACAAGCAGGAATTAAGCTTGGGGATGCTTGATACGTCTCCAATGTATCTATAATTTTTGATTGTTCCATGCTATTATATATTCTGTTTTAGATGTTTAATGGGATTTATTATACACTTTTATATTATTTTTGGGATTAACCTACTAACCCAAGGCCCAGTGCAAATTGCTGTTTTTTTTGCCTATTTCAGTGTTTTGCAGAAAAGGGATATCAAACGGAGTCCAAATGGAATGAGACCTTCGGGAGAGTTATTTTTGGAACCGTATCTACCCAGAAGACTTGGAGTACACGCGAGGGAATAAGAGAGGTGGCCACGAGGGCCCTCGTGGGCCCCCTCTGGCTCCCCCGATGCCCTCCTTCCTCCTATATATATACCCTGAAAACATCGAGGCAACCGAGAAAACCCTAATTCCATCGCCGCAACCTTCTATTCCCATGATGTCGTGGTTTTATCACGTCAGATGTCCTAGCATAAGGACTTAGTCGTGGAGCCATCGCAACGGGTTAGCTTAAAGGGGTTAAAGCGGATAAAGGACACATGGATTTTTATACTAGTTCGGCCCCTTGCGGTGAAGGTAAAGGCCTACTCTAGTTGTTGTGGTATTGCTAGGGTTTCGATGACCAGGGAGCGAATCCGCTTTGCCTGTGTCTCGAGCTGTTGTTTGTTGTCCCTGAACCGTCGCCGGGTCGTCCCTTTATATACACAGGATGACGCCCGGCCGGTTTACAGAATCCCGAGACCGCATAAACGTGACCGACTCGGATTCTACATTTCCTATCTTACAACACAAGTTACACACTATATGGCGGTTTATGTCTACGGGCCCTAATCTGCCTTTGGGCCCTGGGCCTTTTAGTTCTCTATAGTAACACGCCATACTCCTTGTCTTCATGGGCTTCAATAGGGGTAATTCAGTACAGGTATATCCCTAACATTAGGCCCCAGATTGATTGAACCTGTTCATGTCAATCTTCAACACTTAGGAAAATTTCTTCTGTAGTGCCTTCGAATGATCTTGTAAACCGCCATGACATCATCTTCCAGGATCATAGTAAACCGCCATGACATCACCTGTGCATTAAAAATATGTATATATTTAGCTTTTATTAATGAGCCTTCGAAGCCGAGGCGACCGCTCTGTCCCATATCCATTTTTTGGGTTACTTGATTCCCACGCCTGTCGCTTATCTCTTCGGCTTATAAATAGGGCCAAGGGTCCCTTTATTTTTCTCCCCTTGCCTCTTCGCCTTTATTCTACCTCACGCCTCCTCGGTGCCCCAGCGCCGCCGCTGCCGTCGACCTTCGCGTCCGCCCCAACAAAGGCCGCTACATCAACCTGTTTTGACCTGAGTTCCGCCGGCGCGCCTCCGCGTCCAATAGCCCTGGTAAGTCTTTTCCTTGCTCCTCCGTATATCCCATTATGTCCTTCTGTGAGTTCATTGAAGCTCTCATGCTATTCTTCCCTATTCTTATCCATGACTTAAATGGCGAGCATAGATCTGATGTTTTCCTGCGTGGTGGTAACGATAATCCCCCTTTCTTGTCATTAACACACCCTTTCTTTAGAGTAATCCCATCTAGGTTTGATGAACTACTTTAGTACATGTTTAATTTAGGTCTGAATATACCTAAGTTTTATTGATACGATGTAGATCTGTAATTATCATGCTGATCTGTGAAACTTGTTTTTCCATCACCTAGTTATTTCAGATCTGTACCTTTCATGCTCACATAGGCGGTTTAACTTTTAGAAAATCATAATCCGGTAGCTAGCATTAATCCCCACTTAAACCGTCGTTTCAGTTATCTTCTTAACGCTTTCAATGTCTGACTCCGGTTTAATAATGTGTATATGCTTCAACACCTTCTCCTGCTGACCTTGCGACACTTTATACTCGTTTAGTCACGATTCATAAACCGACATCTTGTCTTTAATTTCAGCTTTCCATTTGAAATGGCTAAGCAATTTTATTCCTGTAACTGGGTTCCGTCCCGGGTTTACCGAGGAAGAACTGAACGGGTTAGTCAAGATCAGCACTTTAGCAAAAAAGGATGTCATCCACTGGAGAGTCCCTAGTCCGGAAATTCCTCCTGAACCCAAAGATGGAGAAGTAATTGTGTTCGTTGATCACCTGGCCCGAGGGTTTAGCCCTCCCGGATCAAAATTCTTCCCTGATGTGCTTGCTAGCTTCCAACTCCATCCTCAAGATATTGGACCAAATTATGTGCCCAATATTTGTAATCTCCAAGTATTTTGCGAGGCTTATCTGCAAGAGGAGCCCACAGTTGAACTATTTAGGGATTTGTTCCACTTGAACCGTCGTACAGAGTTTACAGATGGTCCAAATACTGAACTTGGCGGGATGTTAATCCAGAAAAGGAAAGATGGCAGCTTCTGTCATGCCAAGCATCATAGTCATCCCAAGGACTGGAATCAGACTTAGTTTTACTGCCAAGATACCTCTCCAACTGATAAGAATCCTCTGTCGGGTTATCGACCTCACCGGCTTTCCAATACCCATCCATTTCCCCAACGGCTTAGCGCCAAGGAGCAATCCAAGTATGCATCACAGCTTTCAAAGCTTCGAGCCTTCACTGCAGATGACTTAATGGGCGTCGACTTTGTTCGTTGCTGGATCTCCTGGAGCATTCTGCCGCTAAGCTGACGCTCCAGTTTAATGTGCGAGTATACAGGGGACTCTAAAGATCCTGAGCGACATACTAAGGCTTAGTTGGCAGAAAATGAAGTTACCGAGTCTGTTAAGAGGATACTGGATGAACCGGTGGCCGTTTGCAGCAAAACATGGCTGAATCCCTTCTGCGAATCCAATAAACCGCCAGCTGTATGGATCCTATAACTCGTTGCTTTATTTTGATTCTTTAAATGTCCTCCATAAAATTCATCAATCTCTGACAGGGTGATGATCCATTCTGGAAGAAGAAGGCACAAGATAAACCGGCAAAGGTATCTCGCCCCAAGACTAAGGTGGTCAAGAAGCTTGCCAAAAAGAAAACCGCTCAGTCCTCCGAAGTAAACATTGACGATGATCTGGATAAACCGGAATCAGAGGTAAAATTTGACTCTCTTGGATCCCTTTTCATACACCTCATTGACAATGATTATTACCAGGATAATGCTGAAGGTAGCCAAGCTGATGACGAAGAGGTAATTATCCTTTCCTCTGGTTTAGATCCTCTGCCAACACAGAAAATCCATCAAGCAAACCGGAAAGTAAGATTTTCTCACCCCTTACCTCACTTGGACCCAAACTTTCTTTTGAAGAAGTAGCAACATGAAGCTTGCCGCACAACCCGACACATCGGTCAAGCAATTACTTCAACCGGTGTACCAAATACTCCAATCCGGAAACATCGATCAGAGGTCTTATATATTCCTGATGCTACTTATCCCAAAGCGGGTCATTTCCGACAGCCTCTTAATCCATCTGATTCAAACTATCAGGGAACACCTCATTCATCCTCTGGCGAGTCAACGGCCACACAGCTTCCACCCCTCAAGACGGTTCCTGGGTAAGTTTTAATTTACTGTTAACTATTCATGTTTATCCAATGCACTGAACTTTTCCATTTATCCTTCTTAGTGGCAGGCCTAGACCCAGCAAAAATGCCAAATTGAGTAAACCGGCTGATGACAATGTAGTCCCTAAACCGGAAAGAACTCCAGAACTGGCAGAAGCAAATGCTGACGCCATGCTTGATGATCCGCCACTACCGGATCATCATCTTCTTGTTGAACAAGAAATTGATCCAACGGGCCATGTTGATAAACCAACCAGCCCAGTCCGAGCCAATGACAAACTGGCAAGCCCAGTTAAGGCTGCTGATGATACAACGGAAGATGTTATGATCACCGGTTTTGGTCACACCACTCCTGGCGATCATGTCGTTTTGTCAAAGCATAGCACTAAGGAGGAAATTTCTGCTATGGACAAAGGCAAATGGAATGCCGATTTATCGAGCTATGCCCACCTCAGCGCCCAGGACCTTCACTCTGGATTCTTGAACCATCTGTACACAAGCCGTGACTATGAAGCCGGTTTAGTGAAACTGATGAAATAACGATATGAGATAAATGTTGCTTAACTTATGAAATACTGTTTCTACCTTTGTCAAATTTCTTATATCAACTCTAGTGTAGCCCCCAATGGCCGGTTTATCTTTTCAAGATAAACCGGGACTTTTAGATTATCAAACTTGCAACTTTCGCCTCTGTAGCCCCCAAGGGCCGTTTTATCTTTTCAAGATGAACCGATACTTTATCCTGTAACTTTAATTTGAGTGAATATGCATTAGCCCCCAAGTGCTAGGAACAATACTTGTATTGAGCTTGGGACTTGTAAAAAACTTCTGATAACAAGAAAATAGGCATTAGCCCCCCAAGTGCCAAGTGTATAACTTATTATGTGCTTGGGACTTCCAATATGTTCCGCCAATTCATGATACATATGTCTCTTACAGGCTGATCTGAGCGAAAAGGAAACTCAAACCGCTGATCTTCAAGAAAACCTCAAGTTCCAGCAAGCAGCAACCTCCAAAGCCACGGATGAGCTGACCAGCGCTTTAGCAGCTATGGAAAGACTGAAGGAAGATTTTAAGAACGAGCGGGCGGATTGGGATATAGAGAAATCCTCTTTGCAGAAGAGGGCTAATGATGCAGAGGCCGCCCTTAAACCGGTGACAGAAGAGCTAACTAGATTAAAGCGGCAGATAAACGCCATGACCGCTGCCGTGTTTGGTAAGTATCTTTATTATAAGCTTTCAACATGTGCTATCCCATAAACTACCGGTTTACCAATGTTTGTCATGATGCAGGAACCCGCATTACCCATCTGGGCTCTGACATGCAGAAAAAATTGAAGGCTGCCTATACTCTTATAGAGCAGTTATATACCGGCGCGCATCGGATCATTTGTACTGCCTCCCATAACAAGCAGCCCCCAAGGTTGATCAAGGAAACCTTAGAGAAGTTGTCAATGCTGCCTGCTCGGTTTGAAGAACAAAAAAGATCAGCTGCGAGGGCAGGTGCCCTAACTGCACTAACCCGAGCGAAAGCAAGGGTACCTGACCTTGATCCGGCTGATGTGGGAAATGGCTATCCAAGCCAGAAGGAAGACGGATCAGATTTTGACAATGATGATCTCCGAGCTTTAACAAAGGAAATGCGCCCCTTGGCTAGCAAATTGGCTGAAGAGGCTGATCTTTCCCACTATTAGTCGGTTTATGATGATGACAACAATCGAGTTAAAGTGCCAACTCATGATGTGCAAAATCTCATCCCGCCCGTCCGTAAGCACACTTATGCCCCTGATGTTGAACCCTCCGTGCTTATAAGCGATGAAGCTGTTTTCCAAGCCCTAACTGGGATCGATTGGGCAACCACTGACTTCCGGCCACTGGGGGGAGAAGAGGAAGAGGAAACGGCGCAGGCTGAGCCACTGCCGTCAAGCCGGCCTAACGAGGAATCATTAACCGGGAGCCAGTTTAGTCTTCTGCACACCGCAATACTTGGTGAAAAGAGTTATTCTTTTGGGCATCAAAGCGCCTTGTAATAGGGCTAGTTGAAATACTTGGTCTGCTATGCCATCGTGCATATTCGTTTCGCGTGATGATGTTAATCCGCCACCATTATGCTATGTCTGCTTATCCTTCTGAATAGCTTTATTCAACCTGTTTATGCATAAAACAAGTTTAAAGTGTCTTGGCGGTTTATCACCGGGCAGATCATAATGACCTAGATTTATAACCCAGGCTGCATTTTGAAATAATTAAATCTGAAATAGATCATACCTGTGATATTGAATCACACCATTGGTTTTACCAACTGTAATGCCTCGGATGTAATACTTTCCCTTTTGGGCATATATAATATCTTTGGCTCCATATATTTCTTTCCGGGTTCTTCGTCTTTCGGGTTTTCCTCGTTTTGTTGTGTGCGTGTGTGGCATTCATTCATATCATGTAGTCATGTGCACCGCATTGCATTTGTGTTGTCGTTTGCATCCGGTCCCACTCGTTTCTTTCCGTTGTCCGTTTCGCGTTTCGGAGCTCTCTCACGTGTCCGTGGCATCCCCGAGGCCTACTTTGGTGTTTGGCAGTGTAACGTTTCCGGTTTGGCGTGAGACTTGTCGAGTGTTGTTGTTTTGGTGTGTGTAACCCGCCTGTCAAATCTCGTCGCGTTTGGAGTTCGTTTGGTGCCCCAACAATTATTCTCGTGGGCTGAAAGTACCCCCTCTTTGAGGCACAAGACACCCCTCCAACAGCCCACCAAACCAACCCAAACCCCTCCCTACATCTAGGCCATCCAATTCTGATCGCGTGGCCGAAAACCACACCTCATTTGGACAACCCTAGCTCCTTGTGCCTATATATTTGTCCACCTTCCCCAATTTTTGCCCTAAATAAAAAAAACCCTAGCCCCTTCATCCCCTTCCTCCAGCCACCTTCCTCCACTCCGGCCGGAGCTCACCGGAGCCCCGCCGGAGGAGCTCGCCGGAAACCGCGCCGCCGCCGCGTCGGGCTTCCCTCGCCGCCGGCCCCTCTCCACCTCACCGGCGCGCCGCCTCCGGCCGCCCTCCGCCACCAGCCAGGTCGCCGCGGTACCCCAGGTCGCCGGCCCTCGCCGGCCGGGCTCCAGCCGCCGCTCAGGCAGGCCAGCTCCTCGAGGGAGCTCGGGACCCCAGCGCCACCGTCCAGATCGGATCGGGGGAGGCCGGGCCCCGATCGATCCGCCACCGCATCGGGCCCTCGAGGTGCCAGATCCGATCGGATCCGCTCCAGGCGCCCCGCTGGGCCTCTCCGCGAAGCCCACTCCAGCGCTCTGCGGGCCGGCCAACCTCGTGCGCGAGTCTAGCCACCATCCAGCGCCCGAGCCAACGAGGCCAGAGGCCGCCGCCGTCGCTCGCCAGATCGGGGAGCGAGGCTCCCCCGATCCCCTCGTCCGATCCGGTTCGGTCACCCGGGTGGGCCGAACCCTAGGGCCCAGCCGCCTTCCAGGCCAGCCCGATCCGCCCCCACTCCGCGGGCCGATCCACTCCAGCCAGCCCGCGTTGTTTTTTTTCCAGATCTGACCCCTGAGGTAGTCTCCGAAATCTGCTAAGTCCCTGTAATTTCAGTTTCTGGAGCAGTTTTGCAACGTGGATAACTTTTTGTGTGCATGTCCGATTTGAGTGAATGATATGTCAAAATGTTCGTGGAGACATGTACTACGTTTTGTTCCATTTTGCCATGCATGTTTGAGGTCATCTAGATGCTTAAATATCTGTTACAAGAGTGCTACTTGTTAAAAACTGCTGTTTGTAGTTGTTTTCATGCTATCTTTGCAATGTGATAACTTTTTGCATGTTTATCCAAATGAAGCAAATGAGATGTCCACATGTTCATCATGTTATGCTCTACATGTTGATTGCCTTAGCTTGCATGATAGATTTCATTTTGCCATGTTTATCTCCTTTGCAAAATGCTATGTGGCTGTTATGTCGTTAAACTTTTTACGAGATGCCTCGTAGAGGAACTCGTTGCTATCGTTGTGTTTGTCCCCTTGATGCATGCTTAGATGTTTTGGATTCACCATCATGAGTACTTTGCTGTGGTACTTACCACTTGTCTTGATATGCTTTGAGGTGACTTAAACTTGCTCACAAAGATGCCATGACGAAACTGTTGTTTTAACACTTAGTGAAATTTCACCAAGTGTGGAATCTGTAATTTCCAGATGCCATGTTTGCTTGTTGTTCTAGGCCAATCCATGATAGTTTTGGGGTGAATCTTGATGATTCCTTGTTGTATAAGTTGTTGGCTATCCATTCATGCTCTCACATGCTTATTTGAGTGGCTGTAGTATATTTAACTCTTGCTCCCAAGTTGCAACAAATTACTGCTGTCAGGATTTTGTTGTCAAGTTCAATATGTCCTAGCTTGCTGCTATTGATCCATGGCTCCTTTGGGGATGCTCCAATAGATTTGTTTGCTGTGGGATATGTCTATTTTGTGTCCATGCTCATTGCCATGATGTTTGAGTACTGTAGGCTATTTATTTCTTGCTCCGAAGTTGCTATGTGGCTGTTATTTTCAGCTTGTGCATGTTTATTGTTTCGGGTGTAACTTTTAGCCCGTTGCTCCGTTTTGAGCAAGTTCTATATGAAACTTGAGTGATTTTGCATGTAGATTCATAATATCCTATTGTTAGCATGTTTTGAAGCATTTTGCTTGATGCATATTGTTGTGTTGTAACACTGTGCTTCCCAAGTAGACTTTCTGTGCTTCCATAGTGCGTCGGTTTTGCTTCCATAGTGCATCAGTCATGCATCCAGTAATTTTTTCTGCGCATTGCATCTTGTTTGATTCGTTGCCTTGTGTTCTTGTGTTTGAGTAGAGCCGGAAGCTGAGATCGAGTACGAGTACGAGCACGAGGCTACTACCGAGCTTGAGAACGAGGACCCCTCTTACGATCCTATCAACAACTCTTCAGGCAAGATGACCGAACCCCGATAACATTACTATCTTGGCCTATTGCTAGAACTCTCGATCTATAGTTTTGCCTCGATGCCCATGTTTTTCCTGTCAGCCTCCTATTGTAACCATGAACCTGTTTAACCACCCTACCTATGCAAACCCTTGAATGGCTAAGTACGCTTCGCTCAGCCCCTCTTATAGCATTGTTAGTTGCAGGTGAAGATTGAAGATTCTTGCTTCTTGTTGAAGCTTATTGGGATATCACACTATATTTAATTATTAAATGAAATCATCTATATATTGGTAATGGGTGGAAGGCTAAGCCTTTTGCTTGGTGATTTGTTCCACTCATGCCGCTAGGAACCGTATAAACCGGTGTTATGTTCCTTGATTATGCGTTCCTTGCACGGTTGGGGTTATGGGACCCCCTCGATAAACCGCTAAGTGCTAAGTCTTTTCCAGCAAGTCCCAACTTTGGTACTATTCGCCTAATAACTAATAAAACTTGCATAGGGTCTTGCAAACCCGAGTTCTTAATCAACAACCCGGGCCAGTGCTCCTCATGAGTGTTGGTCCAAACTGGGGGTTATGCGGGGCCACCACGGGGAAACTCGAGGATTGGTTTTACCTGTAGGATCGCCCATCCGGTCGTGGCCTGAGACTAGATACGCGCGGCTATTGTCAGGGTGTCGGCACGCCGGGAGGATTTGCTAGATTAGCCTTACCTTAGTCGGAGTATCTTGAGCACGGGATTCCGAGAATACTCGGGTCTTCCCACCTTGGAGTTGCGACTCCGCGGATCGTGGGCTTGTCATGGGCCAAGTTGGAACACCCCTGCAGGGTTTTGAACTTTTGAAAGCCGTGCCCGCGGTTATGTGGCAGATGGGAGCTTGTTAATATCCGGTTGTAGAAAACTTGACACCATGTTCCAATACACTACCAGCGTGAGTACCGTGACAGTCATTTTCCGAAAGGGATTCGGGAAGTGAACACGGTGGGGTTATGTTTGACTTGCTTTAGTTAGGATCACTTCGTGATCATCTCTCGACCGAGGCACCTTCTCTTCTCGCTCTCTTTTACGTAAGCTAGGCTAGTGCTGCTGCAGACTCTTGTTCTTTCTTCAGCCTTGTTCCTCACCCAAGGCTTAAATAGTCGTGTTACCCGGGAACGGGATTGCTGAGTCCTCTGTGGCTCACAGTTACTTCAACACACCAGATGCAGGTACGATGGTGAGCTACACAGGCGATGGTACTGAGCTAGACTGGGAGTACGACGAGGAGCGTAGCTGTTACTATGTGAACTATCCGGTTGATCAGTAGAGCTTCTACTAGGATTCGATCTAGACCTGTGGTTTATGTTATGTTTGGTATCTTGTCATTTGGATCTTACCCTTAGATGGGCTGTGATGTTTATCTGAATGATGTTTGAACATGTAATGAATTTGTGTGACGTGGCGAGTGTAAGCCAACTATCTTTTCAGTTTTCCATCCCTATTTTTACATGAGATGAGCAAAGGTACCAAACTTGCGATCATTCCAGAATGGGCTTATATCTTTAAGTCGTGCCTCGACACGTAGGAGATATAGTCCCATCCTGGGCATTACACCAACTTTCGTAGTAAGGGTGATAATCCCCAATCGTGAGTATTGATGACTCATGCAATATTTTGTCGGTTTATGATAAAACCATACCGGGTTATGATAAACACCGGATTATCCACATATGATACTGGCGATTTGTAATCAAAACCAGACCGGTTAATAAACACCGGTTTATTTGATAGTAATGACTTATAGTCAACATCTAAGCTGAGTCAATAAACATCGGTTTACCATAAAAATGTTATAAACCTCAACAAAAGAGAAAAACTTGTCAAATAAAACCATGCGAGGCTTTTCATGTGCTGCCAGGCCACCGAGTTAAACCATTTTACAAAGCCTTTTAAGATGGACCTCACATTAACCAATCATCGTTTTAACATAAACCACAGGTCTAGACCTCACATTAACCAATAATGTTGATGCAGATGATGCAACAAATGCAAGAAAATCAAGCAAATCAGGGTGTTCCAGAGAACCAAGGCAATTTCTTCAACCAACAGCACCATGCTACTCTCAACCAGTTCTTGGCTAATCAACCAAAGGCTTTCAGTTTCTGTGTCGACCCTCTCGATGCTGAAGATTGGATAACTGATATCAAGAAGCATTTTGAGTGCAGCAACGTAAGGCCTGAGGACTATGTGAAATTTGCAGCCTTCCAACTCAAAGATCAAGCAGCTGACTGGTGGCAGCAGTACAAAGACTCCAGAGAAGGGCGTGTGATCTCTTGGGATGATTTCTGCAAGGAGTTTCGCTCTCACCACATTCCAACAAGTGTCATCGAGGGTATGCGTGAGCAATTCCGCAACCTGAAGCAAGGCTCTATGACTGTCTACCAGTATAATGTCAAGTTCCAAAACCTCGCCCGCTATGCCAAGCAAGACATACCAGATGCCAAGAGCAAGATCTATCAGTTCCGCGGAGGTCTCAAGGATGAACTTCAACTTGCTCTCACCTTGTTCGAGCCTGAGGAGTTCGACAAATTCTATAACATGGCGCTCAAGCAAGAGGCAGCCCAGCTCAAGATGGAGGCTTCCAAAAAGAGGATTCGAGATGTCATTCACTCCTCCTCATCTTCTCAAGTGGTCGCGAAGCAACAGAAATTTTGGCTTCCACCTCCTCCTGTGATCCGAGCTTCCTACAACAACTCCAACAACAACAACAAGAATGCTGGTGGTCGTGGTTTCTCCCACCCACCCAACCCAAGCAAGCAGTCCAAGTCGCAGTTCCAAGCTCCAAGACCAAGTGTTCCTCCTGCTCATCCACTTTCTGAGGTGACTTGCTACAAGTGTGGCCAGAAGGGTCATTATTCCAACAAGTGCAACAACCCAAGGCGCCTTCTGCCTCCCCCACCTGTCAGTTCGGCTATTGTCAAGCATGATCCAAAGTCTGCAAGGGTGAATTTGATGAATGCAGCGCAAGCGGAGAATTCTTCTGATGTCATATTGGGTAACCTTCCAGTGAACTCTTTTCCTGCTAAAGTGTTGTTTGATTCGGGTGCTTCATGTTCCTTCATGTCATATCCATTTGCATCCAAGCACAACATTGTCACCAAAAGTTTGCCAAGGGAATTATCAGTTGTTTCTCCGGGTAAATTGATGCATTCTCGTATATATGCTCCGGATGTTTCTATTCGCATGGGTGATTATCGATTTCTGGCCTCTCCGGTGGTTCTTGGCAATTCCGACATTGACCTCATCCTCGGGATGGATTGGCTTTCTCAGCATGATGCTCAAATTGACTGTGCAAAGAAGGAAGTCAAGATTACCCATCCTAATGAAGATGTGATTATCTTCGCCTCCAGGGATAACACAATCAGGCTTTTCTCTCTCAATGACAAGGGCGAGATGAATGCCATATCTCAAATTCCGGTGGTAAACGATTACGAAGACATCTTTCCTGAAGAACTTCCAGGCATGCCTCCACACCGTCAAGTGGAATTCGTCATTGAACTCGAGCCGGGTACTGAGCCAGCATGCCGGCGTCCGTACAAGCTCTCTCCTAAAGAGTTGAAGGAGTTGAAGTAGCAGCTTGATGAACAGGAGCGTATGGGTCTGATCAGGCCTAGTACGTCTCCTTGGGGCTGTGGTGTCTTATTTGTCAAGAAGAAGGATGGCACGGAGCGTCTCTGCGTCGATTACCGGCCATTGAACAAGAAGACTATAAAGAACAAGTATCCGCTCCCCAACATCAACGAACTGTTCGAGCAGCTCAAAGGAGCTAAAGTGTTCTCTAAGCTCGATCTCCGAATGGGCTATCACCAAATTCGCATTCACAAGGAAGATATCCACAAGACTGCCTTCAGAACGAGCTATGGCTCATATGAGTATACAGTCACGTCCTTTGGTCTCGCTAATGCTCCACCTACTTTCTCGAGAATGATGCACTACTTTCTCAACCCCTACACCGGCGAGTTTGTGCTTGTGTATCTGGATGATATTTTGGTATTTTCCAAGAATGAAGAAGATCACGAAAAGCACCTCCGTCTGGTTCTCGACAGACTCCGTGAACATAAGTTCTATGCCAAGTTCTCCAAGTGCGAATTTTGGCTCGATAAGGTCTTGTACCTGGGCCATATCATCTCCGCTGACGGTATTGCGGTAAACCCCGAGAAAGTTGAAGCAATTATCAACTGGGAAGCTCCTCAGAACGTCAAGCAACTCCGAAGCTTCCTTGGTCTTGCCAGCTATTGCAGAAGGTTCGTTGAGAACTTCTCCAAAATTGCGAAGCCTCTTTCCAACTTGCTGCAGAAGAATGTCAAGTACTACTGGTCTCCAGATTGTGAAGTGGCATTCAAAACTCTCAAAGAAAAGCTCGTCTCTGCTCCAGTTCTTACTCCTCGAGATGAGTCCAAGCCCTATGAAGTATTCTGTGATGCTTCTCTTCAAGGACTTGGTGGTGTGCTTATGCAGGACAAGAGAATTGTGGCATACACTTCTCGTCAGCTAAAGCCAAGTGAGAAGAACTACCCCACACATGATCTTGAACTAGCAGCTGTGGTACATGCTTTGATTACGTGGAGACACCTCCTGTTGGGCAGAAAAGTCGACATCTTCACCGATCACAAGAGCTTGAAGTACATCTTCACACAGCCGAATCTGAACCTCCGCCAGACTCGTTGGGTCGAGATGATCCAAGAGTATGATCCCAGCATCGAATACACTCCTGGCAAGGTGAATGTGATTGCAGATGCTTTGACCAGAAAGGCATATTGCAACAGCCTCCTTATCAAGCCGTTCCAGCCTGAGCTTTGTGAAGCATTCAGGAAGCTTAACCTCCAAGTTGTTCCGCAAGGTTTTCTTGCAAATCTTCAAGTTGCTCCTACCTTGGAAGATCAGATCCGTGAGGCCCAACTCAGTGATACTATGGTGCAGAAAGTGAAACATGGTATTGCAAAGGGTACTCCCAAATACAAGTGCTATCGCGTTGATGAGAGAGATACCTTGTTCTTTGAGGACAGACTTGTTGTTCCCAAAGGTGATCTCAGGAAGCTCATAATGGAAGAAGCACATGATTCCCTCCTTTCCATTCATCCTGGCAGTTCCAAGATGTACCAAGACCTCAAGCAATCTTACTGGTGGACACGCATGAAAAGGGAGATTGCCCAATTCGTGAATGAATGTGATGTCTGCAGAAGAGTGAAGGCAGAGCATCAACGTCCAGCCGGTCTTCTCCAACCTCTTCCTATTCCCGAGTGGAAATTCGACCACATTGAAATGGATTTCGTCACTGGCTTTCCTAAGTCCAAGAGAGGGAATGATTCTATCTTCGTGGTGATTGACAAGCTTACCAAAGTCGCTCACTTCCTTCCAGTCAAAGAATCAATCAATGCAGCTCAATTGGCAGAGTTGTACACTTCCAGAATTGTGTCCTTACATGGCATTCCTCAAGTTATCTCCTCAGACCATGGAAGTTTGTTCACTTCAAAGTTCTGGGACTCCTTTCAGTCTGCCATGGGCACTAAGATCAGATTCAGCACTGCTTTTCATCCTCAGACTAGTGGTCAAGTCGAGCGAGTGAATCAGATTCTAGAAGACATGCTCAGAGCCTGTGTCATATCTTTTGGCATGAAATGGGAAGATTGCCTTCCATTTGCCGAGTTCTCTTACAACAACAGCTTCCAAGCAAGTGCTGGCAAAGCTCCGTTTGAAATCCTCTTTGGCAGAAAGTGCCGTACCCCTCTCAACTGGTCCGAGACAGGCGAACGTCAACTTTTTGGCAATGACTTGATCCCAGAAGCCGAAGAAATGTGCAAAGTCATACGTGAGAATCTCAAGGCCGCTCAGTCGCGTCAGAAGAGCTACTATGACGGCAAGCATCATGATTTGGCTTTCAACATTGGGGATCATGCCTATCTCCGTGTTTCTCCGATGAAAGGCACCCAAAGATTCGGTATCAAAGGAAAGATTGCTCCTAGATACGTCGGGCCTTTCAAGATCCTTGGCAAAAGAGGCGATCTAGCCTATCAACTTGAGCTCCCTTCCAACTTCGCCAATGTTCATGATGTGTTTCATGTGTATCAACTCCGCAAGTGCTTCAAGACTCCTGAACGAATGATTCCGTTTGAAGAGATTGATCTTCAACAAGACTTGTCTTACAGAGAGCACCCAGTTGCTATTCTCGAAGAAACCGAGCGCAAGACCCGCAACAAGTCCATAAAATTCTTGAAAGTCAAGTGGTCACGCCATACCGACCGAGAAGCTACGTGGGAACGAGAAGATCATCTTCGTTCCGAGTACCCTTCCTTTTTCCAGTCCTAGATCTCGGGACGAGATCTTTTTGTAGTAGAGGAGAGTTTGTAATGCCCCGGATGTAATACTTTCCCTTTTGGGCATATATAATATCTTTGGCTCCATATATTCTTTTCCGGGTTCTTCGTCTTTCGGGTTTTCGTCGTTTTGTTGTGTGCGTGTGTGGCATTCATTCATATCATGTAGTCATGTGCATCGCATTGCGTTTGTGTTGTTGTTTGCATCCGGTCCCACTCGTTTCTTTCCGTTGTCCGTTTCGCGTTCCGAAGCTCTCTCAGATGTCCGTGGCATCCCCGAGGCCTACTTTGGTGTTTGTCCGTGTAACGTTTCCGGTTTGGTGTGAGACTTGTCGTGTGTTGTTGTTTTGGTGTGTGTAACCCGCCTGTCAAATCTCGTCGCGTTTGGAGTTCGTTTGGTTCCCCAACAGTTATTCTCGTGGGCTGAAAGTACCCCCTCTTTGAGGCCCAAGACACCCCTCCAACAGCCCACCAAACCAACCCAAACCCCTCCCTTCATCTAGGCCATCCAATTCTAATCGCGTGGCCGAAAACCACACCTCATTTGGACAACCCTAGCTCCTTGTGCCTATATATTTGTCCACCTTCCCCAATTTTTGCCCTAAATAAAAAAAAACCATAGCCCCTTCATCCCCTTCCTCCAGCCACCTTCCTCCACTCCGGCCGGAGCTCGTCGGAGCCCCGCCGGAGGAGCTCGCCGGAATCCGCGCCGCCGCCGCGCCGGGCTCCCCTCGCCGCCGGCCCCTCTCCACCTCACCGGCGCGCCGCCTCCGGCCGCCCTCCGCCACCGGCCGGGTCGCCGCGGTACCCCAGGTCGCCGGCCCTCGCCGGCCGGGCTCCAGCCGCCGCTCAGGCAGGCCAGCTCCTCGAGGGAGCTCGGGACCCCAGCGCCGCCGTCCAGATCGGATCGGGGGAGGCCAGGCCCCGATCGATCCGCCACCGCATCGGGCCCTCGAGGTGCCAGATCCGATCGGATCCGCTCCAGGCGCCCCGCTGGGCCTCTCCGCGAAGCCCACTCCAGCGCTCTGCGGGCCGGCCGACCCCGTGCGCGAGCCCAGCCACCATCCAGCGCCCGAGCCAGCGAGGCCAGAGGCCGCCGCCGTCGCTCGCTAGATCGAGGAGCGAGGCTCCCCCGATCCCCTCGCCCGATCCGGTTCGGTCGCCCGGGTGGGCCGAACCCTAGGGCCCAGCCGCCTTCCAGGCCGGCCCGATCCGCCCCCACTCCGCGGGCCGATCCAATCCAGCCAGCCCGCGTTGTTTTTTTTTCAGATCTGACCCCTGAGGTAGTCTCCGAAATCTGCCAAGTCCCTGTAATTTCAGTTTCTGGAGCAGTTTTGCAACGTGGATAACTTTTTGTGTGCATGTCCGATTTGAGTGAATGATATGTCAAAATGTTCGTGGAGACATGTACTACGTTTTGTTCCATTGTGCCATGCATGTTTAAGGTCATCTAGATGCTTAAATATCTGTTGCAAGAGTGCTACTTGTTAAAAACTGCTGTTTGTAGTTGTTTTCATGCTATCTTTGCAATGTGATAACTTTTTGCATGTTTATCCAAATGAAGCAAATGAGATGTCCACGTGTTCATCATGTTATGCTCTACATGTTGATTGCCTTAGCTTGCATGATAGATTTCATCTTGCCATGTTTATCTTCTTTGCAAAATTCTATGTGGCTGTTATGTCGTTAAACTTGTTACGAGATGCCTCGTAGAGGAACTCGTTGCTATCGTTGTGTTTGTCCCCTTGATGCATGCTTAGATGTTTTGGATTCACCATCATGAGTACTTTGCTGTGGTACTTACCACTTGTCTTGATATGCTTTGAGGTGACTTAAACTTGCTCACAAAGATGCCATGACGAAACTGTTGTTTTAACACTTAGTGAAATTTCACTAAGTCTGGAATCTGCAATTTCCAGATGCCATGTTTTCTTGCTGTTCTAGGCCAATCCATGATAGTTTTGGGGTGACTCTTGATGATTCCTTGTTGTATAAGTTGTTGGCTATCCATTCATGCTCTCACATGCTTATTTGAGTGGCTGTAGCATATTTAACTCTTGCTCCCAAGTTGCAACAAATTACTGCTGTCAGGATTTTGTTGTCAAGTTCAATATGTCCAAGCTTGTTGCTATTGATCAATGGCTCCTTTGGGGATGCTCCAATGGATTTGTTTGCTGTGGGATATGACTATTTTATGTCCATGCTCATTGCCATGATGTTTGAGTACTGTAGGCTATTTATTTCTTGCTCCGAAGTTGCTATGTGGCTGTTATTTTCAGCTTGTGCATGTTTATTGTTTCGGGTGTAACTTTTAGCCCGTTGCTCCGTTTTGAGCAAGTTCTATATGAAACTTGAGTGATTTTGCATGTAGATTCATAATATCCTATTGTTAGCATGTTTTGAAGCATTTTGCTTGATGCATATTGTTGTGCTGTAACACTGTGCTTCCCAAGTAGACTTTCTGTGCTTCCATAGTGCATCTGTTTTGCTTCCATAGTGCATCAGTCATGCATCCAGTAATTTTTTCTGCGCATTGCATCTTGTTTGATTCGTTGCCTTGTGTTCTTGTGTTTGAGTAGAGCCGGAAGCTGAGACCGAGTACGAGTACGAGCACGATGCTACTACCGAGCTTGAGAAAACGAGGACCCCTCTTACGATCCTATCAACAACTCTTCAGGCAAGATGACCGAACCCCGATAACATTACTATCTTTGCCTATTGCTAGAAGTCTCGATCTATAGTTTTGCCTCGATGCCCATGTTTTTCCTGTCAGCCTCCTATTGTAACCATGAACCTGTTTAACCACCCTACCTATGCAAACCCTTGAATGGCTAAGTACGCTTCGCTCAGCCCCTCTTATAGCATTGTTAGTTGCAGGTGAAGATTGAAGATTCTTGCTTCTTGTTGAAGCTTATTGGGATATCACACTATATTTAATTATTAAATGAAATCATCTATATATTGGTAATGGGTGGAAGACTAAGCCTTTTGCTTGGTGATTTGTTCCACTCATGCCGCTAGGAACCGTATAAACCGGTGTTATGTTCCTTGATTATGCGTTCCTCACACGGTTGGGGTTATGGAACCCCCTCGATAAACCGCTAAGTGCTAAGTCTTTTCCAGCAAGTCCCAACTTTGGTACTATTCGCCTAATAACTAATAAAACTTGCATAGGGTCTTGCAAACCCGAGTTCTTAATCAACAACCCGGGCCAGTGCTCCTCATGAGTGTTGGTCCAAACTGGGGGTTATGCGGGGCCACCACGGGGAAACTCGAGGATTGGTTTTACCTATAGGATCGCCCATCCGGTCGTGGCCTGAGACTAGATACGCGCGGCTATTGTCAGGGTGTCGGCACGCCGGGAGGATTTGCTAGATTAGCCTTACCTTAGTCGGAGTATCTTGAGCACGGGATTCCGAGAATACTCGGGTCTTCCCACCTTGGAGTTGCGACTCCGCGGATCGTGGGCTTGTCATGGGCCAAGTTGGAACACCCCTGCAGGGTTTTGAACTTTCGAAAGCCGTGCCCGCGGTTATGTGGCAGATGGGAGCTTGTTAATATCCGGTTGTAGAAAACTTGACACCATGTTCCAATACACTACCAGCGTGAGTACCGTGACGGTCATTTTCCGAAAGGGATTCGGGAAGTGAACATGGTGGGGTTATGTTTGACTTGCTTTAGTTAGGATCACTTCGTGATCATCTCTCGACCGAGGCACCTTCTCTTCCCGCTCTCTTTTACGTAAGCTAGGCTAGTGCTGCTGCAGACTCTTGTTCTTTCTTCAGCCTTGTTCCTCACCCAAGGCTTAAATAGTCGTGTTACCCGGGAACGGGATTGCTGAGTCCTCTGTGGCTCACAGTTACTTCAACACACCAGATGCAGGTACGATGGTGAGCTACACAGACGATGGTACTGAGCTAGACTTGGAGTACGACGAGGAGCGTAGCCGTTACTATGTGAACTATCCGGTTGATCAGTAGAGCTTCTACTAGGATTCGATCTAGACCTGTGGTTTATGTTATGTTTGGTATCTTGTCATTTGGATCTTACCCTTAGATGGGATGTGATGTTTTTCTGAATGATGTTTGAACATGTAATGAATTTGTGTGACGTGGCGAGTGTAAGCCAACTATCTTTTCAGTTTTCCATCCCTATTTTTACATGAGATGTGCAAAGGTACCAAACTTGCGATCATTCCAGAATGGGCTTATATCTTTAAGTCGTGCCTCGACACGTAGGATATATAGTCCCATCCTGGGCATTACACCAACTTTCGTAGTAAGGGTGATAATCCCCAATCGTGAGTATTGATGACTCCTGCAATATTTTGCCGGTTTATGATAAAACCATACCGGGTTATGATAAACACCTGATTATCCACATATGATACTGGCGATTTGTAATCAAAACCAGACCAGTTAATAAACACCGGTTTATTTGATAGTAATGACTTATAGTCAACATCTAAGCTGAGTCAATAAACATCGGTTTACCATAAAAATGTTATAAACCTCAACAAAAGAGAAAAACTTGTCAAGTAAAACCATGCGAGGCTTTTCTTGGGCTGCCAGGCCACTGAGTTAAACCATTTTACAAAGCCTTTTAAGATGGACCTCACATTAACCAATCATCGTTTTAACGTTGACAAGTTCAGGGTCTGTATAAGATTGACTTGTCAAACGTTCGGCGGGTCATACCAGGATTACCTGGATGGAGTGACTTACTTGATGAAGGCAGGTTAACCCGGGGTTTTAGGTGAATACACCTGGCTCCCAAGCCTGGCTTGATAGCCTATTACAAGGGTCTTAAAAACTCTTTGTTGCTATGCAATAAGAGCCCCCAGGTATCATTTTGAGCTGTGCTCAGTGGGTACCTATGTTTGAGTTGTGCTGTGCAACAAACTCTCTTTGACCCCTGATGATAATATTGGCTTGATAGCCGGATTACCGAAGTAACCAGAGCTGTGCTCTTATGTTAATATAGGCTTGATAGCCGGTTTAAGAGGGTAGTGAGAACTTTGCTTTATAAACAGAAGCCCCCATGTGACAAACTCTTATGGGAAAAACAACAGATGCCCCACTTTAGCAGGGATGCAGGTTTATTATATTGATCATAATATATACATTGTCAAAAATATGTACATAAGAGGAGCCTATGGCTCAGGTGTAGTAAGGCCGAAGATGAGAAATGTTCCACGGCTGGTGGGTCTCCTCCTCCGATGTGCGTGAGTCCTTGTGTTCTCGAACGTGGATAAGGTATTATGACCCGTTATGCAGATTCTTGCTGACCACAAAGTGTCCTTCCCAAGGCGGGGATAACTTGTGCATATCAGTCTGATCTTGGATGAGCCGGAGCACCAGATCGCCTTCTTGAAAAGTTTTGGTTCTAACCCGGCGGCTGTGATAACGACGCAGATCTTGCTGGTAAATCGCTGACCGAGCTGCTGCAATGTCACGCACCTCGTCTAACAGGTCCAGTGCTTCCTGTCGTGCCTTCTCATTATCAGCTTCAACATAAGCCGCCACACGAGGAGAATCATGACGGATATCACTAGGGAGAACTGCCTCTGCTCCGTAAAGCATGAAAAAAGGGGTCTAACCCGTAGACCTATTGGGCGTGGTATTGATGCTCCATAATACGGAAGGTAACTCCTCCACCCAACAACCCGGCATCCTCTGCAGGGGAACCATAAGCCGGGGTTTGATGCCTCTCAGGATCTCTTGATTGGCTCTCTCAGCTTGACCATTAGATTGCGGATGAGCCACTGATGATATGTCAAGCCGGATGTGCTCACGTTGACAAAACTCTTTCATAGCACCCTTGGACAAATTAGTGCCATTGTTAGTTATAATGCTGTGTGGAAAGCCAAACCGGAAAACCACCTTTTTAATGAACTGAACCGCCGTGGCTGCATCACACTTGCTAACTGGCTCTGCTTCCACCCACTTGGTGAATTTATCAACCGCCACCAGAAGGTGGGTTTTCTTATCCTGAGATCTCTTAAAGGGCCCAACCATATCTAGCTCCCAAGTTGCAAACGGCTAAGTGATTGGAATCATCTTCAATTCTTGAGCCGGTACATGAGCACGCCGTGAGAATTTTTGACAGGCATCACACTTCTTGACCAAGTCTTCAGCATCAACATGAGCCGTCAGCCAATAGAAACCGTGATGAAAAGCTTTAGCTACCAAGGATTTGGAACCGGCGTGGTGACGACAATCTCCTTCGTGGATCTCACGCAAAATCTCACAGCCTTCATCTGGAGATACGCAATGCTGAAACACCCCTGTTACACTGCAATGATGTAATTCTCCATTGACGATACTCATTGATTTGGACCAACGGATTATCTGCCTGGCCAAAATCTCATCCTCTGGTAAGTTGCCTCGATTCATATACACCAAATATGGGACTGTCCAATCTGGGATAGCATGAAGAGCCGCTACCAACTGAGCCTCCGAATCAGGAACAACCAAGTCCTCCTCTATAGGTATCTTGACCGACGGGTTATGCAAGACGTCCAGAAAAACATTAGGTGGAACCGGTTTACGTTGGGAACCCAAACGGATTAATGTGTCCGCCGCTTCATTATTTCGCCGGTCCACATGATCAACTTGATAACCCTTGAAGTGTCCAGCAACAATATCCACCTCTCGACGATATGCTGCCATGAGCGGGTCCTTGGAGTCCCAAGTACCAGATACTTGTTGAGCCACCAGGTCCGAGTCACCAAAACACTTAACCAGTCTTAAATTCATCTCCTTAGCCAAATGAAGACCGTGGAGGAGAGCCTCGTATTCAGCTGCATTGTTAGTGCAAGGGAACATTAAACAGCGAACATAACAAAATTTATCACCTCGTGGGGAAGTTAATATGACTCCAGCCCCCGAGCCCGCCAATTGCATGGATCCATCGAAGTGAATAGTCCAGTAAGTATGATCCGGCTTTTATTCTGGCGCCTGTAACTTCGTCCAATCATTGATGAAATCCACAAGTGCTTGGGATTTGATTGCAGTACGAGGCACATATTTTAACCCGTGAGGTCCAAGCTCAATAGCCCACTTGGCAACCCGGCCAGTTGCTTCTCTGTTTTGGATTATATCTCCCAAAGGGCAGAGCTGACCATAGTGATGGGATGACCTTGAAAATATTGCTTAAGATTCCGGCTTGCCATGAATACTCCATATACCAGTTTCTGCCAATGCGGATACCTTTGTTTGAATTCAATACGCACCTCGCTGACATAGTAAACCGGCTGTTGAACCGGATATTCCTTCCCAGCCTCCTTGCGCTTCACTACAATGGCCACACTGACAACCCGAGCATTAGCAGCCACGTACAACAACAGCGACTCGTTATCGACCGGAGTAGCAAGAACAGGTGGCTCTGCCAACTGGTTCTTCAAGTCCTCAAACGTCGTATTAGCAGCATCACTCGACAAAATTGTCTGTCTTTTTCATCATCTGGTAAAGAGGGATAGCTTTTTCTCCCAATCGGCTGATAAATCGGCTTAGTGCTGCAATACGGCCCGCCAGACGTTGAACGTCATTGATACACGCCAGTTTAGCCAGGGAGGTAATAGCCTTGATCTTCTCCGGATTAGCTTCAATGCCCCTGTTAGACACCAGAAACCCCAAGAGCTTGCCTGCCGGTACACCAAAAGCACACTTGGCTGGATTAAGCATCATCTTATAGACCCGGAGATTATCAAAAGTTTCCTTTAAATCATCTATTAACATCTCCTCCTTTCTGGATTTACCACAATATCATCCACATATGCATGAACATTACGCCCAATCTGTTTATGAAGACAATTCTGCACACAGCACTGATAAGTCGCCTGGGCACTCTTGAGCCCAAAGGGCATAGACACATAGCAGAAGGCTCCAAAGGGAGTTGTAAAAGTTGTCTTCTCCTGGTCCTTAACTGCCATTTTGATATGATGATAGCCGGAATATGCATCCAGAAAACTCAAACGCTCACAACCCATCGTAGCATCAATGATTTGATCAATACGAGGGAGAGCAAAGGGATTAGTTGGACAAGCCTTGTTCAAATCTGTGTAGTCCACACACATACGCCAAGTGCCATTCTTCTTAACTACCAGCACCGGATTAGCCAACCATTCAGGATGAAATACCTCAACAATAAACCCAGCCGCCAAGAGCCTGGCTACCTCTTCACCAATGGCCTTGCGTCTTTCCTCATTGAAATGACGAAGAAACTGCTTGATCGGTTTAAACTTGGGATCAACATTAAGAGTGTGCTCAGCGAGTCCTCTCGGTACACCTGGCATGTCAGAAGGTTTCCATGCAAAGATGTCCCGATTCTCACGGATGATCTCGATGAGCACGCTTTCCTATTTCGGATCCAAGTTAGCGCCGATGCTAAACTGCTTGGATGAATCGCCAGGAACAAAATCCACCAGCTTTGTCTCATCAGCCGATTTAAACTTCAATGCCAGATCATGCTCTGTAGTTGGCTTTTTTAAAGGAGTCATGTCCGCCGGATCAACATTGTCCTTGTAGAACTTCAACTCCTCTGTTGCACAAACCGACTCAGCATATGCCGCATCCCCTTCTTCACATTCCAAAGCGATTTTACGGCTCCCATGTACTATAATGGTTCCCTTATGACCCGACATTTTGAGCTGCAGATAAACGTAACAGGGCCTCGCCATGAACTTAGCATAATCCGGCCGTCCAAACAAGGCATGATACGGGATCTTGATTTTTACCACTTCAAAGGTCAAAGTCTCTAAGCTTGAGTCATGCTCATATCCAAAGGTAACTTCCAGATCTATCTTACCAACTGGATACGCCGATTTACCAGGCACTACACCATGGAAGACAGTGTTTGACGGTCTAAGCTTTTTATGTGTTAACCCCATGTGATGGGCCTCGAACCCCTCGTTGGATTACCCCAAGTGGAAGGTGTAAGATGCAGTAAGTAGAAGTGTTTTCCCTTAGCAAAGATGCCAAGGATCGAATCCCCAGAGACTCCTAGGTTCAACAGGTAGGTGTCAACTGCTAACGGCGCAATTAGCAATCAACGTGGACCTGCACACAGATACAAATAACTTTGCTCCCAACGAGTACAGAGAGGTTGTCAATCTCTCCGGCCTTGTAGTTCACAAAGGGTTAAAAGCAATATGATAGTAGTGATAGATAGTATTTTGCAATAGTAAATAAAATAGCGAAAAGTAAAATAGTGTGTGTGATCAATGATGGTAATATGGACCGGAGTCACATGATGTTCACTAGTGATGTCTCTCTCCCAAAAGACGATAAAACAGCTATGCGAGGTAACAAATTACAGCTGGGCAATTGACAGGACCACGAACGCAAACCAATGCTGACTACATTGCAAGAAAGGTTGAGGTTCAAAGCATGGGCGGTACGCCAAAGTAAGTAGACCGAAATCCATCCGCATCTACTACTAATAATCCACCTTGAGATATCTATCCAGAACATCTCGCTGGTATTAAGTTGCGAGTCCCACCCATAGTGTAAACTCAATGCAACAGACAACTGCATTAAAAGAACTTTGCGTAAAGTAAACAATCCTTGCACCCGCGGGCACAAGCACCGTTGTTTTCCCCCTTGTGGCAACAGCACATCCCCTAGACTCATGTTTCTGTCACTCAAGCTAGTCATCGAGGGGCATGAACCCACAATCGAGCATAACGCTCCCTCTTGGAGTCACTACCTATTACTTGGCCAAAGCAATAAATAACAACGGAGAACATGCAAGAATTACTTATGAACTAAAATATAAAAGAGGTGAATCAAATATATTACTCAAGATCAATCTGAACATAATCACATAATCCATCGGATCCCAGCAAACTCAACATAGCAACAACACAAGGATTACATAGATGCCTCGATCATGTAGGGCAGCTCACGAGGACTAATTAGTGAAGCACAAGAACGGGAGGAGAACATCACATAGCTACTGGTCATGGACTCATGGTCCAAGGGAGACTACTCACGAGTCATCCGGGAGGCGTCCATGGTGGTGGAGAAGCTCCCGGTGGTGATCCTCCCCTCCGGCAGGGTGCCGGGAAGAGTTCTCCTGGTGCTCCCGATCTTGGAAGCGGCGGCGGCGGCGGAACAGAGATGGGATCGCGAAAAGAAGTCCTGTTTCAAGGGTTACGGGGGACCCTTTAAATATCTGCCAAAGTAGGGCACCGGGGGGCTCTCGGGGGGCCGAGGCGCCCCCC
>LR738715.1:118452920-118566898 GCA_902687465.1 Secale cereale
GCCCCCCCCCCCCCCCGGCGCGGCCCAGGGGGGGCGCGCCCACAGGGCGCCTGGAGCCCCTGTGCCCCCCCCCAGGCTCACCTTCGGAAGCAGTGTCGTTCCCAGAACGCTGATTTTTTATATATTTTTTCTGTATTTTTCTGGGCAGTTCTCGAAACGTGAAAACCTGAAATACAAAAATGGCCGAAAACAGAAACTAGCACTGGGGTGCACTGGATTAGTAAGTTAGTCCAAATATGATCAAAAGTGTATGGAAGTGTATGAATATCATAGAAATATCACCCAAAAGTGGCATGGAGCAAGCAGAAATTATAGATACGTTTTGGACGTATCAACATCCCCAAGCTTAATTCCTGCTCGTCCTCGAGTAGGTAAATGATAACAAGAATAATTTCTGTGGTGACATGCTATTAACCATATAAGACTTTCTCATAGTCATATGACAAAAGCTTAATGAGACAATGATTCTAAAGTAATTAAGTTGTCTCAAGAGAAAATCACAAATGACTGAAAGTTTTACAACATGAAACTGAAACACCAAAAAGATTTGCAATGAACATGATGTGCAAATATGATCAAGTGATATCTAGCTTGCCCCTTTAGTGATGCAAAACATAAATGCAAGGGCACCTTCAAGGTTTAAGTGATGACTAGATACAATCATTTCAGAATAAACGATATCACAATCATGCAAAAGACAATGCTACTTTGGGACAATGCACATTACACTCAGAATGACAATCATGCTCTTAGTAGTTGATGCTTAAAGTGCTAGAGCTTTTTATTTTGAAACATGGAAGCAATTGTGTCAACGGTAGTAGTACTTCATATGTGTCATGTATAAAACATCTTATAAGTTGCAAGCCTCATGCATCGAATACCAATAGTGCTCGCTCCTTGTCCTAATTAGCTCGGATCCCCATGGGTTATCATTGCATTGCATATGTTTTTACCAAGTGTCACAAAGGGGTACCTCTATGCCACCTGTACAAAGGTCCAAGGAGATAGATCGCATTTGATTTCTCGTTTTTGATAAATCTCAACTTGAGGACATCCATACCGGGACAACATAGAAAATAGATGATGGACTCCTCTTTAATGCATAAGCATATTCTCATGAGAGATTGAGGATTAAGGTCCAAGCAAAAACTTCCACCATGATGCATGGCTTTGGTTGGCGGCCCAATGTTCTTCTCTAACAATATGCATATTAATTCAACCCACGGTAAATCACCCTTACTTCAGACAAGACGAACATGCATAGCAACTCACATGATATTCAACAAAAGTGTGACAGTTGATGGCGTCCCCAGAAACATGGTTACCGCTCAGCAAGCAACTCATAAGAAATAAGATACATAAGCAACATATTCTTTACCACAATATTGTTTAGGCTACTTTCCCATGAGCTATATATTGCATGGTTAATTTGCTTAGTGCAGGTGTAGGTTAGCAAAAGACTGGGAGCAACCAACTAAGAGAGCAATGACGGTCATAATCATGCAGAGCGACAAAGCAATATTGAATCAGGCATGGTAGTTATATCGCTACTTAGAAACAAAAGATCATCAAGGCTTGACAGACTTTCTTTACAGTCTTGAATATGCATGAGCATACGCCAAGTCAATCAAAATAATTTCTCAAAGGAAGATATTACTAAACCATACCACATCATAGGCAAAGAAACCAAGTTGGTATTCCAATGACACATTGGGAACCCCCCAGCTATCTGAGATTAACCATAAGAAAACCTGAACTACTAAGCACCATCATGAAAGTAGCATCTTTATCATAGACACATTAACCAATGCAATGGAAGCAAACTCTCTTAATAAGGTGATCATGATAATTAAAAAGAGTTCAAGCAACCAACTAAATAAAAGCTCTTGAAAAGATAAGCATGAATACTAAGAGCAGAGCACGATAGTAGCTATTTAAAAGACAAAGAACACACACAGCATAGATAGACATGAAAATTCTATGTAATGTTCTAGGTAGAGGTGGAGCGTGTTTCTCTCCCCATAAAGGAATGCTGGGTTCCGACTCGTTATGAAAAATTAAAAAGAAAACTAAAAAGCAAGACGCTCCAAGCATAGCACATAACACATGAAGTGATAAAAATATAGCGGAACGAAAGACGAACTGATAATGTTGATGGAGAAGGGGATGCACGGGGGCATCCCCAAGCTTAGACGCTTGAGTCTCCTTGAATATTTCTTGGGGGTGCACGGGGGCATCCCCAAGCTTGAGCGCTTGACACTCCTGAATCTTTTTATCATCTTCCCTCGCACACTTGAAAACTCCCTTCATACATAACTCATTCATAATCTGATTAGCGTGGTTAGTACCCTTAATAAAATAATTATACCTTGCTGGAAATAAGGATATTCTTGAAGTTCTACTGTTTCTCAAGATTGCCAAAAGGTTTTTGCAAAGAAAAAGCAAGTTCTTAATTTGCAAAGTGAAGGTAAGGCAAAACAGGACAGAATCTGTGAAAAACAGAACAGCAGGCAGTAATTGACCTGTTCGGGATACTTCTGCAACTCAAATTAAAAAACTCAGAACTGACGCACGAAAGACAATTATATAGAGAACACTGTCGAAAAAATTCAGACCAAAAAGATGATCTGGTGATTTTATACGAATTTTTGTATCCAAGGACAGAATCTGTTTCCTGGACAACACCTCACAACTTTTGAACTTTCTAGCAATCAGAGGCTATACTTGGCACAAATATGAAAAGTAAAGATACAATGATGATCCTACAGCAGTAAACAACATCAAGACTCAACAAAAGCAAAAATTTATTCATGTGGGCTGCCTCCCAAAAGCGCTTTCTTTTATGCCTTTAAGCTAGGCATAATGCATAGATCAAGTTGTATCAATTGAACCATCATCAAGATCATCAAAAAGCTCTGCAATAATACAACTAGTCTTAAGAGGTCTCTCAAATAAAGGCCTCAAAGAGATACTTCTAGGTAGAAGACCAAAAGGATAAAAGTCAAGGGAAGATTCATTTATAAATTCATCAACGATATGTGTTTCTTCCAAAGTCTTTACAGTTTCAACCCCTTTGGCAATAGGTGGATTACTTTTAGAACGGGGAGCCTTTGGAACGTGAACGAACTTAGGCTCCCTCTTTGCTGGAGTTTCTACCTTTTCGGTTTTGATCGAGGAGAATGTAGTTCCTAAGGTATCAAATATTTCCTCAATCTTTTCCATCCTAGAAGAGTCAGAATCATGGAATTTGACGGTCTCCAAAATTTTAATTTTTTTATGCATGGAGCTATCAAGTCTATTCAAATTCCCTTGGATCCTTCGATCCAACTCATTCATCTTATTAGTCATTGGCATCTCTAGCTCTATTTTTTCAAGTTTTTTCATAATGTGAGCTAGGGTGATGTCCTCTCGAATGCTAACAACAGGGGGACTCCCAACAAGATTTTCAATAATACTAAGAGACTCCCAAACTGGGGCCTCCAGGAAATTCCCATTGATAGCAGTATCTAGAATAAACCTATTCCAAGAAGTGATTCCAACATAAAAATTTCTAAGCAAGATAGTAGTGGGTTGCTTCTTGGTGGCTCTTTTTTGTGAATCATTAATTCTACACCAAGCATCTTTCAAACTTTCCCCACCTCTTTGTTTAAAGGTGAGAACTTCTGCCTCGTCAAAGACAAAAGGACCCGACATAATGATAACTAAAGAACAAGATAACTATTTTTGTGCTTTTCGATAAAAAGGTACTAAAGCAAATATGAAAGGTAAACTAACAAGACTAAAAAGCAAAGGTAAAAGATAGCATGCAACTCCCCTATCCTGAAGAGTGGAGTCCCCGGCAACAGCGCCAGAAAATACTCCTTGATGGGCCTCGAACCCCTCGTTGGATTACCCCAAGTGGAAGGTGTAAGATGCAGTAAGTAGAAGTGTTTTCCCTTAGCAAAGATGCCAAGGATCGAATCCCCAGAGACTCCTAGGTTCAACAGGTAGGTGTCAACTGCTCACGGCGCAATTAGCAATCAACGTGGACGTGCACACATATACAAATAACTTTGCTCCCAACGAGTACAGAGAGGTTGTCAATCTCTCCGGCCTTGTAGTTCACAAAGGGTTAAAAGCAATATGATAGTAGTGATAGATAGTATTTTGCAATAGTAAATAAAATAGCGAAAAGTAAAATAGTGTGTGTGATCAATGATGGTAATATGGACCGGAGTCACATGATGTTCACTAGTGATGTCTCTCTCCCAAAAGACGATAAAACAGCTATGCGAGGTAACAAATTACAGCTGGGCAATTGACAGGACCACGAACGCAAACCAATGCTGACTACATTGCAAGAAAGGTTGAGGTTCAAAGCATGGGCGGTACGCCAAAGTAAGTAGACCGAAATCCATCTACATCTACTACTAATCATCCACCTTGAGATATCTATCCAGAACATCTCGCTGGTATTAAGTTGCGAGTCCCACCCATAGTGTAAACTCAATGCAACAGACAACTGCATTAAAAGAACTTTGCGTAAAGTAAACAATCCTTGCACCCGCGGGCACAAGCACCGTTGTTTTCCCCCTTGTGGCAACAGCACATCCCCTAGACTCATGTTTCTGTCACTCAAGCTAGTCATCGAGGGGCATGAACCCACAATCGAGCATAACGTTCCCTCTTGGAGTCACTACCTATTACTTGGCCAAAGCAATTAATAACAACGGAGAACATGCAAGAATTACTTATGAACTAAAATATAAAAGAGGTGAATCAAATATATTACTCAAGATCAATCTGAACATAATCTCATAATCCATCGGATCCCAACAAACTCAACATAGCAACAACACAAGGATTACATAGATGCCTCGATCATGTAGGGCAGCTCACGAGGACTAATTAGTGAAGCACAAGAACGGGAGGAGAACATCACATAGCTACTGGTCATGGACTCATGGTCCAAGGGAGACTACTCATGAGTCATCCGGGAGGCGTCCATGGTGGTGTAGAAGCTCCCGGTGGTGATCCTCCCCTCCGGCAGGGTGCCGGGAAGAGTTCTCCTGGTGCTCCCGATCTTGGAAGCGGCGGCGGCGGCGGAACAGAGATGGGATCGCGAAAAGAAGTCCTGTTTCAAGGGTTACGGGGGACCCTTTAAATATCTGCCAAAGTAGGGCACCGGGGGGCTCTCGGGGGGCCGAGGCGCCCCCCCGGCGCGGCCCAGGGGGGGGCGCCCACAGGGCGCTTGGAGCCCCTGTGCCCCCCCCCCAAGCTCCCCTTCGGAAGCAGTGTCGTTCCCGGAACGCTGATTTTTTATATATTTTTTCTGTATTTTTCTGGGCAGTTCTCGAAACGTGAAAACCTGAAATACAAAAACGACCGAAAACAGAAACTGGCACTGGGGTGCACTGGATTAGTAAGTTAGTCCAAATATGATCAAAAGTGTATGGAAGTGTATGAATATCATAGCAATATCACCCAAAAGTGGCATGGAGCAAGCAGAAATTATAGATACGTTTTGGACGTATCACCATGCGACAGAAGGTCTCATAATAAAGAATGTTGATGTTGCTCCCTCCGTCCATGAGCACCTTTGTGAACTTATACCCCCCAACCTGAGGTGCTACCACCAATGTCAGCTGGCCTGGATTATCAACCCGGGGCGGATGATCCTCACGACTCCACACAATGGGCTGTTCCGACCAGCGTAAATAACGAGGCACCGTCGGTTCAACGGAGTGCACTGCCCTTTTATAAACCTTCTGACCACGCTTGCACAAGCTAGTGGTGAAGACATGATACTGCCCACTATTCAACTGCTTCGGGTTGCTCTGGTAACCGGACTGTTGCTGCTGATGATTCCCCTGATGATTATAACCACTTTGGCTGCCTTGACTGCCCTGATTGCCGTGTCTGTTCTGACTGCCATGTCCGCTCTGATTGCCTTGAAATCCTGAGACAAAACCACCGCCGCCATAACCTGACCCATGAGAACCAGGCCCTAAACTGCCGGACGGTCCATGATCATATTGGAAACGATCCGAACTTTTGAACTCCCGCATAATAAAGCAATCCTTCCAGAGGTGCGTAGCTGGTCTTTCCTTCGTCCCGTGCCTCGGGCAAGGCTGATTTAACTGGCGATACTTTATCCTCCGCTCAGCGGGGGCGGCCTACTTTTACGACGCTGACCATCATTCTGCGTATTGGTGTTATCCACAAAATCTGAATTGTTATCTGCTTTATGTTTCCCGCTGTTTCCATGGCTCGCCGGGTTATGCTGCGACGCTTTACCATCCTTCTTTCCCTTTTCCGGCTTTTCATCATCAGACTCAGGGTCCTTGGTACTATCAGAGTCGGCGTACTTAACCAGAGCTGCCATGAGCGTTCCCATGTCATCGCAGTGACGCTTGAGCCGTCCCAACTTCAGCTTCAGAGGCGTGAACCGGCAATAGCCTTCCAACGTTAATACTACTGTATCGGCATTGAAGCGGTCCGATGAGTGCAAGATCTCTGAAACCCGGTGCACCCAATGGCTTGTCGATTCATTCTCTCCTTGGACACATGCAACTAAGTCCACAATTGACATGGGCTGCTTGCATGTGTCTTTAAAATTATGGATAAACCGGGCCCTTAACTCGGCCCATGACCCAATGGAGTTGGCTGGCAAACCTTTTAGCCAAGTACGGGCTGTTCCTTTCAACATCATGGTGAAGTATTTAGCACATGCCGCATCATCCACATCCAGCATCTCCATCGCCATCTCATAGCTTTCAATCCACGACTCAGGGGATAAATCGACAGTGTAATTGGGCACCTTCCGCGGTCCTTTGAAATCCTTGGGCAGACGCACATTACGTAAAGCGGGGGTGAGACACGGCACTCCCAAAGAGCTGGAAGTAACTCCTGGTTCCACTGAGGTGGTTGGACAGACCGGGGTAAGTTGACGGGTTGTGTATTGCGCTGCTAACTCGGCTTCTTGACGCTGTCTACCCTGATCCACCACATCCTGAGAATTAGCACCACCATCGGCCGGGTTATGCCCACGAGGCAGGTTACGGTTTCGCGCACTGCTTGACACAGCCGGATCATCTATATGCCTGCTGTAACTCCGGCTTGGGCGGGGGGTGGAATGAATCCTCTCGCGGCTGTACGAATAAGCCTGCTGCTGAGTCAAGGCTATCTGAAGGAGCTCCCTAGCCCGTCGTGTCTCCACTGCTACGGGGGACTCACCTTCGACAGGGAAGGCCGCCAATCATGAAGCGGAAGCGACTATGTTATCCAAGGGGTTGGAGTAATGACCCGGAGGCGTCAGTACATGTTGTGACGGGATGATCTGATGAGGTGGGTCCGTTGCGTGTGGCTGGACCGATGCCCCCGTTCCAGGCGCTTCCACCCAGTTTACCACTGGTTGATTGCTATTTTCTGTTCTTGGCATGCTAAAGAGATTCCTTGTCTCGTAAACCGAAGGCAGGAGAGACTGGTACCTTCCCCTCATTACATCATTTGATGCGTTTTGATCCAACATGAGCCGATAAGCCTGGGCATCCAACTCGGCCTGCTTCGCGGCCATCCTGGTGTTTTCAGCTGTCAGATCTATCTTAGCTTGAGCTATATGTTCCTTTACTTTAGCAACTTCTGCATCATGCCGCTCCTGATCCGTCGGGCTAACTTCAACAGTCAACAACACTGTCAGAGTGTCGAATAATCCGGACAACACCTGAGCTGGTGGCTGCCCAGGGCCTCCTCCCCCTGCTGCTGCCGCCGCCGCTAAACCGGCTGTCAACGCTGCTGCGGTCGAAGAGTGTTGCACGGACTATGATCCGGCCATGAAGACTGCAACTCGGCTAGAAGGATCGAGGGGGTCCGGAATACTGTCGCCATCGGAGCAGCCCCCAAACCGGCCATCTTGCAGTAGGTAAAAAGACTCGGTCTCTCTGGTAGATCACTCGTCACCAGAGTAAACGATGGTCTCACCACCAGATTCCGATCTATCTTCAGTTTCCGCTCCGTGGACGACTCCCACAAAGACACGCTTCATGGCAGGCCAAACCCGGACAGGTCTCGCACGCTGAGCCACTTCGATGATGTTGGTGCAGATGTCCGGCTCAGGGCACGGTTCGCGATCTTGCCAATGAAAACGTGAATGCCGCCGAAGGGGAGCCGGTACCCGTACTCAACCGAGTCGGCCTTGGGGCCCCAGCCTGCTTCGTCGATGTAGATCTTGCTACGACGAATCTTAGTCATCTGGCCCACTGCATAGCCCTTGAGCCCTTCGAAGCTGCCCTCTAAGAACTTGAAACCATCGTGCGATAGCCCCATGGTGGGCGCCAACTGTCGTGGTTTGATCACGGCAGATGTCCTAGCATAAGGACTTAGTCGTGGAGCCATCGCGACGGGTTAGCTTAAAGGGGTTAAAGCGGACAAAGGACACATGGATTTTTATACTAGTTCGGCCCCTTGCGGTGAAGGTAAAGGCCTACTCTAGTTGTTGTGGTATTACTAGGGTTTCGATGACCAGGGAGCGAATCCGCTTTGCCTGTGTCTCGAGCTGTTGTTTGTTGTCCCTGAACCGCCGCCGGGTCGTCCCTTTATATACACAGGATGATGCCCGGCCGGTTTACAGAATCCCGAGACCGGCCCATAAATGTGTCCGGCTTGGTTTCTACCTTTCCTATCTCACAACAAAAGTTACACACTATATGGCGGTTTATGTCTATGGGCCCTAATACGCCTTTGGGCCCAGGGCCTTTTAGTTCTCTATAGTAACACACCATACTCATTGTCTTCATGGGCTTTAATAGGGGTAATTCAGTACATGTACAACCTGGCCCCTCCTGGGCGGTTTATACGTAATAGTTATATCCCCAACACGTGAGATCCCATCTTGGGGCCTGTTCCGGAGCTCCGCCGGAGGGGGGATCTACCACGGAGTGCTTCTACATCAATGCCATAGCCTCACCAATGAGTTGTGAGTAGTTTACCACACCTTCAGGTCCATAGTTATTAGCTAGATGGCTTCTTCTCTCTTTTTGGATCTCAATACAAAGTTCTCCTCAATCTTTGAGGAGATCTATTCGATGTAATCCTTTTGCGGTGTGTTTGTCGAGATCAGATGAATTGTGGGTTTATGATCAACATTATCTATGAACAATATTTGATTCTTTTCTGAAATCTTTTATGTATGATTATAATATCCTTGCAAGTCTCTTCGAATTATTGGTTTGGTTTGGCCTACTAGATCTATAATTCTTGCAATGGGAGAAGTGCTTGGCTTTGGGTTCAATCTTGCGGTGTCCTTTCCCAGTGACAGTAGGGGCATCAAGGCATGTATTGTATTGTTGCCATCCAGGATAAAAAGATGGGGTTTATATCATATTGCTTGAGTTTATCCCTCGACATCATGTCATCTTGCTTAAAGCATTATTCTGTTCTTATGAACTTAATACTCTAGATGCATGCTGGATAGCAGTCGATGTGTGGAGTAATAGTAGTAGATGCAGAATCGTTTCGGTCTACTTGTCACGAAAGTGATGCCTATATATAATGATCATGCCTAGATATTCTCATAACTATGCACTTTTCTATCAATTGCTCGACAGTAATTTGTTCACCCACCATAGAATTCTGCTTTCATGAGAGAAGCCACTAGTGAAACCTATGCCCCCCGGGTCTGTCTTTATCATATTACTTTCCTTCAATTTCTGTTGCCGTTGCTTATTTGCTTTATTTACTTTCTGTTCTTATACCAAAAATACCAAAAATATTATACTATCCTATCTATCAGATCTCACTTTCGTAAGTGAGCGTGAAGGGATTGACAACCCCTTATCGCGTTGGTTAAGAAGTTCTTATTTGTTTGTGCAGGTGCGAGGGACTCGCGCGTGGTCTCCTACTGGATTGATACCTTGGTTCTCAAAAACTAAGGGAAATACTTACGCTATCGTGCTGCATCACCCTTTCCTCTTCGAGGGAATACAATGCAAGCTCAAGAAGTAGCAGTGCAAGCATCTCGGAGTTGGAATATACACTTTGATGAGGTGATCAAAGAATATGGTTTTATACAGACTTTTGGATACGCCTGTATTTACAAGAAAGTTAGTGGGAGCTGTGTAGCATTTCTGATATTATATGTGGATGACATATTGTTGATTGGAAACGATATAGAATTTCTGGATGGCATAAAAGGATACTTGAATAAGAATTTTTCAATGAAAGACCTCGGTGAAGCTGCTTGTATATTGGGCATCAAGATCTATAGAGATAGATCAAGACGCTTAATTGGACTTTCATAAAGCGCATACCTTGATAAAGTTTTGAAGAAGTTCAAAATGGACCAGTCAAAGAAAGGGTTCTTACCTGTGTTACAAGGTGAGAAGTTGAGTAAGACTCAATGCTCGACCACTGCAGAAGATAGAGAGAAAATGAAAGTCATTCCCTATGTCTCAGCCATAGGATCTGTCATCTATGCAATGTTGTGTACCAGACTTGATGTGTGCCTTGCTATAAATTTAGCAGGGAGGTAGCAAAGTAATCCAGGAGTGGATCATCAGAGAACAGTCAAGAACATCCTGAAGTACCTGAAAAGGAAAAAGGATATGTTTCTCATTTATGGAGGTGACAAAGAGCTCATCGTAAATGGTTACGTCGATTCAAGCTTTGACACTGATCCAGATGACTCTAAGTCACAAACCGGATATGTATTTCTATTGAACGATGGAGCTGTCAGTTGGTGCAGTTCCAAGCAGAGCGTCGTGGCGACATCTACGTGCGAAGCGGAGTACATAGCTGCTTCGGAAGCAGCAAATGAAGGAGTCTCGATGAAGGGGTTCATATCTGATCTTGGTGTAATACCTAGTGCATCGGGTCCAATGAAAATCTTTTGTGACAACATGAAGGAAATATGCTCTAGAGGCAATAATAAAGTTATTATTTATTTCCTTATATCATGATAAATGTTTATTATTCATGCTAGAATTGTATTAACCGAAAACTTAGTACATGTGTGAATACATAGACAAAACAGAGTGTCCCTAGTATGCCTCTACTAGACTACCTCATTGATCAAAGATGGTTATGTTTCCTAACCATAGACATGAGTTGTCATTTGATCAACGGGATCACATCATTAGGAGAATGCTGTGATGGACAAGACCCATCCGTTAGCTTAGCAACTTGATCGTTTAGTTTTACTGCTATTGCTTTCTTCATGACTTATACATGTTCCTATGACTATGAGATTATGCAACTCCCGAATACCGTAGGAACACCTTGTGTGCTATCAAACATCACAACATAACTGGGTGATCATAAAGATGCTCTACAGGTGTCTCCGAGAGTGTTTGTGGTGTTGGCATAGATCAAGAATAGGATTTGTCACTCCGAGTGTCGGAGAGGTATCTCTGGGCCCTCTCGGTAATACACATCATAATAAGCCTTGCAAGCAAATGACTAATGAGTTTGTCATGAGATGATGTATTACGGAACGAGTAAAGAGACTTGCCGGTAACGAGATTAACTAGGTATAGTGATACCGACGATTGAATCTCGGGCAAGTTACATACCGATGACAAAGGGAACGACGTATGTTGTTATGCGGTTTGACCGATAAAGATATTCGTAGAATATGTAGGAGCCAACATGAGCATCCAGGTTCTGCTATTGTTTATTGACCAGAGATGAGTCTCGGTCATGTCTACATAGTTCTTGAACATGTAGGGTTCGCACGCTTAACGATCTATGACGATCGGTATTATGAGTTTATGATTTTTGATGTACCGAAGGTAGTTCGGAGTCTCAGATGAGATCACGGACATGACGAGGAGTTTCAGAATGTCCGAGAAATAAAGATCGATATATTGGACGACTATATTCAGACACCGGAAGTGTTCCTGGTCTTATCGGATAAAACCGGAGTGCCGGAGGGGTTACCAGAACCCCCCGGGGGAGTATGGGCCATAGTGGGCCATAAGGGAAAGAGAGAGGCAGCCCACTAGGTCTGGCCGCCCCCTAGGAATCCTAGTTGGACTAGGAGTGGGGGGGGAGGCGCCCCTCTCCTTCCTTCTCCCCCTTCTTCTTCCTTTCCTACTCCTAGTAGGAATAGGAAAGGGGATTCCTACTCCTACTAGGAGTAGGAATCCTACTCCTGGCGCGCCTTATAGGGCCGGCTGGCCCTCCCCCTTGCTCCTTTATATACGGGGGCAGGGGGCACCCAAGGACACACAAGCAACATTGTTTTAGCCGTGTGCGGTGCCCCTCTCCACCGAAACACACCTCGGTCATATCGTTGCAGTGCTTAAGCGAAGCCCTGCGTCGGTAGCTTCATCATCTCTGTCACCACGCCATCGTGCTGACAAAACTCTCCCATGAAGCTCAACTGGATCAAGATCTCGTGGGACGTCATCGAGCTGAATGTTTTCTGAGCGCGGAGGTGCCGTACGTTCGGTGCTTGGATCGGTTGGATCGCGAAGACGTTCGACTACATCAACCGCGTCACTAGACGCTTCCGCTTTCGGTCTAACTAGGTACGTAGACACACTCTCCTCGCTCATTGCTATGCTTCTAGTAGATAGATCTTGCGTGATCGTAGGAAAATTTTGAAATACTACATTCTCCAAAGTGGCATCATGAGCCAGGTCTATGTGCACATGATATGAACAAGTAGAACACAATGAGTTGTGGGCGATAATAGTCATACTGCTTACCAGCATGCCATACTTTGATTCAGCGGTATTGTGAGATGAAGCGGCCCGGACGGACATTACGCGTACGCTTACGCGAGACTGGTTTCACCGTTACAAGCACTCGTTGCTTAAAGGTGACCGGAGGGTGTTTGTCTCTCTCAATTTAGCTGAATCGAGTGTGGCTACGCCCGATCCTTGTGAAGGTTAAAACATCACATACTTGACGAAAAATCGTTATGGTTTTCTATGCGTAGGTAAGAACGGTTCTTGCTAAGCCCGTAGCAGCCATGTAAAACTTGCAACAACAAAGTAGAGGATGTCTAACTTGTTTTGAAGGGCATGTTGTGATGTGATATGGTCAATACGTGATGAGTTATACTTTATTGTATGAGATGATCATGTTTTGTAAAGTTATCGGCAACCGGCAGGAGCATTATGGTTGTCTCTTTATTGAATGAATTGCGAAGGCCATGTAATTGCGTTACTTCATCGCCATGAGTTAGCAATAGTAGTAGTAGCAATAGTTTGCGAGATGACCACGACGCTACGATGAAGATCATGGTGTCTAGCCGGCGACGATGGAGATCATGACAATGCTTTGGAGATGGAGATCAAAAGCACAAGATGATGATGGCCATATCATGTCACATATTTTGATTGCATGTGATTTTTATCTGATTATGCTTAGTATGGCGGTAGCATTATAAGATGATCCCTTACAAAATTTCAAGGTACAAGTGTTCTCCCTGAGTATGCACCGTTGCGAAAGTTCGTCGTGCTGAGACACCACGTGATGATCGGGTGTGATAAGCTCTATGTTCAAATACAACGGGTGTAAGACAGTTTTGGACATGCAGAATACTCAGGTTAAACTTGACGAGCCTAGCATGTACAGACATGGCCTCGGAACACTGGAGACCGAAAGGTCGAGCGTGAATCATATAGTAGATATGATCAACATAAGATGTTCACCATTGAAAACTACTCCATCTCACATGATGATCGGACATGGTTTAGTTGATTTGGATCACGTGATCATTTAGATGACTAGAGGGATGTCTATCTAAGTGGGAGTTCTTTAGTAATATGATTAAATTGAACTTTAATTTATCATGAACTTAGTCCTCGTAGTATTAGCATATATATGTTGTAGATCAATAGCTCACGATGTTGCTCCTCGTTTATTTTTTATATGTTCCTAGAGAAAACTAAGTTGAAAGATGTTAGTAGCAATGATGCGGAATTGTTCCGTGATCTGAGGATTATCCTCATTGCTGCACAGAGAATTATGTCCTTGATGCACCGCTAGGTGACAGACCTATTGCAGGAGCAGATGTAGACGTTATGAACATTTTGACAAAAGCTCGGTATGATGACTACTTGATAGTTTAAGTGCACCATGCTTTACGGCTTAGAACCGGGACTTCAAAAACGTTTTGAACGCCACAGAGCATATAAGATGTTCCAAGAGTTGAAATTAGTATTTCATACTCATGCCCGCGTCGAGAGGTATAAGACTTCTGATAGTACTTTGCCTACAAGATGGAGGAGAATAGCTCAACCAGTGAGCATGTGCTCAGATTGTCTGGGTACTACAATTACTTGAATCAAGTGGGAGTTAATCTTCTAGATAAGATAGTAATTGACAAAGTTCTCTAGTCACTATCACCAAGTTAGTAGAACTTCGTGATGAACTATAATATGCAAGGGATGATGAAAGGAATTCCCGAGCTCTTCGCGATGCTGAAGTCGGCAAAGGTAGAAATCATGAAAAAGCATCAAGTGTTGATGGTTAACAAGACCACTTGTTTCAAGTAAAGGGCAAAGGGATAGAAGGGGAACTTCAAGAAGAATGACAAGCAAGTTGTCACTCTCGTGACGAAACCCAATGCTAAAACTCAAACCTGAAACTAAGTGCTTCTACTGCAAAGGAAATGGTCACTGGAAGTGGAACTGCCCTAGATACTTGGCGGATAAGAAGGATGGCAAAGTGAACAAAGGTATATTTTGATATACAGATTATTGATGTGTACTTTACTAGTGTTCATAGCAACCCCTAGGTATTTGATACCGGTTGTGTTGCTAAAATTAGTAACTCAAAACGAGAGTTGCAGAATGAACAGAGACTAGTTAAAGGTGAAGTGACGATTGATATGATCATCATCGCACACTCCCTATACTTTCAGGATTAGTGTAGAACCTAAATAAATGTTATTTGTCATTTGCGTTGAGCATGAATATGATTTGATCATGTTTGTTGCAATACGGTTATTCATTTAAAGTCATATAATAATTGTTATTCTGTTTACATGAATAAAACATTCGATGGTCATACTCCCAATGAAAATAGTTTGTTGGATCTCGATCGTAGTAATACACATATTCATAATACTGAAGCCAAAAGATGCAAAGTTGATAATGATAGTGCAACTTATTTGTGGCACTGCCATTTAGGTCATATTGGTGTAAAGCGCATGAAGAAACTCCATGCTGATGGGCTTTTGGAATCACTTGATTATGAATGACTTGGCGCTTGCGAACCATGCCTCATGGGCAAGATGACTAAAACTCTATCCTCCGGAACAATGGAGCAAGAAACTGACTTGTTGGAAATCATACATACTGATGTATGTGGGCCAATGAGTGTTGAGGCTCACGACGGGTATCATTATTTTCTGACCTTCACAGATAATTTGAGCAGATATGAGTATATCTACTTGATGAAGCACAAGTCTGAAACATTTGAGAAGTTCAAAGAAATTTCAGAGTGAAGTAGAGAATCATCGTAACAAGAAAATAAAGTTTCTATAATCTGATCGCGGAGACAAATATTTGAGTTACGAGTTTGGTCTTCATTTAAAACAATGTGAAATAGTTTCACAACTCAAGCCACCTGGAACATCACATCGTAATGGTGTGTCCAAATGTCCTAACCGCACTTTATTAGATATGGTGCGATCTATGATGTCTCTTACCAATTTACCACTATCATTTTGGGGTTATGCATTAGAGACAGCTGCACTCACGTTAAATAGGGCACCATCTAAATTCATTGAGACGACGCCTTATGAATTGTGGTTTGGCAAGAAACCCAAGTTGTCGTTTCTTAAAGGTTTGGGGCTGCGATGCTTATGTGAAAAAGCTTCAACCTGATAAGCTCGAACCCAAGTTGGAGAAATGTGTCTTCATAGGATACCCAAAGGAAACTGTTGGGTACACCTTCTATCATAGATTCGAAAGCAAGATATTCGTTGCTAAGAGTGGATCCTTTCTAGAGAAGGAGTTTCTCTCGAAAGAAGTGAGAGGGAGGAAAGTGGAACTTGATGAGGTAATTGTACGTTCTCCTGAATTGGAAAGTAGTACGCCACAGAAACTAGTTCCAGTGATTTCTACACCAATCAGCGAGGAAGCTAATGATGATGACCATCAAACTTCAGATCAAGTTACTACTGAACCTCGTAGGTTAACCAGAGTGCGTTCCGCGCTAGAGTGGTACGGCAACCCATTTCTGGAAGTCATGTGACTAGACCATGATGAACCTACAAACTATGAGGAAGCGATGATGAGCTCAAATTCCACAAAATGGCTTGAAGCCATGAAATCTGAGATGGGATCCATGTATGAGAACAAAGTATGGACTTTGGTTGACTTGCCCAATGATCGGCAAGCCATCGAAAGTAATGGATCTTCAAGAGGAAGACCGACACCGACGATAATATTACTGTCTACAAAGCTCGACTTGTTGCGCATGGTTTTTGACAAGTTCAAGGAGCTGACTACGATGAGCCTTTCTCACCCGTAGCGATGCTTAAGTCTGTCCGAATCATGTTAGCAATTGCTGCATTTTATGATTATGAAATCCGGCAAATGGATGTCAAAACTGCATTCCTTAATGGATATCATAAAAAGGAGTTGTATATGATGCAACCAGAAGGTTTTTGTAAATCCTAAAGGAGCTAACAAAATGTGCAAGCTCCAGCGATCCATCTATGGACTGGTGCAAGCATCTCGGAGTTGGAATATACACTTTGATAAGTTGATCAAAGCATATAGTTTTATACAGACTTGCAGTGACGCCTGTATTTACAAGAAAGTGAGTGGGAGCACTACAGCCTTTCTGATAAGTATATGTGAATGGCATATTGTCGATTGGAAATGATGTAGAATTTTCTGGAAAGCATAAAGGAATGTTTGAAAGGAGTTTTTCAAAGAAAGACCTTGGTGAAGCTGCTTACATATTGAGCATCAAGATCTATAGAGATAGATCAAGACGCTTGATAAGTTTTTTCAATGAGTACGTACCTTGACAAGTTTTTGAAGTAGTTCAAAATGGACCAGTCAGAGAAGGAGTTCTTGCCTGAGTTATAAGGTATGAAGTTGAGTAAGACTCAAAACCCGACCGCGGCAGAGGATAGAGAAAGAATGAAAGTCATTCCCTATGCCTCAGCCATAGGTCATATAACGTATGCCATGCTGTGTACCTTACCATGGGTTTGGCAAGGAGGTATAAAAGTGATCCAGGAGAAGATCACTGGACAACGGTCAAAATTATCCTTAGTTGCTGGGTAACTAAGGATATGTTTCTCGATTATGAAGGTGATAAAGAGTTCGTCGTAAAGAGTTACGTCAATGCAAGCTTTGACACAGATCTGGATGACTCTGAGTCTTGATCTTGATACATATTGAAAGTGGGAGCATTTACCTAGACTAGCTCCGTGCAGAGCATTGTAGACAAAGAAAATTGCAAAATAAATACGGATCTGAATATAGCAGACCCATTGAATAAACCTCTCTCACAAGCAAAACATGATCACACCTTAGTACTCTTTGGGTGTTAATCACATGGCAATGTGAACTAGATTATTGACTCTAGTAAACCTTTTGGGTATTGGTCACATGGCGATGTGAACTATAAAGTGTTAAAGCACATGAGGATGTGAACTATTGGTGTTAAATCACATGGTGATGTGAACTAGATTATTGACTCTAGTGCAAGTGAGAGACTGAAGGAAATATGCCCTAGAGGCAATAATAAAGTTATTATTTATTTCCTTATATCATGACAATGTTTATTATTCATGCTAGAATTGTATTAACCAAAAACTTAGTACATGTGTGAATACATAGAAAAAACAGAGTGTCCCTAGTATGCCTCTACTAGACTAGCTCATTGATCAAATATGGTTATGTTTCCTAACCATAGACATGAGTTGTCATTTGATCGACGGGATCACATCACTAGGAGAATGATGTGATGGACAAGACCCATCCGTTAGCTTGGCAACTTGATCGTTTAGTTTTACTGTTATTGCTTTCTTCACGACTTATACATGTTCCTATGACTATGAGATTATGCAACTCCCGAATACCGTAGGAACACCTTGTGTGCTATCAAACGTCACAACGTAACTGGGTGATCATAAAGATGCTCTACAGGTGTCTCCGAAAGTGTTTGTGGTGTTGGCATAGATCAAGAATAGGATTTGTCACTCCGAGTGTCGGAGAGGTATCTCTGGGCCTCTCGGTAATACACATCATAATAAGCCTTGCAAGCAAATAACTAATGAGTTAGTCACGAGATGATGTATTACATAATGAGTAAAGAGACTTGCCGGTAACGAGATTAACTAGGTATAGTGATACCGACGATCATATCTCGGGCAAGTAACATACCAATGACAAAGGGAACGATGTATGTTGTTATGCGGTTTGATCGATAAAGATCTTCGTGGAATATGTAGGAGCCAATATGAGCATTTAGGTTCCGCTATTGGTTATTGACCGGAGATGAGTCTCGGTCATGTCTACATAGTTCTCAAACCTGTAGGGTCCGCACGCTTAACGTTCGATGACGATCAGTATTATGAGTTTATGAGTTTTGATGTACCGAAGGTAGTTCGGAGTCCCGGATGAGATCACAGACATGACGAGGAGTCTCAGAATGTCCGAGAAATAAATATTGATATATTGGACGACTATATTCGGACACCAGAAGTGTTCCGGGTGTTAACGGATAAAACCGGAGTGCCCGAGGGGTTACCCGAACCCCCCGTGGGAGTATGGGCCATAGTGGGCCATAAGGGAAAGAGAGAGGCAGCACACTAGGGCTGGCCGCGCCCCCTAGGAATCCTAGTTGGACTAGGAGTGGGGGGGGGAGGCGCCCCTCTCCTTCCTTCTCCCCCTTCTTCTTCCTTTCCTACTCCTAGTAGGAATAGGAAAGGGGATTCCTACTCCTACTAGGAGTAGGAATCCTACTCCTGGCGCGCCCTATAGGGCGGGCCGGCCCTCCCCCCTTGCCCCTTTATATACGGGGGCAGGGGCACCCAAGGACACACAAACAACATTGTATTAGCCGTGTGCGGTGCCCCCCTCCACAGAAACACACCTCGATCATATCGTTGCAGTGCTTAGGCGAAGCCCTGTGTCGGTAGCTTCATCATCTCCGTCACCATGCCGTCATGCAGACAAAACTCTCCAGTGAAGCTCAACTGGATCAAGAGTTCATGGGATGTCATCGAGCCGAACGTGTTCTGAACACGCAGGTGCCGTACGTTCGGTGCTTGGATCGGTTGGATCGCGGAGACGTTCGACTACATCAACCGCGTCACTAGACGCTTCCGCTTTCGGTCTACCTGGGTAGGTAGACACACTCTCCCCGCTCGTTGCTATGCTTCTAGTAGATAGATATTGCGTGATCGTAGGATTTTTTTTTGAAATACTACGTTCTCCAACACAACACTAGAGCAATAGCCTTGGCGAAGGAATCTAGGTTTCACAAGAGAACCAAGCACATCAAGAGACGCTTCAATTCCATCCGCGATCAAGTCAAGGAGGGAGACATAGAAATTTTTAAAATACGTACGGATCTGAATGTCGCAGACCCGTTGACTAAGCCTCTTCCACGAGAAAAACATGATCAGCACCAAGACTCCATGGGTGTTAGAATCATCACTATGTAATCTAGAATATTGACTCTAGTTCAAGTGGGAGACTGAAGGAAATATGCCCTAGAGGCAATAATAAAGTTGTTATTTGTATTTCCTTATATCATGATAGTTTTTTCTTATTCATGCTAGAATTGTATTAACCAGAAACTTAGTACATGTGTGAATACATAGACGAAACAGAGTGTCCCTAGTACGCCTCTACTAGACTAGCTCATTGATCAAAGATGGTTATGTTTCCTAACCATAGACATGTGCTGTCATTTGATTAACGGAATCACATCATTATGAGAATGATGTGATGGACAAGACCCATCTGTTAGCTTAGCACTATGATCGTTTAGTTTTTTCTGCTATTGCTTTCTTCATGACTTATACATGTTCCTCTGACTATGAGATTATGCAACTCCCGAATACCGGAGGAACACCTTGTGTGCTATCAAAGGTCACAACATAACTGGGTGATTATAAAGATGCTCTACAGGTGTCTCCAAAGGAGTTTGTGGTGTTGGCATAGATCAAGAATAGGATTTGTCACCCCGAGTGTCACAGAGGTATCTCTGGGCCCTCTTGGTAATACACATCATAATAAGCCTTGCAAGCAAATGACTAATGAGTTAGTCACGAGATGATGTATTACGGAATGAGTAAAGAGACATGCCGGGAACGAGATTGAACGAGGTATTGAGATACCCACGATCGAATCTCGGGCAAGTAACATACCGATGACAAAGGGAACACCGTATGTTGTTATGCGGTTTGACCGATAAAGATCTTCGAAGAATATGTGGTAGCCAATATCAGCATCCAGGTTCCGCTATTGGTTATTGACCGGAGATGAGTCTCGGTCATGTCTACATAGTTCTCGAACCTGTAGGGTCCGCACGCTTAACGTTCTATGACGATCGGTATTACGACTTTATGAGTTTTGATGTACTGACGGTAGTTCGGAGTCTCGGATGAGATCACGGACATGAGAGGAGTCTCGGAATGTCCGAGAAATAAAGATTGATATATTGGACGACTATATTCGGACACCGGAAGTGTTCCGGGTCTTATCGGATAAAACCGGAGTGCCGGAGGGGTTACCGGAACCCCCCGGGGGAGTATGGGCCACAGTGGGCCATAAGGGAAAGAGAGAGGCAGCCCACTAGGTCTGGCTGCCCCCCTAGGAATCCTAGTTGGACTAGGAGTGGGAGGAGGCGCCCTTTTCCTTCCTTCTCCCCCTTCTTCTTCCTTTCCTACTCCTAGTAGGAATAGGAAAGGGGATTCCTACTCCGGAATGGTGTGGAGATAAAGATTGATATATGGGATAATAGTGTTTAGCCTCCGGAAGGGTTCTGGAATTCATCGGAAGGGGTTCCAGATGTTTCCCGAAATGTTTGGGTACGAGGACACTTTATTTGGGCCAAAGGGTAAAGCCCACAAGGTTTTTGGAAAGCGCAATAGGAAGTTTTGCGGAGTCCAGGGGCCACACGCCAGGGTCCGTGGCATCTGGGTCCACACGCCAGGAACCCTGGCGTCTGGCCATGGAGTCCGAGAAGGACTCTTGCCTTTCTGGTGAAACCGACTTTGTGGAGGCTTTTACTCCAAGTTTCGACCCCAAGGCTCAACATATAAATAGAGGGGAAGGGCTAGCACCCAAGATACATCAAGATACACCAAGGCATGTACCGGAAACCCCGACCCTCTAGTTTATCCTTCGTCTAGTTTCAGTAGTGCTTGGCAAAGTCCTACAGAGATTGTTCTTCATCACCAACCATCACCATGCCGTCATGCTGCTGGAACTCATCTACTACTTCGCCCGTCTTGCTGGATCAAGAAGGCGAGGACGTCATCAAGCTGAACATGTGCTGAACGCGGAGGTGTCGTACGTTCGGTGCTAGATCGGGACAGATCGTGAAGGTGTACGACTACATCAACTGCGTTGATAAACGCTTCCATTTTCGGTCTACGAGGGTATGTAGACGCACTCTCCCCTCTCGTTGCTATGCTTGTAGTAGATAGATCTTGCGTGATCGTAGGAATTTTTTTGAAATACTATGTTCACCAACATGTTTCCCCATGGTCAGTGGCGGTCGAGGTGTTACCCTCGATTTCCCTGTAACTTGCCCCGCCCCCATCTCCTTGAGCAGAAGACACCCGCTGGGAGGACACTTTGGTGTCCCCGCCGATCACCGGCGATGGAGATCAGACCAGCAGGTCACTCTCCATCTCTCCAGGCGCTAGAGAGTTCCCCTCCGATAAGGAGGCGTCGGGGTGTCCTCGGGGAGGGCTGTAGGTCAGTTGGTGAGAAATACTAAGTAAAGCTTCAAAATGCTAAACATACAAGGTGCAACAATTAATATATCCGAACAAACTTACTTTTCGGTCGGGGGCTTCTCCCTGGGCTTCACCACAAAGCTCTGTTCGGATGATGAGTCCGAACGAGTAGAGAGGTTCAGCCTCCTCCGGGGTGCGGCCGTGCCCGCATCAGCGGCGGCCCCCCTCTTCGTCCCCGTGCCTTGTGCAGGGGGCTCCTCCTCTTATTTTTCTTCTTCGTCGTCCTCCTCCTCTTCAGAGGAGAGGATGTTGATCTTCTCGGACTTATCGTCTGCGGGGCGGGGGCTGTCTTTGGCCTCCTTGCCCTTCTTCTTGGGCTTCTTGACCGGCGCCTTGTACGGCGTCGGGACCAGCATCACCGTCAGCCGAGGCGATTCTGGGTCTTCGGGCAAAGGCGCCGGACACTTCATCCAGATTGCCTTCTTCGTCTAGCCCTGTATATCGCGCAAAAATTCCAATTCCTGTTATCGTAAAATAAGAAAGGGGATATATGTTCGGCGGAGTTTTCTATTACCTCTGGGGCGGAGAACGCGATACTATAGCCCGCGTCCTCGGTTTCCTTCGGCCACTCTTTCTGACTCTTGAAGAGATGCTTCCAGATCTCTTTGTGCATAAAGCCAAACAAATGCTTCAGAGGTCGATCTCTTGCCGGATCAAACTCCCATAGGGAGGAGTCCCGGCTTTGGCAAGGAAGGACAAGCCGGGCCAGCATTACCTGGACCACGGTCGAGAGCTGATAGCCCTTGGAAATCACACCGAATACACGGCTCTAGAGTGTCTTCACCTCAACTTGAGACCCCTAGTTTGGACTCTTATCAGTCCAGGAGGTCAACCTCTCCGAGGGTCCAAATCTGAAAGCAGGTTCCGCCGCCCATTGAGCGTCACATGGTTCAGTGATATAAAACCACTCCTGCTGCCAGACCTTGTTTGTCTCTACGAATGACCCTTTTGGCCAAGCTTGCTTATCATAGCGCCCCCGCACTCCGCATGCTGCCCGTCCACTACCTTCGGCTTCATGTTGAAGGTTTTAAGCCATAGGCCGAAGTGTGGAGGGATGCGGAGGAAAGCTTCACACGCCACTATAAAAGCGGAGATGTGAAGGATTGAGTTCGTGGCTAGATCGTGGAAATCTAGCCCATAGAAAAATAGCAAACCCCGAACAAAGGGGTGGAGCGGGAGTCCTAGCCCCCTAACAAAGTGCGAAAGGAACACGACTCTCTTACTTGCCTCTGGGACGCTAATAACCTGGCCCGTGGCGGGGACTCGGTGCGCGATGTTGGCAGTGAGATAGCTCACGCTCCAAAGATCCTCCACGGTTTTCTCAGTGACCATGGAAGGCTCCCACTTGCCCCTGGCACCGAATCCAGCCATTGCTGGGGAAGGAAGTAGTGGTTGAGGAACGAAGAGCGGTGGGCGCAAGAGATGAGGATGCTGGGCTAGGGAGATTGGAGAGCTCGAGCTTGAGGAAAGCATGGGGCTGGTGAAAGGGATTGATATCCTTTTATAACGCTATGAATACAAAACGTCCCCCCACTTTAGCCATGAACCTCGCCGGTTCCCAAAGCGGTCGTGCGTAATGCGCGGTTTAGATGCTCACGTCACGTTGATAAGGATCCCACAATAAGCGAGCACGATCTCTGCTCTGATAAGACGTGTCGATGAGGTTGTACCTCGAAATGCGAAACTAGGACCAAGTAAAATAGTTTGATATGTTAATGGGATGGACGGGATGCTTCACCAAAAGGTCGTCAATAAAGACACAATATTCGTTTTCTTTCAGGACCTTGCCTTCGAGGCTAAGGGTTGTACTAACCATGCAGAGCCGAACACAATACACCTTTTTGCAGAAGATATATTCGGAAGAAGGAACCCGCCTTGCAATGCCGAAGACAATACGGAAGCCGAACTAATCGTCATCGAAGACAGGTTCAGGGGCTACTGAGGGAGTCTTGGAATGAGGGGTCCTCATGTGGCTGGATAACTCGTGGTGGGCCGGACTGGTGGGCCGTGAAGATCATTGTTGAAGATAGTCTCTCGTATCCGGATATGACTCCTTCCTCTGGTGTAATATAACCTTTTTGCAGAAGTTTTAGGTTCGTGTGTAATATTTCCTTCCTCTGCAAGATGGTTATGTACAAACCCTAGGCCCCTCCGGTGCATATATAAACGAGAGGGTTTAGTCCGTAGAGGCTAATAGAGAATCATAACATCCTCATAGGCTAGGCTTTAGGGTTTAGCCATTACGATCTCGAGGTAGATCAACTCTTGTAATCTTATTCATCCATATTAATATAGCAGGAAGTAGGGTATTACCTCGATCGAGAGGGCCTGAACCTGGGTAAACATCGTGTCCCCAGTCTCCTGTTACCATCGATCCTCGGACGCATAGTTCGGGACCCCCTACCCGAGATCCGACGGTTTTGACACCGACACCCTAGCTCTCCAATATCCTCAGCCTCCAGCGCCCACATCTCTTGCACCCTCAATCCTCAACTCCACCACCACTGCCGTATCAAGCAATGGTTGGCTCCGGTTCCAAGGGTAAGTGGGAGGCATCTTCGATCACGGAGAAGACCGTGAAGATCCTGCGCATCACGAGATATCTAGCCGACAATGTGGCGCATCGAGTCCCCGAAAGGGACCAAGTGATCCCTGTCCCTAAGGCGGGTGAGAAGGTTGTATTCCTCTCGCACTTCATTCGGGGGCTGGGATTTCCTTTCCACCCCTTTGTGCGGGGCTTTCTATTCTCCTATGGGCTAGATTTCCATGATCTAGCCCCGAATTCAACCCTTCACATATCCGCTTTCATAGTGGTGTGTGAAGCATTCCTCCGAATCCCCCCACACTTCGGCCTTTGGCTCAAAACCTTCAATCTAAAGCCGAAGGTGGTCGACGAGCAGCATGTTGAGTGCGGAGGTGCTATGATAAGCAAACTCCCCAATGCTACCTGGACAAAGGGGGCGTTCTAGGAGATGAACAAGATTTGCCAGCAGGAGTGGTTTTACATCACTGATCCCCGCAACACCAAGTGGGTGGCTGCTCCTGCATTCAGATCTGGTCCCCTAGAGAGGCTAACCTCCTAGACTGATAAGGGTCCAAATTGGGGATCTCAGACTGAGGTGCTAGCCCTCCAAAAACGCATCTCTAACATGATCTCCAAGGGCACCCAACTCACCAACGTGGTCCAGGTAATGCTTGCCCGTCTAGTCCTCCCCTGCCAATATCTGGGCTCCTATTTATTAGAGTTCAATCCGAAAGGATCCCGGCCCCTGAAGCACCTCTTCGGCTCTACGCACGAAGACATCTGGAAGCACCTCTTTAAGGCCCGGAAGGGGTGGCCGGTGGAGACTGAAGACAAGCGCTTCAGCACTGTTGTCGTGGTTTTGTCACGGCAGATGTCCTAGCAGAAGGACTTAGTCGTGAGGCCATCGCTACGGGTTAGCTTAAAGGGGTCAAAGCGGACAAGGACACAGGGATTTTATACTAGTTCGGACCCTTCGATGAAGGTAAAAGCCTACGTCTAGTTTGGTGTGTATTGCTTACACTTTCGATGACCAGGGAGCGAATCCGCTTTGCATGTGACTCGAGCTGTTATTCTCTCCCTTGAACCGTTGCCAGGTCGTCCCTTTATATAAGAGGTGACGCCGGGTCTGGTTTACAGAATCCCGAGGCCGGCTCATAAATGTGTCCGGCTCGATCTCTATCCTTCATATCTTACATCACAAGTTACATATCATATGGCGGTTTACAAATCATGGGCCCTAACGCCTCTTGGGCCTTAAGCTTCTTGGACTATAGCATGTTGCTCCATGCTTGACTGGGCTTCAGTTAGAAATAATCTCCACAGGCATAAACCGGCCCCTCCTGGGCGGTTTATACCTAATAGTAATATCCCTGACATTAGGCCCCAGATTGATTTGAACCTGTTCATGTCAATCTTCAACGTCTTGTACAAATTTCCCCTTCCGCAGCTTCAGAATGCTTTATAAACCGGCGCGACGTCATCTTCTCAAATCACTTTAAACCGTCGTGACGCCATCTGCGCATTTAATACTTGTACCTGTTTTTTATCTTTTATTCATTAAAGCTCCGAAGATCGAGGCGACAGTATCGTCCATATCCACTTTTTAGGTTCCTCGATTCCTGCGCCTGCCGTTTTATCCCTTCGTCTTATAAATAGGGCAGAAGGGCATCTGCTTTTCCCCCCTTGCCTCTTCTTCTTCCTCTGTCCACTCGTGCTCAAACTCCGCGGCCATCCGCCGAGCTCTGCATCTTCGTCAAGCCCGGCCGCTGCATCAACCTGATCGTTTCTAGAGATTCGCCAGCGCTTCTCCGCATCCGTCGCCTCAGGTACATCCTCTTCTTCCCCGTTCATAGATCTTGGTTTTAGGGTTTTTTCATATGAGCTCGCGGATAGGCCCTTGTTCTTCGCAATTCTCCGCCATAGCTCAGTAGCCTCGCCGTAGATCGAAGTCCCCTAGTTGAGAATTGTAAGAGTAACTCTGCTTCTTCACCGTGGCTTGATCTTTCTCAATATGACTAGTTAGATTACATCTGTTAAGATCTTGATCACATCCGCTGTATATAATCTTGAATATCTCGGAATTTTTAACATGCCATAGATCCGTATTTTATTACTGCCCATGCGAAAACTGTTTCTCCACACTTCAGATCTGTATCTTATTTACCTTTGTCGGCGGTTTAGCCTTACCAGATCCTATAATCCGGCAAATGTCACTGCTATAGCTGTTTTTCAGATACTTTAATCCGGTAGATACCATTAGGCCCCTGCTTAAACCGCCGTCTAGACCAGTACCTTTATAAAGCATGCCGGTTTAAACTTTCTTAGATTATAAGCCGGCTCTTTAATGTATTTTCAGCCTTTTTGTTCAATAAAAATGACCACTCAAGCCAAGCAGTTTGTTTCCTCCAACTGGGTTCAATCCCGGATTACCGAGGATGATTTAGAGAAAATGGCCTCAATTGGCGCTTTAGGCCCAAAGGATGTCCTTCACTGGAGGGCTCCCGGATCAAAATGTCCTCCAGAGCCCAAGGAAGGAGAAATCGTCGTCTTCTTCGATCACTTGGCCCAGGGATTCAGCCCTCCCAGGTCAAAATTCTTCCGTGATGTGTTAGCAAACTTCCAGCTTCATCCACAAGATATTGGTCCTAACTCTGTATCAAATATTTGCAACTTCCAAGTCTTTTGTGAAGTTTATCTACAAGAGGAACCATCAGTGGAGCTATTCCGGGACTTCTTTCACTTAAACTGTCGTACGAAATTTCACGATGGTCCTAACACTAAACTCAGCGGGATGTATATTCAGAAGAGGAAGGATGTTTGTTTTCCTCACGCCACTCTCCACAGCCATCCAAAGGAATGGAACCAGACTTGGTTCTTCTGCATAGACACTTCCCCAGAAGGTGAAAATCCGTTGCCGGGTTATCGTTCCTACCGTCTTCCAGAAAACCACCCCTTTCCACAGCGGTTGAGTGCCCAAGAGCGAGCTCAGTATGCCCCTCAGCTTTCAAAGCTCAGGGCCTTTGTAGCCAATGGTCTGACTGGAGTTGACTTCGTTCGCTGCTGGCTTTCTTGGAGTATTCTCCTGTTAAGCCGGTGCTCTGGTTTAATGTGTGCGTATACTGGGAATCCCAAAGACCCTTTGCACCACACAGAGATGGTGCTGCCAGAAAACGAGATTAATGAATCCGTCAAGAAGCTGCTGAATTTACCTCTAGAAGCTTGTAGTCAGACCGGCTTGGCACCCTTCTGTGTGACCAACAAACCGTCGTCGGTAAGAAAACTCTTCCATTATTTTGCTTTGTTTTAATCCGTCCATAGCACTTGTCTTAAAATGTCTTTATTTCCTTCAACAGGACAATGACCCTTTCTGGAAAAGGAAGACCCAAGATAAACCGGCGAAAGCAACTCGCCAAAAGACCCAAGTTGTCAAAAGAAACAAGAAGAAGAACACTGCCGCGTCGGGATCCAATGCGGAAGAAGATGATCCGGCCTCTGAGGTACCACCTAATTCGTTTGATTTCCTTGTCTTTCCTTTGTCTGCATTTATATTAATAATGACCGTTCCCAGGGTCATGCTGAAGGCAGTAAAGCGGAGATGCTGAGGTAATCACTCTTTCCTCCGATTCAAAACCACTGCCACCACCAAAAATTCCTCGGACAGTCCGGAAATTTCATTTTTCTCATCCTGATGCTTATTTGGATCCAAACTTTCTTTTAAAGAAGCTGCAACATGAAGCTCGCCGCACCACTCGCCATAGTGGCCATGCGATTGAATCCACCAGATTAACGCACACTCCAGCTCGGAGACGTCATTCCGAGGTTTTACTTACTCCAACTGCTCTTTATCCCAAAGTAGGTCTTATTCGACAATCCCTTAATCCGTCTGATTCGAATGATCAGGAAACTCGTCACTCTTCTTCTAGCGAATCAACAGCCACTCAGATTCCTCCCCTCAAGACTATTCCTGGGTAAGCTGCCTTTTTCTTTTTCCGGTTTAACACTTGTTCCTGACTCTTCTAATTTTCTTTATTTTTAACTTTTCGCAGCAAGCCCAAGCCTAGCAAAAAGGCCAAATTGAGTAAGCCGGCAATCGGTAACACCACTCCTGAACCGGCAGAAGATCCGGAGCTTGCTGAATCTTCCAAAGATAATGTTGAGATACCGCATGATGATCCTCCTCCCATGGATCGTGAAGTCTTTGTTGATCAGGGGAGCGATCCCATGGAGCGTGATCTTGAACTGGCCAGCCCTGCCCGGGCTAGTCCTGCTCCCGCTAGCCCCCCTAAGCAAGCGGCCGCTTCAGCTGGTGATGTTGAACTCACTGGGACCGGTTTTACTACCCCAGGGGAACATGTTGCTTTGGCCAAACATACTGCCAAAGAAGAATTTCTCAACAAGGACAAGGGCAAGTGGAATACTGATTTGTCCACTTACTCCCAGCTCAGCGCTCAGGAGCTTCATTCCGGATATTTAAACGGGCTACATACCAGCCGCGATTATGAAGCTAGATTGGTAAACTTGATGAAGGAGCATTATGAAGTAACTTTCTCCTTTGTCTTGTCCTCTATTTCTGCTTGTGTCTTGTAACTGTATATTTACTCCGTCGTAGCCCCCAAGTGCCGGTTTAGCCTTTTAGGGTGAACCGGGACATCAGCAGATCCAGTAGATAGCTTTGTTTTGCACATGTGTAGCCCCCAAGGGCCGGTTTATTTCCTTTAGGATGAACCGGGACTTGTACTTGTATTCAGAACCATGTCACATTAGCCCCCAAGTGCCAAGTATATAACTTGTTTATGTGCTTGGGACTTGTCTGAATAATACCTGTTTTTACTGCAAATACACATTAGCCCCCAAGTGCCAAGTGCCTAACTTGTTATGTGCTTGGGACTTTTGACTGAAGACGCTTCATGAATATATAATGTACTTTCATTTTGGTAGACTGATTTGAACCGGAAGACCTCGAAAATAACTAAACTCCGGGATAACTTGAAATTCCAAGAGACTGCTGCTGTCAAAGTCAAGGACGAGCTTACACTTGCTTTAGCGAGTATAGAGAAGCTGAAGAAAGACTTTGAAACAGAGCGGTCAGGCTGGGAGTCTGAAAAGGCTGCTTTGGAGAAGAAAGCTAGTGATGCAGATGCTGCCATTAATCTGGTGACAGAGGAACTGTCCGGATTGAAGTAGCAGATAAGTGACATGACATCCGCCATCTTTGGTAAGTACTGTTAACACAACCCTGAACCTTGCAATCTTGTACCGTTCCGGTTTAACTCATAATTTTGACGCAAGGAGGCGTATCACTCATCTTGGTGATGATGTGCGGAAGAAATTGAAAGCTGCATACACTCTGGTGGACCAGCTATACTCTGACGCTGAAAGGGCCATCAGTGCTATCTCACACAACAAACCGGCTCCCACCACAATCCAGGGTACCTTGGAGAAGCTGTCCATTCTGCCTGCCCGCCTCGTAGAGGTAAAGAAGTCGTCTGCAAGAGCAGGTGCTCTGATGGCTTTGACTCGAGCGAAGGCTTGGGTTCCCGACTTTGATCCGGCGGAGGCGATGAACAGCTATCCAAGCATGAAGGAAGACGGATCAACCTTTTCCAGTGATGATCTACGTGCCTTAACCAAGGATATGCGGCCTCTTGCTAGCAAACTTGCTGATGAAGCCGATCTATCAAGATATCATCTAGGATATGATGCGGAGAATGTGCGGGCAGAGCATCCGGCTTATGATATTGAAAACCTTATTCCGCCCGTCCGTAAGCACACCTTTGCTCCTGACATTGATCCATCACACCTCATAAATGACGAAGTTTATTTCCGAGCTCTGGCCAAGATTAACTGGACCATTACTGACTTCCAGCAGCTGGAAGAAACCGCCGAAGACCCGGAGCAAGCTGACCCTCAATCTTCACGGCGAGCTGACGCAGAATCTTAAACCAACGCCGGTTTAACTTTATGTCTCAGTACTTTGAGAAAAAACTGATATTCTTTTGGGCCTTCCAACGCCTTGTAATAGGATAACTGAGATACTCTGTGTTCGTCCCATACTATATTTTGTGAGATTGCTTCCATTGGCAATTTCTTAAATATGTCCCGCTTTCAATGCCTTTGACGGTTTATTCTACCTGTTTCTGCATAAAATAATGTTCAAAGTGTCCAGGCGATTTATTGCCGGAGGGGTCATAATGCCCAAACACATGGCTTAAGTTGATAACTTGAACTGTCTACAAAGTATAAGTATGTATCATACCTGTGATTAAGTGTATCACAATAAACCTTAATTCGGCAGGAAGAAATAATGATCCAAGGTGCAAGTGCCGTTGACTCCCTTGATTATTTGTCGGTTCGTCATGAAAACCGAACCGAGTTATGATGAACTCCGGTTTAGCTGTAGTTAGTACTCGTGTTTGTAACCCAGACTAAAACTCTGTAAACACAGATGTAGTGGCAACTTATAGTCATCCACTCCCTGAATCGATGGACTTGGTTAAAAACCAATGACCTTGAGGATAAAGATTTGATAAAACATAAAAAATAAAAATAAAGTTTTGAGCAAATAAGACCATGTAGTCGAGGCTTTTTACGAGCTGCCAGGCTCCAAATTCGAGGCTTTTTATGAGCTGTGAGGCTACTATCATTAACCATTTTGCAAAGCCAGTTAAGATGGTCCTCAATCCTTAACCAAATCATCGATGTCAAATGCTACCAAGTTCAAAAAATCTGTAAAGATTGACTTGTGTAATCACTTGATGATCGTCAATTTAACGTTACCAAGTTCAGGGTCTGTAAAGATTGACTTGTGTGTACGTTCGACGGGTCGTACCAGGTTTACCTGGACGGAGTGACTTACTTGATGCAGGCAGGTTAATCCGGGGTTTTAGGTGTATACACCAAGCTTCCAAGCCGTGTTTACTACAAGGGTTGTCAACTCGTTGATGTCTTGCATCGGCAGCCCCCAGGTAGCATTTGAGCATTGCTCGACGGGGCCTATGTTTGAGTTCTGCTAGGCATCAAACTCTCTTTTGCCCCTCATCATCATGTGGAAATTGCCAAAGCAACCAGAGCTATGCTCTTATGATGGCCTTGATGTGGTCGCCGGTTTAAGAGGCCATAGGAACTCCCTTGCACACAGAAGCCCCCATGTGACACTCTTATGAAAAAAGGGCGGCTGATACCCCGCTTTATCGGGGGCGCCGATTTATTATATTGATCATAATATATACATTGTAAAGATATGTACATAAAGCAGAGCCTATGGCTTATGCGTAGTAAGGTCGAAGAAGAGCGATGTTCCACAGCCGTCTGGTCTCCTCCTCCGCCGTGCATGAGTCCTTATGTTCTCGAACGTCGACGAGGTAGTATGATCCATTGTGCAGGTTCTTGCTGACCACAAAGGGTCCTTCCCAAGGTGGGGATAACTTGTGCATGTCTGTCTGGTCTTGGATGAGCCGGAGCACCAGATCTCCTTCTTGAAACGTCCTGGTTTTAACCCGGCGACTGTGGTACTGGCGCAGATCTTGCTGATAAATCGCCGATCAAGCTGCTGCCGTGTCCCATTCTTCATCCAGCCGGTCCAATGCATCTTGGCTTGCTTTTCGTTATCCGCTTCAACGTAAGCCACCACCCGCGACGAGTCATGACGGATATCACTAGGGAGGACCGCTTCAGCTCCATATACCATCAAGAAAGGCGTGTACCCTGTGGATCTGTTAGGTGTAGTGTTGATGCTCCATAGTACAGAAGGTAACTCCTCCACCCAACAACCCGGTGTCCTCTACAAAGGAACCATAAGCCGGGGTTTGATGCCTCTCAAGATCTCTTGATTGGCTCTCTCAGCTTGGCCATTAGACTGAGGGTGAGCTACTGATGATACATCAAGGCGGATGTGCTCTCGTTGACATAATTCCTCCATAGCCCACTTGGATAGATTGGTACCATTATCAGTTATAATGTTGTGTGGAAAGCCAAACCGGAAAATCACCTTTTTCATGAACTGAACCGCCGTTGCTGCATCACACTTACTGACTGGCTCTGCTTCAACCCATTTGGTAAATTTGTCCACTGCCACCAAAAGGTGGGTCTTCTTATCTTGGGATCTCTTGAAGTGTCCAACCATATCAAGCCCCCAAGTCGCAAACGGCCAAGTAATTGGAATCATCCTCAATTCCTGCGCCGATATATGAGCACGCCGTGAGAATTTCTGGCAAGCATCACATTTTCTGACCAAGTCCTCTGCGTCGACATGAGCCGTCAACCAGTAGGACCCATGATGAAAAGCTTTAGCCACCAAATATTTTGAACCGGCATGATGACCACAATCTCCTTCATGGATCTCTTTAAGAATGTCACGGCCCTCCTCTGGTGACACACACCGCTGAAACGCCCCAGAGACGCTGTGATGATGAAGTTCTCCATTGACAATAGTCATTGACTTGGATCGCCGGATTATCTATCTAGCCAAGACTTCGTCCTCTGGTAACTCACCTCGGTTCATGTACGCCAGGTAGGGAAGCGTCCAATCCAGAATAACATGAAGCGTCGCGACCAATTGTGCCTCCGGATCAGGAACAGCCAAGTCCTCTTCTGAAGGTAACTGTAACGATGGATTTTGTAATACATCCAAGAAGGTATTGGGTGGAACCAGTTTATGCTGAGAACCCAGCTAGCTTAACGCGTCGGCCGCTTCATTCTTTCGCCGGTCTATATGATCCACCTGATAACCCTTGAAGTGTCCAGCAACAACGTCTACCTCTCGTCGATATGTTGCCATGAGTGGATCCTTGGAATCCCACTTGCCAGATACTTGCTGTGCCACCAGGTCTGAACCGCCAAAGCATTTAACCTGGCTTAAGTTCATCTCCTCGGCCATCCGCAGAACATGGAGGAGAGCTTCATACTCAGCTGCATTGTTAGTACAAGGGAACATTAAATGGAGGACATAACAGAACTTATCACCTCGTGGGGAAGTTAACACGACTCCAGCCCCCGAGCCTTCCAATTGCCTGGATCCATCAAAGTGAATAGTCCAATATGTGTGATCCGGCTTTTCCTCAGGTGCTTGCAACTTTGTCCAATCGTTGATGAAATCCACCAATGCTTGGGACTTTATCGCAGTGCGGGGCACATACTTCAATCCGCGCGGGCTAAGCTCAATGGCCCACTTTGCAACCCGACCAGTAGCCTCTCTGTTCTGGATTATATCCCCCAACGGAGCTGAACTGACAACATTGATTGTATGGCCTTGAAAATAGTGCTTTAGCTTCTGGATTGCCATGAAGACTCCATACACCAATTTCTGCCAATGCGGGTATCTCTGTTTTGATTCAATGAGCACCTCACTGATGTAGTAAACCGGCCGCTGAACCGGATATTCTTTGCCTGCTTCCTTACGCTCTACCACAATGGCAACGCTTACTGCACGGGCATTAGCAGCCACATACAACAACAGAGGCTCATTGTCGACTGGGGCAGCAAGGACTGGTGGCTCTGCTAATTGCTTCTTCAGGTCCTCAAATGCAGCATCAGCAGCATCACTCCAGACAAAGCGATCTGTCTTTTTCATCATCAGATAAAGCGGGATAGCCTTCTCTCCCAAATGGCTGATAAATCGGCTGAGCGCCGCAATACGGCCCGCCACACGTTGGACATCGTTGATGCACGCCGGTTTAGACAGGGATGTAATCACCTTGATCTTCTCCGGATTAGCTTCGATTCCCCTGTTCGATACTAAGAACCCCAGGAGCTTGCCTGCCGAAACGCCGAAAACGCACTTCTCCGGATTAAGCATCATTTTATAAACCCAGAGATTGTCGAAGGTTTCTTTCAAATCGGTGATCAACGTCTCCTCTTTCCTCGATTTCACCACAATATCATCCACATATGCATGAACATTCCGCCCAATCTGTCCATGAAGGCAATTCTGCACACATTGCTGATAGGTCGCCTGGGCACTCTTAAGCCCAAATGGCATAGACAAATAGCAGAAGGCTCCAAAGGGAGTTATAAAGGCCGTCTTCTCCTGATCCTTAACTGCCATCTTGATCTGATGATAACCTGAATATGCATCCAAAAAACTTAGTCGCTCACAACCTGCCGTAGCATCAATGATATGATCAATACGGGGGAGGGCAAAGGGATCAGTTGGGCAAGCTTTGTTCAGATCTGTGTAATCAACACACATTCGCCAAGTGCCGTTTTTCTTAAGCACCAGCACTGGATTAGCCAACCACTCTGGATGAAAAACCTCCACAATGAAGCCTGCCGCCAAGAGCCTAGCCACTTTTTCTCCAATAGCCTTGCGCCTTTCTTCATTGAAGCGGCGCAGAAATTGCTTAACCGGATTAAACTTAGGATCAATGTTGAGATTGTGCTCAGCGAGTTCCCTCGGTACACCTGGCATGTCAGAAGGTTTCCATGCAAAGATGTCTCGACTCTCACGGATGAACTCGATGAGCGCGCTTTCCTATTTCGGATCTAGGTTAGCACTGATAGTAAACTGCTTGGATGAATCGCCAGGAATGAAGTCAACCTGTTTGGTCTCTTCAGCTGATTTGAACTTCAAGGCCGGATCGTGCTCTGTGGTTGGTTTCTTCAGCGGAGACATATCTGCCGGATCAACATTGTCTTTATAAAACTTCAGCTCATCAGTTGCACAAACCGCTTCAGCATAAGCTGCATCACCTTCCTCGCATTCCAACGCAACCTTGCAACTCCCATGGACCGTAATGGTTCCCTTGTGACCCGGCATATTGAGCTGTAGATAAACATAACACGGCCTGGCCATGAACTTAGCATAAACCGGCCGCCTGAACAGGGCGTGATACGGGCTCTTGATCTTTACCACTTCAAAGGTCAAGGTCTCCGACCTGGAATCATGCTCATCTCCAAAAGTGACCTCCAAATCTATTTTGCCAACTGGGTACGCCGATTTACCAGGCATCACCCCATGAAAAACCGTGTTGGACTGCCGAAGCTTCTTATCCGTCAACCCCATGCGCCGGAAAGTCTCATAGTATAAGATGTTGATGCTGCTGCCTCCGTCCATAAGCACCTTGGTAAACTTGTAGCCACCCACCTGAGGTACCACAACTAGAGCCAGCTGACCCGGATTATCAACCCGGGGCGGATGATCCTCTCGGCTCCACACAATGGGCTGTTCTGACCAACGCGGGTAACGCGGCACCGCCGGTTCAACAGAATGTACTGCCCTCTTGTGAACTTTCTGGTCACGTTTACAAAAGCTCGTGGTGAAGACATGATACTGCCCACTGCTCAACTCCTTCGGATTATTCTGATATCCGGATTGTTGTTGCTGTTGATGCTGTTGATTTCCGTGATTGTTATAACCGCCCTGGCCGTGATGTTGGTTATGCTGACTGTGCCCGCTGTGGTGGCCGTTATTGCCTTGGTATCCTGAACCGGATCCACCACCTTGATAACCCGGTGCTTGAAAACCGGGGCCTGACCCGCCGGATGGTCCGTGATCGTACCGAGACCGGTTCATGAATTCCTGCATAATAAAACAATATTTCCAGAGATGTGTAGCTAGTTTTCTGCTGTACCGTGCTTCGGGCAAGGTACGTTCAACTGGCGTTCCAGATTAATAGGCGGCCTCCCATTTCGTGGGGGAGGTCTACCCTTGCGGCGCTGTCCGTCCTCCTGAGCATTGGTGTTGGCCACAAAATCCGAACTACCATCCACTTTACGCTTACCGTTGTATCCTTGATTTGCCGGGTTGGGCTGCGGCGCCTTACCATTCCTGTTTACCTTCCCTGACTTGTCACTATCGGCGTCTGGGTATTTGGTATTATCGGAGTCCGCATACTTCACTAAGGCGCCCATGAGAGTCCCCATGTCATCACAATTACGATTAAGCCGTCCCAACTTCAATTTCAAAGGTTCAAACCGGCAATTGCCATCCAAGGTTACCACTGCTGTGGTTGGGTTGATGCTATTGGAGGAATGCAGGATCTCTGACACTCGACGCACCCAACTACTTGTAGACTCATGCTCTCCTTGAACGCAGGCAGCTAGATCGACGATAGACATTGGCTGCTTGCACGTGTCCTTGAAGTTATTGATAAACCGGCGGCGCAATTCAGCCCATGATCCGACGGAATTGGGTGGTAAGCCCTTCAGCCAAGTGCGAGTTGTGCCCTCTAGCATCATTGTGAAATACTTAGCACACGCTGCATCATCCACATCCACCATCTCCATTGCCATCTCATAACTCTCAACCCATGCCTCTGGGGACAGATCCGCCATGTAATTGGGCACCTTGTGCGGTCCTTTGAAATCCTTGGGCAGTTTCACATTCCACAAAGCGGGAGTAAGACAAGGCACTCCCAGGGAGCTAGACATAACCCCCGGTTCAACTGTGGTAGAGGGACGAACCGGCATCGCCTGACGCGCTTGATGCTGTGCTGTTAATTCGGCCTCCCGGCGTTGCCTGCCCTGATCCACTACGTTCCGTTTCCTCCTGCCGGATCATCCTGCCGCAGTGGATTACGTCTTCGTGCACTGCTTGACACGGCCAGTTCATCCAGGCACCTAGTGTAACTCCGGCTTGGGCGAGGAGTTGAATGAATCCTCTCACGGCTGTGAGAATAAGCTTGCTGTTGAGTTAGTGTCGTCTCCCAAAACTCCCTAGCCCGTCGTGCCTCCACCGCTATGGGGGACGTTCCTTCAATGGGAAGGGCGGCTAGTCGTGAAGCGGCGACGACTATGTTATCCAACGGGTTGGCGTAATGACCGGGAGGGGTGGGCACATGCTGTGATGGCACAACCTGGCGGGTTGGCTCCCCAGCCAGCGGCTGGACTGACGCTCCTGTGCCCGGCGCTCCTCCCTGGTTTATCTCTGGCTAGTTACTGGTTCCTGCTCCTGGCGTGCTAAAGAGGTTCCTTGCCTCATAAACCGGCGACAGGCGAGATCGTTGCCTTCTCATCATTACATCGTGTGAAGCGGTCTGATCCAACATGAGTCAATAGGCTTGAGCATCAAGCTCAGCCTCCTTTGCAGCCATCCTGGTTCTCTCAGCAGCTAGGTCCAACTTGGCTTAATCAATCCGGCTCTTCACCGGAGCGACCTCCGCATCATGCTGCTCCTTATTGGCCTGGGCTACCTCTGCTGTTAACAGCGCTGTCAAAGTATCGACCAAAATGGATAAAGTTTCAGACGGTGACAGGGCAGGATCTCCAGCCCTAGCCCCCACCGTGTCTGATGTTGACGCCACTATAGTTGAGGATTGCTGCATAGGTTGCGATCCGACCATAAAGACGGCCACCCGATTTGGCGGATCGAGGGGGTCCGGAATACTGTCACCATCGGAACAACCCTCAGATCGGCCGACCTGCAGCAGATATAAAGATTCTGTCTCTCTGGAGGACGATTCGTCGCCGGAATAGACAACAGTCTCACCGCCAGAGTCCGATCCGTCCTCGGTTTGCACTCCATGCATTGCTCCAACGAAGACGTGCTTCATGGCAGGATGAATCTGGGCAGGTCTCGCACGCTGAGCCGGCTCGACGATGTTGGGGAAGATGTCCAGCTCAGGGCCCGGTTCGCCGATCTTGCCGATGAAGACGTGGATGCTGCCGAAGGGGACCTGGTACCCGTATTCGATTGAATCGGCCTCGGGGCCCCATCCTGCATCGTCGATGTAGATCTTGCTGCGATGACTCTTGGTCATCCGGCCCACTGCGTAGCCCTAGAGTCCTTCAAAGCTATCCTTCAAGAACTCGAAACCATCATGCGATAGCCCCACGGTGGGCGCCAACTGTCGTGGTTTTGTCATGGCAGATGTCCTAGCAGAAGGACTTAGTCGTGAGGCCATCGCTATGGGTTAGCTTAAAGGGGTTAAAGCGGACAAGGACACATGGATTTTATACTAGTTCTGCCCCTTCGAAGAAGGTAAAAGCCTACGTCTAGTTTGGTGTGTATTTCTTAGGGTTTCGATGACCAGGGAGCGAATCCGCTTTGCCTATGTCTCGAGCTATTGTTCTCTCCCTTGAACCGTCGCCGGGTCGTCTCTTTATATAAGAGGTGACGCCCGGTCCGGTTTACAGAATCCCGAGGCCGGCTCATAAACGTGTCCGGCTCGGTCTCTATCCTTCCTATCTTACATCACAAGTTACATATCATATGGCGGTTTACAAATCATGGGCCCTAACGCCTCTTGGGCCATAAGCTTCTTGGACTAAAGCGTCTTGCTCCATTCTTGACTGGGCTTCAGTTAGAAATAATCTCCACAGGCATAAACCGGCCCCTCCTGGGCGGTTTATACCTAATAGTAATATCCCTGACAACTGTGCTCACTGCATCAGAGGTATTTGAGTTTTCTGCCGAACATATATCCCTTCCTTGTTTTAGTTATAGCAGGAGTTGGAGTTTTTTCGTTCAATCTAGGCCTGGACGAAAAAGGCGGAGTGGATCAAGTGTCCTACTCCCCTACCAGAAGACACAGATTCGTCTCGGGTGATGGCGATGTTGTTGGGGAACGTAGCAAAAATCAAAAAGTTCTACGCTTCACCAAGATCAATCTATGGAGTCATCTAGCAACGAGGGAGAGGGGAGTGCATCTACATACCCTTGTAGATCGCGAGAGGAAGCGTTCAAGAGAACGTGGATGATGGAGTCATACTCATCGTGATCCAAATCACCGATGATCCTAGCGCCGAACGGACGGCACCTCCGCGTTCAACACACGTACGGAGCAGCGACGTCTCCTCCTTCTTGATCCAGCAAGTGGAGAGGAGAGGTTGATGGAGATCCAATAGCAGGACGGCGTGGTGGTGGATGTGGCAGTATTCCAGCAGGGCTTCGCCAAACAACACTGGAGGAGGAAGGGGTGTCATGGGAGGAAGAGGGAGGCGCCAGGGCATGGGTTCGGCTGCCCTCCCTCCCTCCCACTATATATAGGGGCCCTGGGGGGCGCCGGCCCTAGGAGATCCAATCTCCTAGGGGTGCGGCGGCCAAGGGGGGGGGGACTTGCACCCCAAGTCAAGTGGGCGCCCCCCCACCCCTAGGGTTTCCAACCGTAGACGCAGGGGAGGCCCAAGGGGGGTGCACCAGCCCACTATGGGCTGGTTCCCTTCCCCTTTCAGCCTATGGGGCCCTCCGGGATAGGTGGCCCAACCCGGTGGACCCACGGGACCCTTCCGGTGGTCCCGGTACAATACTTGTGACCCCCGAAACTCTCCCGATGACCGAAACTGGACTTCCTATATATAAATCTTTACCTCCAGACCATTCCGGAACTCCTCGTGACGTCCGGGATCTCATCCGGGACTCCGAACAACTTTCGGGTTACCGCATAGTTATATCTCTACAACCCTAGCGTCACCGAACCTTAAGTGTGTAGACCCTACGGGTTCGGGAGACACGTAGACATGACCGAGACGACTCTCCGGTCAATAACCAACAGCCGGATCTGGATACCCATGTTGGCTCCCACATGCTCCTCGATGATCTCATTGGATGAACCACGATGTCAAGGATTCAATCAATCCCGTATACGATTCCCTTTGTCTATCGGTATAGTACTTGCCCGAGATTCGAAAGTCGGTATACCGATACCTTGTTCAATCTCGTCATGGCAAGTCTCTTTACTCGTTCCGTAATACAGCATCCCGTGACCAACTCCTTAGTCGCATTGAGCTTATTATGATGATGTCTTACCGAGTGGGCCCAGAGATACCTCTCCGTCATACGGAGTGACAAATCCCAGTCTCGGTTCGTGCCAACCCAACATATACTTTCGGAGATACCCGTTGTGTACCTTTATAGCCACCCAGTTACGTTGTGACGTTTGGCACACCCAAAGTATTCCTACGGTATCCGGAAGTTGCACAACCTCATGGTCTAAGGAAAAGATACTTGACATTGGAAAATCGTTAGCATTACGAACTACAAGATCTTGTGCTAGGCTTAGGATTGGGTCTTGTCCATCACATCATTCTCCTAATGATGTGATCTCGTTATCAATGACATCCAATGTCCATGGTCAGGAAACCGTAACCATCTGTTGATCAACGAGCTAGTAACTAGAGGTTTACCAGGGACACGTTGTGGTCTATGTATTCACACATGTATCACTGTTCTCGGATAATACAATTCAAGCATGAATAATAGACAATTATCATGAACAAGGAAATATAATAATAACCATTTTATTATTGCCTCTAGGGCATATTTCCAATAGATGTAGATTCTGGCGCCATACAAGGCGCCGGAGAAGAAGGCCAAGAAGAAGGGCAAGGAGGTCAAGAGAAACCCCCGCCCTGCTGGCCCTATGGACACAAGGTGCGAGGAAACATGCTCCCAACTCTCTCCCGGAGAAGAAGAGGAGGAGGAAGAAGAAGAAGACTCCCCCGTCCTAGCCAAGGGGAGGAAAAGAGCGGCCCCTGTTGACGCAGGCACAGCCGCGCCCAGGAAGAAGCTATCTCTTCTTGTTAATTCAGACTCATCGTCCGAACACAGTTATCAAGTTCAGCCCAGGATCCAGCCCTCGGCCGAATTGTAAGTACTCAAAACTGCTTAAGTTCGGAAGATTTTCCTTTTTCAGCATCTAATATCTAATTTTCCTTTAGCCCTCCGCACGACATACCCATGGCTTCACTTTCCTCGGGGAATTCCCTGGCGCCCGGAGAGATGAAGAGCGATACGCCTCCGCAGGGCTCGTCGCCCAACATGGGGGATACCGAGGTATCTTCTCTACCAACTCCCCTTGTTCTAGTAGGTGGGAGTGGGGCTGACGAAAGGGTGGCCAAAGTCAATCCTTCGGCCGAGGTCGACCAGGGGGGAGAAATCCCCATGGAGACCGAAGACGGGGGCCCCAAACAATGCGAGGCCCCGCCAAACACTGTTCCAGAGTCCCGTGCGGCACCAGAATCAAGGGACCATCCCCCTATAATGGGGGAGGGAGAAACTGCTCCTGCGGCGCCTACCGTCAATCCGGAGGCGCCGAACACTCTGGAGGGAGCACTGCAAAGTGCTTCCATCATGGAGGAACACCACACTCTGATGAGTGCGGTCATGGGGAAGATTCAGTCCGTCAAAGGTAGACTGAACGAAGCCTTTAACAGCCTACTAACAGGCTTTGAGGTATGCAATGTAATGTTCTGTAAAGAGAACTTTTGTTTTGTTTTAGACATAATTATATATAGATAGTAGCCCCTGATGCTTTGTTTTATTCTGAACAGAATCAGAGAAATCATCCATGTTATAACAAATGATAGAGCTGAACTGTGAATTTGGTGCTTGAGCAGGCCGCACTAGTTACGGCATCTGCCCGTGCCGCAGAGGTTTCTGAGTTAAATAGGAAACTTAGACTAGCCGATGAAGATCTCGACCGCGTGAACAAGCGTTTTGACGAAACACAAGGTATGCGAGTTTAGGAAATCTAAATTTTAATGCACTATATGTCTGAATATGAGCTAATACATGTCATATACTTTTTGTGAAACAGCCGACGCAGTTGCGGTCGAGGCTCTGAAGGGCGAACTTGCCACGGCCAAGGAGGAGGCCAGAGCGAGCAAGGTAGCCGCCCATAAAGCGGCCGCCGACCTGGAGGCCGAGAAGGCCGTGCGTCAATAGCACGAGACGTGAGTTACCAAAGTCGAGGCCGAGCTCCAAGATGCACTTCACAAATGCGACACCTTGGAGAAGGTGAATTCGGAGCAGGCGGCCGAACTCGCTACGACAGTTAATGCTACCAAGGAGGCACGAACTACATCATGCGGTGCTCAGGACGAGATAAAACAAGCGCGTCAGATAGCAGCTCGTAAGGTTTTTCTCTTGCAGAGCATCTTCGGAGGTCAGAGATATCTTGGGCTGACACGATTGTGGTGTTCTCTAGACGTGTTTGCGGATCTCCCGAGGACCATCGCCGACGCCACCAATACTTCCGAGCTCAAGAAGGGAACAACACAGAGAAGCTATTTTGGTCGCAGTTCCTTGCGCCCAACCATCCGGTGCCCCTCAACGACCAAATGAAGCATTTGGTCGAGCTGCACAACATAGTGAGTTCGGCCATGAAGGACTTGATAGTCCGGCTATGGCCCGCTGATCTGATCCCGAGTAGTTACTTCGGATTGCTTAAGAGGCTCGTCGATGCAAGTCTGCGGGTCGATGCTGTCAAGCGCTCGGCCTGCATAGAGGGTGCTCGGATGGCCTTTTCCCGCGTGAAGGTACATTGGGCGAAGATGAAGGCCACGAAAATAGCCACTGCTGGCCCTCCAGAAGGCAAGGATCATCGCATACCGGAAAGGTACTTTGATGATGTCCTAGAAGGAGCCCGCCTTGTTGAGGGGCAATGCAAAAAAGGATATAGCCTTTGAGTGATTTGTATTTGGGTTGTAAGGACTAAGTCAATGTGCCGATGTATATAAATTTTGAGCTTTTATATTGATGAGCGGCTTTTCCCTCCTATGCGGCAGTTTTATGTAAATCTGAAAAGTTTCCAGTCATTGGCTTTAGCCCCCATGTAAATATTACAGGGGTGTTCGGTAACACGCATGAACATTCTTTATCCAATGTCTTGGTCCGTATAGGAGGTGTTTGCATAGCGAACCAGGCAACCAGACTATGCGACTTTATCGCTTTCACTTAACCATAGGAGCTTGACTTGTGGGGCTAAGTATTAGCCCCTGGTGCGTACTAGGCTTTTCGAATTGTAGTGCCTTTTTGACGTGGCTGGGCGAAGACTAGCCCCTCGTATACCACAGAGTGGATCGCTATCGATCATAGTATAACACTAGGTCACCGAATCGCTTGACCAGCTCTCGCCTCATCATGACAGTCAGTTTTTGGCTTTCTCTACTAAGGTATTTGACCAGACCAACCAGAAGTACAATCACAGTAGTTTTCCCATTACTACCTTAGCCGAACAATGCGGAACATAAGGTGGCAAGCACAGGAGCCGAGAAACCCAACTATTGACCAAAGACATGATTCGGAGCCGATGCATATAACGCAATATCCGGGACGCCGAACAGTTCCCTATAGGTGTTCGGACTTTTGTAGGCGTGCCAGGCTGAGTACAGCCCCTGGTATTAAGTCCAGGTATTAGGGCATACGCGGCGATCTGTCTTGGGGGTAGAGAATACTGTGGGATCTTGGGTTTCGGCAAAACCCTTGTGGTTCGAACTCTGGGGTGCGCATGAAGATCTCTCCTCCCGCCCTAGCTCGTCTACTCGCCGATCCATAGGCCTAGCTCGTCAGATCCGAAGAACAAGGGACACAAGGTTTATACTGGTTCGGGCCACCATTGTGGTGTAATACCCTAATCCAGTGTGGTGCGGTGGATTGCCTTATAGGTTGAGGAAGAACTAGTACATGGAGAGAACTGCCTCCTAAGGAGAGGTGTTCTTATGCTCGAGTGAGCTTGTGAGTGTGTGGCCTTCTATCTAATCAACTCTAGACGAGATGATCTCAATGGTGGTGGCTAGTCCTATTTATAGTGGCCCGGGTCCTCTTCTCAAATATTGAGCGGGGAGGGATCCCACAACGGCCAAATTTGAAGGGGACAGCTAGTACAAGCTATCCTGACAAAAGATGGTCTTCTCCTGCCAAAGGCTCTGGTGGTGACGTCGCCATGGGCTCCGCGATGACCTCCGTTCTGATGTCCTGCTGGCCTTGGTCTTGTTGCATCAATATGGAAACCTTTGCCACCAAAGAGGAAACTTGCACCCTACAACCACTGGTGCCCGCCTGGCCTTGGTCGTCACTGCCCACGTCATGAGGACATCGCGAGGTGCCCTGATATGTTTCCAACGTATCTACTTTGCCAAACACTTTTGCCCTTGTTTTGGACTCTAACTTGCATGATTTGAACGGAACTAACCCGGACTGACGCTGTTTTCAGCAGAACTGCCATGGTGTTGTGTTTGTGCAAGAATAAAAAGTTCTCGGAATCACCTGAAAATCAACGGAGAATTATTTCAGAGAATATAAAAAATATTTGCAAGAAGATCTGCACCGGGGGGCCCACAGCCTGTCCTCAAGGGTGGGGGGCGCGCCCCCTGCCCCGAGGGCCCCCCGATGCTCCACCGAAGTATCCCCAGGTCCTATATATTCTGTTTCGTGGAGAAAAAAATCAGAGAAAAAGAATTATCGCATTTCACGAGACGGAGCCGCCGCTAAGCCCTAATCTCTCTCGGGAGGGCTGATCTGGAGTCCTTTCAGGGCTCCGGAGAGTGGAGATTGTCGCCATCGTCATCATCAACCTTCCTCCATCACCAATTCCATGATGCTCACCGCCGTGTGTGAGTAATTCCATCGTAGGCTTGCTGGACGGTGATGGGTTGGATGGGATCTATCATGTAATCGAGTTAGTTTTGTTAGGGTTTGATCCCTAGTATCCACTATGTTCTGAGATTGATGTTGCTATGACTTTGCTATGCTTAATGCTTGTCACTAGGGCCCGAGTGACATGATTTCAGATCTGAACGTATTATGTTTCCATGAATATATGTGTGTTCTTGATCCTATCTTGCAAGTCTATAGTCACCTACTATGTGTTATGATCCGGCAACCCCGAAGTGACAATAATCGGGACCACTCCCGGTGATGACCGTAGTTTGAGGAGTTCATGTATTCACTATGTGTTAACGCTTTGGTCCGGTACTCTAGTAAAAGGAGGCCTTAATATCCCTTAGTTTCCAATAGGACCCCGCTGCCACGGGAGGGTAGGACAAAAGATGTCATGCAAGTTCTTTTCCATAAGCACGTATGACTATATTCGGAATACATGCCTACATTGCATTGATGAACTGGAGCTAGTTCCGTGTCACCCTAGGTTATAACTTCTACATGATGAATTGCATCCGACGTAATTTCCCATCACCGATCCAATGCCTACGAGCTTTACCTATATTGCTAGTTGCTTATTTACTTTTCAGTTACTACTATCACAAAAACTACAAAAACACTATCTTTACTTTTATTGCTGCTACCACCATTAACATATTACTTTGCTACTAAACTATCTTCCTGCAGATACTAAGTTTCCAGGTGTGGTTGAATTGACAACTCAGCTGCTAATACTTAAGAGTATTCTTTGGCTCCCCTTGTGTCGAATCAACAAATTTGGGTTTAATACTTTACCCTCGAAAACTGTTGCGATACCCTACACTTGTGGGTTATCAAGACTATTTTCTGGCGCCGTTGCCGGGGAGCATAGCTCTATTCTTTAAGTCACTTGCGATTTATATCTGCTTATCACTATGAAGAATTTGAAGGACACAAAAACCAAGATCTTACCCTCAACTACGAGGGGAGGTAAGGAACTGCCATCTAGCTCTGCACTTGATTCTCCTTCTGTTTTGAGTAAACTAGCGACACCTACTCCTGCTATTGAATCTGATATGTCCTATGTTCTTGATGATGCTACTTCTGCTATGTATGATGAAACTACCTCTATCCCTGATACTGTGCCACTAGGTGAATTTCTAGATGAACAAATTGCCAAGGTTAGGGAGAGTGCAAATGTTGATGATATTTATGAAAGTGATGATGAAACTACTCCCAATAGATATGAATTGCCTGTTGTGCCTGAGGGTTATGTTATGGATGAAGAAACTGCTAGAGACTTTCTTGCTTGCAATGATAGATATGCTCTTAAGAAGTTATTAGCTAAGCTGAAAGAAAAGTCCTTGAATGCTAGAATGAAACATGACCCTGCTTTTGCTACTTCACCTATATGTGTCACTGATAAGGATTATGAATTCTCTATTGATCCTGAGTTAATTACTTTGGTTGAATCTGATCCTTTCCATGGCTATGAGTCTGAAACTGTTGTGGCACACCTTACCAAGTTGAATGATATAGCCTGTTTACCAATGATGAAAAGATTCGCTACTATTATATCCTTAAACTATTTATGTTCTCGTTAAAGGGTGATGCTAAGACTTGGTTTAATTCTCTTGATCCTGGTTGTGTGCGTAGTCCCGAGGATATGAGGTATTACTTCTCTGCTAAATATTTTCCCGCTCATAAGAAACAAGCTGCCTTATGAGAAATATATAACTTTGCTCAAACTGAAGAAGAGAGTCTCCCACAAGCTTGGGGGAGGCTTCTCCAGTTACTTAATGCTATGCATGATCATCCTCTTGAGATGCATGATATACTTGATGTCTTTTATAATGGACTAACCGATGCTTCAAGAGACCACCTGGATAGTTGTGCTGGTTGTGTTTTCAGGGAAAGAACAGTGGAACAAGCTGAATTATTATTGAATAATATGCTGGCCAATGAAAATAATTGGACACTTCCTGAACCAGCCCCTAAGCCAACTCCGAAGAAAAGAGGTGTTCTATTTCTCAGTCCTGAAGATATGCAAGAGGCAAAGAAATCCATGAAAGAAAAAGGTATTAAAGCTGAAGATGTTAAGAATTTACCACCTATTGAAGAAATACATGGTCTTGATAACCCGACACAGGTAGTAAAGGTAAATTCTCTTTATAGATTTGATGAAGGTGATATTCCTTGTTATAAGTCTGCTAGCCAATGCTTAGATGAGTTTGACAAATTTATTATGAAACAAGAAAACTGCAATGCTTATGTTGGTAGACAATTACAACACAATGCTCATATGATTGAATGCTTGAGTGATTATCTATCTAGTGCTAAAGATGAACTGAAACTTATTAGTATACATGCTTCCATGGTCAACACTCAAGTAGAATAAGTACTTACAGCTCAGAATGATTTTCTCAATGAGTTAAATAGTAAGAATAACGACTATGCTGTTAGAATTGCAACTAGAGGTGGTAGAATGACTCAGGAACCTCTGTATCTTGAAGGCCACCCTAAGAGAATTGAGAAAGATTCTCAGAGAGCTAATTTATATGCACCTACTTCTTCTAAGAAGAAGAAAAAGAAAAATGATAGGACTTTGCATGCTCCTAGTGAACCTGTAGCTCACCCACCTGAGAATCCCAATGATATATCTGCTTCTGATGCTGAGACACAATCTGCTAATGAACATGAACCTAGAGATAATATTAATGATGATGTCCATTTCGATGCTCAACCTAGCAATGATAATGATGTAGAGATTGAACCTGCTGTTGATCTTCATAACCCACAATCAAAGAATCAACGTTATGATAAGAGAGACTTTGTTGCTAGGAAGCACGATAGGGAAAGAGAACCATGGGTCCAGAAACCCATGCCTTTTCCTCCGAAACCATCCAAGGAAAAGGATGATGAAGATTTTGAGCGCTTCGCTGAAATGATTAGACCTATCTTTTTGCGTATGCGTTTGACTGATGTGCTTAAAACAAATCCTTATGCCAAGTATATGAAAGATATCATTACCAACAAAAGAAAGATACCTGACGTAGCAATTTCCACCATGCTTGCCAATTACACTTTTGAGGGTGGAATGCCTAAGAAATTAGGATATCCAGGAGTACCTACTATACCTTGCTCCATTAAGAGAAACTGTGTTAAAATTGCTTTGTGTGATCTTGGAGCCGGTGTTAGTGTCAGGACCCCGATCCTAAGTCACACCGATCTAGCTGTAACACGTCATATCACTTTGCGGCCTCACGCACGGTAACCCCACGGGTGCCACCTTACCTGGCCCGGGACCGTTTGCGCATTTTGGCACACGTATATGACAGTGTCGCTAGCATCCATATGACAGAGAATCCAGGCCGACATGGCTAGTTATAAACCAAAAGTGGCACTAAATTACAGAGACAGGCATCCATGACCCAGCAACGAACGTGTCGGTCATCAACGTATGAACCTAAGTCGTAGCAAGCTACATGGACTTAAAGGAACAACGCGTGACATTTCCCCTAAGGGACAGACACAGGAACGAAGAAGGACACATGCCGGCCAGCCTACGTTTTCCGAGCAGTAGCAAGCTACCAAGGCTCATTGGAATCACTAGGAGGCATTTCCCTGTAAGATAGGCTACCAAAGGAAAACAACTAGGTGTCGGATCCCACACATACCAAGCATTTCAATCATACACGCAATATGCTCAATATGTGCAAATACAACATTGCATCACAACAGAACTCTATGACTCAAAGTACTTTATTTAAAAGGCTCCAAGAGCCATACATAACATATTCATACAGGTAGGGGTCACATGACCCAACACTCAAGTCATACAGTCATACAAGCACAAGCGGAAGCTACATGTCTGAGTACAGACAACTTAGAAAATAAAACAGGCTTGGTGTAGCCTGACTAACTACAAGGCCCTCCACAAGCTCCAGATCACCGTCTGGGTGTCAAGCTACTCGTCGACGTCAACGTCTATGTAGAACCCATCAGCAGGGGCAGGGTTCTCCTCTGCAACAGTTATTAAGCAAACATGAGTACAAGGTACTCAGCAAGTCTTACCACAGAACCTATCATACATGCAACATTATCAAAGGGGGTAGTGGAGTTTATAGCAGAATGCCAGCTTTGACCTTGGCTAACCTATACTACAACTCTCAACAGATTGCAAGATGTTATTACGAACACGAGTCCTCTAATCACCACATCAATACACTACCGAGGATCCTCTTCCGTCATCCTACGGAAGGGCCATCCACGACACTCACGCTTATCTTGAGGCTTTTAGTAGTAACCATCAACTTGTCTATGAACTGTAAGAGCAACCAAGTAGTTCGTACCGCGAACAACGGCTATTCGAATAGTTTGATAACCCTGCAGGGGTGTACTTCTTCACACATGTTTTCACCACTTAGCGTCTGCACACGACATGTGCTCGGCAGACTTCAAGCAAAAGCCGACGTGGGTGTAGACCACGACCTAACCAACCACTCAAGTCTCTCGTCTAGGTTTATCGCCTATTTGGGTTCCATCCGTGGGGAGATCCGGCCGGGGTGTCGCTCACGGCCCCAAACGATGTGTATAGGGTTCCCGAGTCACCAAACGGGCAACCGGTACACCGTGCCACGTACCTGTCGCATCACAGCCCACCCCGAGGGTCAGCGCTGTGCACGACCTCCAGTAAACTATAAACACCAGAAACTAGTTGCAACTCCTGGACAGAGTACAAGGGCAGTCAATAAGTCGAGCGGGGTCATATTTCAGGGCCCAATGTGTGGTAGTAACTGTAACTTGAATCACACACACAGATCTCGGGTCCTATGGACGATTCCAATGAAACAACCCACCATGTACTCCTACATGACCTTTCATCGATACCTTTACCAAGCGTATTACACACTTCCTTCTCTTATCGGTAAGATCATTTCACTCTGATCCATCACCCAGATGAACCAGACCAGACACAACTCTAAGGATAGCAGGCAACATAAGTAAATAGCATGGTGGATCACACATCACATGGCTCAATCAACTCCTACACATGCTAGTGGGTTTCAACTATTTACTGTGGCAATGACAGGTCATGCAAGGGAATAGGGTTCAACTACCGCAGCAAGTAGCAGTACACGCGCTGTTGCCTTAATGCAGTAAAAGAGAGCAGGAGCGGGAAGATTGGGTTTGTATCGGAATGATCAATGATTGCTTGCCTGACAAGGTAGTTGTCGGGTACTGCTCTTCAACTGGATACGCGGCAGTATCCTCGGGAGCAGGACCTAACACAGGGAATTCCGACGATACAATCATTAACAAACAAATGCAACAATATGATGCATGTTTATGACATGGCAAGATGCATGTGTGTTGACTAATGCAACTAAAACCAGAAGGGTTTGAACCTATTTGAATCAAGGATTCAAATTGAAGTTCAAACTATTATTTAAATAAGTGCATTATCATGTTTTTGATGTATACAGCAAGTTAACTTGTTCAAACATGCATGAAACCAGTGCCATCAGAAAGATTGGATTTTTCTGATCATTTTTCATATATAAATCTTTTCCATCTGAGCTATGGTTGATTTTATATGATTTTTAGAAGTTTTGGGTATTTTCTGGAATTTCCTGAATTATTTTAAATCTAAAAATCCCAGAAAAACCTTTACTGCGTCAGCATGACATCATGCTGATGTCAGGCAGTCAACAGGGCCGGTCCAGGTCAAACCTGACCAGTGGGTCCCTCATGTCAGTGTCACAGCTAATTAACTGAGTTAATTAGAGTTAAACTAAAACTAATTAGCTGTCAGTGGGGCCAGGGCCCACGTGTCAGTGACTAAACTAATTAACTAATTAAAATTAAACTAACACCTAAACTAGTTTTGACTTGCGGGCAGGGCCCACATGTCATTGACCCAGGGGGTCAAACCCGTGGTCAAAACAGGTCCAACTCGCCGGCGTTTAGCCGCCGGCGAGGCCAAACGCGGCGGCGCGCTTCGGAAAACGCCTACGGTGCACGGCTCGAGCTGCGGTTGGGTGCATTGGATAGCCCTTGCTGTTGCGCGTCGGATGGAGGTGGTCGCCGGACCTGGGGTGGCCGGAGACGACGGCAACGAGCTCGACGGCGGCGAGCGGCGTCGGGCGTGTGTGGAGAAACGGCTGCAGGGGCCTAGGCGATGCGTGCGTAGCACCGTTCGCATCTACGTGCTGTGGTGAGTACGTTGGACGGGTGCCAGTGACCAAATGGTCACCGGAGCATCACCGGCGGCGAGCGCGGCGGCGGTGCGTGCGGTTGAGCTTCGTGCAGTGTGTTACAGGGCAAAAGGGAGCCAACGGAGAGGGGGAGGAGGTAGCTAGGCTCACAGGGGTTGCGGCAAACACTGGAGCGAGCTCGGGGGTGGTCGGAGCTGAGCAGGACGGCGAGGGGGATCTCCGCGGCCGGAGTTGGGGAAGAAGAGGTCGGGAGCGTCTCCAGGGCGGGCGAGCGCTCGGGGCTCGGCCTGTTCGAAGCAGTCGAGGACGGCGGAGACGATGGACACCAAGGCGGAGCTCAGGGACGACGGTGGACGCGGTTTCTACGACGGTGCGATCACGGCGGCGTCGGCCATGGCGCGGGGAGAGCGGAGGAGAGGAACTGGGGGGAGGTGGAGGTGTCTGCAGGGTCGAGGAGGACGTGGAGGGTCGAACCAACCCTCCAGGATGGCGAGGGGACGAAGCAGGGCGGCGGGCAGCTGCGTGGCGCGCCGTGCGGTCGCCGTCGAGCACCTGCCTGCCTGCCTGGCCGAGCCAAGTAGCTCGCTGGAGCGGCAGCTGGGCTGGGCCGGCAGGTGGGCCGGGTGGGCGCCAGGTAAGTATTCTCTCTCCTCTTTTTTTCCTATTTTCTTTTCTGTTTCATTTCTTTTGCAACTTTGTTTAATTAAATAAAATGCCAAAGCATTTTTATAACTCATAACACTTGTCATACCTGCTGTATATAATATGAACAGTAGGAAACATTATAGTTTATGATTATTTGAGCATTTAAAATATTTTGTAGCATTTAAATGCCCAAATTCAAATACCATATGATTTCATCCAGAGCCCTAGATTGTCCTAGAAAAATGTGCACCATTTTTGGCAGAGGTTTAAGACCAAGGCAGAAATGATGAACATTTTGAAGGGCATTTTGGGTACATTGGAAAATATTTTAGCAAACCCTAGTTGTTAGGGGAGGGGTGCTGGGGTTTCTGTTAATCCCATTTCAAGTTTCTTTGAAAGTAAACATGATGCACACACTAGTTAGGTCCTAATGCAAGTGCTAGCTAGGGATGTGACAGTTAGTGTTATGCCTCTCTCTTTTATCGTAGACTTGACTTGAGTAAGTTGACACCTACTGAAATATCTTTGCAAATGGCCGATAAATCAACTGTTATACCTGTCGGTATTTGTGAGGGTGTGCCTGTCGTAGTTGCAAATGTTACTATTCTAACGGACTTTGTTATACTTTATATTCCCGAGGATGATAGTATGCCTATTATTCTTGGAAGACGTTTTCTAAATACTGCAGGGGCTGTTATTGATTGCAACAAAGGCAATGTCACTTTTCATGTCAATGGTAATGAGCATATGGTACACTTTCCGAGGAAACAACCTCAGGTCTTCAGTATCAATTATATTGGAAAAACGTCAACTATTACTATTGGAGGTTTTGAGTTTCCTATTCCTATTATCAAGAAGGCATATGACATACTTATTGCTGGGGACATACATATCCCCATTTAGGTAACATAGTGTTATTCGAAAATTCTCCGGTTTCATGTTACTCGGAAAGAATTTATTAACAAGACCTGATCAACCTTGTTAATGGATTCCTTTTGATGAACATGGGATAGGTGAATCTAGATAGCACAACATTTTGTATCCTCCTATTATTTTCTATTAATTAGGTTAAATAAAAGAAAAATAGCATTATCTCTCTGTTTCCAGACTTATCCGTGCAATAAAAAATATCCCGAAAAAAAAAGTTCTCCAAATGCCATGAAAATGAAATATGATTTTTTTCTAGAATATTTAAGAAAATATGCCACTGAACACACAGCGAGGGGAGCCAGCACGTGGCCTCGAGGGAACAGGCGCACCCCCCTTCCCAGGGCGCGCCCCCTGCCTCGAGGGCCCCACGTGGCCCCCCTCCACTTATCCTTTCACCCTTGCTCTTCTTCTTCCTCCCAAAAAAATCCCCAACCAGCTCAAACTCGAGTTCTAGCTCATTTTGCTGCCATTTTCGATCTCCTTGCTCAAAGCACCATTCACCAAACTGTTTGGGGAGATTGTTCCTTGGTATGTGGCTCCTCCATTGGTGCAATTAGTTTTTGTTCTAGTGCTTTATATGTTGCAAATTTGTGCTGCTGTGGTGACCTTGTTCTTGAGCTTGCATGTCAAATTTTCTTGGTCCCAAGTAGTTCTAATGCATGATATAGCCTCTAGGCACTTATAGGAGTTGTTGCTATCAATCTTGTTGAGTTTGGTTAACTTTTATTATGAGTTACTAAAAATTTCAGAAATTTTCAGAAAAGGAAAATGTTAAAAAGATTATTGAGGGGCTCCTCGAGCAAGAGCTCAGAGGAGAAGAAGAAAGAAGAAAATAAGAAGCCCAAGTATAATCTTCCTCGCATGGCGGAAGTTCAACCGTGCTAATGGCCGTGTAATGATTTCATGATGTCCGCCGGTATTTACGAAGACTTTTATTGGATGGCGAATAATGCAGGCCTCACCGACTTCCTCAACGACCAAAAAGAACAGTATCTCTTACTCACCAATATTTTTACGCAAAGCTTTCATTTTCATTCTAGGAAAGCACCACCTAAGGTGGAGTTTCGCTTATATGATGTGAGTAAGGGGATATCACTATTAGATTTTTGCGAAATATGCAAAGTACCCGTTGGAGGTAGACTAGATGAACCACGTCATGAAGACGTCAAAGGGTTTATTGATATGATAGCCGTAGGTGAAACTAGACATGTTGCAGGGGCAAGAATCACTAGTATACACTTCCATGTTCTTCGCTACTTTGCTTTATTTGCTAGTAGGTGTTTAATTGGTCGCGGGAACAGTGGAAATCTTAGTGCCACTGATATTATCATTTTACCCCATGCATTGTTTCGTGACACAACTTTTAGCTTGGGCGTCATCGTTGCCAAACGATTGAGCCTTAATCGCTCAAGAGGGCCCGTCTTTGGAGGCATCTTTGCTTCTCACCTTGCTGAACATTTTAATATACCTATTAGGCATCATGAGAAGGAAGAAAAATTGCTTGCCCATGTTTATCTAGACTACAAGAGCATGGTAGCTCATGACTTTATTGTTAAAGACAAAATATGCAACTCCATTCTAAATTGAGGTTTGATGAAATAAACTGTGAAATTGTTACCTTGCCTGCACCTTCGTTGTTTGATCTATCTACAGGCGTATTCCTCATCACCTCAGATGTCTTCTACAAGTACCAAGGCCAGGCACAAGCTTCAGAGCCTAAGCCAGAACCACCACTTGATCCTTCCCGTCAATCTGTTTATGGGTGGGAGCTGGATGAGCTCGCCAACCAGTGGCGCCCAGAGGACACATCTTAGTACACTGGAGGGAGTGGCTTCGATCCGTGGCCATAGACCAACTTAGGCCAAAAGCATAAGCTTGGGGGAGTACGTGTTTCTCACCGACTTTACATTCATGTTCACACACTTATTCTAGCTATTGGTGCTCACACTCCTTCACTGTACCATCCATGCTTAGTTTCAATTTCTTTTTCTTAGTCTTTTTCTTGTGTGCTAGAAAACACCCAGAAAAACAAAAAATATTAGTTGTAGCTTCTAGCTAGTTTACTTTCTTTTCTTGTAGTAGAAACTAAAAATGAAAACCCAAAAAGATTTCCCATTCTTCTTTTGCTTGTTGGGAGCTTTCCCGTGTAAATAGTTTCTTTTTCTTTTCTTTAGGGGTTAAGAGTAGAAGACCATGATTAAAATGCTTAGTGGCTCTCATATGCTTTATTGATGATTTAATCTTGAGCCATATTACCTTGTCTTCTCCCTTGTATTAAATGCCTGCAGATCCGGCTTAGTCCAATGCACGTGCACTATTATTATTTTCCACACCGTCCGGTCGTGCGAGTGAAAGGCAATAAGGGTGATATATGATGAACTAATCGAGATGAGAAAAGCTGGTATGAACTCGACCTCTTTTGTTTTTGTAAATATGATTGCTCATCGTTCTGGATTCAGCTTGTTATGAAGGAAATATGTTTGCAATGACAATTAGAGATCATAGCTGCTTATTCCATGCTTAATTAGCTGAGACTTTATAATGGTCTATCTTGCGTGCCAACATGATATTAAAATGGTTGTGATGTGGTATGATGGTGTTGGGGAACGTAGTATTTTAAAATTTTCCTACGATCACGCAAGATCTATCTACCATATGCATAGCAACGAGAGGGAAGAGTGTGTCTACGTTCCCTCGTAGACCGGGAGCGGAAGCGTCAAGTGACGCGGTTGATGTTGTCGAACTTCTTCGCGATCCAACCGATCAAGCACCGAACGTACGGCACCTCCGCGTTCAGCACACGTTCAGCTTGATGACGTCCCACGAGCTCTTAATCCAGTTGAGCTTCACGGGAGAGTTTCGTCAGCACGACAGCGTGGTGACGGATATGATGTGTTCACCGGCACAGGGCTTCGCCTAAGCTCCGCGACGGTATGACCGAGGTGTGATTCTGTGGAGGGGGTACCGCACACGGCTAAAACAATTCAACTTGTGTGTCTTTGGGTGCCCCCCTGCCCCCGTATATAAAGGAGCAAGGGAGGGAGGCCGGCCGGCCCTTCCTGGTGCGGCTAGGGAAGGAGTCCTACTAGGAATAGGATTGCAATCCTATTCCTAGTAGGATTCACCAAAAGGAAGAAGGGGGAAAGGAATAGGAGAGGTGGCGCCCCCCCAATCCTAGTCCAACTAGGAACCCTAGGTGGGGGCGCCGGCCAGCCCCATGGGCTGCCTCTCTCTTTCCCTTTAGGCCCACTATGGACCATCCCCTCTCGTAGGGGGTTCCGGTAACCCCTTCCGGCATTCCCGATAAATCCGAAACTTTTCCGGTATACTTCCGGTGTCCGAATATAGCCGTCCAATATATCAATCTTTATGTCTCGGACATTCCGAGACTCCTCGTCATGTCCGTGATCTCATCCGGGACTCCGAACTACCTTCGGTACATCAATACTCATAAACTCATAATACCGATCGTCATCAAACGTTAAGCGTGCGGACCCTACGGGTTCGAGAACTATGTAGACATGACTGAGACTCATCTCCGTTCAATAACCAATAGCGGAACCTGGATGTTCATATTGGCTCCTACATATTCTACGAAGATCTTTTATCGGTCAGAACCGCATAACAACATACGTTGTTCCTTTTGTCAAACGGTATGTTACTTGCCCGAGATTCGATCGTCGGTATCTCTATACCTAGTTCAATCTCGTTACCGGCAAGTCTCTTTACTCGTTCCGTAACACATCATCTCGTGACTAACTCATTAGTCTTTTGCTTGCAAGGCTTATTGTGATGTGTGTTACCGAGAGGGCCCAGAGATACCTCTCCGACACTCGGAGTGACAAATCCTAATCTTGATCTATGCCAACACCACGAATACTTTCGGAGACACCTGTAGAGCATCTTTATGATCACCCAGTTACGTTGTGACGTTTGATAGCACACAAGGTGTTCCTACGGTATTCGGGAGTTGCATAATCTCATAGTCATAGGAACATGTATAAGTCATGAAGAAAGCAATAGCAGTAAAACTAAACGATCATAGTGCTATGCTAACGGATGGGTCTTGTCCATCACATCATTCTCCTAATGATGTGATCCCGTTGATCAAATGACACCTCATGTCTATGGTTAGGAAACATAACCATCTTTGATCAATGAGCTAGTCTAGTAGAGGCATACTAGGGACATACTGTTTTGTCTATGTATCCACACATGTACTAAGTTTCCGGTTAATACAATTCTAGCATGAATAAAAGACATTTATCATGATATAAGGAAATACAAATAACATCTTTATTATTGCCTCTAGGGCATATTTCCTTCAGTCTCCCACTTGAACTAGAGTCAATAATCTAGATTACAAAGTGATGATCCTCACACCCATGGAGTCCTGGTGCTGATCATGTTTTGCCCGTGGAAGAGGCTTAGTCAACGGGTCTGCAACATTCAGATCCGTATGTATTTTGCAAATCTCTATGTCTCCCTCCTTGACTAGATCGTGGATGGAATTGAAGCGTCTTTTGATGTGCTTTGTTCTCTTGTGAAACCTGGATTCCTTCGCCAAGGCTATGGCTCCAATGTTGTCACAAAAGATTTTCATTGGACCCGATGCACTAGGTATTACACCTAGATCGGATATGAACTCCTTCATCCAGACTCCTTCATTTGTTGCTTCCGAAGCAGCTATGTATTCCGCTTCACACGTAGATCCCGCCACGACACTCTGCTTGGAACTGCACCAACTGACAGCTCCACCGTTCAATAAAAACACATATCCGGTTTGTGACTTTGAGTCATCCGGATCAGTGTCAAAGCTAGAATCGACGTAACCGTTTACGACGAGCTCTTTGTCACCTCCATATACGAGAAACATATCCTTTGTTCTTTTCAGATACTTTAGGATGTTTTTGACCGCTGTCCAGTGATCCACTCCTGGATTACTTTGGTACCTCCCTACTAGACTTATAGCAAGGCACACATCAGGTCTGGTACACAGCATTGCATACATGATAGATCCTATGGCTGAGGCATAGGGAATGACTTTCATTTTCTCTCTATCTTCTGCAGTGGTCGGGCATTGAGTCTTACTCAACTTCATACCTTGTAAAACAGGCAAGAACCCTTTCTTTGACTGATCCATTTTGAACTTCTTCAAAATCTTATCAAGGTATGTGCTTTGTGAAAGTCCAATTAAGCGTCTTGATCCATCTCTATAGATCTTGATACCTAATATATAAGCAGCTTCACCGAGGTCTTTCATTGAAAAACTTTTATTCAAGTATCCTTTTATGCTATCCAGAAATTCTATATCATTTCCAATCAACAATATGTCATCTACATATAATATTAGAAATGCTATAGAGCTCCCACTCACTTTCTTGTAAATACAGGCTTCTCCAAAAGTCTGTATAAAACCATATGCTTTGATCACCTCATCAAAGCGTATATTCCAACTCCGAGATGCATGCACCAGTCCATAGATGGATCGCTGGAGCTTGCATACTTTGTTAGCACCTTTTGGATCGACAAAACCTTCTGGTTGCATCATATACAACTCTTCTTTGAGATATCCATTTAGGAATGCAGTTTTGACATCCATTTGCCAGATTTCATAATCATAAAATGCGGCAATTGCTAACATGATTCGGACAGACTTAAGCATCGCTACAGGTGAGAAAGTCTCATCGTAGTCAACTCCTTGAACTTGTCGAAAACCTTTCGCAACAAGTCGAGCTTTGTAAACAGTAATATTACCGTCTGCGTCGGTCTTCCTCTTGAAGATCCATTTATTTTCGATGGCTTGCCGATCATCGGGCAAGTCAACCAAAGTCCATACTTTGTTCTCATACATGGATCCCATCTCAGATTTCATGGCTTCAAGCCATTTTGCGGAATCTGGGCCCATCATCGCTTCCTCATAGTTCGTAGGTTCATCATGGTCTAGTAACATGATTTCCAGAACTGTGTTGCCGTACTACTCTGGTGCGGAACGTACTCTGGTTGATCTACGACGTTCAGCAGAAACTTGATCCGAAGTATCATGATCATTATCATTAACTTCCTCACTAATTGGTGTAGGAATCACTGGAACAATTTCCTGTGATGTACTACTTTCCAATCCGGGAGAAGGTACAATTACCTCATCAAGTTCTACTTTCCTCCCACTCACTTCTTTCGAGAGAAACTCTTTTTCTAGAAAGGATCCGTTCTTAGCAACGAATATTTTGCCTTCGGATCTGTGATAGAAGGTGTACCCAACAGTCTCTTTTGGGTATCCTATGAAGACACATTTTTCCGACTTGGGTTCGAGCTTATCAGGTTGAAGTGTTTTCACATAAGCATCGCAGCCCCAAATTTTAAGAAACGACAACTTTGGTTTCTTGCCAAACCATAGTTCATAAGGTGTCGTATCAACGGATTTAGATGGTGCCCTATTTAACGTGAATGCAGCTGTCTCTAAAGCATAACCCCAAAACGATAGTGGTAAATCGGTAAGAGACATCATTGATCGCACCATATCTAATAAAGTACGATTACGACGTTCGGACACACCATTACGCTGTGGTGTTCCAGGTGGCGTGAGTTGTGAAACTATTCCACATTGTTTCAAATGAAGACCAAACTCGTAACTCAAATATTCTCCTCCACGATCTTGATCGTAGAAACTTTATTTTCTTGTTACGATGATTCTCTACTTCACTCTGAAATTCTTTGAACTTTTCAAATGTTTCAGACTTGTGCTTCATTAAGTAGATATACCCATATTTGCTCAAATCATCAGTGAAGGTCAGAAAATAACGATACCCGCCGCGAGCATCAACACTCATTGGTCCACATACATCAGTATGTATGATTTCCAACAAATCTGTTGCTCGCTCCATAGTTCCGGAGAAAGGAGTTTTATTCATCTTGCCCATGAGGCATGGTTCGCAAGCACCAAGTGATTCATAATCAAGTGATTCCAAAAGTCCATCTTTATGGAGTTTCTTCATGCGTTTTACACCAATATGACCTAAACGGCAGTGCCATAAATAAGTTGCACTATCATTATTAACCTTGCATCTTTTGGTTTCAATATTATGAATATGTGTATCACTACAATCGAGATCCAATAAGAATAGACCACTCTTTAAGGGTGCATGACAATAAAAGATATTATTCATTAAAATAGAACAACCATTATTCTCTGATTTAAATGAATAACTGTCTCGCAATAAACAAGATCCAGATATAATGTTCATGCTCAACGCTGGCACCAAATAACAATTATTTAGGTCTAAAACTAATCCCGAAGGTAGATGTAGAGGTAGCGTGCCGACGGCGATCACATCGACTTTGGAACCATTTCCCACGCGCATTGTCACCTCATCCTTAGCTAATCTTCATTTAATCTGTAGTCCCTGTTTCGAGTTACAAATATTAGCAACCGAACTGGTATCAAATACCCAGGTACTACTACGAGCATTAGTAAGGTACACATCAATAACATGTATATCGCATATACCTTTGTTCATCTTGCCATCCTTCTTATCCGCCAAATACTTGGGGCAGTTCCGCTTCCAGTGTCCAGTCCCCTTGCAGTAGAAGCACTCAGTTTCAGGCTTGGTTCCATACTTGAGGTTTTCTGTGAGAGCAGCAACAATCTTGCTATCCTCCTTGAAAATCCCTTCCTTGCCCTTTTTCTTGAAACTAGTGGTATTGTTAACCATCAACTTTTGATGCTCCTTTTTGATTTCTACCTCCGCAGCTGTGAGCATAGCGAAGAGCTCGGGAATTGTCTTTTGTATCCCTTGCATATTATAGTTCATCACGAAGCCATTATAGCTTGGTGGCAGTGATTGAAGAATTCTATCAATAACACTATTCTCATCAACTTGGCAACCAAGTTGAGTCATATGATTGTAGTGCCCATACATTGTGAGCAAGTGTTCACTGATAGAACTATTCTCCTCCATCTTGCAGCTGTAGAACTTATTGGAAATCTCATATTTCTCAATTCGGGCATTTGCTTGAAATATTAACTTCAACTCCTGGAACATCTCATATGGTCCATGACGTTCAAAACATCGTTGAAGTCCCGGTTCTAAGCCGTAAAGCATGGCACACTGAACTATCGTGTAGTCATCAGACCGCGACTGCCAGACGTTCAAAGCGTCTGCATTAGCGGAAGGGGGCTTGTCACCTAGCGGTGCTTCAAGGACATAATTCTTCTGTGCAGCAATGAGGATAATCCTCAGGTTACGGACCCAGTCCGTGTAATTGCTACCATCATCTTTCAACTTAGCTTTCTCTAGGAATGCATTAAAATTCAAAGGAACGGTAGCACGGGCCATTGATCTACAACGACATAGATATGCAAAACTATCAGGACTAAGTTCATGATAAATTAAAGTTCAATTTAATCATATTAATTTAAAGAACTCCCACTTAGATAGACATCCCTCTGGTCATCTAAATGATCACGTGATCCAAATCAACTAAACCATGTCCGATCATCACGTGATATGGAGTAGTCTCAATGGTGAACATCTTATGTTGATCATATCTACTATATGATTCACGCTCGACCTTTCGGTCTCCAGTGTTCCGAGGCCATATCTGTATATGCTAGGCTCGTCAAGTTTAACCCGAGTATTCTGCGTGTGCAAAACTGGCTTACACCCGTTGTATTTGAACGTAGAGCTTATCACACCCGATCATCACGTGGTGTCTCGGCACGACGAACTTTCGCAACGGTGCATACTCAGGGAGAACACTTATACCTTGAAATTTAGTAAGGGATCATCTTATAATGCTACCGTCGTTCTAAGCAAAATAAGAAGCATAATAAGATAAACATCACATGCAATCAAAATATGTGACATGATATGGCCATCATCATCTTGTGCTTTTGATCTCCATCTCCAAAGCACCGTCATGATCACCTTCGTCACCGGCTTGACACCTTGATCTCCATCGTAGCATCGTTATCGTCTCGCCAACTATTGCTTCTACGACTATCGCTACCGCTTAGTGATAAACTAAAGCAATTACATGGCGATTGCATTTCATACAATAAAGCGACAACCATATGGCTCCTGCCAGTTGCCGATAACTTTACAAAACATGATCATCTCATACAAAATCGTATAACTCATGTCTTGACCATATCACATCACAACATGCCCTGCAAAAACAAGTTAGACGTCCTCTACTTTGTTTGTTGCAAGTTTTACGTGGCTGCTACGGGCTTTAGCAAGAACCGTTCTTACCTACGCATACAAAACCACAACGATGTTTCGTCAAGTATGTGCTGTTTTAACCTTCACAAGGACCGGGCGTAGCCACACTTGATTCAGCTAAAGTGAGAGAGACAGACACCCGCCAGTCACCTTTAAGCAACGAGTGCTCGTAACGGTGAAACCAGTCTCGCGTAAGCGTACGCGTAATGTCGGTCCGGGCCGCTTCATCTCACAATACCGCCGAAGCAAAGTATGACATGCTGGTAAGCAGTATGACTAGTATCGCCCACAACTCATTGTGTTCTACTCGTGCATATCATCTACGCATAGACCTGGCTCTGATACCACTGTTGGGGAACGTAGTATTTTAAAATTTTCCTACGATCACGCAAGATCTATCTACGAGATGCATAGCAACGAGAGGGAAGAGTGTGTCTACGTACCCTCGTAGACCGGGAGCGGAAGCGTCAAGTGACGCGGTTGATGTTGTCGAACTTCTTCGCGATCCAACCGATCAAGCACCGAACGTACGGCACCTCCGCGTTAAGCACACGTTCAGCTTGATGACGTCCCACGAGCTCTTGATCCAGTTGAGCTTCACGGGAGAGTTTCGTCAGCACGACGGCGTGGTGACGGATATGATGTGTTCACCGGCGCAGGGCTTCGCCTAAGCTCCGCGACGGTATGACTGAGGTGTGATTCTGTGGAGGGGGGCACCGCACACGGCTAAAACAATTCAACTTGTGTGTCTTTGGGTGCCCCCTGCCCCCGTATATAAAGGAGCAAGGGAGGGAGGCCGGCCGGCCCTTCCTGATGCGGCTAGGGAAGGAGTCCTACTAGGAATAGGATTGCAATCCTATTCCTAGTAGGATTCACCAAAAGGAAGAAGGGGGAAAGGAATAGGAGAGGTGCCCCCCCCCAATCCTAGTCCAACTAGGAACCCTAGGTGGGGGCGCCGGCCAGCCCCATGGGCTGCCTCTCTCTTTCCCTTTAGGCCCACTACGGACCATCCCCTCTCGTAGGGGGTTCCGGTAACCCCTTCCGGCATTCCCGATAAATCCGAAACTTTTCCGGTATACTTCCGGTGTCCGAATATAGCCGTCCAATATATCAATCTTTATGTCTCGGACATTCCGAGACTCCTCGTCATGTCCGTGATCTCATCCGGGACTCCGAACTACCTTCGGTACATCAATACTCATAAACTCATAATACCGATCGTCATCAAACGTTAAGCGTGCGGACCCTACGGGTTCGAGAACTATGTAGACATGACTGAGACTCATCTCCGGTCAATAACCAATAGCGGAACCTGGATGTTCATATTGGCTCCTACATATTCTACGAAGATCTTTTATCGGTCAGAACCGCATAACAACATACGTTGTTCCTTTTGTCAAACGGTATGTTACTTGCCCGAGATTCGATCGTCGGTATCTCTATACCTAGTTCAATCTCGTTACCGGCAAGTCTCTTTACTCGTTCCGTAACACATCATCTCGTGACTAACTCATTAGTCTTTTGCTTCCAAGGCTTATTGTGATGTGTGTTACCGAGAGGGCCCAGAGATACCTCTCCGACACTCGGAGTGACAAATCCTAATCTTGATCTATGCCAACACCACGAATACTTTCGGAGACACCTGTAGAGCATCTTTATGATCACCCAGTTACGTTGTGATGTTTGATAGCACACAAGGTGTTCCTACGGTATTCGGGAGTTGCAAAATCTCATAGTCATAGGAACATGTATAAGTCATGAAGAAAGCAATAGCAGTAAAACTAAACGATCATAGTGCTATGCTAACAGATGGGTCTTGTCCATCACATCATTCTCCTAATGATGTGATCCCGTTGATCAAATGACAACTCATGTCTATGTTTAGGAAACATAACCATCTTTGATCAATGAGCTAGTCTAGTAGAGGCATACTAGGGACATACTGTTTTGTCTATGTATCCACACATGTACTAAGTTTCCAGTTAATACAATTCTAGCATGAATAAAAGACATTTATCATGATATAAGGAAATACAAATAACATCTTTATTATTGCCTCTAGGGCATATTTCCTTCAGATGGGTGGTATCCTCCTTTGAACGATTTAAGTGACTTGACTTGGCACATGTTCACGCATGTAGTTGAAACAAATCAACATAGCCTTCACGATATTTATGTTCATGGTGATTTATATCCTACTCATGCTTGCATTCATTATTGATTAATTTTAATGCTTGTTCATGACCGTTGTTCCTCTCTAGCTAGTCGCTTCCCACTCTCTTTCTAGCCTTCACCTGTACTAAGAGGGAATACTGCTTGTGCATCCACTTCCATAAACCCCAAAGTTATTCCACATGAGTCCGCCATACCTTCCTATATGTGGTATTTACCTTCCGTTCCAAGTAAATTTGTATGTGCCAAACTGTAAACCTTCAAATGAAATTCTGTTTTGTATGCTCGAACAACTCATGTATCAACTAGGGATGTCTATATCTTCCATGCTAGGTGGGTTATTCCCAGGATGAGTGGACTCTGCTCGTCATTCACGAGAAAATGGCTGGTAACCGGGATACCAAGTCCCATGCTTAAAATCATAATAATTAAACAAAACTCCCCCAGGGTTGTTGCTTGTTTGGACGGTAACCCGTGGATTCGGCTGGCCGTGGAGTGTGCTTGTTGGTGGTTGGGGGAGTATAAACTTTACCATTCTGTTTGGGACCGCCTATAATGTGCATAGCATGGGAGATATCGAGATTCTTGGTTGTTATGTTGACAATGAAAGTATACCGCTCAAAATGTTATTCAATCTCTATTTAAAATTGAGCTCTCGCACCTCTACAAATCCCTGCTTCCCTCTGCAAAGGGCCTATCTATTTACTTTTATGCAGAGTCATCATCCTCTTATCAAAGAGCACCAGTAGGAGAGCACCTCTGTCGTTGCATGTATTACTATTAATTTGCATTGAGTATGATCATGACTGGATCTCTTTTACCATGAATTACAATGTCTAGTCAGTCCTTGATCTTTAAAGGTGCTCTGCATTTATGTTTTGCGGTCTCAGAAAGAGCTAGCGAGATACCATCCTGTTATATCATATCATGATTGATTTGAGAAGTGTTGTCATCCGAGGTTTATTGTTATTGCTCGCTAGTTGATTATGCCATTGATGTGAGTAGTCTTGAGACCTGAAAGTTATTGTGAATGTGGTTAGTTCATGATCTTGTTAAAAACCTGAATGCTAGCTTACATATTTACAACAACAATAGCAAACAGAGTTTGTCAAAGTTTTTCTTTATCACTTTCAGTTTATCAATTGAATTGCTTGAGGACAAGCAAAGGTTTAAGCTTGGGGAAGTTGATACGTCTCCAACGTATCTACTTTGCCAAACACTTTTGCCCTTGTTTTGGACTCTAACTTGCATGATTTGAATGGAACTAACCCAGACTAACGCTGTTTTCAGCAGAACTGCCATGGTGTTGTTTTTGTGCAGAAATAGAAAGTTCTCGGAATCGCCTGAAAATCAACGGAGAATTATTTCAGAAAATATAAAAAATATCTGCAAGAATATCTGCACCGGGGAGGCCACACCCTGTCCTCATGGGTGGGGGGCGCGCCCCCCTGCCTCGAGGGCCCCCCGATGCTCCACCGATGTATCCCCAGGTCCTATATATTCTGTTTCGTGGAGAAACAAATCAGAGAAAAAGAATTATCGCGTTTCACGAGACGGAGCCGCCGCCAAGCCCTAATCTCTCTCGGGAGGGCTGATCTGGAGTCCGTACGGGGCTCAGGAGAGTGGAGATCATCGCCATCGTCATCATCAACCTTCCTCCATCACCAATTCCATGATGCTCACCGCCGTGTGTGAGTAATTCCATCGTAGCTTGCTGGACGGTGATGGGTTGGATGGGATCTATCATGTAATCGAGTCAGTTTTGTTAGGGTTTGATCCCTAGTATCCACTATGTTCTGAGATTGATGTTGCTATGACTTTGTTATGCTTAATGCTTGTCACTAGGGCCCGAGTGCCATGATTTCAGATCTGAACCTATTATGTTTCCATGAATATATGTGTGTTCTTGATCCTATCTTGCAAGTCTATCGTCATCTACTCTGTGTTATGATCCGGCAACCCCGAAGTGACAATAATCGGGACCACTCCCGGTGATGACCGTAGTTTGAGGAGTTCATGTATTCACTATGTGTTAATGCTTTGGTCCGGTACTCTATTAAAAGGAGGCCTTAATATCCCGTAGTTTCCAATAGGACCCCGCTACCACGGGAGGGTAGGACAAAAGATGTCATGCAAGTTCTTTTCCATGAGCACGTATGACTATATTCGGAATACATGCCTACATTGCATTGATGAACTGGAGCTAGTTCTGTGTCACCCTAGGTTATAACTTCTACATGATGAACTGCACCCGACGTAATTTCCCATCACCGATCCAATGCCTACGAGCTTTACCTATATTGCTAGTTGCTTATTTAGTTTTCCGTTACTACTATCACAAAAACTACAAAAACACTATCTTTACTTTTATTGGTGCTACCACCATTATCATATTACTTTGCTACTAAACTATCTTACTGCAGATACTAAGTTTCCAGGTGTGGTTGAATTGACAACTCAGCTGCTAATACTTAAGAGTATTCTTTGGCTCCCCTTGTGTCGAATCAACAAATTTGGGCTTAGTACTTTACCCTCGAAAACTGTTGCGATCCCCTATACTTGTGGGTTATCATGCCCCTTGCCTTGATATCTCCGCTCCTCAGGAGTCAGCCTAGTGAGGCCGCCCCAAGGGAGATCTTGCATCGTCCGCCTCGCAAGGCTCGACCCCTCGCGAGGGTCTTGAGTGGTTACTGACGAGGTTGGGCCGTACCAGGCCGCGTGATGAGCCGCGCCCTGGGCCGCAGGCAGGCAAGTCCAGGTACCCCCTTTCCCAGAACGCCGACAGTAGCCGTCGGGCCCAAGGTGCGCTCGGGCTTGGCTTCGCGGCAAAGCCAAGGGTCAAGTGCAGAGCACCGTGGGCCCCAAAAGCCTGCGGCCTTGTTGACGTGTGGCGGTTGATGGGACGTGGGCGTCTCCACTTCCCCATACAGCCTCGATTCTCGCCCGGCTGGACGGCCACTACTACGTTCTCAACTCCACCTCCTTCGCCGGTAGCGCGCCCGGCGGCTTCCTCGTTTCCTCGATCCCTTCCCCTGGCTTGACCCGCACCAACTCTGTGACACCCCGAGACCGATGCTCCAGAGGCCTTCCATTTTTTAGTTGTTGTCGTGTGTTTATTGTGATTGTTGCATTATCATAATTGTTTTGCATATTTATTTTCCCTATGTTGTTGACATGATCATGATGAGTGCCATTGTCATGTTTGCTTCTTGTATCATGTTCATCTTTATTATATTGCATTGTGCCATCCTTGCTTTGCTCTATGCTTTATGATGTGATATTGCCTATGCCATTTTTGTTGCATTTGCATCATGAGCATCATGCATTGGTTTGCATCTTGAAGTTTTGTTGTGTGCTTGTTCTCTTTGTGAACTCCTTGTCCTCGTCTTCTTTCCTATTTCATCTTACCTTTCCATCTAAAACATCATCAAGTGCAACACCCCATCACAAGCTTCTTCATTTCAATTCTCACCCATTTATTGCAAGTGACATTTTCCTGTCCCAATAAATGTTCACTTATTTTCTGTAAATCTTAGACCATGCCAAAACCTCTCTGCCAAGTTTTAGCTCTTTTGGGTTTGTTTTGGTTGGGTTAAAAAATGACTAAAGTTTGAATTTAATTCAAACTTGAATTATTTTTCTATCTATAAAATTTTCCAAGCCAATTTATTAAATTTGTGCATAATTCCAGGACCCCAGATATATATATACATGTCTATTCCTTTTCCTTCCTAAAACCCCTGCCTTTTCGCCTTTTTATGCCGTGTATATAATGTTGGGGAACGTTGCAGAATTCAAAAAATTTCTACGCTTTCACCAAGATCCAACTAAGGAGACATCTAGCAACGAGAAAATAAGAGTGCATCTACATACCGTTATGGAGATTGCGAGTGTAAACTTTCGAAGAAGCGTGGATGAAGTAGTCGTACTCTTCGCGTTCTTCGTCACCGATGATCTAGCGCCGAACGGACGGCACCTCCGCGTTCAACACACGTCCGGTACAGCAACTTCACCTCCTTCTTGATCCAGCAAGGGGGGAGGAGAGGTTGTCGGAGATCCAGGAGCACGACGGCGTGGTGGTGGATGCAGTGGAGAATCCTGCAGGGCTTCGCCGGCGCCCTGCGGAGGGAGTATGAGGTGTGACGGGAGGGGGAGAGGCGCCAGGGGCAAGGGTGCGACTGCCCTCTCCCCCCTCCACATATATATAGGGGGCCAGGGGGTGTGCCATGTCCTGCAGATGGCATCTGCAGGGTGGGGCGGCGGCCAGGGGGGGTTCTTGCCCCCCCAAGACAAGGTTGCGCCCCCTCCCCCTTAGGGTTTCAACCCTAGGCGCATGGGGAGGAGGGCCCATGTGGTGCGCCAGCCCACCAGGGCTGGCCACTTCCCCCTCGCGGCCTAGGGGCCCCACCGGGATGGGTGGCCCCACCCGGTAGACCCCCGGGACCCCTCCGGTGGTCCCGGGACACTCCCGGTGACCCCCGGAGATCACCCGATGGCCGAAACTGGACTTCCTATATATCATTCTTTACCTCTGGACCATTCCGGAACTCCTCGTGACATCCGGGATCTCATCCGGGACTCCGAACAACTTTCGGGTTTCCACGTGCATGTATCTCTACGACCCTAGCGTTACCGAACCTTAAGTGTGTAGACCCTACGGGTTCGGGAGACACGTAGACATGACCGAGACCACTCTCCGGTCAATAACCAACAGCGGGATCTGGATACCCATGTTGGTTCCCACGTGTTCCTCGATGATCTTCATCGGATGAACCACCGTGTCAAGGATTCACTCAATCCCATACGTTATTCCCTTTGTCCATCGGTATGGTACTTGCCCGAGATTCGATCGTCGGTATTCCCGATACCTTGTTCAATCTCGTCATGGCAAGTCTCTTTACTCGTTCCATAATCCATTATCCCTTAGTCACCTTGAGCTCATTATGATGATGTATTACCGAGTGGGCCCAGAGGTACCTCTCCGTCATACGGAGTGACAATATCCCAACCTCGGTTCGTACCAACTCAACAGACACTTTCGGTGATACCCGATGCGTACCTTTATAGCCACCCAATTACGTTGTGACGTTTGGCACACCCAAAGTATTCCTACAGTATCCGGGAGTTGTACAACCTCATGGTCTAAGTAATAAATACTTGACACCGAAAAGCTTATGCATTACGAACTATACGATCTCGTGCTATGCTCAGGATTGGGTCTTGTCCATCACATCATTCTCCTAATGATGTGATCCCGTTATCACTGACATCCTATGTCCATGGTCAGGAAACCGTGACCATCTGTTGATCAACGAACTGGTAACTAGAGGCTTACCAGGGACTCATTGTGGTCTATGTATTCACACATGTATCGCTGTTTCCGTACAATACAATTCAAGCATGAATAACAGACAATTATCATGAACAAGGAAATATAATAATAATACTTTTATTATTGCCTCTAGGGCATATTTCCAACAGTCTCCCACTTGCACTAGAGTCAATAATCTAGTTACATTGTGATGAATCGAACACCCATAGAGTTCTGGTGTTGATCATGTTTTGCCCGTGGAAGAGGTTTAGTCAACGGGTCTGCAACATTCAGATCCGTATGTACGTTACAAATATCTATGTCTCCATCCTGAACATAATTCCGGATGGAGTTGAAACGGCGCTTGATGTGCTTGGTCTTCTTGTGAAACCTGGGCTCCTTGGTAATGGCAATAGCTCCAGTGTTGTCACAGAAGAGAGTCATCGGGCTTGACGCGCTTGGAATGACTCCTAGGTCGGTGATGAACTCCTTCATCCAGACTCCTTCCTGCGCTGCTTCGCAAGCAGCTATGTACTCTGCTTCACATGTAGAATGCGCCACCACGATCTGTTTGCAACTGCACCAGCTGACTGCTCCACCATTCAAAATATACACGTATCCGATTTGTGACTTCGAGTCATCCAGATCTGTGTCGAAGCTAGCATCGACGTAACCCTTTACGACGAGCTCTTCGTCACCTCCATAAACGAGAAACATATCCTTAGTCCTCTTCAGGTACTTTAGGATGTTCTTGACCGCTGTCGAGTGTTCCACACCGGGATCACTTTGGTACCTCCCTACCAAACTTATGGCAAGGTTCACATCAGGTCTGGTACACAGCATGGCATACATGATAGAACCTATGGCCGAGGCATAGGGAATGACACTCATCTTTTCTCTATCTTCTGCCGTGGTCGGCGACTGAGCCTTGCTCAATCTCATACCTTGCAAAACAGGCAAGAATCCCTTCTTGGACTGATCCATATTGAACTTTTTCAATATCTTGTCAATGTATGTACTTTGTGAAAGACCAATGAGGCGTCTTGATCTATCTCTATAGATTTTGATGCCTAATATGTAAGCAGCTTCTCCAAGGTCCTTCATTGAAAAACTTTTATTCAAGTAGGCCTTTACATTTTCCAAGAATTTTATATCATTTCCCATCAGCAATATGTCATCCACATATAATATGAGAAATGCCACAGAGCTCCCACTCACTTTCTTGTAAAATACAGGCTTCTCCATAAGTCTGTATAAATCCAAACGCTTTGATCACATCATTAAAGCGAATATTCCAACTCCGAGATACTTGCACCAGCCCGTAAATCGAGCGCTGGAGCTTGCATACCTTGTTAGCATTCTCTGGATCGACAAAACCTTCCGGTTGCATCATATACAACTCTTCCTTGAGGAAGCCATTAAGGAATGCTGTTTTGACGTCCATTTGCCATATCTCATAATAATAGAATGCTACAATGGCTAACATGATTCTGACTGACTTCAGCATCGCTACGGGAGAGAAAGTCTCGTCGTAGTCAATCCCTTGAACTTGTCGATAACCCTTAGCGACAAGTCGAGCCTTATAGATGGTCACATTACCATCCGCGTCTGTCTTCTTCTTAAATATCCATTTGTTTTCTATGGCGTGCCTATCATCAGGCAAGTCCACCAAAGTCCATACTTTGTTTTAATACATGGATTCTATCTCGGATTTCATGGCTCCAAGCCATTTATTGGAATCTGGGCCCGCCATTGCTTCTTCATAGTTCGAAGGTTCACCGTTGTCTAACAACATGATTTCCAGGACAGGGTTGCCGTACCACTCTTGTGCGGAACATGCCCTTGTGGACCTTCGAAGTTCAGTAGTAACTTGATCTGTTTCTTCATGATCATCATCATTAACTTCCTCCCTTGTTGGTGCAAGCACCTCAGGAACAATTTCCTGCGCTGCGCTACTTTCCGGTCTAGGAGGGGTGACTGTCACCTCATCAAGTTCTACTTTCCTCCCACTCACTTCTTTCGAGAGAAACTCTTTCTCTAGAAAGCATCCATTCATGGAAACAAAGACTTTGCCTTCGGATCTGTGGTAGAAGGTGTACCCAATCGTTTCCTTTGGGTATCCTATGAAGACGCATTTTTCCGATTTGGGTTCGAGCTTTTCAGGTTGAAGTTTCTTGACATGAGTATTAGAACCCCAAACTTTTAGAATCGACAGCTTCGGTTTCTTGCCAAACCAAAGTTCGTACGGAGTCATCTCAACGGATTTCGACGGAGCCCTATTTAAAGTGAATGCGGCAGTCTCTAAAGCATAACCCCAAAAAGATAGCGGTAAATCGGTGAGGGACATCATAGATCGCACCATGTCCAACAGAGTACGATTTCGACGTTCGGACACACCGTTACGTTGAGGTGTTCCGGGCGGTGTCAATTGTGAAACAATTCCACAGTTCCTAAGGTGTGTGCCAAACTCATGACTTAAATATTCACCCCCACGTTCTGATCGTAAGAACTTTATTTTTCTGTCACGTTGATTCTCAACCTCATTCTGAAATTCCTTGAACATTTCAAAGGTCTCAGACTTGTGTTTCATCAAATAGATATACCCATATCTACTCAAGTCATCTGTGAGGGTGAGAACATAACGATAGCCTCCGCGAGCCTCAACACTCATTGGACCGCACACATCGGTATGTATGATTTCCAATAAGTCGGTTGCGCGCTCCATTGTTCCGGAGAACGGAGTCTTGGTCATCTTTCCCAAGAGGCATGGTTCGCACGTGTCAAATGATTCATAATCAAGAGACTCTAGAAGTCCATCTGAATGGAGCTTCTTCATACGTTTGACACCAATATGACCAAGGCGGCAATGCCACAAGTATGTGGGACTATCATTATCAACTTTACATCTTTTGGCATCTACACTATGAATATGTGTATCATCAAGTTCGAGATTCATCAAAAATAAACCATTGACCAGCGGGGCATGACCATAAAACATATCTCTCAAATAAATAGAACAACCATTATTCTCCGATTTGAAAGAGTAGCCATCTCACATAAGACGAGATCCAGATACAATGTTCATGCTCAAAGCTGGTACTAAATAACAATTATTAAGGTTTAAAACTAATCCCGAGGGTAGATGTAGAGGCAGCGTGCCGACGGCGATCACATCTACCTTGGAACCATTTCCGACGCGCATTGTCACCTCATCCTTCGCCAGTCTCCGCTTATTCCGCAGCTCCTGTTTTGAGTTACAAAAGTGAGCAACTGCACCGGTATCAAATACCCAGGAGCTACTATGAGTGCTGGTAAGGTACACATCAATAACATGTATATCATATATACCTTTGACGTTGCCGGCCTTCTTGTCTGCTAAGTATTTGGGGCAGTTCCGCTTCAAGTGACCCGTTCCCTTGTAATAAAAGCACTCTCTCTCAGGCTTGGGTCCATACTTTGACTTCTTCCCGGTAACAGGCTTACCGGGCGCGGCAACTCCCTTGCCGTCCTTCTTGAAGTTCTTCTTACCCTTGCCTTTCTTGAACTTAGTGGTTTTATTGACCATCAACACTTGATATTCTTTCTTGATGTCCACCTCCGCTGATTTCAGCATCGAATACACTTTGGGAATGGACTTCTCCATCCCCTGCATATTGAAGTTCAACACGAAGCTCTTGAAGCTTGGTGGGAGCGACTGGAGGATTCTGTCAACGACCGCTTCATCTGGGAGATTCATTCCCAGCTGAGACAAGCGGTTGTGCAATCCAGAAATCTTGAGGATGTGCTCACTGACAGAACTGTTTTCCTCCATCTTACAGCTGTAGAATGCATCGGAGACATCATATCTCTCGACTCGGGCATGAGCTTGGAAAACCATTTTCAGCTCTTCGAACATCTCATATGCTCCGTGGTGCTCAAAACGTTTTTGGAGCCCCGACTCTAAGCTGTAAATCATGCCGCACTGAACCAGGGAGTAATCATCACTACGCGACTGCCAGACGTTCAAAACGTCTTGGGCCGCATCGGGAGCAGGTGCATCAGCTAGCGGTGCTTCAAGGACATATGATCTCTTGGCAGCTATGAGGATAATCCTCAGGTTACGGACCCAATCCGTATAGTTGCTACCATCGTCTTTCAGCTTGGTTTTCTCTAGGAACGCGTTGAAGTTGAGGGAAATTTGAGCGTGGGCCATTTGATCTACAAGAGATATTGTAAAGAATTTAGACTAAGTTCATGATAATTAAGTTCATCTTAATCAAATTTTAATGAACTCCCACTCAGAATGACATCTCTCTAGTCATCTAAGTGATACACGATCCGAATAGACTAGCCCGTGTCCGATCATCACGTGAGACGGACTAGTCATCAACGGTGAACATCTTCATGTTGACCGTATCTTCTATACGACTCGTGTTTGACCTTTCGGTCTTCCTTGTTCCGAGGCCATGTCTGTACATGCTAGGCTCGTCAAGTGAACCCTAAGTGTATCGCGTGTGTAAATCTGGCTTACACCCGTTGTATGCGAACGTTAGAACCTATCACACCCGATCATCACGTGGTGCTTCGGAGCAACGAACTTTAGCAACGGTGCACAGTTAGGGGGAACACAATTCTTGAAATTTTTAGTGAGAGATCATCTTATTTACTACCGTCGTTCTAAGTAAACAAGATGCATAAACATGATAAACATCACATGCAATCAATTAAAGTGACATGATATGGCCAATATCATCTTGCTCCTTGGATCTCCATCTTCGGGGCACCATGATCATCTTGTCACCGGCTCGACACCATGATCTTCATCAACGTGTCTTCAAGAAGTCGTCACGCCAACTATTACTTCTACTACTATAGCTAACATTTAGCAATGAAGTAAAGTAATTACATGGCGTTATTCAGTGACACGCAGGTCATACAATAATTAAGACAACTCCTATGGCTCCTACCGGTTGTCAAGTTCATCGACATGCAAGTCGTGATTCCCTATTACAAGAACATGATCAATGTCATACATCACATATAACATTCATCACATCTTCGTTTTGGCCATATGATAACCCTCAACCGTAAGGGACCGAGATAGTCTTCGCGGGTAAGAATAACCCAATTTATTGATTCGACACACGGGGAGCCAAAGAGTATTTATAAGCTTTAACAGTTGAGTTGTCAATTCAACCGCACCTGAAATATACTTACTTGCAACAAAAGATAAGTGGTAACAGTGATATGATAGTGATGATAGTAATAGTAAAAGTAAACAGCAAAAGTAAATAGCAACAGTAGATAGCGCAGTAAATAGCAAAAGTAGCAACTAGTGACAAGCAAGGTTTAAAATACTGTAGGCTAGGGAGATGGATGGTTGGGCGCTGCATGGATGAGATAGATTCTAACTTGGGGCACGGCACACGGAAAAGTAATGATCATCTAGGCAAATATCTAGGCATGTATCCCGTAGGTAGTTGTACGTGCTTGCAATAAGAACTTGCACAACATCTTTTGTCCTACCATCCCGCTACGAACGGGGCCAAAAGGAACTTATGCATATTAAGGTGCTCCTGTCAAAGAGCACCGGAACAAAGCAGTGAACTCAATGGATACATGTAATCCTCAAACTATGGACCATCCCCTTTGGTGTCCCAAGCTGTCACTTTTGGGATCGCCGGTTCCGAACCGTAGCAGGTGCATACAACTCATAGATAGGATCACGAACACAAATATATTCATACAAACACATATGGTTCAGATCTGAAATCATGGCACTCGGGCCCTAAGTGTCAAGCATTAAGAATAACAAGTTGTAGCAAAGATGATAAACACCATAGTAGATGATAGGCAACATGCCCCCAACGATCTGATAAACAATTACATGATCTAACTCATCCAATCCCTACCATCCCTTTCGCCTACAGCAGGGGAATTACTCACACATGGAGGGAGAAGTCATGGAGGGATGATGGAGTGGTGATGATGATGACGATGGCGACGATCTCCCCTCTCCGGAGGCCAAATCAGCCTCCAGATTAGCCCTCCCGAGGAAGAACAGAGGGTGGCGGCGGCTCCGCGACGAAAAACTGTGAAAGAACTTCTGATCTGGGGTTTCTGCGTCGGGAGTAAAAATACGGGCTAAAGTAGGGCACCAGGGGGTGTGGGCCCCACCCAGGCGCCCCCCCGGCGCGGCCCAGGGGGGGCGCGCCCACAGGGCGCCTGGGCACCCCCTGGCCCCCCTCTGGCCCCACTTCTGGCATCTGGTTCCTTCGGGTGCGTGGATTTTCTGTGATTATTCGTGGATTTTTTTGAGATACTTAAAAATCCGTTTTCCTGCACACAAATAAACCATACAGGCAGCTCTGCTGAAAACAGCGTCAGTCCGGGTTAGTTTAGTCCAAATCATGCAGGAATGAGGTCAAAACAATATCAAAAGTGTTTGGAAAAGTAGATACGTTTGAGACGTATCACCATACCACGTCACATAGCATATGCTGCAAAAACAAGTTAGACGTCCTCTAATTGTTGTTGCAAGTTTTTACGTGGCTTCTATAGGTTTTCTAGCAAGAACGTTTCTTACCTACGCCAAAACCACAATGCGATTTGTCAATTTCTATTTACCCTTCATAAGGACCCTTTTCATCGAATCCGATCCGACTAAAGTAGGAGAGACAGACACCCGCCAGCCACCTTATGCATCTAGTGCATGTCTGTCGGTGGAACCAGTCTCACGTAAGCGTACGTGTAAAGTCGGTCTGGGCCGCTTCATCCCACAATACCGCCGAATCAAGATTGACTAGTAACGGCAAGAAAGTTGAACAAACTCAAACGCCCACAACTGTTTTGTGTTCTACTCGTGCAAGATGCTACGCATAAGACCTAGCTCAGATGCCACTGTTGGGGAACGTAGCAGAATTCAAAAAATTTCTATGCTTTTACCAAGATCCAACTAAGGAGACATCTAGAAACGAGCAAATAAGAGTGCATCTACATACCGTTATGGAGATTGCGAGCGGAAGCTTTCGAAGAAGCGTGGATGAAGTAGTCGTACTCTTCGCGTTCTTCGTCACCGATGATCTAGCGCCGAACGGACGGCACCTCCGCGTTCAACACACGTCCGGTAGAGCAACGTCGCCTCCTTCTTGATCCAGCAAGGGGGGAGGAGAGGTCGTCGGAGATCCAGCAGCACGACGGCGTGGTGGTGGATGCAGTGGAGAATCCTGCAGGGCTTCGCCGGCGCCCTGCGGAGGGAGTATGAGGTGTGACGGGAGGGGGAGAGGCGCCAGGGGCAAGGGTGCGGCTGCCCTCTCCCCCCCCCCCACATATATATAGGGGGCCAGGGGGTGCGGCATGCCCAGCAGATGGCATCTGCAGGGTGGGGCGGCGGTCAGGGGGGGGTTCTTGCCCCCCAAGGCAAGGTGGCGCCCCCTCCCCCTTAGGGTTTCAAACCTAGGCGCATGGGGAGGAGGGCCCATGTGGTGGGCCAGCCCACCAGGGCTGGCCACTTCCCCCTCGCGGCCTAGGGGCCCCACCGGGATGGGTGGCCCCACCCGGTGGACCCCCGGGACCCCTCTGGTGGTCCCGGGACACTCCCGGTGACCCCCGGAGATCACCCGATGGCCGAAACTGGACTTCCTATATATCATTCTTTATCTCCGGACCATTCCGGAACTCCTCGTGACGTCTGGGACTCCTAACAACTTTCGGGTTTCCACGTGCATGTATCTCTACGACCCTAGCGTTACCGAACCTTAAGTGTGTAGACCCTATGGGTTCGGGAGACACGTAGACATGACCGAGACCACTCTCCGGTCAATAACCAACAGCGGGATCTGGATACCCATGTTGGTTCCCACGTGTTCCCCGATGATCTTCATCGGATGAACCACCGTGTCAAGGATTCACTCAATCCCGTATGTTATTCCCTTTGTCCATCGGTAAGGTACTTGCCCGAGATTCGATCGTAGGTATTCCTGATACCTTGTTCAGTCTCGTCATGGCAAGTCTCTTTACTCGTTCTGTAATCCATCATCCCGTGATTAACTCCTTAGTCACCTTGAGCTCATTATGATGATGTATTACCGAGTGGGCCCAGAGGTATCTCTCCGTCATACGGAGTGACAATATCCCAATCTCGGTTCGTACCAACTCAACAGACACTTTCGGTGATACCCGATGCGTACCTTTATAGCCACCCAATTACGTTGTGACGTTTGGCACACCCAAAGTATTCCTACGGTATCCGGGAGTTGTACAACCTCATGGTCTAAGGAATAAATACTTGACACCGAAAAGCTTATGCATTACGAACTATACGATCTCGTGCTATGTTCAGGATTGGGTCTTGTCCATCACATCATTCTCCTAATGATGTGATCCTGTTATCGCTGACATCCTATGTCCATGGTCAGGAAACCGTGACCGTCTGTTGATCAACGAACTGGTAACTAGAGGCTTACTAGGGACTCATTGTGGTCTATGTATTCACACATGTATTGCTGTTTCCGTACAATACAATTCAAGCATGAATAACAGACAATTATCATGAACAAGGAAATATAATAATAATACTTTTATTATTGCCTCTAGGGCATATTTCCAACATATAAATCACAGGAAGTTGTAAGGGAATAGGCCTTGAAACCCCTGAGAAGCCCTCCTGGGCCTCTCTTTCCCTCCAGCCCAGCCAAGCCTAGCGGCCAACTGCTCCCTCCTGACGCCGTCTCCTTCTTCCAGGCAAACAGCAGCAGCGCCGTGAGCAGGAGGCTCACGGACGTCGAGGCACGCGCCTCCCCACGCCCCTATAAAGCCAGCGCGCCCCTAGGGTTTCCTCTTTTCCCCTCTAGCCGCCGCCACCTCTTTGTTCTTCGTTCGCCTCTTCTCTCGATCCCAAGTGAGAGAGCGGAGAGAGTTCAGACTTCAGAGAGGAACCGCCGGTGCCAGTCGTCGTCCTCGCGTCCGGTCTGCGTTAGGATCCTCTCCGGCATGTCATCCGGCGCCCCGTCACCCTCCTCAACCGATCCCGTTGGTTAGTTCGGTGGGAGGCTCCCCCACACGCCTCCCTACTGTCGCCGTCGCCATGGCCGGTGGAGCCGAGCCGAGCTCGAGCTCAGCGTCGTCCACTTCGCAGCCGGCCTTCTTCTTCCTCCGGAGAGACCCCTCACACGACCTCCTCGAGCCGGATCGCCAAGTCCAGCGCCCATCGCCTCCCCTGCTTCCTCTGCTTCATGGTCCGAGCACCATCGTCTGATCAACTCCTCGCCACGCCTCGGATCGGCCTCCTCTCACCGTCCGAGCTCATCTTCCGCACCCACTCGGTGAGCCGCCTCGAATCCCCTCTGTTACCACTTCTTTGCATGCATGTTGTCACCGATCCCGACGTGTCCGAACTGCTGTTGTCGTGCAATCGCCATGGCCGTTTTGAGCCTCATCATTGCCTTGCATGCCTCTGTAGCCGCTGTGTCCGAGGTGACCTCGAGCTCGTCCTTGAGTCTTCCTGCGCACCCAAGCCTCTGCACGATCTCACCTGACAGCGCACCAACGTCCCTCTTCCGCACGGTCGCCGTGGTTTTGTAGCTGCAGCCGCGGTTGTATATGCCCGCTAGTGCTTGACGTATGTCTCCTGCCTCGCCGTACTTTGCAGCCGTGGCCGTAACCATGTCCAGCGAGGCTTGGCCTCACGCATGCCCAATCTTCCACACACACACCCGCGCACACTCCCCGCTGCACACAGGCGCATCCTCATGCGCACGCTGCCATGCTTGCCCAGCCACGGCGGCAGAGCTAGCGATTTGTCTGTGTCTTTGTTCTTCAGTTTGGTTCAGATAAACTCGACTTCATGTGTGATGTAGCTCCAGAACCACTCTTTGCCACCGAAAGTGCATTAGCCCAGCTGGCTAGTACTCTGCCCGTCTACCTGAAGGTTTGGGGTTCGAATCCCAGGTGTGCCCCTATTTTTTTTTGCTTTGCCCTGTTCGTTTTCATCTTGTTTATGTTATGTTCAGTCAGGTTCCCTTGAACGACTGGTTCAGTTAGACCTTGTCTATGAATTATTTCAAATTGTCTTCTTGTCCTACTGGTCAGTCTAGCTTGCTGGCACCCAGGCCACCAGGGATCAAATCCCCACGGGCACGACATCTTTTTTTTGCAACAATTTTTACCTTATCAACCAGATCAAGCTCTTTCTGTGTTCATATTCTGCCAAGTCTAGTATCTATTAGGAACATCTTCTAGTCTAGCTGGTCAACGCTCCCTGTTTTCAACCTGTGGTGTTTGGTTCAAGTCCTAGGCGCCCCTTTTGTTGCTGCATTTTATTTTTTATTTTACACACACTCATACGGGCTGCTGCACTGTGCTGCAATCTGGCCCATGCATATTTTTCCCCACTCTGTATTTAGCATTTTCTAGTGCATGGATATTTTCAGAAATGCCATTAATTTGCATTGCTCATATCTAAATATTCATGTTTCATAATAAAATATGTCATATATGCATACTGCTCAGTTTTTCATGTAGTTTCATAATATCCAACTTGTATCCTTGTTAAAAATGTTTAGCTTGCTGTTTGAATTATTTGCAAAAATAACATGTTAAAATGGTTTTATTCATAACTAAATAACCGTACCTCCAAATTTAATAAACTTTATATGTAAATGGGGTGAAAATTTGTGTAGATTAACTTGGTGCACTTACTTTTGCTTTTTAACAACATTAAAATATGTTTTTAGGCAGAACAGTACCAAATTTGTAATATGAATACGAGGGCTTACCGAATTTGTTACATGTAGTTTCCGGCCTCATTTAAACTTGTTGTTCTTGTGTTGTTTTTCTGTGCTTCCTACCTTGCCATGTATTGCATCATATATAGGCTTGTCTTGCATCATCCTTGCTTGAGCATGTTGTCATGTTCTTGTGTTTTTTTTCTGTGCTTCCTTCCTTGCCATGTATTGCTTCCTATATAGACTTGTCTTGCATCATACCTTGCCATGTATTGCATCATATAGACTTGTGTTGTTTTTCTGTGCTTCCTACCTTGCCATGTATTGCTTCCTATATAGACTTGTCTTGCATCATACCTTGCCATGTATTGCATCATATATAGACTTGTGTTGTTCTTGTGTGCTTCCTACCTTGCCATGTATTGCATCCTTTATAGACTTGTCTTGCATCATACTTGGTTGAGCATATTGTCACGTTCTTGTGTTGTGTGTTTACCGTGTTGCTTGATTCTTATCGTTAGTGCTTGTTCCGTTGCGATCGTGAGGATTCATTCATCTACTTGTGGTTCGTCTTCAAGGCTTCTTCTTCGTCTTCTTCACGGATCCGTTCTTCTTTCTTGCGGGATCTCAGGCAAGATGACCATACCCTTGGATACCTTTACTATCATTGCCATGCTTAGTGTCTCGATGCTATCGTTATATGTCGCGCTACCCATCATTATTGTCAGTCCCTCTCCCTGTTGCCATGAAACCTCTAACCTTTGACACCTTGCCAGCAAAACCATTGTTTGGCTATTTTACCCGCTTGCTCAGCCCCTCTTATAGCGTTGTTAGTTGCAGGTGAAGATGAAGATCGTTCCTTGTTGGAACTTGTTGTTGGAATATCACAATATCTATTATTATTATTAACACATCTATATACTGGGCATGGGTGGAAGGCTTGGCCTTTTGCTCGGTGTTTTGTTCCACTCATGCCACCTTAGGCGCCGATAAACCGGCATTATGTTCCTTGATTTTGCGTTCCTTACACGGTTGGGTATATGGGGACCCCTTGACAGTTCGTCTTTGAATAAAACTCCTCCAGCAAGGCCCAACATTGGTTTTAATTTGCTCATAATAACAACTTAATTAATTAATTAATTGCATAGGGAGTTAGCGCTACCCGAGGAATCTTCTACATACAGGGGGGCCAGTGCTGGTGGTGTTGGTCCCAAACGGGGAGACTGCGGGGCCGCCACGGGGAAACTCGAGGTATCTGGCTCCCGTAGGATCGCCCATCCGGTCGTGGCCTGAGACGAGATATGCGCGGCTACTATCAGGGTGTCGACACACCGGGAGGTCTTGCTGGACTTGTTTTACCATTGTCGAAATGTCTTGTGCACCGGGATACCGAGCCTGATCGGATTTCCCTAAGATAAGGGGTAATGATTATTATTACTTCAGCTGATCGTGAGAGCATGTGATGGGCTAAGTTGGGACAACCCTGCAGGGTTATGATCTGTCAAAAGCCGTGCCCACGGTTATGTGGCAGATTGGAATTTGTTAATGTCCGGTTGCAGAAAACTTGACAGAGGATCCGAAGTAAAACACACAACTGTGTGAGTAACCATGACTGTCTCTTTTCACTTTGAGAAGAGAACACGGTGGGGTTATGTTTGACTCGTAGGTAGTTCAGGATCCTTAGCGATCACTACTAGTTGCGACCGTTTGCGTAGATGCTCATCTTATTCTTGTACTCGTAAGTTAGCCACCATACTTTTGCTTAGTCGCTGCTGCAACCTCACCACTTTACCTCTTCCTGCCCATTAAGCTTTGATAGTCTTGATACCCATGGGTATGGGATTGCTGAGTCCTCGTGGCTCACAGATACTACAACAACAGTTGCAGGTGCAGGTTTCCGATGTCTTGACGTAAGAGCGATGATCATTGTGTTGGAGTTCTTTCTTCTTCTTCTTCTTCTTCTTCTTCTTCTTCTTCTTCAGTCTTGGGTTAGGTTCCGGGTCGGCAGCCTAGGATAGCAGATGGATGTCGTTGTGCCTTTTTCATGTTTGCATCCGTAGTCGGATGCCTTGTATTGATGTTGTTGTATTCATGTGACTTGTATGTATTGTTGTATCCCCCATGTATGTATGTAATGGTACGATGTAATGATATCCATCTTGCTAAGCGCCCGAAATGTGGTTGTGCCCCAATCACGTAAGTGTCACGTGATTGGGATAGAATCGCATCTTGGGCCTGACAAGTTGGTATCAGAGCCTCAACCGACCATAGGAGCCCCCTTAGTTGATCGTAGTTTGGCCGTTGTTGAGTCTAACCAAAAACTTTTTCAGAGTCTAGTTATATCGGAGAGTAGGAATTCTTTTTATGCCCCTGCCCCTTCGTCGCTCTGGTGAGGAATCTTGACGTAGGTGTTTTGAGTTACTCCTCTTCCCCTTCAAAATTTTTTTAGGATCACATGGGTAGTTTTTGTTTGTTGAGTTGTTAGTTCTTTCATCTGGTGCATCTCTCGTCAAGTGGATTCAACCCTCTTCTTCTTTGCAAGTTCAATCCTCAGTTCTATCCAACCGATGTTGTTTCCCCGTCCGTTGTGGTCTTTTCTTTTCCCACCCACCCACCCTTTTGCTTCTCGGAGCCGGAGTCCTTAATCGAGTATCCATCCTACTCGTGTGAATCCTCTGCATTCTTTCCTCAGTTATTTCAACTGGTGAATTCTCGTCTAGTCCTTTGCTCTTCATCTCTTTTTCTTTTCCGATGGATTCAATTCCAATATCTTGATGTTGTTCTTATTCTTTCATCGACTCAAGTGTTTTCCTTTTGTTCGTTCGTCTCTCGCCATTTAATTGTTCCGGAGTTCCGAAGACATCTCAGGAGATTCGCCTATGTTCTAATTCATTCGAGGTTGTCACCTCATTCGATTCATTCAATCGTTCCGGTGCATCATCTCCTTTCATTCCATTTCAACAGAGTTTTCTCTTCGGTGGGCTCATAACCCACAGGTCTTTCCCAGGATCTTACCTGACTCTTTTATTTTCCCGGAGTGTTCCGAAATTCTTTTAAGTGTGACGTAAGTATGGATTCCATCAGTCATATGCCTTCTCCAAGATCGCTTGTAATTCTTTTCATCGTTGGTTCAACCTTTCTTCTTGTCATTCATCCGGAGTATTTCATGAATTCTTTTCTTCGTGTTCCTCCGAAGGCCATTATTTCAGAAGATTTCTTCGATCTCAGTCTTCAACTTCGTCCTCCAAATATTCTTCATTGAGGCCTCTTCGTTCGTCTCACATTTGTCCAGTGCATCGTTCAAGTATTCTTAATCCGTCTGCGATCTCTTCGTTCCCGTCATTCAAATTTTCTCAAGTACTTATCCTTTTCCTGGTGATTCATTCTCTTGTGTTCACTCAATTTCAATTCTTCACGGTGGCTTGTCCTCTTGCATCGTTCAATTTCATTCCTTACGGTGGTCATTCTCGTTCTTCACTCGGCTTTAATTCTTTACGGTCGTTCGATCAAGAGTTCTTTTCCGGTGTTATCTTATCAATCCATTCATTTTTATTCCAATCCTACCGGTGTTTCATGAAGATTTTCCCGAGTTCGCTATATATCCCTCTTTAATCTTTTTCAACGGGATTAAGTAGTATGTGAATCCATTGTTCATCAATTTAATTGATGGAGTATAAGCATAACATAATTCTTATTCTTTCTTCAAGTTCATTTAATCTTTTCCTTCGGAGTTTGTTCTTGATGAATAAATTCTAGTTCCAAGTGCTTTAATCTTTTCTTTCCCGGAGTTCAAGTTTTCCTCGGCTATCTCGTTGGAGCCCCTTCTAATCATCGCAAGGCTTTAATCTTATTCTTTTCGTACGTCATTTCTATTTCATCATGCTTTCATTTTACCAGAGTTCTTCATGGGGGTTCATCATGAGTAATTCATGCTCCAAGCATTCATCAAATTCTTCTAGAGCAGCTCAAGCATTCTTAAGCTTTTGCCTCTCGAGTGAAATTAATTCTCCATATTCTTTTGAAGTGGAGTTTTGCATTCTTCCTTCATCTCATCTATTCAATCTATTTCGTTGCGGCATAATTCACCTCAAGTTTCGGGATGATTTTCTTAATCCACAACAAGCTTATTCTTTTGTTGTTGATTCTTCAACAACTCCGCTCAATCCTTCCTTCTAAGGATGTTTTCAAATTCTTTTGTGCTAGAAGGTGTTGTCCTATCTCCTTTCTTCTCATTCTTAATTCGTCCGGAGGCAATGTCTTGTTCATCTCGTCATGTATTATTCCACCTTCTCAAGTTCATTTTCTATTCCTTCCATGTTTAACTGGAGTTCTATCCAAATTCTTCATTCTTGTCCCTTGGCTATCTCGTTATATCGGTGCAGTTTCATATTCTTTTGGCTCGTTAAGCTCTTGTTTCTTGTCTTTCAACCTACAAGTTCTCGTAATAATCCATATTCCTCTTTTGTAATGGAGCTTCTCAATCTCATTTATCTCCGTGCTATTCTTCCTTTCAAGTGGCTCAACTTCTCAGGATTCTTTTGTTTCACTCTTTTCTCTTCCGTCTCGTTCCTAAGATCTCGGGATGAGATCTCTTGTTAGTAGGGGAGTGTTGTGACACCCCGAAACCAATGCTCCAGATGCCTTCCATTTTTTTAGTTGTTTTCGTGTGTTTATTGTGATTGTTGCATTATCGTAATTGTTTTGCATATTTCTTTTCCCTATGTTGTTGCCATGATCATGATGAGTGCCATTGTCATGTTTGCTTCTTGTATCATGTTCATCTTTATAATATTGCATTGTGCCATCCTTGCTTTGCTCTATGCTTTATGATGTGATATTGCCTATGCCATTTTTGTTGCATTTGCATCATGAGCATCATGCATTGGTTTGCATCTTGAAGTTTTGTTGTGTGCTTGTTCTCTTTGTGAACTCCTTCTCCTCGTCTTATTTCCTGTTTCATCTTACCTTTCCATCTAAAACATCATCAAGTGCAACACCCCATCACAAGCTTCTTCATTTCAATTCTCACCCATTTATTGCAAGTGACATTTTCCTGTCCCAGTAAATGTTCACTTATTTTCTGTAAATCTTAGACCATGCCAAAAACCTCTCTGTCAAGTTTTAGCTCTTTTGGGTTTGTTTTGGTTGGGTTAAAAAATGACTCAAGTTTGAATTTAATTCAAACTTGAATTATTTTTCTATCTATAAAATTTTCCAAGCCAATTTATTAAATTTGTGCATAATTCCAGGACCCCAGATATATATACATGTCTATTCCTTTTCCTTCCTAAAACCCCTGCCTTTTCCCCTTTTTATGCCGTGTATATAAATCGCAGGAAGTTGTAAGGGAATAGGCCTTGAAACCCCTGAGAAGCCCACCTGGTCCTCTCTTTCCCTCCAGCCCAGCCAAGCCTAGTGGCCAACTGCTCCCTCCTGACGCCGTCTCCTTCTTCCAGGCGAACAGCAACAGCGCTGTGAGCAGGAGGCTCACGGACGTCGAGGCACGCGCCTCCCCACGCCCCTATAAAGCCTGCGCGCCCCTAGGGTTTCCTCTTTTCCCCTCTAGCCGACGCCACCTCTTTCTTCTTCGTTCGCCTCTTCTCTCGATCCCAAGTGAGAGAGCAGAGAGAGTTCAGACTTCAGAGAGGAACCGCTGGTGCCCGTCGTCGTCCTCGCATCCGGTCTGCATTAGGATCCTCTCCGGCATGTCATCCGGTGCCCCGTCACCCTCCTCAACCGATCTCGCGGGTTAGTTCGGTGGGAGCCACCCCCACACGCCTCCCTACTGTCGCCGTCGCCATGGCCGGTGGAGCCGAGCCGAGCTCGAGCCCGGTGTCGTCCACTTCGCCGCCGGCCTTCTTCTTCCTTCGGAGAGACCCCTCACACGACCTCCTCGAGCCGGATCGCCAAGTCCAGCGCCCATCGCCTCCCCTGCTTCCTCTACTTCATGGTCCGAGCACCATCGTCTGATCAGCTCCTCGCCATGCCTCGGATCGGCCTCCTCTCGCCGGCTGAGCTTATCTTCCGCACCCACTCGGTGAGCCGCTTCGAATCCCCTCTGTTACCACTTCTTTGCATGCATGTAGTCACCGATCCCGTCGTGTCCGAGCTGCTGTTGTCGTGCAATCGCCATGGCCGTTTTGAGCCTCATCGTTGCCTTGCATGCCTCTGCAGCCGCTGTGTCCGAGGTGACCTCGAGCTCGTCCTTGAGTCTTCTCGCGCACCCAAGCCTCTGCACGATCTCACCTCACAGCGCACCAACGTCCCTCTTCCGCACGATCGCCGTGGTTTTGTAGCTGCAGCCGCGGCTGTATATGCCCGCTCGTGCTTGCCGTATGTATCCTGCCTCGCCGTACTTTGCAGCCGTGGCCGTAACCATGTCCAGCGAGGCTTGGCCTCACGCATGCCCAATCTTCCACACACACACCCGCACACACTCCCCGCTGCACACAGGCACATCCTCATGCGCACGCTGCCATGCTTGCCCAGCCACGGCGGCAGAGCTAGCGATTTGTCTCTGTCTTTGTTCTTCAGTTTTGTTTAGATAAACTCGACTTCATGTGTGATGTAGCTCCAGAACCACTCTTTGCCACCGAAAGTGCATTAGCCCAGCTGGCTAGTACTATGCCCGTCTACCTGAAGGTTTGGGGTTCGAATCCCAGGCGTGCCCCTATTTTTTTTGCTTTGCCCTGTTCGTTTTCATCTTGTTTATGTTATGTTCAGTCAGGTTCCCTTGAACGACTGGTTCAGTTAGACCTTGTCTATGTATTATTTCAAATTGTCTTCTTGTCCTACTGGTCAGTGTAGTTTGTAATGCCCCGGATGTAACACTTTCCCAATTTGGCTTATATATAAACGTTGGCTTCATCAGTTCCATTCCAGGTTCTTCATCTTTTCGGGTTTCTTTATTTTTTCGTGTGCGTATGTGCATTTCATCCATGTCATGTTGTCATGTGCATTGCATTGCATTGTGTTGTCATTTGCATCCGGTCCCACTCGTCTCTTCCCATTGTCCGTTTCGAGTTCCGACGCTCTCACACGTGCCCATGGCATCCCCGAGTCCTTCTTTCGAGTTTGGACGTGTAACGTTTCCGGAATGGCGTGAGACTTGTCGTGCGATGTTGTTTTGGTACATGTAGGCCGCCTGTCAAGATTCGTCGCGTTTGGAGTTCGTTTGATACTCCAATAGTTAACCTCGTGGGCTAAAAGAACCTCCTCTTTTAGGCCCAAGACCCCCTCCACAACAGCCCACCAACCCAGCACAATCCTTCCCATCATCTCGATCGTTGAATTGTGATCGCGTGGCCGAAAACCGCTCCCCATTTGGAGTCTCCTAGCTCCTTGTGCCTATAAAACCGTCCACCCCTCCATTTTCGTCCAAAAACCCTAGTCTTCTTCCTCCTCCAGCCCCCGCCTCGAAATCCACGCCGGGCGGATGTGTCCGACCCGGGCCGGACAGGTCCGCCGCGCCAGCCAACCGCCTCCGTCGCCGCGTGGGCCCGCAGGCCCAGCGCCGGCCCGCCGCCGCTGCCGTTTCGAGCCAGATCCCGCACCGCGCCGCCGCCGGCCAGGCTCGCCGCACCGCCGTCCTCCGCCGCCGCCCAGCGCCGGCCACGCCGCCGCCCGACGCCAGCCTCGCCCGCGCCGCCGCAGCGGAAGTCCTCCGCCACCCCGAGCTCTCCTCCGGCCCCGAGTCCAGCGACCGCCGCCGGACTCACAAGCTTCCGCTGCCGCGCCCCTCGGGCACCCTCGCCGCCGGCCGGCCCTCGCCCCGCCGCCAACGGGCTCCCTCCGACCGGAGCTGCCCCAGCTCGCCGTGCCCTCCTGCCGATCCGATCGAGGCAACACCCGATCCGATCGAGTCGCCAGGAACCCTAACGGGCCGCGAACCGGCGCCCGATCCGCACCCGGTTGACCCGCGGACCCGCTTCACCGGCGCCCGTTGACCCGATCCAGTCAGGTTGACCCTTGTGTTTTTTACTAAGTCCTTTTAGTTTTGTTGTCTGATGCAATTTTGTGATGATGATAACTTTTACTGTGCTTATCCGTTTTGTGCGTATGATATGTCAAAATGATCGTGGTGACATGTACTATGTTTTGTTCCATTGTGTCATGCTTGTTTGAGTCCATCTAGATGTCTTAATCTTCATGACAACAGTGCTATATGATATAAACTGCTACTATTAGTGTTTTGATGCCATGTTTGAGATGTGATAACTTGGTACATGTTTATCCAAATGAAGCAAATGATATGTTCAAATGTTCATCATGAGATGCTCTACATGTTGGTTGCTTTAGCTTGCATGTTAGAGTACATATTGCCATGTTTATCTGTGTTGCAAAAGTGCATGTGGCTGTTAGGTTTTGTAACTTGTTACGGGATTCCTAGTTGAGGAGCTCCTTGCTATTGTTGTGTTTGTCCCCATGTTGCATGCTTATATGTTTTAGATTCCCGATCATGTGTTCTTTGCTGTGGTGCCAACCTTTTGCCATGATAGGCTTTGAGGTGATTTATACATGCTCACAAACATGCTATGATAATATTGCTGTTTTAACACTTAGTGAAATTTCACCAAGTCTGGAATCTGTAATATCCGGAAGCTATGTTTGCTTGTTGTCCTAGGCACATCCATGTTAGTTTTGGGGTGGCCTTTGATCATTCCTTGCTGTATATGTTGTTGGCTATCCATCCATGTCCTCACATGCTCATTTGGGTTGCTGTAGCATATTTAATTCTTGCTCCCAAGTTGCTATAAAATATTACTGTCAGGTTTTTAGTGTCATGATCAAAATGTTGTAGCTTGTTGCTATTGATCCATGCCTCCTATGGAGATGCTCCAATGGAGTTGTTTGCTGTAGGATATGTCTACTTCATGCCCATGCTTCTTGTAACCATGTTTGAGTGCTGTAGAGTATATATTTCTTGCCCCAAAGTTGCTATGTGGCTGTTAATTTCAGCTTTGTTTTGTTTCTTGTTTCGGGTGTATCTTTTAGTCCGTTGCTCCGTTTTGAGCAAGTCCTATATGAAACTTGTGTGATTTTGCATGTAGAATCATAATATCATCTTGTTTACATGTTTGGAGTATGTTTTCTTGATTTTTGGGTGCATCTTGCACCGTTGCCATGCTTATCTTGTTGTGATCATATCTTCTAGACCGTAGCTCCGTTTTAAACAAACTTTATATGAAACTTGACTAGAATTTCGTGTAGAACATCATGGTGCATATTAACTTGCTGTTTAACAACTTTAACTTAAGGTTTGTTCAGATATGGACTAATTTCAAACTATGCATATGAGGACTTACCGGATTTGTCTTAAGAAGTTTCCAGCCTCATTTAAACCTGCTGTTTCTCTGTGCTTCCAATGTTGTCATGTTGTGCATCCTAAGTGCATCTGCAGTGCTTCCTTAGTGCATCAGCCATGCATCATGTAGTTTGCGCTTTGCACCTTGTTTGATTTCGTGCCTCGTGTGTTCTTGTGTTGAGTAGAGCCGGAAGCCGAGACCGAGTACGAGAACGAGGTTACTACCGAGGTTGAGAATGAGGAGCCCTCTTACGATCCCATCGACGACTCGACAGGCAAGATGACCTGACCCAGATATCATTACTATCTTTGCCTAAAGCTAGAAGTCTTGCTCTTTAGCTTATTGCCTCGATGCCCATGTTTGTTTGTCAGCCTCCTATTGTAACCATGAATCTTTTAACCACCCAACCTATGCAAACCTTTGATTGGCTACGTAGGCTTCGCTCAGCCCCTCTTATAGCATTGCTAGTTGTAGGAGAAGATTTGAAGATTCTTGCTCCATGTTGAAGCTTGTTGGGATATCACACTATATAAATTCTTAAATGAAATCATCTATATATTGGTAATGGGTGGAAGGCTGAGCCTCTTGCTTGGTGATTTGTTCCACTCATGCCGCCCTAGGAACCGTATAAACCGGTGTTATGTTCCTTGATTTTGCGTTCCTCACACGGTTGGAAATATGGGTCCCCCTCGATAAACCGCTTAGCGCTAAGTCTTTTCCAGCAAGTCCCAACATTGGTACTATTTGCCTAAACAACTAAAAACTTGCATAGGGAGTAATTAACCCTCTTCTTAATCAACAACCCCGGGCCAGTGCTCCACATGAGTGTTGGTCCGAACTGGGGGTCCTGCGGGGCCACCTCAAGGAAACTTGAGGGCTGGTAAAAACCCGTAGCATCACCCATCCGGTCGTGGCCTGAGACGAGATACGCGCGGCTACTATCAGGGTGTCAGCACGCCGGGAGGATTTGCTGGATTAGCCTTACCTTAGTCGGAGTATCTTGAGCACGGGATTCCGAGGATACTCGGGCCTTCCCACCTTGGAGTTGCGACTCCGCGGATCGTGGGCTTGTAATGGGCCAAGTTGGAACACCCCTGCAGGGTTTTGAACTTTCGAAAGTCGTGCCCGCGGTTATGTGGCGGATGGGAATTTGTTAATATCCGGTTGTAGAAAACTTGACACCATGTTCAGAACACACTACCAGCATGAGTACCGTGACGGTCATTTTCCGAAAGGGGTTCGGGAAGTGAACACGATGGGGTTATGTTTGACGTGCTTAGATAGGATCACTTCGTGATCACCTTGTTGCTCGTGGCACTTCTCTCCTCGCTCTTATTATGTAAGCTAGTGCTAGTGCTGCTGCAGCCTTTTATTCTTTCTTCAGCCTTGTTCCACACCCAAGGCTTAGATAGTTCTGTTACCCGGGAACAGGATTCCCGAGTCCTCCGTGGCTCACATATTCTACACCACACCAGATGCAGGTACCAAGGTGAACTACTCAGGTGACGGCACAGAGCTATACTAGGAGTACGATGAGGAACGTAGCCATTACTATGTGCACTATCCCGATGATCAGTAGTGGTTTCTACTAGGGGCGATTCGAACCTGTGGCTTTATGTGTGTTTGGTATCTTTCATTTGGATCTTCACCCGTAGACGGGTTGTGATGTTATTTGAATGATGTTTGGCTATGTATTGAATTGTGTGACGTGGCGAGTGTAAGCCAACTATCTCTTTTCCTTTTCTTCCCTATTTTTACATGAGATGTGCAAAGATACCGAACTTGATATCATTCCAGAATGGGCTTATACCTTTAAGTCGTGCCTCGACACGTAGGAGGTATAGTCCCATCCTGGGCATTACACGGATGCCTTGTATTGATGTTGTTGTATTCATGTGACTTGTATGTATTGTTGTATCCCCCATGTATGTATGTAATGGTACGATGTAATGATATCCATCTTGCTAAGCGCCCGAAATGCGGTTGTGCCCCAATCACGTAAGTGTCACGTGATCGGGATAGAATCGCATCTTGGGCCTGACAAACTCCTTCCACCACCATGGTCTCCAGTAGAGAGAAGGAAGAGAGGGTTGAGTCTTGCACCTAGGCCCCCTCGCCGCCGACCTTCGGGCCCGCCACCAAGCGGTCGGTGGTGATCAAGGAAGAGATGATGGATAAGGTGCGCCCGACACTCATCGCCGATTCCAATGAGTGGGGGGCGACGGTGGCTTGGCCCGCTTCCCGCGCCAGGATTGATAGGCCGGCCACCGAGGTCCCCCTCCACCTTCACGCCCTCTAGGCAGGCCTGGTCCCTCCCTTTTCCGATTTCTTCAACACGGTACTCTCACACTACCAGATCAGCTCGCTGCATCTTGATCCTCAATCCATCGTCCTCCTTGCTGTTTTCGCTTTTGTCTGCGAAGCCATGGTGGGCATTGCCCTCTCTGTGGCCATGCTCCGCCACTTCTTCTCGCTGCATCCGACGGATGCGCTCCAGTGCTCCGGATGCGTGTCTTTCTAGGCCATCGCGACAACGGCTGGCTCGGGCATCGACTTCGACCTTTTGGCAGTCGGCGGCGGCTTCAGGAGGCGGTGGGTGTTCATCAATGTTGGGGTGCGCAGCTGTTGGGGAACGTAGTATTTTAAAATTTTCCTACGATCACGCAAGATCTATCTACCAGATGCATAGCAACGAGAGGGAAGAGTGTGTCTACGTACCCTCGTAGACCGGAACCGGAAGCGTCAAGTGACGAGGTTTATGTAGTCGAACTTCTTCGCGATTCAACCGATCAAGCACCGAACGTACGGCACCTCCGCGTTCAGCACACGTTCAGCTTGATGACGTCCCACGAGCTCTTGATCCAGTTGAGCTTCACGAGAGAGTTTCGTCAGCACGACGGCGTGGTGACGGATATGATGTATTTACCGGCGCAGGGCTTCGCCTAAGCACTGCAACAGTATGACCGAGGTGTGTTTCTGTGGAGGGGGGCACCGCACACGGCTGGAACAATTCAACTTGTGTGTCTTTTGGTGCCCCCCTGCCACCGTATATAAAGGAGCAAGAGGGGAGGGCCGGCCGGCCTCCTATGGTGCGGCTAGGGCAATCCTACTAGGAATAGGATTGCAATCCTATTCCTAGTAGGAGTCCACCAAGAAGGAAGAGAGGGAAAGGAAAAGAGGGAGAGGTGGCGCCCCCCCCCAATCCTAGTCCAACTAGGATCCCTAGGTGGGGCGCCGGCCAGCCACTATGGGCTGCCTCTCTCCTTTCCTCAAGGCCCACTATGGACCATCCCCCCTCGTAGGGGGTTCCGGTAACCCCCTCCGGCAATACAGTTAAATCCGAAACTTTTCCGGAACACTTCCTGTGTCCGAATATAGTCGTCCAATATATCAATCCTTATGTCTCGGACATTCCGAGACTCCTCGTCATGTCCGTGATCTCATCCGGGACTCCGAACTACCTTCGGTACATCAAAACTCATAAACTCATAATACCGATCGTCATCAAACGCTAAGCGTGCGGACCCTACGGGTTCGAGAACTATGTAGACATGACCGAGACTCATCTCCGGTCAATAACCAATAGCGGAACCTGGATGTTCATATTGGCTCCTACATATTCTACGAAGATCTTTATCGGTCAAACCGCATAACAACATACGTTGTTCCTTTTGTCATCGGTATGTTACTTGCCCGAGATTCGATCGTCGGTATCTCTATACCTAGTTCAATATCGTTATCGGCAAGTCTCTTTACTCGTTCCGTAACACATCATCTCGTGACTAACTCATTAGTCTTTTGCTTGCAAGGCTTATTATGATGTGTGTTACCGAGAGGGCCCAGAGATACCTCTCCGACACTCGGAGTGACAAATCCTAGTCTTGATCTATGCCAACACCACGAATACTTTCGGAGACACCTATAGAGCATCTTTATGATCACCCAGATACGTTGTGACGTTTGATAGCACACAAGGTGTTCCTACGGTATTCGGGAGTTGCATAATCTCATAGTCATAGGAACATGTATAAGTCATGAAGAAAGCAATAGCAGTAAAACTAAACGATCATAGTGCTATACTAACGGATGGGTCTAGTCCATCACATCATTCTCCTAATGATGTGATCCCGTTGATCAAATGAAAACTCAAGTCTATGGTTAGGAAACATAACCATCTTTGATCAATGAGCTAGTCTAGTAGAGGCATACTAGGGACACTCTGTTTTGTCTATGTATTCACACATGTACTAAGTTTCCGGTAAATACAATTCTAGCATGAATAATAAACATTTATCATGATATAAGGAAATATAAATAACAACTTTATTATTGCCTCTAGGGCATATTTCCATCAGTCTCCCACTTGCACTAGAGTCAATAATCTAGCTCACATCGCCATGTGATTTAATACCGATAGTTCACATCGTTATGTGAATAACACCCATAGTTCACATCGCCATGTGGCCAACACCCAAAGGGTTTACTAGAGTCAATAATCTAGTTCACATCGCTATGTGATTAATACCCAAGAGTAATAAGGTCTGATCATGTTTTGCTTGTGAGAGAAGTTTAGTCAACGGGTCTGTCACATTCAGATCCGTATGTATTTCGCAAATTTCTATGTCTACAATGCACTGCATAGAGCTACTCTAGCTAATTGCTCCCACTTTCAATACGCATCCAGATTGATACTTAGAGTCATCTGGACTTAGTGTCAAAGCTTGCATCGGCGTAACCCTTTACGACGAACTCTTTATCACCTCCATAATCGAGAAACATTTCCTTAGTCATCCAGTTACTAAGGATAATTTTGACCGCTGTACAGTGATCTACTCATGTATCACTATTGTACCCCCTTGACAAACTCATGGCAAGGTACACAACATGTTTGGTACACAACATGGCATACTTTACGAAACTTATGGCTGAGGCATAGGGAATGACTTTCATTCTCTCTATAGTTTTCTGCCGTGGTCTGGCTTTGAGTCTTACTCAACTTCACACCTTACAAGTCAGGCAAGAACTCCTTCTTTGACTGATCCATTTTGAACTACTTCAAAATCTTATCAAGGTATGTACTCATCGAAAGTCTTATCAAGCGTCTTGATCTATCTCTATAGATCTTGATGCCCAATATGTAAGCAGCTTCACCAAGGTCTTTCTTTGAAAAACTCCTTTCAAACACTCCTTTATGCTTTCCAGAAAATTCTACATCATTTCCGATCGACAATATGTCATTCACATATACTTATCAGAAAGGTTGTAGTGCTCCCACTCACTTCTTGTAAATACAGGCTTCACCGCAAGTCTGTATAAATCTATATGCTTTGATTAACTTATCAAGGCGTATATTCCAACTCCGAGATGCTTGCACCAGTCCATAGAAGAATCGCTGGAGCTTGCACATTTTGTTAGCACCTTTAGGATTGACAAAACCTTCTGGTTGCATCACATACAATTCTTCTTTAATAAATCCAGTAAAGAACGCAGTTTCGTTATCCATTTGCCAGATTTCATAAAATGTGGCAATTGCTAACATGATTCGGACAGACTTAAGCATCGCTACAGGTGAGAAAGTCTCATCGTAGTCAACTCCTTGAACTTGTCGAAAACCCTTTCGCAACAAGTCGAGCTTTGTAAATAGTAACATTACCGTCTGCGTCGGTCTTCCTCTTGAAGATCCATTTATTTTCGATGGCCTGCCGATCATCGGGCAAGTCAACCAAAGTCCATACTTTGTTCTCATACATGGATCCCATCTCAGATTTCATGGCCTCAAGCCATTTTGCGGAATCTGGGCTCATCATCGCTTCCTCATAGTTCGTAGGTTCATCATGTTCCAGTAACATGACTTCCAGAACCGGGTTGCCGTACCACTCTGGTACGGAACAAACTCTGGTTGATCTACAAAGTTCAGTAGAAACTTGATCTGAAGTTTCAGGATCATCATCATTAGCTTCCTCACTAATTGGTGTAGGAATTACTGGAACTAGTTTCTGTGATGTTCCACTTTCCAATTCGAGAGAAGGTACAATTACCTCATCAAGTTCTACTTTCCTCCCACTCACTTCTTTCGAGAGAAACTCCTTCTCTAGAAAGGATCCACTCTTAGCAATAAAGACCTTGCCTTCGGATCTGTGATAGAAGGTGTACCCAACAGTTTATTTTGGGTATCCTATGAAGATTTACTTCTCCGATTTGGGTTCGAGCTTATCATGTTGAAACTTTTTTCCACATAAGCATCTCAGTCCCAAACTTAAAGAAATGACAGCTTAGGTTTCTCGTTAAACCACAGTTCATACAGTGTCATCTCCACGGATTTAGATGGTGCCCTATTTAACATGAATGTAGCTGTCTCTAATGCATAACCCCAAAAGCGATAGTGATAGATCGCACCATATCTAATAAAGTACGGTTCTGACGTTCGGATACACCATTACACTGTGGTGTTCCAGGTGGCGTGAGTAGTGAAACTATTTCACATTGTTTTTACTGAAGACCAAACTTGCTAACTCAAATATTTTACCTCTACGATCATATCGTAGAAACTCTTATTTTCTTGTTACGATGATTCTCCACTTCACTCTGAAATTCTTTGAACTTTTCAAATGTTTCAGACTCGTGCTTCATTAAGTAAATATACCCATATCTGTTCAAATCATCAGTGAAGGTCAGAAAATAACGATACCTGCCGCGAGCTTCAAAACTCATTTGTCCGCATACATCAGTATGTATGATTTCCAACAAATCTGTTGCTCGCTCCATTGTTCCGGAGAACGGAGTTTTAGTCATCTTGCCTATGAGGCAAGGTTCGCAAGCACCAAGTGATTCATAATCAAGTGATTCCAAAAGTCCATCACTATGGAGTTTCTTCATGCGCTTTACACCATTATGACCTAAACGGCAGTGCCACAATAAGTTGCACTATCATTATTAACCTTGCATCTTTTGGCTTCAATATTATGAATATGTGTATCACCACGATCGAGATCCAACAAACTATTTTCATTGGGTGTATGACCATCGAAGGTTTTATTCATGTAAACAGAATAACAATTATTATATGACTTTAAATGAATAACCGTATTGCAACAAATCTGATCAAATCATATTCATGCTCAACGCAAATGCAAAATAACATTTATTTAGGTTTTACACTAATACCGAAAGTATAGGGAGTGTGCGATGATGATCATATCAATCTCGGAACCACTTCCAACACACATCGTCACTTCACCTTTAAATAGTCTCTGTTCATTCTGCAATTCTCGTTTCGAGTTACTAATTTTAGCAACTGAACCGGTATCAAATACCGAGGGGTTGCTATGAACACTAGTAAAGTACACATCAATAATCTGTATATCAAAATATACCTTTGTTCACTTTGCCATCATTCTTATCCGCCAAGTATCTAGGGCAGTTCCACATCCAGTGACCATTTCCTTTGCAGTAGAAGCACTTAGTTACAGGCTTGAGTTTTAGCTTTGGGTTTCTTCACGGGAGTGACAACTTGCTTGTCATTCTTCTTGAAGTTCCCCTTCTATCCCATTGCCCTTTACTTGAAACAAGTGGTCTTGTTAACCATCAACACTTGATGCTTTTTCTTGATTTCTACCTTCGCCGATTTCAGCATCGTGAAGAGCTCGGGAATTACTTTCGTCATCCCTTGCATATTATAGTTCATCACGAAGTTCTACTAACTTGGTGATAGTGTCTAGAGAACTTTGTCAATTACTATCTTATCTGGAAGATTAACTCCCACTTGATTCAAGTAATTGTAGTACCCAGACAATCTGAGCACATGCTCACTGGTTGAGCTATTCTCCTCCATCTTGTAGGCAAAGTACTGTCAGAAGTCTTATACCTCTCGACGCGGGCATGAGTATGAAATACTAATTTCAACTCTTTGAACATCTTATATGCTCCGTGGCGTTCAAAACGTTTTTCAAGTCCCGGTTCTAAGCCATAAAGCATGGTGCACTTAAACTATCAAGTAGTCATCATACCGAGCTTTTGTCAAAACGTTCATAATGTCTGTATCTGCTCCTGCAATAGGTCTGTCACCTAGCGGTGCATCAAGGACATAATTCTCTGTGCAACAATGAGGATAATCCTCAGATCACGAAACAATTCCGCATCATTGCTACTAACATCTTTCAACTTAGTTTTCTCTAGGAACATATAAAAAAAATAAACGGGGAGCAACATTGTGAGATATTGATCTACAACATAGATATGCTAATACTACGAGGACTAAGTGCATGATAAATTAAAGTTCAATTTAATCATATTACTTAAGAACTCCCACTTAGATAGACATCCCTCTAGTCATCTAAATGATCACATGATCCAAATCAACTAAACCATGTCCGATCATCACGTGAGATGGAGTAGTTTCAATGGTGAACATCTTATGTTGATCATATCTACTATATGATTCACGCTCGACCTTTCGGTCTCCAGTGTTCCGAGGCCATATCTGCATATGCTAGGCTCGTCAAGTTTAACCCGAGTATTCTGCGTGTGCAAAACTGGCTTACACCCGTTGCATTTGAACGTAGAGCTTATCACACCCGATCATCACGTGGTGTCTCGGCACGACGAACTTTCGCAACGGTGCTTACTCAGGGAGAACACTTATACCTTGAAATTTAGTGAGGGATCATCTTATAATGCTACCGTCGTTCTAAGCAAAATAAGAAGCATAATAAGATAAACATCACATGCAATCAAAATATGTGACATGATATGGCCATCATCATCTTGTGCTTTTGATCTCCATCTCCAAAGCACCGTCATGATCACCTTCGTCACCGGCGCGACACCTTGATCTCCATCGCAGCATCGTTGTCGTCTCGCCAACTATTGCTTCTACGACTATCGCTACCGCTTAGTGATAAAGTAAAGCAATTACATGGCGATAGCATTTCATACAATAAAGCGACAACCATATGGCTCCTGCCAGTTGTCGATAACATTACAAAACATGATCATCTCATACAAAACCGTATAACTCATCATGTCTTGACCATATCACATCACAACATGCCCTGCAAAAACAAGTTAGACGTCCTCTACTTTGTTGTTGCAAGTTTTACGTGGCTGCTACGGGCTTAGCAAGAACCGTTCTTACCTACGCATACAAAACCACAACGATGTTTCGTCAAGTATGTGTTGTTTTAACCTTCACAAGGACCGGGCGTAGCCACACTTGATTCAGCTAAAGTGAGAGAGACAGACACCCGCCAGTCACCTTTAAGCAACGAGTGCTCGTAACGGTGAAACCAGTCTCGCGTAAGCGTACGCGTAATGTCGGTCCGGGCCGCTTCATCTCACAATACCGCCGAAGCAAAGTATGACATGCTGGTAAGCAGTATGACTAGTATCGCCCACAACTCATTGTGTTCTACTCGTGCATATCATCTACGCATAGACCTGGCTCATGATGCCACTGTTGGGGAACGTAGTATTTTAAAATTTTCCTACGATCACGCAAGATCTATCTACCAGATGCATAGCAACGAGAGGGAATAGTGTGTCTACGTACCCTCACAGACCGGAAGCGGAAGCGTCAAGTGACGCGGTTGATGTAGTCGAACTTCTTCGCGATTCAACCGATCAAGCACCGAACGTACGGCACCTCCGCGTTCAGCACACGTTCAGCTTGATGACGTCCCACGAGCTCCTTATCCAGTTGAGCTTCAGGGAGAGTTTCGTCAGCACGACGGCGTGGTGACGGATATGATGTATTTACCGGCGCAGGGCTTCGCCTAAGCACTGCAACGGTATGACCGAGGTGTGTTTTTGTGGAGGGGGGCACCGCACACGGCTGGAACAATTCAACTTGTGTGTCTTTGGGTGCCCCCCTGCCCCCGTATATAAAGGAGCAAGAGGGGAGGGCCGGCCGGCCTCCTATGGTGCGGCTAGGGCAATCCTACTAGGAATAGGATTGCAATCCTATTCCTAGTAGGAGTCCACCAAGAAGGAAGAGAGGGAAAGGAAAAGAGGGAGAGGTGGCGCCCCCCCCCCCAATCCTAGTCCAACTAGGATCCCTAGGAGGGGCGCCAGCCAGCCTCTATGGGCTGCCTCTCTCCTTTCCTCAGGGCCCACTATGGACCATCCCCCTCGTAGGGGGTTCCGGTAACCCCCTCCGGCGATCCAGTTAAATCCGAAACTTTTTCGGAACACTTCCGGTGTCCGAATATAGTCGTCCAATATATCAATCTTTATGTCTCGGACATTCCGAGACTCCTCGTCATGTCCGTGATCTCTTCCGGGACTCCGAACTACCTTCGATACATCAAAACTCATAAACTCATAATACCGATCGTCATCAAACGTTAAGCGTGCGGACCCTACGGGTTCGAGAACTATGTAGACATGACCGAGACTCATCTCCGGTCAATAACCAATAGCGGAACCTGGATGTTCATATTGGCTCCTACATATCCTACGAAGATCTTTATCGGTCAAACCGCATAACAACATACGTTGTTCCTTTTATCATCGGTATGTTACTTGCCTGAGATTCGATTGTCGGTATCTCTATACCTAGTTCAATCTCGTTGTCTCTTTACTCGTTCCATAACACATCATCTCGTGACTAACTCATTAGTCTTTTGCTTGCAAGGCTTATTATGATGTGTGTTACCGAGAGGGCCCAGAGATACCTCTCCGACACTCGGACTGACAAATCCTAATCTTGATCTATGCCAACACCACGAATACTTTCGGAGACACCTGTAGAGCATCTTTATGATCACCCAGTTACGTTGTGACGTTTGATAGCACACAAGGTGTTCCTACGGTATTCGGGAGTTGCATAATCTCATAGTCATAGGAACATGTATAAGTCATGAAGAAAGCAATAGCAGTAAAACTAGACGATCATAGTGCTATGCTAACGGATGGGTCTAGTCCATCACATCATTCTCCTAATGATGTGATCCCGTTGATCAAATGACAACTCATGTCTATCGTTAGGAAACATAACCATCTTTGATCAATGAGCTAGTCTAGTAGAGGCATACTAGGGACACTCTGTTTTGTCTATGTATTCACACATGTACTAAGTTTCCGGTTAATACAATTCTAGCATGAATAATAAACATTTATCATGATATAAGGAAATATAAATAACAAATTTATTATTGCCTCTAGGGCATATTTCCTTCAGCAGCCCCCTGCTGCTCCCACCGCGGATCCTGGCCGCCCCTAGCTCCGGCTGGAACCACAAGAAGCTCCTTGACCGGAAGCTAGCTCCCGTCTGGCTCCGTCTGACCAGGCTGCAGAGGCTTGGGGGACGGCACCCATGGTGCTGAAGGAGTTCATCCAGTGCCGCATCGCCCCGCTTCAGCGCTATTCTCGGCCGATGCGGGCCTTCTCCGGCTACGGGGACCGCATGAGGCTCCAAGCGCCCGCTCTTCCTCGCGAGGTATGATGCACGGTGCTCGAGCTCTTGATAGGCGACCCAACGCCAACCCGTTTGCCGAAGGAAGGTTGTCTTCTGTACTGCTGCTCAAACAAGGTGGAGTTCATGAGGCAGATGCCCTCCTTTGATGAATGGGGGCTTCGTCCGCCCGACCTTGTCAGGTCTCGTCAGAATCCTGTCTGTGTGGCTCCCTTGTCTTCCGCTGTCGCGGCGATCGTCCTAGATGGGGGCGCGAGGGGACGATCGCTGCCGAGTGCTGGTGGTGCGGCTAGTTCGACGTTGGCGTCTCCTGAGGCTTCTGAAGCGCCGTCCTCTGGGGCTCAGGAGAGCCGCCCAGAAAAGACGGCTGATGTGCAGGTGCTTCCTGATGCTCCTGAGACCGAAGCCCCCGTGGCCTCTTCACACCACCCTGAGGCGGGGGCAGGGGGCCCCGCCCGACCTAGCGCTTCTGGGGACGCCTCCTCCGGAGCCGCCCTGGTCACACCTGATGTTGCCGACCGCTTCCGGGGCTTCGGCCAGCTCCGGCCAAACTTCGAAGCTCTCCGCAAGAGGAAGAGGTATCCAAGCTGCAGCGATGACGTCTTCTAGCCATTGAAGTAGAGGAAGTACATCGCAATAGACGAGTGAGTAGCTTGTCTTTGTAATTCCTTGAGTGTTGCCTTCCTTCCTGACCACGATTCCTTAAGGCCCCTCCCGCGAAGGCGACGAAATCGCCCGAGCTCCCTACTAGTCCTGGGCTTCCTCAGCCGATGCGCTACCTCTGGCGCGAGGCTGCCCATGAGGTCAGATGTGCTAGCCTGGTGCCTTGACACCGCGTTCTTGCCGCTCCTTCTTCGCGGCCCCGCCTGGGGAGCGAGGGGCGTGCCGAGGGCTCCCCCCATGATCACAAACTCTTCTTCTTCAAGACATGCTTGCAATAAGCTCAACACCCACAAGACCAATCTTTGGATATGTCCTTAATAGCACCTTGGTCATCACAAACTCTCCTTGAAACCAACATATGAACTCCAAGAAAAGCCTATGGACAAACCCTTCAAATATAACTCAAGGCAACCATTAGTCCATAGAGATTGTCATCAATTACCAAAACCAAACATGGGGCACCGCATGTTCTTTCACAAGGTGTTCCTCTGGTATTCGGGAGTTGCATAATCTCATAGTAAGAGGAACATGTATAAGTCATGAAGAAAGCAATAGCAGTAAAACAAAACGACCATAGTGCTAAGCTAACGGATGGGTCTTGTCCATCACATCTTTCTCCTAATGATATGATCCCGTTGATCAAATGAGAACACATGTCTATGGTTAGAAAACATAACCATCTTTGATTAACGAACTAGTCTAGTAGAGGCATACTAGGGACACTCTGTTTTTGTCTATGTATTCACCATGTCTCAAGTTTCCGGTTAATACAATTCTAGCATGAATAAAAGACATTTATCATGATATACAATGAAATATAAATAAAAACTTTATTATTGCCTCTAGGGCATATTTCCTTCAGTGTCCTACTTGCACTAGAGTAAATAATCTAGATTACATAGTAATGATTCTAACACCCATGGAGTCTTGGTGCTGACCATGTTTTGCTCGTGGAAGAGGCTTAGTCAACGGGTCTGCGACATTCCGATCCGTATGTATCTTGAAAATTTCTATGTCTCCCTCCTTGACTTGATCGCAGATGGAGTTGAAGTGTCTCTTGATGTGCTTGGTTCTCTTGTGAAACCTGGATTCCTTTGCCAAGGCTATTGCTCCAGTGTTGTCACAAAAGATTTTCATTGGACCCGATGCACTAGGTATTACACCTAGATCGGATATGAACTCCTTCATCCAGACTCCTTCATTTGCTGCTTCCGAAGGAGCTATGTACTCCGCTTCACACGTAGATCCCGCCACGACGCTCTGCTTGTTATTGCACCAACTAACAGCTCCACTGTTCAACAAAAATACATATCCAGTTTGTGACTTAGAGTCATCCGGATCAGTGTCAAAGCTTGAATCGACGTAACCGTTTAGGACGAGCTCTTTGTCACCTCCATAAACGAGAAACATATCCTTTGTCCTTTTCATGTACTTCAGGATGTTCTTGACCGTTGTCCAGTGATCCACTCATGGATTACTTTGGTACCTCCGTACTACACTTATAGCAAGGCACACATTAGGTCTGGTACACAGCATTGCATACATGATAGATCCTATGGCTGAGGAACAGGCAATGACTTTCATTTTCTCTCTATATTCTGCAGTGATCGGGCATTGAGTCTTACTCAACGTCACATCTTGTAACATAGGCAAGAACCCTTTCTTTCACTGATCCATTTTGAACTTCTTCAAAACTTTATCAAGGTATGTGCTTTGTGAAAGTCCAATTAAGCGTCTTGATCTATCTCTATAAATTTGGATGCCCAATATATAAGCAGCTTCACCGAGGTCTTTCATTGAAAAATTCTTATTCAAGTATCCTTTTATGCCATCCAGAAATTATATATCATTTCCAATCAATAATATATCATCCACATGTAATATCAAAAATGTTCTAGAGCTCCCACTCACTTTCTTGTAAATACAGGCTTCTCCAAAAGTCTGTATAAATCCATATGCTTTGATCACCTCATCAAAGCGTATATTTCAACTCCGAGATGCTTGCACCAGTCCATAGATGGATCGCTGGAGCTTGAACACTTTGTTAGCACCTTTAGGATCGATAAAACCTTCTGGTTGCATCATATACAACTCCTCTTTGAGGTATCCATTAAGGAATGCAGTTTTGACATCCATTTGCCAGATTTCATAATCATAAAATGCGGCAATTGCTAACATGATTCGGACAGACTTAAGCATCGCTATGGGTGAGAAAGTCTCATCGTAGTCAACTCCTTGAACTTGTCGAAAACCTTTCGCAACATGTCAAGCTTTGTAGACAATAGCATTACCATCGGCGTCAGTCTTCCTCTTAAAGATCCATTTATTTTCAATGGCTTGCCGATCATCGGGCAAGTCAACCAAAGTCCACACTCTGTTCTCATACATGGAACCCATCTTAGATTTCATGGCCTCAAGCCATTTTGTGGAATCTGGGCTCATCATCGCTTCCTCATAGTTCTTAGGTTCATCATGGTCTAGTGACATGACTTCCAGAACGGGGTCACCGTACCACTCTGGCGCGGAACGTACTCTGGTTGACCTACGAGGTTCAGTAGTAACCTGATCTAAAGTTCCATGATCATGATCATTAGCTTCCTCACTGGTCGGTGTAGGAATCAATGGAACTAGTATCTATGATATACTACTTTCCAATTCTGGAGAAGGTACAAATACCTCATCAAGTTCTACTTTCCTCCCACTAATTTCTTCCGAGAGAAACTCCTTCTCTAGAAAGGATCCATTCTTAGCAACAAATATCTTTCCTTCGGATCTATGATATAAGGTGTACCCAACAGTTTCCTTTGGGTATCATATGAAGACACATTTCTCCAACTTGGGTTCGAGCTTATCAGGTTGAAGCTTTTTCACATAAGCATCGCAGCCCCAAACCTTTAAGAAACGACAACTTGGGTTTCTTGCCAAACCACAATTCATAAGGCGTCGTCTCAATGAATTTAGATGGTGCCCTATTTAACGTGAATGTAGTTGTCTCTAAAGCATAACCCCAAAACGATATTGGTAAATCGGTAAGAGACATCATAGATCGCACCATATCTAATAAAGTACGGTTACGACGTTCAGACACACCATTACGTTGTGGTGTTCCAGGTGGCATGAGTTGTGAAACTATTCCACATTGTTTTAAATGAAGACCAAACTCGTAACTCAAATATTCGCCTCCGCGATCAGATTGTAGAAACTTTATTTTCTTGTTACGATGATTCTCTACTTCACTCTAAAATTCTTTGAACTTTTCAAATGTTTCAGACTTGTGCTTCATTGAGTAGATATACCCATATCTGCTCAAATAATTAGTGAAGGTCAGTAAATAACGATACCCGCCGCGAGCCTCAACACTCATTGGTCGGCATACATCAGTATGTATGATTTCCAATAAGTCAGTTGCTCGCTCCATTGTTCCGGAGAACGGCATGGAGTTTCTTCATGCGCTTTACAGCAATATGACCTAAACGGCTGTGCCACAAATAAGTTGCACTAGCATTATCAACTTTGCATATTTTGGCTTCAATATTATGAATATGTGTATCACTACGATAGAGATCGAACAAAAATAGACCATTCATCAAGGGTGCATGACCATAAAAGATATTACTCGTATAAATAGAACAACCATTATTCTCTGATTATGAATGACCGCCTCGCAACAAACAAGATACAGATATAATGTTCATGCTCAACGCTGGCACCAATTAACAATTATTTAGGTCTAAAACTAATCCCGAAGGTAGATGTAGAGGTAGCGTGCCGACGGCGATCACATCGACTTTGGAACCATTTCCCGCGCGCATCGTCACCTCGTCCTTAGCTAATTTTCGTTTAATCCGTAGGCCCTGTTTCGAGTTACAAATATTAGCAACCGAACCAGTATCAAATACCCAGGTGCTACTACAAGCATTAGTAAGGTACACATCAATAATATGTATATAAAATATACCTTTGTTCACTTTGCCATCCTTTTTATCCGCCAAATACTTGGGGCAGTTCCGCTTCCAGTGTCTAGTCCCTTTGCAATAGAAGCACTTAGTTTCAGGCTTGGCTCCAGACTTGGGTTTGTTCGCGGGAGTAGCAACTGTCTTGCTATTCTTCTTGAAGTTCCCCTTCTTTCCCTTGCCCTTTTTCTTGAAACTAGTGGTCTTGTTAACCATGAACACTTGATGCTCCTTTTTGATTTCTACCTCCGCAGCTTTGAGCATAGCGAAGAGCTCGGGAATAGTCTTCTGCATCCCTTGCATATTATAGTTCATCACAAAGCCTTTATAGCTTGGTGGCAGTGATTGAAGGACTCTATCAATAACACTATCTTCATCAACTTTGCATCCAAGTTGAGTCATGCGATTGTAGTACCCAGACATTCTGAGTAAGTGTTCACTGATAGAACTGTTCTCCTCCATCTTACAGCTATAGAACTTATTGGAGACTTCATATCTCTCCATTCTGGCATTTGCTTGAAATATTAACTTCAACTCTTGGAACATCTCATATGATCCATGACGTTGAAACCATCTTTGAAGTCCCGATTCTAAGCCGTAAAGCATGGCACACTAAACTATCGAGTAGTCATCAGAACGAGCTTGCCATATGTTCATAACGCCAGGTGTTGCTCCTGCAGCAGGTCTGTCACCTAGCAGTGCTTCCAGGACATAATTCTTCTATCCGGCAATGAGGATAATCCTCAAGTTACGGACCCAGTCCATGTAGTTACTACCATCATCTTTCAACTTAGCTTTCTCTAGGAATGCAATAAAATTCAAGGGAACGATATCACGGGCCAATGATCTACAACAACATAGATATGCAAAAACTATCAAGATTAAGTTCATGATAAATTAAACTTCAATTAATCATATTACTAAAGAACTCCCACTTAGATAGACATCCCTCTAGTCATCTAAATGAGAACGTGATCCAAATCAACTAAACCATGTCCGATCATCACTTGAGATGGAGTAGTTTTCAATGGTGAACATCTTATGTTGATCATATCTATGATACGTCTCCAACGTATCTACTTTTCCAAACACTTTTGCCCTTGTTTTGGACTCTAACTTGCATGATTTGAATGGAACTAACCCGTACTGACGCTGTTTTCAGCAGAATTGCCATGGTTTTATTTTTGTGCAGAAATAAAAGTTCTCGGAATGACCTGAAAATCAACGGAGAATATTTTTGGAATATTTAAAAAATACTGGCGAAAGAATCAAGACCAGGGGGCCACTCCCTATCCACGAGGGTGGGGGGCGCGCCCCCTGTCTCGTGGGCCCCCTAAGGCTCCACCGACCTCGACTCCAACTCCATATATTCACGTCCGGGGAGAAAAAATCATAAAAAAGGATTCAGCGCGTTTTAGGATACGGAGCCGCCGCCAAGCCCTAATCTCTCTCGGGAGGGCTGATCTGGAGTTTGTTCGGGGCTCCGGAGAGTGCAGATTGTCGCCGTCGTCATCATCAACCTTCCTCCATCACCAATTCCATGATGCTCACCGCCGTGCGTGAGTAATTCCATCGTAGGCTTGCTGGACGGTGATGGGTTGGATGAGATTTACCATGTAATCGAGTTAGTTTTGTTAGGGTTTGATCCCTAGTATCCACTATGTTCTAATATTGATGTTGCTATGACTTTGCCATGATTAATGCTTGTCACTAGGGCCCAAGTGCCATGATTTCAGATCAGAACCTATTATGTTTTCATGAATATATGTGAGTTCTTGATCCTATCTTGCAAGTCAATAGTCACCTACTATGTGTTATGATCCAGCAACCCCGAAGTGACAACAATCGGGACCACTCTCGGTGATGACCGTAGTTTGAGGAGTTCATGTATTCACTAAGTGTCAATGCTTTGGTCTGGTACTCTATTAAAAGGAGGCCTTAATATCCCTTAGTTTCCAATAGGACCCCGCTGCCACGGGAGGGTAGGACAAAAGATGTCATGCAAGTTCTTTCCCATAAGCACATATGACTATATTCGGAATACATGCCTACATTACATTGATGAACTGGAGCTAGTTCTGTGTCACCCTATGATATAACTATTACATGAGGAATTGCATCCGACATAATTATCCATCACTGATCCAATGCCTACGAGCTTTTCACGTATTGCTTCTCGTTTAGTCACTTTTCCGCTGCCACTGTTACAATTTCTGCAAAACTACTACAGTTACTTTTACTACCGTTACCGTTACTTCCATACTACTTTGCTACTAATTACTTCGCTATAGATATTAAGTCTTCCAGGTGTGGTTGAATTGACAACTCAACTGCTAATACTTGAGAATATTCTTTGGCTCCCCTTGTGTCGAATCATTAAATTTGGGTTGAATACGCTACCCTCGAAAACACCCGATCATCACGTGGTGTCTCGGTACGACGAACTTTCGCAACGGTGCATACTCAGGGAGAACAGTTGCGATCCCCTATACTTGTGGGTTATCAATCTACTATATGATTCACGCTCGACCTTTCGGTCTCTAGTGTTCCGAGGCCATGTCTGTACATGCTAGGCTCGTCAAGTTCAACCCGAGTATTCTGCATGTGCAAAACTGTCTTATACCCGTTGTATTTGAACGTAGAGCTTATCACGCCCGATCATCACGTGGTGTCTCGGTACGACGAACTTTCGCAACGGTGCATACTCAGGGAGAACACTTGTACCTTGAAATTTTGTAAGGGGTCATCTTATAATTCTACCGCCGTACTAAGCAAAATAAGATAAACATCACATGCAATCAAAATATGTGACATGATATGGCCATCATCATCTTGTGCTTTTGATCTCCATCTCCAAAGTATCGGCATGATCTCCATTGTCACCGGCTTGACACCATGATCTTCATCGTAGCGTCGTGGTCGTCTCGCCAACTATTGCTACTACTACTATCGCTAACTCACAGTGATAAAGTAAAGCAATTACATGACTTTCGCAATTCATACAATAAAGAGACAACCATGAGGCTCCTGCCGGTTGCCGATAATTTACAAAACATGATCATCTCATACAATAACGTATAACTCATCACGTCTTGACCATATCACATCACAACATGCCCTGCAAAAACAAGTTAGACGTCCTCCACTTTGTTGTTGCAAGTTTTACGTGGCTGCTACGTGCTTAGAAAGAACCGTTCATACATACGCGTACAAAACCACAACGATTTTTCGTCAAGTGTGCTGCTTTGACCTTCACAAGGACCGGGCGTAGTCACACTTGATTCAACTAAAGTGAGAGAGATAGACACCCGCCGGTCAACATTAAGCAACGAGTGCTCGTACCCTGTGAAACCAGTCTCGCGTAAGCGTACGTGTAATGTTGGTCCAGGCCACTTCATCTCACTATACCGCCGAATCAAAGTATGACATGCTGGTAAGCAGTATGACTATTATCTCCCACAACTCATTGTGTTCTACTCGTGCATATCATCTACGCATAGACATGGCTCATGATGCCATTGTTGGCGAACATAGTATATCAAAAAAAAATCCGACAATCACGCAAGATCTATCTAGGAGAAGCATAGCAACGAGCGGGAAGAGTGTGTCCACGTACCCTCGTAGATCGAAAGCGGAAGCGTTTAGTAACGCGGTTGACGATGTAGTCGAGCGTCTTCGCGATCCAACTGATCCAAGCACCGAATGTACGTCACCTCCGCGTTCAGCACACGTTCAGCTCGATGACGTCCCATGAACTCTTGATCTAGTTGAGGTCGCGGGAGAGTTCCGTCAGCACGACGGCGTGGTGACGATGATGATGAAGTTACAGGCGCGGGGCTTCGCCTAAGCACTATGACTATATGACCGAGGTGTGTAACTGTGGAGGTGGGCACCGCACACGGCTAAGAAATCAACGTGTGTGTTTATGGGGTGCCCCTAGCCACGTATATAAAGAAGGAGAGGAGGAGAGGGCCGGCCCTCCTATGGCGCGCCCAGGGGGGAGTCCTACTCCCACTAGGAGTAGCATTCCCCTTTCCTAGTAGGAGTAGGAGAAGAAGGAAGGGGAGGGAGAGAAGAGAAGGAAGGAGGGGGCGCCGCCCCTCCCCCTAGTCCAATTTGGACTAGGCCATGGGGGGGCGCGCGGCCTGCCCTAGGCTGCCTCTCTCTCTCTCTCCCCCTAAAGCCCAATAAGGCCCATTGACTCCCCGGGGGTTTCGGTAACCTCCCGGTACTCCGGTATTTATCCGGTGACCCCCGGAACCATTCCGGTGTCCGAATATAACCTTCCAATATATAAGCCTTTATGTCTTGACCATTTCGAGACTCCTCGTCATGTCCATGATCACATCCGGGACTCCAAACTACCTTCGGTACATCAAAACACATAAACTCATAATATCGATCGTCATCGAACGTTAAGCATGCGGACCCTACGGGTTCGAGAACTATGTAGAAATGACCGAGACTCATCTCCGGTCAATAACCAATAGCTGAACCTAGATGCTCATATTGGTTCCTAAATATTCTACGAAGATCTTTATCGGTGAAACCGCATAACAACATACGTTGTTCCCTTTGTCATCGGTATGTTACTTGCCCGGGATTCGATCGTTGGTTCATCATACCTAGTTCAATATCATTACCGGTAAGTCTCTTTACTCATTCCGTAATACATCATCTCATGACTAACTCATTAGTCATTTGCTTGCAAGGCTTATTATGATGTGTATTACCAAGAGGGCCCAGAGATACATCTCCGACACTCGGAGTGACAATTCCTATTCTCGATCTATGCCAACACCACAAACATCTTTGGAGACACCTGTAGAGCATCTTTATAATCACCCAGTTATGTTGTGATGTTTGATAGCACACAAGGTGTTCCTCCGGTATTCGAGAGTTGCATAATCTCATAGTAAGAGGAACATGTATAAGTCATGAAGAAAGCAATAGTAGTAAAACTACACGATCATAGTGCTAAGCTAATGGATGGGTCTTGTCCATCACATCATTCTCCTGATGATGTGATCTCGTTGATCAAATGACAACACATGTCTATTGTTAGGAAACATAACCATCTTTGATTAACGAGCTAGTCTAGTAGAGGCTACTAGGGACATTCTGTTTTTGTCTATGTATTCACACATGTATCAAGTTTCCGGTTAATACAATTCTAGCATGAATAAAAGACATTTATCATGATATACAGGGAATATAAATAACAACTTTATTATTGCCTCTAGGGAATATTTCCTTCAGTATGCACGTTCCCTTGGCCCGTAGATTGATCTAGTCTGGGCCGCCTTTTTATTTAGGTCTTGGTGTAGATTGTACTTATGTGCCTGAGCCGCAGTATCCTTGCCTTTACGGTGAGGAGGTGCGGTCTTGTGTACGGTGTTAGTGGCCTCTTTGTCCCGTCCACGGGGTGGTCGGTCTGGTTGATCGGCCTGATCATACTTCGGCGGAATTGGCGCTCGGGCCTCGTCGTCGAGTTGGGGCAGCAGTTTACGCTTAGGATGGCTCTATGTTTGGCTTTTAGAGGCGTACCGCTCTTCAGCTTCTAACACATCGTTCCATCGGTGGTTGAGCATATCATGTTCGGCTCAAGCCGCTGCTGCTGCTTTTTCAGGCTCCTTGCGGTGGGAATGAGGTGTTGTTGAAAATGCTTCTATTCGAGCGGTTCTTCTGGGACGATATACTCTTCGTCTCCTAGACTGATGTCCTTTTCGGAGACAGGTCGAGAGTTGTTGTCATCCACGTCGCTATGATCGGTCAGCTGTTCATTTGGACTATGTTCGCCATCCTCCCGTTCCACCTACTCTATCGCTGGCTCCACGGTGTCATCGGCTTTTTTCGGATCTTCATTGTCGTTAGTGAAGGTGTTACTCTTTTTCCCTTTTACGGGATCGAGATCGTTGCTTCTGACGCCGACGTTTGGGAGGTTCATCGACGGGCTTGTCCTGCTCTGGATTGATATCACTGTCGCCCTCCTTTTTGTAAGGTGTGTCCATCATGTGTACGTCACATGTAGAAGCAGCCGTCCACCGCCCGATTGTGGGCGGGTTTGTACTTAGATCGGCTTCGGCATCGTGGTCCATCCCGTCGATGTCTTCGAAAGAGTAATCTAATAGGTCGGTTAAGTCCTCGACCGTGGCTACCAAGTGGGTGGTGGCTGGGAAGCAAAATTCCCTTTCCTCAGCCCCCAGTCCGAACTGGGCATAATTCGGCTGGGAATCCTCCGCTAGGGAGACAGATTTCAATAAGTCCAGCACTTTGTCTAAAGGCGTTTGCATGGCATGTGATCGGATATCTGCAGGGCTGAGTTCGGCAACAGTCGCTCGATCAGGCCAAAAAGATGCAGATCCTGAGAGTTCGGAACTTGTAGATGTAAATGTGTCCGGAGATCCGATGAGGGAAGTCCTGCTCCAGGCCGCACCTGTGTGCGACTCAAATGCCACTGAGCTTGCGATCTCCGTGGCGGGGTTAATCTTCCCGTCCTCGGATGAAGTGATCTGCTCTGGATCTAAGGTCGGAGCTGTTGCAGGTGTTACCCCCTGTACGGGGTCTGATGACAGATCTAGGTCATGTTCATCATGGTGGCAAGGAGCAGCTGCCATGGGTGCGAATTCGTTCAAGATCAATTCTCCACGGACGTCAGCGACGTAGTTTAAGCTCCCAAACCTGATCTGATGACCAGGGGCATAGCTGTCAACCTGCTCGAGGTGGCCTTCAGTGTTGGTGCAAAGCACAAAGCCGCCAAACACGAAGAGTTGGCCGAGGAGAAAAACTCCCTCGGTGGTGGCGTCGTTGGTGTCGAAGCAAGCCATTGATCCTTCCGTCGACAAAACAATGGAACTCTCAATGAAAGCAGCAATGTCGGTGTCAAAACCGGCAGATCTCGGGTATGGGGTCCCAAACTATGCGTCTGAGGATCGATGGTAACAGGAGACAGGGAACACGATGTTTACCCAGGTTCAGGCCCTCTCGATCGAGGTAGTACCCTACTTTCTGCTTGATCGATCTTGATAAATATGATTACAAGAGTTGATCTACCTCGAGATCCTAATGGCTAAACCCTAGAGTCTAACCTATGAGATTGCTATGATTCTGTTATCCTTGTTCCTAAGGACTGAACCCTCCGGTTTATATATGCACCGGAGGAACCTAGGGTTGTACATGATCACCTTGGAGAGGAAGGAAAGTATTACACTGGGACTCTAAATTTGCTATTTTACACACGGGGAGTCCTATCCAGATATGGGAGAGAGTCTTCATCAATAATCTTCATGGTCCACCAGCCCGGCCCATAATGAACGATCCGGCCACCTGAGGACCCCTTAATCCAGGACTCCTTCACCCCCTCTCCTATTCCTATTCGAAGTAGGAAGGGAAAAGGAAGTGAGGGAAGAGGAAAGGAAGGGGCAGGCCGAATCCCCCTTTCCTTCTCCCACTTGGCCGAAGGCCTAGGAGGGGTGTGCCAGCCCCTTGTGGGCTGGTGTGCCCCTTCCCCTTTGGCCCATGAGGCCCATTAACTTCCTGGGGGTTCCAGTAACCCCCCCGGTACTCTGATATGTACTCGGTACCCCTCGAAACACTTCCGGTGTCTGAATACCATCGTCCTATATATCATTCTTTACCTCTCGGCCATTTCGAGACTCCTTGTCATGTTTGTGATCTCATACGGGACTCCGAATAACATTGGGTCACCAAATCACATAACTCATATAATAAAAAATCATCATAGAACGTTAAGCGTGCGGACCCTACGAGTTCGAGAACTATGTAGACATGACCGAGACACCTCTCCGGTTAATAACCAATAGCGGAACCTGGATGCTCATATTGGTTCCTACATATTCTACGAATATCTTTATCAGTCAAACCGTAATGACAACATACGTTATTCCCTTTGTCATCGGTATGTTACTTGCCCGAGATTCGATCATCGGTATCTTCATACCTAGTTTAATCTCGTTGCCGGCAAGTCTCTTTACTCGTTCCGTAAAACATCATCCCACAACTAACTCATTAGTCACTTTCCTTGCAAGGCTTCTTATGATGTGTATTACCGAGAGGGCCCGGAGATACCTCTCCGATACTCGGAGTGACAAATCCTAATCTCGATCTATGCCAACTCAACAAACACCTTCGGAGATACCTGTAGAGCATCTTTATAATCACACAGTTATGTTGTGACGTTTGATAGCAAACAAGGAATTCCTCCAGTATCCGGAAGTTGCATAATCTCATAGTCGGAGGATATGTATTTGACATGAAGAAAGTAATAGCAGTAAAACTGAAACGATCAATATGCTAAGCTAACGAATGAGTGTTGTCCATCACATCATTCTCATAATGATGTGATCCTGTTATCAAATGACAACTCATGTCCATGGTTAGGAAACCTTAACCATCTTTGATCAACAGGCTAGTCAAGTAGAGGCTCACTAGGGACACAGTGTTTGTCTATGTATTCACACATGTATCAAGGTTTCCTATCAATACAATTCTAGCATGGATAATAAACATTTATCAGGAACAAGGAAATATAAAATAACAACTTTATTATTGCCTCTAGGGCATATTTCCTTCAGTAGCAAGGGCCTGCACAAGATCTGCGCTGCCACACGACATGCTGCCATGGCCATGAACACAAGCGCGCCAAGCCCCCCCCCCCCCCCCCCCCCCCCCCCCCC